>JAXCHO010000099.1:6495000-7182846 GCA_036630365.1 Acanthiza pusilla | reverse complement strand
TAGAAAAATGGAGAAAAAGATGAGAAAAATGGGGAAAAAAGATGAGAAAAATGGGGATAAAACAGGGAAAAATGAGGAAAAAGGCAGGAAAAAAGGGGAAAAAGAAGAGAAAAATGTGGAAAAAGATGAGAGAAACGGGGAAAAAGATGAGAAAAATGTGGAAAAAGATGAGAAAAATGGGGAAAAAGATGAGAAAAATATGGAAAAATACAGGAAAAATGTGGAAAAAGATGAGAAAAATGTGGAAAAAGATGAGAAAAATGTGGAAAAAGGCAGGAAAAATAGGGATAAAACCGGGAAAATTGAGGAAAAAGGCAGGAAAAATGGGGAAAAAGATGAGAAAAATGGGGAAAAAGATGAGAAAAATGGGGAAAAAGATGAGAAAAATGGGGATAAAGATGAGAAAAATGGGGAAAAATATGAGAAAAATGGGGATAAAATAGGGAAAAATGAGGAAAAATATGAGAAAAATGGGGATAAAACCGGGAAAAATGAGGAAAAACCTGGGAAAAAAGGGATAAAAATGAAGAAAAAAGAGATAAAAACGGGGGGGAAAGGGACAAACCCGGGAAAAGCGGGGATAAACCAGGGAAAAGATGGGGAAAATGAGGGAAAAGAGAGGAAATTCGGGAAAAAAGAGAGGAAAAAGTGAATTCCTACCTGCGGCGAGCTGAGGCTCCGCGGCTCCGCGCCTTGCTCGGCGAATCGCAGCGGCTCGGGCTCTTTATGGAGCCCGCGGCTCCTCCCGCACACGTGCGCGCCTGGGCCCGCCCCCAAAGCCCCAAAATCCGCCCCCAAAGCCCGAAAATCCGCCCCGAATCGTGAAAATCCGCTCCCGAGTCCCCCAGATTCCCAAAACCTCGAAATCCGCCCAAAAATCACCAAAAACCCCGAAAATCTGGAAATCCTGCGGCTCCTCCCGCACACGTGCGCGCCTGGGCCAGCCCCCAAATCCCAAAAATCCGCCCAAGAGCCCCAAATCCACCCAAAACCCCGAAATCCACACCCAAATCCCCCAAATCCACCCCAAAATCTCCGAAATCCACCCCCAAATCCCCAAAATCCCCGAAATCCACACCCAAATTCCCGAAATCCACACCCAAAATCCCCGAAATCCACACCCAAATCCCCCAAATCCCCGAAATTCAACCCAAAATCCCCGAAATCCACACCCAAATCTCCAAAATCCCCCAAATGCACCCCAAAATTCCCGAAATCCACACCCAAATCCCCGAAATCCTCCCCAAAATCCCCGAAATTCCCAAAAACCCCGAAATCCGCCCCGAAATGCTGAAAAACCGCGCCACATCCTGAGAAACCGCCCCCAAAATCCCCCAAAATCCCCAAAAAGCCGAAATCCGCCCCCAAATCCCTGAAATCCGCCCCAAAATCCCCGAAATCCACACCCAAATCCCCGAAATCCACCCCCAAATCCCCAAAATCCCCGAAATCCGCCCCAAAATCCCCGAAATCCACCCCCAAATCCCCGAAATCCACACCCAAATCCCCAAAATCCACACCCAAATCCCCAAAATCCACACCCAAATCCCCAAAATCCACACCCAAAATCCCCAAAATCCCCGAAATTCGACCCAAAATTCCCAAAGTTCCTGAAATCCCGCGGCTCCTCCCGCACACGTGCGCGCCTGGGCCCGCCCCCAAATCCCAAAAATCCGCCCCGAATCCTGGAAATCCACTGCCAAGTGCCCCAAATTCCCAAAACCTCGAAATCCGCCCCGAAATCGCCGAAATTCCCCAAATCCCGCGGCTCCTCCCGCACGCGGCGCGGCCGGGCCAGCCCCAAATCCCAAAAATCCGCCCAAGAGCCCCAAATCCGCCCCGAAATCCCTGAAATCCCCAAAACCGCCCCGAAATCCGCCCCAAAATCCCCGAAATTCCCAAAAAAACCCGAAATCCAGCCCCGAAATGCTGAAAAACCGCCCCCAAAATCCCCAAAATCCCCCAAAACCCGAAATCCACACCCAAATCCCTGAAATCCGACCCAAAATCCCCGAAAACCTCCCCCAAATCCCCAAAATCCCCCAAATCCGCCCCAAAATCCCCAAAATCCAACCCCAAATCCCCGAAATCCTCCCCAAAATCTCCGAAATCCGACCCAAAATTCCCCAAATTCCGCGGCTCCTCCCACACGCGTGCGCCTGAGCCTGCCCCGAAATCCCCAAATCTGCCCCAAAATCCTGAAAATCCGCCCCGAAATCCCCAAAATCCCCGAAATTCCGCCCTAAAATCCTGGAAAACCCCGAAATCCCGGGAATTCCCAAAACCCCCGACATCCACCCCGAAAACCTCCCCAAAATCCCCAAAATCCCCCAAAACCCGAAATCCGCCCCCAAATCCCCGAAATCCGAGCCAAAATCCCTGAAATCCGACCCAAAATCCCAAAAATCCGACCCAAAATTCCCGAAATTCCCAAAGTTCCTGACATCCCGCGGCTCCTCCCGCACACGTGCGCGGCTGGGCCAGCCCCCAAATCCCAAAAATCCGCCCCGAATCCTGAAAATCCACTGCCAAGTGCCCCAAATCCCCAAAACCTCGAAATCCGCCCCCAAATCACCAAAAAACCCCAAAAAGATCGAAATTCCGCTGCTCCTCCCGCACACGTGCGCGGCTGGGCCAGCCCCGAAATCCCAAAAATCCGCCCCGAATCCTGGAAAACAGCCCCGAAATCCCCGAAATCCCAAAAACCGCCCCGAAATCCCCGAAATGCTCCCCAAAATGCCCGAAATTCCCAAAAACCCCGAAATCCGCCCCGAAATCAGCCCCGAAATGCTGAAAAACCGCCCCACATCCTGAAAAACCGCCCCCAAAGTCCCCAAAATCCCGAAAAACCGAAATCCGCCCCCAAATCCCTGAAATCCGACCCCAAATCCCTGAAATCCGACCCAAAATCCCCGAAATCCGACCCAAAATCCCCGAAATTCCCAAAGTTCCTGAAATGCCGCGGCTCCTCCCGCACACGTGCGCGCCTGGGCCAGCCCCGAAATCCTGAAAATCCGCCCCGAAATCCCCGAAATCCCAAAAATCCGCCCCGAAATCTGCCCCAAAATGCCCGAAATTCCCAAAAACCCCGAAATCCGCTCCGAAATCAGCCCCGAAATGCTGAAAAACCGCCCCACATCCTGAAAAACCGCCGCCAAAATCCCCAAAATCCCCAAAAACCCGAAATCCGCCCCCAAATCCCTGAAATCCGACCCAAAATCCCCGAAATCCGCCCCCAAATCCCTGAAATCCGACCCAAAATCCCCGAAATCCGACCCAAAATTCCCGAAATTCCCAAAGTTCCTGAAATGCCGCGGCTCCTCCCGCACACGTGCGCGCCTGGGCCCGCCCCCAAATCCCGAAAATCCGCCCCGAATCCTGAAAATCCACTGCCAAGTGCCCCAAATTCCCAAAACCTCGAAATCCGCCCCCAAATCACCAAAAACCCCCAAAAAAGATCGAAATTCCGCTGCTCCTCCTGCACACGTGCGCGGCTGGGCCAGCCCCGAAATCCCCAAAATCCGCCCCAAAACCCCCAAAAACTCGAAATCTGCCCCAAAATCCCTGAAATCCCAAAAACCGCGCCGAAATCCCCGAAAACCTCCCCAAAATGCCCGAAATTCCCAAAAACCCCGAAATCCACCCCGAAATCGGCCCCGAAATGCTGAAAAAACGCCCCACATCCTGAAAAACCGCCCCCAAAGTCCCCAAAATCCCGAAAAACCGAAATCCGCCCCCAAATCCCTGAAATCCAACCCAAAATCCCTGAAATCCGACCCCAAATCCCCGAAATCCGAAACAAAATCCCCGAAATCCGACCCAAAATTCCTGAAATCCGACCCAAAATTCCCGAAATTCCCAAAGTTCCTGACATCCCGCGGCTCCTCCCGCACACGTGCGCGCCTGGGCCCGCCCCCAAATCCCGAAAATCCGCCCCGAATCCCGAAAATCCACTGCCAAGTGCCCCAAATTCCCAAAACCTCGAAATCCGCCCCCAAATCACCAAAAACCCCAAAAAGATCGAAATTCCGCTGCTCCTCCCGCACACGTGCGCGGCTGGGCCAGCCCCAAACCCTGAAAATCCGCCCCGAAACCCCCAAAAACTCGAAATCTGCCCCAAAATCCCTGAAATCCCCGAAATTCCCCAAATTCCGCTGCTCCTCCCGCACACGTGCGCGCCTGAACGCGCCCCGAAATCCCCAAAATCCGCCCAAGAGCCCCAAATCCACCCCAAAATCCCCGAAATCCACGCCCAAATCCCCGAAATCCCCGAAATCCACACCCAAATCCCCAAAATCCCCGAAATCCACGCCCAAATCCCCGAAATCCTCCCCAAAATCCCCAAAATCCCCGAAATCCACCCCCAAATCCCCGAAATCCACACCCAAATCCCCGAAATCCCCGAAATCCGCCCCAAAATCCCCGAAATCGTCCCCAAAATCTCCGAAATTCCCCAAATTCCCCAAATTCCGCGGCTCCTCCCACACACGTGCGCCTGAGCCCGCCCGAAATCCCCAAATCTGCCCTAAAATCCTGAAAATCCGCCCCGAAATCCCCAAAATCCCCGAAATCCGCCCCGAAATCCACCCAAAATCCCCGAAATTCCGCCCTAAAGTCCTGGAAAACCCCGAAATCCCCGGAATTCCCAAAACCCCCGAAATCCGCCCCGAAAAGTCCCAAAACCCCCCAAATCCACCCCAAAGTCCCAAAAACCGCCCCGAAATCCCCGAAATCCGAGCCAAGATCCCAGAAATTCCCAAAGTTCCTGAAATTCCGCAGCTCCTCCCGCACACGTGCGCGGCTGGACCTGCCCCGAATCCCAAAAACCGCCACGAAATCCCAAAAATCGCCACGAAATCCCAAAAATCCCTGAAATCCGCCCCAAAAGCCTGAAAAACTGGCCCGAAATCCCCGAAATCCGCTCCAAAATCCCCGAAATCAGCCCCAAAATCCCCGAATCCGCTCTGAAATCCTGAAAATCTGCACCAAAAACCCCGAAATTCCCGAAATTCCTGAAATCCCGCGGCTCCTCCCGCACACGTGCGCGGCTGGACCTGCCCCGAATCCTAGAAATCCACCCCAAAAATCCCCAAAATCCCTGAAATCCGCACCAAAATCCTGAAGAAATGCCCCGAAATCTGCCCCAAAACCCCCGAATCCGCTCCCAAATCCTGAAAATCTGCCCCAAAATCCCCGAAATCCTCCCCGAAATCCCAAAAACCGCCCCGAAATCCTGAAAAACCGCCCCCAAATCCCCAAAATCCCCAAAATCCCCAAAATCCCCGAAATCTCACCCAAAATCCATGAAATCCTCCCCAAAAATCCCGAAATCTGCCCCAAAGTCCCTGAAATCCCTGAAATCCGCCCCAAAATCCCCAAATCCACCCCGAAATCCTGAAAAAACGGCTTAAAATCCCCCGAATTCCCGAAATCCGCCCCAAAATCCTGAAAAAACACCCCAAAATCTGCCCTGAAATTCCCAAAATCCTTGAAATTCCCCAAATGCCCAAAATCCTGCGGCTGAGCTCACCCCAAAATCCTCCAAATCCACCCCAAAATCCTGAAAAACTGCCCCCAAATCCACGAAATTCCCAAAAACCTCGAAATCCGTCCCAAATTCCCCCAAATCCCCCAAAATCCCCCAAATTCCGCGGCTCCGCCCGCTGAGCTCACCCCAAAATCCTCCAAATCCACCCCAAAATCCTGAAAAACTGCCCCAAATCCACGAAATTCCCAAAAACCTCGAAATCCGTCCCAAATTCCCCCAAATCCCCCAAAATCCCCCAAATTCTGCGGCTCCTCCCGCTGAGCTCACCCCAAAATCCTCCAAATCCACCCCAAAATCCTGAAAAACTGCCCCAAAATCCACGAAATTCCCAAAAAACCTCAAAATCCGTCCCAAATTCCCCCAAATCCCCCAAAATCCCCCAAATTCTGCGGCTCCTCCCGCTGAGCTCACCCCAAAATCCTCCAAATCCACCCCGAAATGCTGGAAATCCGCCCCAAAATCCACGAAATTCCCAAAAACCTCGAAATCCGTCCCAAATTCCCCCAAATCCCCCAAAATCCCCCAAATTCCGCGGCTCCTCCCGCACACGTGCGTGGCTGAGCCCACCCCAAAATCCTCAAATCCACCCCGAAATCCCAAAATCCGCCCCAAAATCCCCGAATTCCGCCCCAAACCCCCAAAATCCCCCGAAATTCCCGAAATTCCCGAAATTCCTGAAATTCCGCGGCTCCTCCCGCATCCCAAATCCCAAAAACCGCCCCAAATCCTGAAAAACCGCCCCGAAATCCCCAAAAACTGTCCCAAAATCCTGAAATCCACCCCGAAATCCTGGAAAACCGCCCCAAAATCCCCAAATCCCCAAAAACCCCCAAATCCCCCAAAATCCTGACAATTCCAAAAATTCCCAAAATTACAAAAATCCCCAAATCCGCAAAATCCCCAAATGCCCAAAATCCCAAAATGCCCAAAATCCCGAAAATCCCCAAAGTTCCCAAATCCCGAAAATTTCCCAAAATCCTGAAAATTCCCAAAATCCAAAAAAATAAAAAAAAAATCCCCAAAATCCTGAAAATCCCAAAATTCCCAAAATCCTCAAAATCCCCCAAATCCCCAAAATTCTCCAAATCCTGAAAATCCTCACAATTCCCAAAATCCCCAAAATCCTGAAAATTCCAAAATCCCCAAAATCCTCAAAATCCTGAAAATGCTCAAAATCCTCAAAATTCCCCAAATCCCAACATTCCCAAGATCCCCAAATTCCCAAAATTACAAAAATCCCCAAAATCCCTAAAATTCAAATAATCACAAAAAATCCCCAAATCCCCAAAATCCTGAAAATCCCAAAATTACGAAATTCTCAAAATCCTGAAAATCCTCAAAATTCCCCAAATCCCCCAAATCCTGAAAATTCCAAAATTCCCAAAATTCCCCAAAATCCCGAAAACTCAAAAAAAAAAAAAAAACAAATTCGCCAAATCCCCAAAATCCTGAAAATTCCCAAAATCCCCAAAAATCCCAAAATCCCCAAAATGCTCAAAATCACCCAAATCACGAAAATTCCCAAATCCCCGAAATTCCCCAAATCCCCAAAATCCCCAAAATTCCACAGCTCTGATTTGGATTTGGGATTTGGCCAAACCTTGACCTCGAGAGTTTTCTCCCAAAAATCCCAAATTTTTCCCCAATTTTGGCAGCTCCCGATAATTAATGTCAGGAATAATTAATTGAGGATTTTTTTGAGGAATCCCAATTCCAGGTTGGGATTTCGGGGATTATGGAATTCTGGGATTTGCTCACTCCGGATTTGGGATTTGGGATTTGGCCAAACCTTGACCTCGAGAGTTTTCTCCCAAAAATCCCCAGAACCCCAAAAATCCCCAAAAATCCCCAAAATCCTGAAAATTCCCAAAATCCCAAAAATCCCAAAAATACCCCAAATCCCCAAAATCCAAAAAAATCCCCAAAATCCCAAAAATCCCCAAAATTCCCCAAATCCCCAAAATGCCCCAAATCCCCAACATTCCCAAAATCCCCAAAATCCTGAAAATTACAAAAATCCCCAAAATCCTCAAAATCCTCAAAATTCTCAAAATTCCCCAAATCCCAACATTCCCAAAATCCCCAAATTCCCAAAAGTACAAAAATCCCCAAAATCCCTAAAATTCCAATAATCACCAAAAATCCCCAAATCCCCAAAATCCTGAAAATCCCAAAATTACCAAATCCTGAAAATCCTCAAAATCCTCAAAATTCCCCAAATCCCCAAAATCCTGAATATTCCAAAATTCCCCAAATCCCCAAAATCCCGAAAACTCAAAAAAAAACCAAACCAAATTCGCCAAATCCCCAAAATCCTGAAAATTCCCAAAATCCCAAAAATTCCCCAAATCCCCAAAATGCCCCAAATCCCCAACATTCCCCAAATCCCCAAAATACTGAAAATTCCAAAATTCCCAAAATCCTCAAAATCCCCAAAATCCCCAAATCCCGAAAACTCCAAAATAAAAAAAAATCCCCCAAATGCTCCAAATCCGCAAAATCCTCAAAATTCCCAAAATCCCCAAAATCCTGAAAATTCCCAAAATCCCAAAAATCCCAAAAATTCCCCAAATCCCCAAAATGCCCCAAATCCCCAACATTCCCAAAATCCTCAAAATCCTGAAAATGCTCAAAATCCTCAAAATTCCCCAAATCCCAACATTCCCAAAATCCCCAAATTCCCAAAATTACAAAAATCCCCAAAATCCCTAAAATTCCAATAATCACCAAAAATCCCCAAATTCCCAAAATCCTGAAAATCCCAAAATTACCAAATTCCCAAAATCCTGAAAATCCTCACAATTCCCCAAATCCCCCAAAATCCTGAAAATTCCAAAATTCCCAAAATCCCAAATCCCGAAAACTCAAAAAAAAAAATCCCCCAAATTCGCCAAATCCCCAAAATCCTGAAAATTCCCAAAATCCCCAAAATCCCAAAAATTCCCCAAATCCCCAAAATGCCCCAAATGCCCAACATTCCCAAAATCCCCAAAATCCTGAAAATTACAAAAATCCCCAAAATCCTCAAAATCCTGAAAATCCTCAAAATTCCCCAAATCCCAACATTCCCAAAATCCCCAAATTCCCAAAATTACAAAAATCCCAAAATCCCTAAAATTCCAATAATCACCAAAAATCCCCAAATCCCCAAATCCTGAAAATCCCAAAATTACCAAATTCCCCAAATCCTGAATATCCTCAAAATTCCCCAAATCCCCAAAATCCTGAAAATTCCAAAACTCCCAAAATCCCCAAATCCTGAAAACTCCAAAATAAAAAAAAACCAAACCAAATTCGCCAAATCGCCAAAATCCTGAAAATTCCCAAAATCCCCAAAAATCCCAAATTTTTTTCCAAAATTCCTGCGCCACCTCGGGAATTGCATAACGAAATGGGCGAGGGACAGAGGGACAGAGGGACAGAGGGACAGAGGGACAGAGGGACAGAGGGACAGACAGAGGGACAGAGGACAGAGGACAGAGGGACAGACAGAGGGACAGAGGGACAGAGGGACAGAGGGACAGACAGAGGGACAGAGGACAGAGGGACAGAGGGACAGACAGAGGGACAGACAGAGGGACAGAGGGACAGAGGACAGAGGGACAGACAGAGGACAGAGGGACAGAGGGACAGAGGGACAGAGGACAGAGGGACCAATTAAAAATCCATAACCCAACGCGTACCGCGTTTTGAATAAATTTGTCCTTAGCGCGCACCTGTTCCCCGCCGCACAGCATGCCGGGAGTTGTAGTCCGCCCTTAGCTCCACCACTGCGCACGCGCAGCACCGCCCCTTACCGGGGGTCTGGCCGTGAAGACACTCTCTGATTGGCTGGGAGGCGGTGGTGGGCGTGGCTAGAGGCCGTGGCGGGAATTGTGGCGGCAGTGGGTTCGGCGCGAGCGGTGCCGGTGCGAGCGGGAGGGGCAACGGCTGAGGGCGAGCGGCCGGGCCGGGGGCGAGCGGCCTGAGGGGCTGCCGGGCCGGAGGGCGAGCGGCCGGGCCTGAGGGCGAGCGGCCGGGCCGGAGGGCGAGCGGCCGGGCCTGAGGGGCTGCCGGGCCTGAGGGCGAGCGGCCGGGCCGGAGGGCGAGCGGCCTGAGGGGCTGCCGGGGCAGGCGGCGGTGAGTGCTGGGGCTGAGGGCCTGGGGAAGGGGCCCAGGGGTCACGGGGCTCGGGCTCAGGGTGTGGAGAAGGCTCCCAGGTGGGGAAGGGAAGGAACCCTGGGGAAGAGAGGGAATGGTGGAAGGGGCAGCGGTGAGGCTGGGGAGGAGCTGGGGTGAGGTCTCCAAGGGAAAGAGCTGGGCCTGAGGGGCTGCTGGAGGTGGGGAAGGGCTGAGGGGGGGAGGGGCTGAGGGGGCCAAGGGGCCTGAGGTGGGCAAGGGAGTGAGGGAATGGAGGGTGGGGGTGGGGAAGGCCTGAGGTGGGGAAGGGGTCAGGGGGTCAGGGGGTCTGAGGTGGGCAAGGGAGTGAGGGAATGGTGGGTGGGGGTGGGGAAGGCCTGAGGTGGGGAAGGAGCTGGGGGTGAGGGCGCCAAGGGGTCTGAGGTGGCCTAGGGAGTGAGGGAATGGAGGGTGGGGGTGGGAGAAGGGTCTGAGGAAGGGCTGAGGGGGCCAAGGGGCCTGAGGTGGGCAAGGGAGCGAGGGAATGGAGGGTGGGGGTGGGAGAAGGGCCTGAGGAAGGGCTGAGGGGGCCAAGGGGCCTGAGGTGGGCAAGGGAGCGAGGGAATGGAGGGTGGGGGTGGGAGAAGGGCCTGAGGAAGGGCTGAGGGGGCCAAGGGGCCTGAGGTGGGCAAGGGAGCGAGGGAATGGAGGGTGGGGGTGGGAGAAGGGCCTGAGGAAGGGCTGAGGGGGCCAAGGGGCCTGAGGTGGGCAAGGGAGCGAGGGAATGGAGGGTGGGGGTGGGAGAAGGGCCTGAGGAAGGGCTGAGGGGGCCAAGGGGCCTGAGGTGGCCTAGGGAGTGAGGGAATCGAGGGTGGGAGTGAGAGAAGGCCCTGAGGTGGGGAAGGAGCTGGGGGTGAGGTCTCCAAGGGGAAGCGGTGGGGCTGAGGGGCTGCTGGAGGTGGGGAAGGGCTGAGGTGGGGAAGAAGCCGAGAGTGGGGCGGGGCAGAGAGCTGAGGTGGGAAAGGGAGTGAGGGAATGGTGGGTAGGGGTGGGAGAAGGGCCTGAGGTGGGCTGGGGGTCTTGGGGGAGAAGTGGGGAAGAGCTGGGCCTGAGGGGCTGGGGGTCTTGGGGGAGAAGTGGGGAAGAGCTGGGCCTGAGGGGCTCCTGGAGGTGGGGAAAGGCTGAGGTGGGGAGGAGGTGAGGGGGCCAGGGGGTCTGAGGTGGGCAAGGGAGCGAGGGAATGGTGGGTGGGGGTGGGAGAAGGGCCTGAGGTGGGGAAGGAGCTGGGGGTGAGGGTGCCAAGGGCTCTGAGGTGGGCAAGGGAGTGAGGGAATGGAGGGTGGGAGTGAGAGAAGGCCCTGAGGAAGGGCTGAGGGGGCCAAGGGGTCTGAGGTGGCCTAGGGAGTGAGGGAATGGAGGGTGGGGGTGAGAGAAGGCCCTGAGGAAGGGCTGAGGGGGCCAAGGGGCCTGAGGTGGGCAAGGGAGTGAGGGAATGGAGGGTGGGGGTGGGAATAGGCCCTGAGGTGGGGAGGAGCTGGGGGTGAGGTCTCCAAGGGGAAGCGGTGGGGCTGAGGGGCTGCTGGAGGTGGGGAAGGGCTGAGGTGGGGAAGAAGCCGAGAGTGGGGTGGGGCAGAGAGCTGAGGTGGGCAAGGGATTGAGGGAATGGTGGGTAGGGGTGGGAGAAGGGCCTGAGGTGGGCTGGGGGTCTTGGGGGAGAAGTGGGGAAGAGCTGGGCCTGAGGGGCTGCTGGAGGTGGGGAAGGGCTGAGGTGGGGAAGAGGTGAGGGGGCCAGGGGGTCTGAGGTGGGCAAGGGAGCGAGGGAACGGTGGGTGGGGGTGGGAAAAGGGCCTCAGGTGGGGAAGGGGTGAGGTGGGGAAGAGGTGAGGGGGCCAGGGGGTCTGAGGTGGGCAAGGGAGTGAGGGAATGGTGGGTGGGGGTGGGAGAAGGGTCTGAGGTGGGGAAGAGGTGAGGGGGCCAGGGGGTCTGAGGTGGGCAAGGGAGCGAGGGAATGGTGGGTGGGGGTGGGAAAAGGGCCTCAGGTGGGGAAGGGGTGAGGTGGGGAAGAGGTGAGGGGGCCAGGGGGTCTGAGGTGGGCAAGGGAGTGAGGGAATGGAGGGTGGGGGTGGGAAAAGACCCTGAGGTGGGGAAGGGGTGAGGGTGAGGGCACCAGGGGGTGTGAGATGACCAGGGGGTCTTACTGGGCATGCTGGGAGAAGCTGGGCCCGAGGGAATGGTGGGGATGGGAAAAGAGACAGGGGCTGGGGAGGTGGGCAGGGGCCTGAGGTGGGCAGGGAGTAGGACAGGGGAGAGGGAAAAGTGTAGGAAAATGCAGGAATAACCTGGAATGGGAATGGGGAAAGTGTAGGATAACACAGGAATAACCTGGAATGGGAATGGGAAAAGTGTAGGATAACACAGGAATAACCTGGAATGGGAATGGGAAAAGTGTAGGATGATGCAGGAATAACCTGGAATGGGAAAAGTGTAGGATAACACAGGAATAACCTGGAATGGGAATGGGAAAAGTAGGAAAATACAGGAATGACCTGGAATGGGAAAAGTGTAGGATGATGCAGGAATAACCTGGAATGGGAATGGGGAGGGGGAAATGTGTAGGATAATTCAGGAATAACCTGGAATGGGAAAAGTGTGGGATAACACAGGAATAACCTGGAATGGAAAAGTGTAGGAAAGTGCAGGAAAAACCTGGAATGGGAATGGGAAAAGTGTAGGATGATGCAGGAATAACCTGGAATGGGAAAAGTGTAGGATAGCACAGGAATAACCTGGAATAGGAATGGGAAAAGTGTAGGATGATGCAGGAATAACCTGGAATGGGAATGGGGAGGGGGAAATGTGTAGGATAATTCAGGAATAACCTGGAATGGGAATGGGAAAAGTGTAGGATAACACGGGAATAATCGGGAATGGGGTGAGGGAAAAGTGCAGGAAAAACCTGGAATGGGAATGGGGAGAGGGAAAAGTGTAGGAAAGTGCAGGAAAAACTTGGAATGGGAATGGGAAAAGTGTAGGAAAACACAGGAATAACCTGGAATGGGAATGGGAAAAGTAGGAAAATACAGGAATAATCTGGAATGGGAATGGGAAAAGTGTAGGAAAACACAGGAATAACCTGGAATGGGAATGGGAAAAGTAGGAAAATACAGGAATAATCTGGAATGGGAATGGGAAAAGTGTAGGAAAACACAGGAATAACCTGGAATGGGAATGGGAAAAGTGTAGGAAAATACTGGAATAACCTGGAATGGGAATGGGAAAAGTGTAGGATGATGCAGGAATAACCTGGAATGGGAAAAGTGTAGGAAAACACAGGAATAACCTGGAATGGGAATGGGAAAAGTGTAGGATAACACAGGAAAAACCTGGAATGGGAAGAGTGTAGGATAACACAGGAATAACCTGGAATGGGAATGGGAAAAGTGTAGGAAAATGCAGGAATAACCTGGAATGGGAATGAGAAAAGTGTAGGATGATGCAGGAATAACCTGGAATGGGAAAAGTTTAGGATAACACAGGAATAACCTGGAATGGGAATGGGACAGTGAAATATGGGCAGAAAGGATGAGGAGCAGTAGGGAATTACTCCTGGAAATTCAGGGACACGACACAGCCATCGCCGGGCGAGAAAAACCACGAGCAGGGAAAAGTTCATCACCAAATCGACACTTGTGGCCAAATTTTTTTATTTAAAAGTCGATTCCGCTCCAAGTACACTCAGCCCTGGGGGTCTCATCTTCCTTCTGCCCCCCGCTCGGGGAACATGTCCGAAATTTTTTTTCCTTTCTTCCCACCAGGCCCGGATCGCTGGCACTTCCCGGGCGGTCAGATCCCCCTCAGGGAACTTGTCCGCGGAGTTTTTTACTTTCTCACCGCCTGAGTCTTTTCCTTTCTCACCACCAGGCCCGGATCGATGGCTCTCCAATCCCGCTCAGGGAACATGTCTGAAAATTTTCTTTTCCTTTCTTCCCACCGGGCCTGGATTGATGGCTCTTCCCGGGCGGTCAGATCCCCCTCAGGGAACTTGTCCGTGGAGTTTTTTCCTTTCTCCTCTCCCAATTTTTTCCTTTCTCACCACCGGGCCCAGGTCGATGGTGCTCCCCGGGTGGTCAGATCCTGCTCAGGGAACGTGTCCGCGGAGTTTTTTGCTTTCTCACCGCCGGAGTTTTTTTCCTTTCTCACCACTGGAGTTTTTTTCTTTATTTTCCCACCAGGCCTGGATCGATGGCACTCCCTGGGCGGTCAGATCCTGTTCAGGGGACGTGTCCGCAGAATTCTTTTCTTCCCACCGGGCCCGAATCGCTGGCTCTTCCCGGGGGCTCGGATCCCGCTCAGGGAACTTGTCCGCGGAGGTTTTTCCTTTCTCACCACCCAAGTTTTTTCCTTTCTCACCACCAGGCCCGGATCGATGGTGCTCCAATCCCGCTCAGGGAATATGTCCGAAAATTTTTTTTCCTTTCTTCCCTCCGGGCCCAGATCAATGACACTTCCCGGGCGGTCAGATCCCCCTCAGGGAACTTGTCCATGGAGTTTTTTACTTTCTCATCTCCCGAGTTTTTCCTTTCTCACCACCGGGCTCGAATCGATGGTGCTCCCGGGGCGGTCAGATCCTGCTCAGGGAACGTGTCCGCGGAGTTTTTTCCTTTCTCACTGCCAGAGTTTTTTTCCTTTCTCACTGCCAGAGTTTTTTTCCTTTCTTCCCACCAGGCCTGGATCGATGGCTCTTCCCGGGGGCTCGGATCCTGCTCGGGGAACGTGTCCACAGAGTTTTTTACTTTCTCACCGCCGGAGTTTTTTTCCTTTCTCACCACTGGAGTTTTTTTCTTTTTTTCCCCACCGGGGCCAGATCAATGGCACTCCCTGGGTGGTCAGATCCTGTTCAGGGGACGTGTCCGCAGAATTCTTTTCTTTTCCTCCCTCCGGGCCCGGATCGCTGGCTCTTCCCAGGGGCTCGGATCCTGCTCAGGGAACTTGTCCGTGGAGTTTTTTGCTTTCTCACTGCCAGGCCCAGATCGATGGTGCTCCAATCCCACTCAGGGAACATGTCCGAAATTTTCTTTTCCTTTCTTCCCACCGAGCCTGGATCGATGGTGCTCCCCGGGCGGTCAGATCCCCCTCAGGGAACGTGTCCGTGGAGTTTTTTACTTTCTCATCTCCCGATTTTTTTCCTTTCTTCCCACCGGGCCCGAATCGCTGGCTCTTCCTGGGCGGTCAGATCCTGTTCAGGGAACGTGTCCGTGGAGTTTTTTCCTTTCTCACCGCCCGAGTTTTTTTCCTTTCTCACCACTGGAGCTTTTATCTTTTTTTTCCCACCAGGCCTGGATCGATGGCGCTCCCTGGGCGGTCAGATCCTGTTCAGGGGACGTGTCCGCAGAATTCTTTTCTTTTCTTCCCTCCGGGCCTGGATCGCTGGCTCTTCCCGGGGGCTCGGATCCTGCTCAGGGAACTTGTCCACGGAGTTTTTTCCTTTCTCACCACCCAAGTTTTTTCCTTTCTCACCACCAGGCCCGGATCGATGGTGCTCCAATCCCACTCAGGGAACATGTCCGAAAATTTCTTTTCCTTTCTTCCCTCCGGGCCCAGATCAATGACACTTCCCCGGCGGTCAGATCCCCCTCAGGGAACTTGTCCGCGGAGTTTTTTACTTTCTCATCTCCCAATTTTTTTCCTTTCTCACCACCGGGCCCGAATTGATGGTGCTCCTGGGGCGGTCAGATCCTGCTCGGGGAACGTGTCCGCGGAGTTTTTTCCTTTCTCACTGCCAGAGTTTTTTTCCTTTCTCACAGAGTTTTTTTCCTTTCTTCCCTCCGGGCCCGAATCGCTGGCTCTTCCCGGGGGCTCGGATCCTGCTCAGGGAACGTGTCCGCGGAGTTTTTCCTTTCTCACCGCCGGAGTTTTTTTCCTTTCTCACCACTGGAGTGTTTTTCTTTTTTTTCCCACCAGGCCTGGATCGATGGCACTCCCTGGGTGGTCAGATCCTGTTCAGGGGATGTGTCCGCAGAATTCTTTTCTTTTCTTCCCTCCGGGCCCGGATCGATGGCTCTTCCCGGGGGCTCGGATCCTGCTCAGGGAACTTGTCCGCGGAGTTTTTTCCTTTCTCATCTCCCGATTTTTTTCCTTTCTCACCACCGGGCCCGAATCGATGGTGCTCCCGGGGTGGTCAGATCCCGCTCGGGGAACGTGTCTGCGGAGTTTTTTACTTTCTCACCGCCGGAGTTTTTTTCCTTTCTCACCACTGGAGTTTTTTTCTTTATTTTCCCACCAGGCCTGGATTGATGGCACTCCCTGGGTGGTCAGATCCTGCTCGGGGAATGTGTCCACAGAATTCTTTTTTTTTCCCACCGGGGCCAGGTCGATGGCACTCCCCGGTGGGTCAGATCCTGTTCAGGGGACGTGTCCACACAATTCTTTTCCTTTCTTCCCTCCGGGCCCGGATCGATGGCTCTCCCCGGGCGGTCAGATCCTGCCGAGCCACCAGAACTGTGCCGGACAATACCTCCGAGTTGCCATGGAAATGGCTTTAGCCTCCTCTCCTCCTGATCGAAACCGTTTAGGAGAGCTGGAAGTTTAAAAGTTGAGATTTTTTTCTCTTTATCCTCGCCCAGGTTCTCCTGCCATGAGTGCGGCCGTTCCCGGATGGCCTCGGACGCCAAGTACAGCATCGTGCGGGAAGTCGGCCGCGGCAACTACGGCGTGGTCTACGAGGCCGTGGCCAACCGCGACAAGCGCAAAGTGGCCGTGAAAAGAACTCTCTGCGACGCCCCCGAGAACGTCGAGCTGGCCCTGCAGGAATTCTGGGCCCTGCAGAGCATCCGGCGGCGGCACCAGAACGTGATCCAGCTGGAGGAGTGCATCCTGCAGCACGGCCGCCTCTTCCAGCCCATCGGCGACCCGCGGAATTCCGACAGCCACCTGCTGCTGGTGGAGACGTGCCTGAAGGGCCGCAGCTGCCTGGAGCCGCGCGCGGCCTGCTCGCTGTGGTTCGTGATGGAGTTCTGCGAGGGCGGCGACATGAACGAGTTCCTGCTGGCGCGGCGCCCCGACGCGCGCCTCAACCGCAGCTTCATGCGGCAGCTCAGCGGCGCCGTGGCCTTCCTGCACCGCCACGGCATCGTGCACCGCGACCTCAAGGCCGACAACGTGCTGGTGGCGCAGGGCTGCGGCGGCCCCGTGCTCAAGGTGAGCGGGGTGGGGATGGGGGAGAGGTTGGGGGGTGATTTGGGGGTGGAGGGGAGGGTCCAGAGAGAGCTTGGAGTTCCTGGAGGAGAGAAGGATCCAGGGAGAGCTTGGAGCTCCTGGAGAAGAGAAGGATCCAGGGAGAGCTTGGAGCTCTTTTCAGGACCTGGGAATGTCCAGCTGGAGAGGGGAAGGATCCAGGGAGAGCTTGGAGCTCCTTCCAGGAGCAGGGAATGTCCACTGGAGAAGGATCCAGGGAGAGACTGAAGCTCTTGGAGAACGGAAGGTTCCAGGGAGAGCTTGGAACTCCCAGAGAAGGGAAGGATCCAGGGAGAGCTTGGAGCTCCTGGAGAAGGAACCAAGGAGAGCTTGGAACTCCTTGAGGACCTGGGGGTGTCCAGCTGGAGAAGGGAAAGATCCTTGGAGCTCATTCCAGGAGCTGGGAATGTCCAGCTGGAGAAGGGTCCAGAGAGAGCTTGGAGCTCCTGGAGAAGGGATGGATCCAGGGAGAGCTTGGGTCCCTTCCAGGAGCTGGGAATGTCCAACTAGAGAAGGATCCATGGGGAGCTTGGAGATTCCGGAGAAGAGAAGGATCCAGGGAGAGCTTGGAGCTCCTGGAGAAGGATCCAGGGGCAGCTTGGAGCTCCTGGAGGAGAGAAGGATCCAGGGAGAGCTTGGAGTTCCTGGAGGAGAGAAGGATCCAGGGAGAGCTTGGAGCTCCTGGAGAAGAGGAGGATCCAGGGAGAGCTTGGAGTTCCTGGAGGAGAGAAGGATTCAGGGGCAGCTTGGAGCTCCTGGAGGAGAGAAGGATTCAGGGAGAGCTTGGAGCTCCTGGAAAATGATCCAGGGAGAGCTTGGAGCTCCTTCAGGAGCTGGGAATGTCCAAGTAGAGAAGGATGCAGGGAGATCTTGGAGCTCTTGGAGAAGAAAAGGATCCAGGGAGAGCTTGGAGTTCCTGGAGAAGAGAAGGATCCAGGGAGAGCTTGGAGCTCCTGCAGAAGAGAAGGAACCAGGGAGAGATTGGAGTTCCTGGAGGAGAGAAGGATCCAGGGGCAGCTTGGAGCTCCTGGAGAAGAGAATGATCCAGGGAGAGTTTAGAGTTCCTTCCAGGAGCTGGGAATGTCCAAGTGGAGAAGGATCCATGGAGAGCTTGGAGCTCCTGGAGAAGGGAAGGATCCAGGGAGAGCTTGGAGCTCCTGGAGGAGAGAAGGGTCCAGGGAGAGCTTGGAGCTCCTGGAGAAGAGAAGGAACCAGGGAGAGATTGGAGTTCCTGGAGGAGAGAAGGATCCAGGGGCAGCTTGGAGCTCCTGGAGGAGAGAAGGATCCAAGGAAACCTTGGAACTCCTAGAGGAGAGAAGGGTCCAGGGAGAGCTTGGAGCTCCTGGAGAAGAGAATGATCCAGGGAGAGTTTAGAGTTCATTCCAGGAGCTGTGAGTGTCCAACTGGAGAAGGATGCAGGGAGAGCTTGGAGCTCCTGAAGAAGAAGAGGATCCAGGGAAAGCTTGGAGCTCCTGGAGAAGGATCCAGGACGATATTAGAGTTCCTTCCAGGAGCTGGAGGAGTCCAACTGGAAAAGGGAAGGGTCCAGGGAAACCTTGGAGCTCCTTCCAGGAGCAGGGAATGTCCAAGGGGAGAAGAGAAGGATCCTTGGAGCTCCTTCCAGGAGCTGAGGGTGTCCAGCTGGAGAGGGGAAGGGTCCAGGGAGAGCTTGGAGCTCCTGGAGAAGGATCCAGGGAGAGCTTGGAGCTCCTGGAGAAAGATCCATGGAGAGCTTGGAGCTCCTGGAGAAGGGAAGGATCCAGGGAGAGCTTGGAGCTCCTGGAGGAGAGAAGGATCCAGGGAGAGATTGGAGCTCCTGGAGAAAGATCCAGGGAGAGCTTGGAGCTCCTGGAGAAGGATCCAGGGAGAGCTTGGAGCTCCTGGAGAAGGATCCAGGGAGAGCTTGGAGCTCCTGGAGAAGGATCCAGGGAGAGCTTGGAGCTCCTGGAGAAAGGAAGGATCCAGGGAGAGCTTGGAGCTCCTGGAGAAGGGAAGGATCCACGGAGAGCTTGGAGATTCCGGAGAAGGGAAGGATCCAGGGAGAGCTTAAGAGTTCCTTTGAAGAGCTGGAGGTGTCCAACTGGAGAAGGGAAGGATCCATGGAGAGCTTGGAGCTCCTGGAGAAGGGAAGGACCCAGGGAGAGCTTAGAGATCCTTCCAGGAGCTGAGGGTTTCCAGCTGGAGAAGAGAAGGCTCCAGGGAATCCTCCGAGCTCCTCCTGAAGGCTCTCCAGGAGAGCTGCAGAGGGACTGGGGACAAGGCACGGAGGGACAGGACACAGGGAATGGCTTCCCACTGGGAACAGGCAGGGTTGGATGGGATCTTGGGAAGGAATCGTTCCTGTGAACCCTGGGATGGAATTCCAGAAGCTCTGGCTGTCCCAGGATCCCTGGGATGGAATTCAGAGAAGATCTGTTCTGTCCCAGGATCCCTGGGATGGAATTCAGAGAAGCTCTGGCTGTCCCAGGATCCCTGGGATGGAATTCAGAGAAGCTCTGGCTCTCCCAGGATCCCTGGGATGGAATTCAGAGGAGCTCTGGCTCTCCCAGGATCCCTGGGATGGAATTCAGAGAAGCTCTGGCTCTCCCAGGATCCCTGGGATGGAATTCAGAGAAGCTCTGGCTCTCCCAGGATCCCTGGGATGGAATTCCAGAGGAGCTCTGGCTCTCCCTGGATCCCTGGGATGGAATTCAGAGGAGCTCTGTTCTGTCCCTGGATCCCTGGGATGGAATTCCAGAGGAGCTCTGGCTGTCCCTGGATCCCTGGGATGGAATTCAGAGAAGCTCTGGCTGCCCCTGGATCCCGAAAGTGTCCCTCAGTGATCATTCCCAGCTCAGAATCCCAAGAGTTCAGCAGTTAGGACATCAAACAAAACCCCAATTCCCAACTCAGAATCCCAAGAGTTCCCACAATTAAACCCCAATCCCAATCAGGATCCCAACACCGCTGACCCCAACCCCAAATCCCCCAGATCATTGATCATTCCCAGCTCAGAATCCCACGAGTTCCCACAATTAGGACATCAAACCAAACCCCAATTCCAAGTGGAATCTCAATGTCGATGACCTCAACCCTAAATTCTCCAAATCATTCCTCGGAATCCCGAGTTCCCACATTTAGGACATCAAACCAAACCCCAATTCCAAGTGGGATCCCAATTTCAGTGACTGCGCCACCAAATCCCCCAAATCATTCCCAACTCAAAATCCCAAGAGTTCCTGCATTTAGGACACGAAACCAAACCCCAATCCCAATTAGGATCCCAACACCGCCAACCCCAACCCCAAATCCCCCAGGTCATTCCTTAGAATCCCAGGAGTTCCCACAGTTAGGACATCAAACCAAACCCCAATTCCCACCTCGAGATCCCAAGATTTCCCACAATTAGGACATCAAACCAAACCCCAATTCCAAGTGGAATCTCAATGTCGATGACCTCAACCCTAAATTCTCCAAATCATTCCTCGGAATCCCAAGAGTTCCCACATTTAGGACATCAAACCAAACCCCAATTCCCAAGTCAGAATCCCAAGATTTCCCACATTTAGGACATCAAACCAAACCCCAATTCCCAACTCAAAATCCCAAGAGTTCCCACATTTAGGACACCAAACCAAACCCCAATTCCCAACTCTGAATCCCAAGATTTCCCACATTTAGGACACCAAACCAAACCCCAATTCCAATCCGGATCCCATCACCCCCAACCCCACCCCCAAATCCCCCAGATCATTCCCAGCTCAGAATCCTACGAGTTCCCACATTTAAGACATCCAATAAAACCCCAATTTCCGACTCAGAATCCCGAGAGTTGAGCAGTTAGGATATCCAATAAAACCCCAATTCTGAACTCAGAACCCCAAGAGTTCCCACATTTAGGACATCCAATCTAAGCCCAATTCCCAACTCAGAATCCCAAGAGTTCAGCAGTTAGGACATGAAACAAAACCCCAATTCCCAACTCAAAATCCCGAGATTTCCCACTATTAGACCATCAAACCAAACCCCAATTCCAACTGGGATCCCAACACCGCCGACCCCGACCCCAAATCCCCCAAATCATTCCTTAGAACCCCAAGAGTTCCCACAATTGGGATATCCAATAAAACCCCAATTCCCAACTCAGAACCCCGAGAGTTCCCACAGTTAGGACATCAAACAAAACCCCAATTCCAATCAGGATCCCAACTCCGCTGACCCCGACCCCAAATCCCCCAGATCTTTGAAAATTCCCAACTCAGAATCCTGTGAGTTCCCACAATTAGGACATCAAATCCCAATTCCAAGTGGGATCCCAGTTTCAGTGACCGTGCTGCCAAATCCCCCAAATCATTCCCAACTCAGAATCCCAAGAGTTCCCACAATTAGGCCATCAAACCAAACCCCAATTCCAAGCGTGGTCCCCCCAATTCCCACCTCAAAATCCCAAGATTTCCCACAATTAGGCCATCAAACAAAACCCCAATTCCCAACTCAAAATCCCAAGATTTCCCACATTTAAGACATCAAACCAAACCCCAATCCCAATCAGGATCCCATCACCGCCCACCCCAACCCCAAATCCCTGAGATCATTGAAAATTCCCAACTCTGAATCCCAAGAGTTCCCACAATTAGGCCATCAAACAAAACCCCAATTCCCAGCTCAGAACCACAAGCATTTCCCCATTTAGGACATCAAACCAAACCCCAATCCCAATGGGGATCCCATCACTGCCCACCCCGACCCCAAATCCCCCAGATCTTTGAAAATTCCCAACTCAGAATCCTGTGAGTTCCCACATTTAGAACATCAAACCAAACCCCAATTCCCAACTCAGAATCCCAAGATTTCCCACACTTAAGACATCGAACCAAACCCCAATCGCAATCAGGATCCCATCACCGCCCACCCCGACCCCAAATCCCTGAGATCATTGAAAATTCCCAACTCTGAATCCCAAGAATTCCCACAATTAGGCCATCAAACCAAACCCCAATTCCCACCTCAGAACCCCAAGCATTCCCACATTTAGGCCACGAAACCAAACCCCAATCCCAATGGGGATCCCAACACTGCCAACCCCAAATCCCCCAAATCATTCCCAGCTCAGAATCCCAAGATTTCCCACATTTAGGGCATCAAACCTAACCCCAATTCCAAGCGTGGTCACCCCAATTCCCGACTCAAAATCCCAAGATTTCCCACATTTAACACATCAAACCAAACCCCAATCCCAATGGGGATCCCAACACTGCCGGCCCCGACCCCAAATCCCCCAGATCTTTGAAAATTCCCAACTCAGAATCCCAAGATTTCCCACATTTAGAACATCAAACCAAACCCCAATCCCAATCAGGATCCCATCACCGCCCACCCCAACCCCAAATCCCTGAGATCATTGAAAATTCCCAACTCAGAATCCTGTGAGTTCCCACAATTAGGACATCAAACCAAACCCCAATTCCCAACTCTGAATCCCAAGATTTCCCTCATTTAGGCCACGAAACCAAACCCCAATCCCAATGGGGATCCCAACTCCGCTGACCCCGTCCCCAAATCCCCCAGATCATTCCCAGCTCAGAATCCCAAGAGTTCCCACAGTTAGGACATCGAACCAAACCCCAATTCCAAGCATGGCCACCCCAATTCCCACCTCAGAACCCCAAGCATTCCCACATTTAGGCCACCAAACCAAACCCCAATCCCAATCAGGATCCCATCACCGCCCACCCCGACCCCAAATCCCCCAGATCTTTGAAAATTCCCGACTCAGAATCCCAAGAGTTCCCACAATTAGGACATCAAACCAAACCCCAATTCCAAGCGTGGTCACCCCAATTCCCACCTCAGAACCCCAAGCATTCCCACATTTAGGCCACCAAACCAAACCCCAATCCCAATGGGGATCCCATCACCGCCGACCCCGACCCCAAATCCCCCAGATCTTTGAAAATTCCCAACTCTGAATCCCAAGAGTTCCCACAATTAGGCCATCAAATCCCAATTCCAAGTGGGATCCCAGTTTCAGTGACCGTGCTGCCAAATCCCCCAAATCATTCCCAACTCAGAATCCCAAGAGTTCCCACAATTAGGCCATCAAACAAAACCCCAATTCCCAACTCAAAATCCCAAGATTTCCCACAGTTAAGACATCAAACCAAACCCCAATCCCAATGGGGATCCCATCACCGCCGACCCCACCCCCAAATCCCCCAGATCTTTGAAAATTCCCAACTCAGAATCCCAAGAGTTCCCACATTTAGAACATCAAACCAAACCCCAATTCCAAGCATGGCCACCCCAATTCCCAGCTCAGAATCCCAAGAATTCCCACAATTAGGCCATCAAACAAAACCCCAATCCCAATCAGGATCCCATCACCGCCCACCCCAACCCCAAATCCCTGAGATCATTGAAAATTCCCAACTCTGAATCCCAAGAGTTCCCACAATTAGGCCATCAAACAAAACCCCAATTCCCAGCTCAGAACCACAAGCATTTCCCCATTTAGGACATCAAACCAAACCCCAATCCCAATGGGGATCCCATCACTGCCCACCCCGACCCCAAATCCCCCAGATCTTTGAAAATTCCCAACTCAGAATCCTGTGAGTTCCCACATTTAGAACATCAAACCAAACCCCAATTCCCAAATCAGAATCCCAAGATTTCCCACACTTAAGACATCGAACCAAACCCCAATCGCAATCAGGATCCCATCACCGCCCACCCCGACCCCAAATCCCTGAGATCATTGAAAATTCCCAACTCTGAATCCCAAGAATTCCCACAATTAGGCCATCAAACCAAACCCCAATTCCCACCTCAGAACCCCAAGCATTCCCACATTTAGGCCACGAAACCAAACCCCAATCCCAATGGGGATCCCAACACTGCCAACCCCAAATCCCCCAAATCATTCCCAGCTCAGAATCCCAAGATTTCCCACATTTAGGGCATCAAACCTAACCCCAATTCCAAGCGTGGTCACCCCAATTCCCGACTCAAAATCCCAAGATTTCCCACATTTAACACATCAAACCAAACCCCAATTCCAATGGGGATCCCAACACCGCCCACCCCAACCCCAAATCCCTGAGATCATTGAAAATTCCCAACTCTGAATCCCAAGAGTTCCCACAATTAGGCCATCAAACCAAACCCCAATTCCCAACTCAGAATCCCAAGATTTCCCACAATTAGGCCATCAAACCAAACCCCAATCCCAATCAGGATCCCATCACCGCCCACCCCAACCCCAAATCCCTGAGATCATTGAAAATTCCCAACTCTGAATCCCAAGAATTTCCACAATTAGGCCATCAAACCAAACCCCAATCCCAATCAGGATCCCAACTCCGCTGACCCCGACCCCAAATCCCCCAGATCTTTGAAAATTCCCAACTCAGAATCCCAAGAGTTCCCACGTTTAGAACATCAAACCAAACCCCAATTCCCACCTCAGAATCCCAAGATTTCCCACACTTAAGACATCGAACCAAACCCCAATTCCAAGCGTGGTCACCCCAATTCCCAAGTCAGAATCCCACAAGTTCCCACATTTAAGACATCAAACCAAACCCCAATCCCAATCAGGATCCCAACTCCGCTGACCCCGACCCCAAATCCCCCAGATCTTTGAAAATTCCCAACTCAGAATCGCAAGAGTTCCCACAATTAGGCCATCAAACAAAACCCCAATTCCCACCTCAGAATCCCAAGAATTCCCACATTTAGAACATCAAACCAAACCCCAATTCCCAACTCAAAATCCCAAGATTTCCCACATTTAAGACATCAAACCAAACCCCAATCCCAATCAGGATCCCAACTCCACTGACCCCGACCCCAAATCCCCCAGATCATTCCTTAGAACCCCAAGAGTTCCCACAACTGGGATATCCAATAAAACCCCAATTCCCTCCTCAGAATCCCAAGATTTCCCACATTTAGGCCACCAAACCAAACCCCAATCCCAATGGGGATCCCATCACCGCCCACCCCGACCCCAAATCCCATTTTTCCCATTCCCAGGTGGCAGATTTCGGGCTGAGCAAGGTGTGCCAGGGCAAGGGCAACAACGTCAGCGTCGACGTCAACCGGCGCCGCTTCTCGTCGGCGTGCGGCTCCACCTTCTACATGGCGCCCGAGGTGTGGCAGGGCCACTACTCTGCCAAGGCCGACGTCTTCGCCCTCGGGGTCATCTTCTGGGCCATGGTGGAGAGGATCACCTTCCGCGACGGCCACGGCGACAAGGAGCTCTTGGGTGAGGGTTGGGATCTCTTGGGATTGTTTTCCTAAAGATTTTCTGTCTCTGGAAGTTTGCTTCCGACAGGAATTCCCATAAAATTTGAGTGTGGCTTTTATTGGGAATTTCTATCTGAAAAAATCCCAAATTTTTGGGTTTTTTTGGGGGACAGGAGAAGGTGTCCCTGCCCCAGAATGCAAATTGGGTGAGGTTTAGGTTTCCTTTCAACAGGAATTCCCATATGATTTCAATGTGGCTTTTCCAGGAATTTCTAACTAAAAAATCCCAAATTTTGGGGTTTTCTGGGGGACTGGGGAAGGTGTCCCTGCCCTGGAATGCAAACTGGATGAGCTTTAAGTTGCCTTCGAATGGTAATTCCCATAAAATTTGAATGTGGATTTTCCAGGAATTCCCATATGATTTCAATGTGGCTTTTTCTGGGAATTTCTAACTGAAAAATCCCAAATTTTGGGTTTTCTGGGGGATAGGGGAAGGTGTCCCTGCCCTGGATTGGAACCTGAATGAGCTTTAAGATGCCTTCCCATTCAGTGATTTCAATGTGGATTTTATCAGGAATTTCCAACTAAAAAATCCCAAATTTTTGGGTTTTCTGGGGGGTAAGGGAAGGTGTCCCTGTTCTGGATTGGGATTGGAGCTTTAATTTCCCTTCTGGGATCATCCTCTGGGCCATGGTGGAGAGGATCACCTTCCGCGACGGCCACGGCGACAAGGAGCTCTTGGGTGAGGGTTGGGATCTCTTGGGATCGTTTTCCGAGAGTTTTTCTGTCTCTGGAAATTTGCTTTTGACAGGAATTCCCATAAAATTTGAGTGTGGCTTTTTCCGGGAGTTTCTAACTAAAAAATCCCAAATTTTTGGGTTTTCTGGGGGATAGGGGAAGGTATCCCTGCCCTGGAAAGGAACCTGAATGAGCTTTAAGATGCCTTCAAACAGGAATTCCCATAAAATTTGAATGTGGCTTATTCCAGGAATTTCTAACTGAAAAAATCCCAAATTTTTGGGTTTTTTTGGGGATAGGATGAAGGTGTCCCTGCCCTGGAATAGATTGGAGCTTGGTAATTCCCATATGATTTCAATGTGGCTTTTCCAGGAATTTCTAACTGAAAAAATCCCAAATTTTTGGGTTTTTTTGGGGACAGGGGAAGGTGTCCCTGCCCTGGAATGGAACCTGAATGAGCTTTAAGATCCCTTCCCATTCAGTGATTTCAATGTGGATTTTATCAGGAATTTCCAACTAAAAAATCCCAAATTTTTGGGTTTTCTGGGGGGTAAGGGAAGGTGTCCCTGTCCTGGATTGAGATTGGAGCTTTAATTTCCCTTCTGGGATCATCCTCTGGGCCATGGTGGAGAGGATCACCTTCCGCGACGGCCACGGCGACAAGGAGCTCTTGGGTGAGGGTTGGGGTCGTCTCTGGGGTCGTTTTCTGGGAGTTTTTCCATCCTGGAAGTTTGCTTCCAATAGGAATTCCTATAAAATTTGAGTATGGCTTTTATTGGGAATTTCTATCTGAAAAAATCCCAAATTTTGGGGTTTTCTGGGGGTTTGGAGCAGCCTGGGGTAGGGGAAGGTCCCAAATAATTTCAATGTGGCTTATTCCAGGAATTTCTAACTAAAAAATCCCAAATTTTTGGGTTTTTTTGGGGGATAGGGGAAGGTGTCCCTGCCCTGGAATAGATTGGAGCTTGGTAATTCCCATCTGATTTCAATGTGGCTTTTCCCAGGAATTTCTTAGTAAAAAAATCCCAAATTTTTGGGTTTTCTGGAGGTTTGGAGGAGCCTGGGCTGGTCCCTGCTGCTGGATGAGCTTTAGGATTTCCAATCCACTTGGGAATTCCAAAATGTGTTTTTTTCTGGGAATTTCTAACTGAAAAAATCCCAAATTTTGGGGTTTTCTTGGGGTTTGGAGCAGCCTGGGGATAGGGGAAGGTCCCAAATAATTTCAATGTGGCTTTTCCCAGGAATTTCTCACTAAAAAATCCCAAATTTTTTGGGTTTTCTGGGGGATAGGGGAAGGTGTCCCTGCCCTGGAATAGATTGGAGCTTGGTAATTCCCATATGATTTCAATGTGGCTTTTTCCAGGAATTTCTAACTAAAAAAATCCCAAATTTTTGGGTTTTCTGGAGGTTTGGAGGAGCCTGGGATGGTCCCTGCTGCTGGATGAGCTTTAGGATTTCCAATCCACATGGGAATTCCAAAATGTGGTTTTTTCTGGGAATTTCTAACTAAAAAAATCCCAAATTTTTGGGTTTTTTGGGGGATAAGGGAAGGTGTCCCTGCCCTGGAATAGATTGGAGCTGAGTGAGCTTTAAATTTCCTTTTAATAGGAATTTCCATAAAATTTGAATGTGGCTTATTCCAGGGATTTCTATCTGAAAAAATCCCAAATTTTGGGGTTTTCTTGGGGTTTGGAGCAGCCTGGGGATAGGGGAAGGTCCCAAATAATTTCAATGTGGCTTATTCCAGGAATTTCTTAGTAAAAAATCCCAAATTTTTGGTTTTTCTGGAGGTTTGGAGGAGCCTGGGATGGTCCCTGCTGCTGGATGAGCTTTAGGATTTCCAATCCACATGGGAATTTCCAAAATGTGGTTTTTTCTGGGAATTTCTGACTGAAAAATCCCAAATTTTTGGGTTTTCTTGGGGTTTGGAGCAGCCTGGGGTAGGGGAAGGTCCCAAATAATTTCAATGTGGCTTATTCCAGGAATTTCTAACTGAAAAAATCCCAAATTTTTTGGTTTTTTTGGGGATAGGATGAAGGTGTCCCTGCCCTGGAATAGATTGGAGCTTGGTAATTCCCATATGATTTCAATGTGGCTTTTCCAGGAATTTCTAACTGAAAAAATCCCAAATTTTGGGGTTTTCTGGGGGTTAGGGGAAGGTATCCCTGCCCTGGATTGGAACCTGAATGAGCTTTAAGATCCCTTCCCATTCAGTGATTTCAATGTGGATTTTATCAGGAATTTCCAACTAAAAAAATCCCAATTTTTTGGGTTTTCTGGTGGTTTGGAGGAGCCTGGGATGGTCCCTTCCAACAGGAATTCCCATATGATTTCAATGTGGCTTATTCCAGGAATTTCTAACTGAAAAAAATCCCAAATTTTGGGGTTTTCTGGGGGTTTGGAGCAGCCTGGGGTAGGGGAAGGTCCCAAATAATTTCAATGTGGCTTATTCCAGGAATTTCTAACTAAAAAATCCCAAATTTTGGGGTTTTCTGGGGGATAGGGGAAGGTGTCCCTGCCCTGGAATAGATTGGAGCTTGGTAATTCCCGTATGATTTCAATGTGGCTTTTCCCAGGAATTTTTTAGTAAAAAATCCCAAATTTTTGGGTTTTCTGGAGGTTTGGAGGAGCCTGGGATGGTCCCTGCTGCTGGATGAGCTTTAGGATTTCCAATCCACTTGGGAATTCCAAAATGTGTTTTTTTCTGGGAATTTCCACCTAAAAAATCCCAATTTTTTGGGTTTTCTTGGGGTTTGGAGCAGCCTGGGGTAGGGGAAGGTCCCAAATAATTTCAATGTGGCTTTTTCCAGGAATTTCTAACTAAAAAATCCCAAATTTTGGGGTTTTCTGGGGGTTTGGAGCAGCCTGGGGTAGGGGAAGGTCCCAAATAATTTCAATGTGGCTTTCCCAGGAATTTCTAACTAAAAAAATCCCATTTTTTTTGGGTTTTCTGGGGGATAGGAGAAGGTGTCCCTGCCCTGGAATAGATTGGAGCTTGGTAATTCCCATATGATTTCAATGTGGCTTTTTCCAGGAATTTCTTAGTAAAAAATCCCAAATTTTGGGGTTTTCTGGGGGTTTGGAGGAGCCTGGGATGGTCCCTGCTGCTGGATGAGCTTTAGGATTTCCAATCCACTTGGGAATTCCAAAATGTGTTTTTTTCTGGGAATTTCTAACTGAAAAAATCCCAAATTTTGGGGTTTTCTTGGGGTTTGGAGCAGCCTGGGGTAGGGGAAGGTCCCAAATAATTTGAATGTGGCTTATTCCAGGAATTTCTTAGTAAAAAATCCCAAATTTTTGGGTTTTCTGGGGAATAGGGGAAGGTGTCCCTGCCCTGGAATGGGATTGGAGCTTGGTAATTCCCATATAATTTCAATGTGGCTTTTTCCAGGAATTTCTCACTAAAAAATCCCAAATTTTTGGATTTTCTGGAGGTTTGGAGGAGCCTGGGATGGTCCCTGCTGCTGGATGAGCTTTAGGATTTCCAATCCACTTGGGAATTCCAAAATGTGTTTTTTTCTGGGAATTTCTAACTGAAAAAATCCCAAATTTTTGGATTTTCTGGGGACAGGGAAGGTGTCCCTGCCCTGGAATAGATTGGAGCTGAGTGAGCTTTAAATTTCCTTTTAATAGGAATTCCCATAGGATTTGAATGTGGCTTATTCCAGGAATTTCTAACTGAAAAAATCCCAAATTTTGGGGTTTTCTTGGGGTTTGGAGCAGCCTGGGATAGGGGAAGGTCCCAAATAATTTCAATGTGGCTTATTCCAGGAATTTCTAACCAAAGAAATCCCAAATTTTTGGGTTTTCTGGGGGATAGGAGAAGGTGTCCCTGCCCTGGAATAGATTGGAGCTTGGTAATTCCCATTTGATTTCAATGTGGCTTTTCCCAGGAATTTCTTAGTAAAAAATCCCAAATTTTTGGGTTTTCTGGAGGTTTGGAGGAGCCTGGGATGGTCCCTTCCAACAGGAATTCCCACATGATTTCAATGTGGCTTTTCCGGGAATTTCTTAGTAAAAAATCCCAAATTTTTGGGGTTTTTTTGGGGTTTGGAGCAGCCTGGGATAGGGGAAGGTCCCAAATAATTTCAATGTGGCTTATTCCAGGAATTTCTAACTAAAAAATCCCAAATTTTTGGGTTTTCTGGGGGATAGGGGAAGGTGTCCCTGCCCTGGAATGGGATTGGAGCTTGGTAATTCCCATATGATTTCAATGTGGCTTTTTCCAGGAGTTTCTAACTGAAAAAATCCCAAATTTTGGGGTTTTCTGGAGGTTTGGAGGAGCCTGGGATGGTCCCTGCTGCTGGATGAGCTTTAGGATTTCCAATCCACTTGGGAATTCCAAAATGTGTTTTTTTCTGGGAATTTCTAACTGAAAAAATCCCAAATTTTTGGGTTTTCTGGAGGTTTGGAGGAGCCTGGGATGGTCCTGATCATGGAATGAACAGGAATTCCCATATAATTTCAATGTGGCTTTTTCCGGGAATTTCTCACTAAAAAATCCCAAATTTTTGGGTTTTCTGGGGGATAGGGGAAGGTGTCCCTGCCCTGGAATAGATTGGAGCTGAGTGAGCTTTAAATTTCCTTTTAATAGGAATTCCCATAAAATTTGAATGTGGATTTTCCAGGAATTTCTAACTGAAAAAATCCCAAATTTTGGAGTTTTCTTGGGGTTTGGAGCAGCCTGGGATAGGGGAAGGTCCCAAATAATTTCAATGTGGCTTATTCCAGGAATTTCTAACTAAAAAATCCCAAATTTTTGGGTTTTCTGGAGGTTTGGAGGAGCCTGGGATGGTCCCTGCTGCTGGATGAGCTTTAGGATTTCCAATCCACTTGGGAATTCCAAAATGTGTTTTTTTCTGGGAATTTCTAACTGAAAAAATCCCAAATTTTTGGATTTTCTGGGGACAGGGAAGGTGTCCCTGCCCTGGAATAGATTGGAGCTGAGTGAGCTTTAAATTTCCTTTTAGTAGGAATTCCCATAAAATTTGAATGTGGATTTTCCAGGAATTTCTAACTGAAAAAATCCCAAATTTTGGAGTTTTCTTGGGGTTTGGAGCAGCCTGGGATAGGGGAAGGTCCCAAATAATTTCAATGTGGCTTATTCCAGGAATTTCTAACTAAAAAATCCCAAATTTTTGGGTTTTCTGGAGGTTTGGAGGAGCCTGGGATGGTCCTGATCATGGAATGAACAGGAATTCCCATAAAATTTGGATGTGGCTTATTCCAGGAATTTCTAACTGAAAAAAATCCCAAATTTTGGGGTTTTCTGGGGGTTTGGAGCAGCCTGGGGATAGGGGAAGGTCCCAAATAATTTCAATGTGGCTTATTCCAGGAATTTCTAACTAAAAAAATCCTAAATTTTTGGGTTTTCTGGAGGTTTGGAGGAGCCTGGGATGGTCCTGATCATGGAATGAACAGGAATTCCCATATAATTTCAATGTGGCTTTTTCTGGGAATTTCTCACTAAAAAATCCCAAATTTTTGGGTTTTCTGGGGGATAGGGGCAGGTGTCCCTGCCGTGGAATGGATTGGAGCTGAGTGAGCTTTACATTTCCTTTTAATAGGAATTCCCATCAAATTTGAATGTGGTTTATTCCAGGAATTTCTAACTGAAAAAATCCCAAATTTTGGGGTTTTCTTGGGGTTTGGAGCAGCCTGGGGATAGGGGAAGGTCCCAAATAATTTCAATGTGGCTTTTTCCAGGAATTTCTAACTAAAAAATCCCAAATTTTTTGGGTTTTCTGGGGGATAGGGGAAGGTGTCCCTGCCCTGGAATAGATTGGAGCTTGGTAATTCCCATTTGATTTCAATGTGGCTTTTTCCAGGAATTTCTTAGTAAAAAATCCCAAATTTTGGGGTTTTCTGGAGGTTTGGAGGAGCCTGGGATGGTCCTGATCATGGAATGAACAGGAATTCCCATATAATTTGGATGTGGCTTTTTCCAGGAATTTCTAACTGAAAAATCCCAAATTTTTGGGTTTTTTTGGGGATAGGGGAAGGTGTCCCTGCCCTGGAATGGGATTGGGATCTGCTCCGATCCTTGGGAATTGCTCTGAATGTTCCCAAATCCTTCCTGGGATTGGGATTTGCTCCGATCCTTGGCAAATTCTCTGAATATTCCCAAAAAATTCCTGGGATTGGGATCTGCTCCGACCCTTGGGAAATGCTCTGAATTCCCAAATATTTGGGATCTGCTCTGAATGTTCCCAAAAAAATTCCTGGAATTGGGATCTGCTCCAAATTCCCAAATCCTTCCTGGGATTGGGATTTGCTCTGAATTCCCAAAAAATTTCTGGGATTGGGAAATGCTCCAAATTCCTAAAACATTCCTGGGATTGGGATTTGCTCCGAATTCCCAAAAAATTCCTAGGATTGGGATCTGATCAGAATTCCCAAATCCTTCCTGGGATTGGGAAATGATCCGAATTCCCAAAATTTCGTGGGATTTGGATCTGCTCCGATCCTTAGGAAATGCTCCAAATGTTCCCAAATCCTTGGGATCTGCTCTGAATTCCCAAATGCTTCTTGGGATTGGGAAATGCTCTGATCGTTGGGAAATGTTCAGAATTCCCAAAAAATTCCTGGGATTGGGATCTGCTCCAACCCTTGGGAAATTCTCCGAATGTTCCCAAATCGTTGGGATCTGCTCTGAATGTTCCCAAAAAATTCTTTCTGGGATTGGGATCTGCTCCGAATTCCTAAAAAATTCCTCGGATTGGGAAATGCTCCAAATTCCCAAATAATTCCTGGGATTGGGATCTGCTCTGATCCTTAGGAAATTCTCTGAATGTTCCCAAAAAATTCCTGGGATTAGGATCTGCTCTGAATTCCCAAATCCTTGGGAATTGCTCGGAATTCCCAAATGCTCCTTGGGATTGGGAAATGCTCTGATCCTTGGGAAATGCTCTGAACATTCCCAAATTCTTGGGAAATGCTCCGAGTGTTCTCAAAAAACTCTTTCTGGGCTTGGGATCTGCTCCAAATTCCCAAAAAATTCCTGGGACTGGGATCTGCTCCAAATGTTCCCAAATACTTCTTGGGATTGGGAAATGCTCCGATCCTTGGGAAATGCTCCGAATTCCCAAAAAATTCCTGGGACTGGGATCTGCTCCGATCCTTAGGAAATTCTCTGAATGTTCCCAAAAAATTCCTGGGATTGGGAAATGCTCCAAATTCCCAAATCCTTCCTGGGATTGGGAAATTCTCAGAATTCCCAAATCCTTCCTGGGATTGGGATCTGCTCCGATCCTTGGGAAATTCTCTGAATATTCCCAAAATATTCCTGGGACTGGGATCTGCTCTGAATTCCCAAATCCTTCCTGGGATTGGGAAATGATCCAAATTCCCAAAATTTCGTGGGATTGGGATCTGCTCCGATCCTTAGGAAATGCTCCAAATGTTCCCAAATCCTTGGGAAATGCTCTGAATTCCCAAAAAATTCCTGGGATTGGGATCTGCTCCAATCCTTGGGATCTGCTCCGAATTCCTAAAAAATTCCTGGGATTGGGATCTGATCAGAATTCCCAAATCCTTCCTGGGACTGGGAAATGCTCTGAATTCCCAAAATTTCGTGAGATTGGGATCTGCTCCGATCCTTGGGAAATTCTCTGAATGTTCCCAAAAAATTCCTTGGGATTGGGATCTGATCAGAGTTCCCAAAAAATTCCTGGGATTTGGATCTGATCAGAATTCCCAAATCCCCAAATCCTGGGTTTGGGAAATTCTCCGAATTCCCAAAAAATTCCTGGGATTGGGATCTGCTCCAAATTCCCAAAATTTTGTGGGATTGGGATTTGCTCTGAATTCCCAAAATTCCTGGGATTGGGATTTGATCAGAATTCCCAAAACATTCCTGGGATTGGGATCTGCTCGGAATGTTCCAAAAAAATTCCTGGGATTGGGATCTGCTTCAGATTCCCAAATCCTTCCTGGGATTGGGAAATCCTCAGAATTCCCAAATCCTTCCTGGGATTGGGAAATTCTCAAAATTCCCAAATTTCCTGGGATTGGGATCAGCTCCGACCCTTGGGATTATTCAGAGCTCTGGGGGAGAATTCCATGGAGAAAAAAAAAAAAATAAAAAATTTGGAATATGATTTTTTTTTGGGATATTTCATCATTCTGAGCTCTCTCCTCATTCCGAAATTCCTTCTCCTCCAAACCCCAAAATTCCTGCTGGGAATTCTCCATCCTGGAGGGTTTTTTTTTTTCTGTTTTTTTGTGGAAAATCCCTGCGGGAGTAACTCACATTTGCATAATAATTGGATTTTTCTCATTTGCATAAGAATTGGATTTGTCGCTGAGCTCAGCCCTCGCCCGTTTGTCTTTCTTTTCCAATGTTCATTTTTATTATTCTTTATTCTTTATTATTCCTTATTATTCTTTATTCTTTATTCTTTATTATTCTTTATTCTTTATTATTCTTTATTTTCTATTCTTATTAAATTTGTTATTATTTTATATTTACTCTTTATTATTATTATTATTTTTTTTTTTAATTTTAATTTCTATTTTTATTTTTATTTTTATTTTTATTTTTATTTTTATTTTTATTTTTATTTTTATTTTTATTTTTATTATTACTATTTTACATTTATTTATAATATAATTTATTATTTATTCTTTATTACTATTAAATAAAAATATTTTATTTCTTTTATGCTATTTATCATAATAAACATTATTTTATTTATTATTAAATATTTATTCTTTATTATTAATAAAAATAATTTTATCACTTTATTATTTATTACTTATTTTTTATTACATTTCCTATATATTTATTATCATATTAAGTAATTTTTATTATCATAAAATAATAATTTTATTATTCTATTAAATTTAATGATATTTATTTTATGATATTCATTAAAAGATAAATATTATCATTTTCATTTGTTAAGTCATTACTTATAATTTATTATTAATGGAAATAATTTTATTACTGTATTAGTTTATTGTTTATTATTTAATTTCGATTATATTTATAATTTCATTACATTATATTATTATATTATTTATTATATATTAATATCTATTTATTTAGGTTAATCCTTAGCATATTAATTATATCTTAATATTATTCATCTTTATATTAAATAATTCCATTATTATAAAACAATTTTATCACTATATTAAATAATATTTAATTTTTATTCTATCATTTTATTATCTTTTATTTTTTATTATATTTTATATATAATTATATATTATATTATAATATATAATTATATATAATAATATATTATATTATTATCTTTTTATTATCATTTATTTTTATTTTCTTTTTTTTTTTCCCTCTCCATTTCTCAACTCCAATTTTAAATTCCTCCCAAAAAAAACCTCCAACCCTCGATGAATTCCCAACTCCAGGAATTATCCAAAATTCCCTGAAAAAGAGCTTTTGCCAAAAAATTTTGAGAATTTTCGAGGCCAAAATTTCCCAACTTTTCCTTCTTTGATCTTAAAGGGCAGGGACACCAAAAAAACCCCCAAATTTGGAATTTTTTAGTTAAAAATTCCTGGAAAAATCCACTTTGAAATAATTTCAGAATTATTGTTAAAAGAGAATTTAAAGTTCACCAAACTTCCATTCCATGAGCTTCTCCTATCCCCAAAAAACCAAAAATTTGGATTTTTTTAGTTAAAAATTCCCAGAAAAATCCACATTGGAATTATTTGGGAATTCCTATTAAAAGAGAATTTAAAGTTCACCAAACTCCAAATCATTCCAGGGCAGGGACACCTTCCCTATCCCAAAAAAACCCAAAAATTTGGGATTTTTTAGTTAGAAATTTCTGGAAAAATCCCAAATTCAAATTATTTGGGAATTATTGTTAAAAGAGAATTTAAAGTTGACCCAAATTCCATTCCATGAGCTTCTCCTGTCCCCAAAAAACCCCAAAATTTGGGATTTTTTAGTAAAAAATTCCCAGAAAAATCCAAATTAAAATAATTTCATAATTATTGTTAAAAGAGAATTTAAAGTTGACTCAACTTCCATTCCATGAGCTTCTGCTGTCCCCAAAAAACCCAAAATTTGGGATTTTTTTCGTTAAAAATTCCTGGAAAAATCCCAAATTCAAATTTTGGGAATTATTGTTAAAAGAGAATTTAAAGTTGACCCAAGTTCCATTCCATGAGCTTCTCCTATCCCCAAAAAACCCCAAAATTTGGGATTTTTTTAATTAAAAATTCCCAGAAAAATCCACATTGGAATTATTTGGGAATTCCTGTCAGAAATCTTGAAGCTCCTCCAGCTCCAATCTCATTCCCAAAAGAATTTTTCTATTTTAAAAAAAAGAATTTTTGTGTTTATGGAAACAATTTTTTACATTTCCGAAAAGAATTTTTATGTTTAAGAAAAGAATTTTTTGCATTTAAGAACAAAAATTTTTGTTTAACCCCAAATCCCTCCTGACCCTAATTCCCCGATTTTTTTTTTCCCCAAATTTTTAAATTTCCCTAATTTTTAAAAAAAATTTTTCCAGGGATGTACATTCGCTCAGGAATTTTTGGTTTCATTTGGATATTCCCGATTTTTTCTTTTTTCCCAAAATTTAAACATCTCCTGATTTTTTTTTTTTAATTTTAAAGGAATTTTTTTTTAAATTTTTTAAATTTTTTTAAATTTTAAAGCAGAATTCCCTCCCCACCCTAATTCCCCAATTTGTTTTTGTCAAATTTCAAATTTCCCTTATTTTTTAAATTTTTCCAGGGACATAAATCCACTCAGGAATTTTTGCATTTAAGAAAAAAATTTTGCATTTTAGAAAAGAATTTTTGTGTTTTAGAAAAGAATTTTTGCGTTTAAGAGAAGAATTTTTGTGTTTAAGGAAAGAATTTTTGTATCTAAGAAAAAAATTTCTGTGTTTAAGGATTTTCATGTTTCAGGAAAGAATTTTTACATTTAAGAAAAAAAATTTTTGGCATTTTAGAAAAGAATATTTGTGTTTAAGGAAAGGAATTTTTGCATTTAAGAAAACAATTTTGTGCTTAATAAAAAGAATTTTTGCATTTAACCCCAAATCCCTCCTGATGGGCATTCCCACAGAAATTCCCCAATTTTTTTTCCCCTAAAATTTTAAATTTCCCATTTTTTTTTTAATTTTTAAAGGAACGCACATCTGCTCCGGAATTTTTGATTTAATTTGGATATTCCCCCTTTTTTTTTTCCCCCAAATTTTTTAATTTCTCATTATTTTTTTAATTTTTCCAGGAACGGAAATCCGCTCGGGAATTTTTGCATTTAAGAAAAAAAATTTTCGCGTTTAACCCCAAATCCCTCCTGACCCTAATTCCCAAATTTTTTTTTTTCCCCCAAATTTTTTGGAATTTCCCTAATTTTGTAAAAAACTTTTCCAGGGATGTACATCCGCTCAGGAATTTTTTGGTTTCATTTGGATATTCCCGATTTTTTTTTTCCCCCAAATTTTTTAATTTCTCATTATTTTTTTAAATTTTTCCAGGGACATAAATCTGCTCGGGAATTTTGTGTTTAAGAAAAGAAATTTTGTGTTTAAGAAAAGAATTTTTACATTTAGGAAAAGAATTTTTGTGTTTAAGAAAAGAATTTTTGTGTTTAAGAAAAGAATTCTTGCATTTAAGAAAAGAATTTTTGTGTTTAAGAAAAGGAATGTTTGCGTTTAAGAAAAGAATTTTTGTGTTTAAGAAAAGAATTTTTGTGTTTAAGAAAAGAAATTTTTGCGTTTAAGAAAAGGAATTTTTGCGTTTAAGAAAAGAATTCTTGCATTTAAGAAAAGAATTTTTGTGTTTAAGAAAAGGAATGTTTGCGTTTAAGAAAAGAATTTTTGCGTTTAACCCCAAATCCCTCCCGACCCTAATTCTTGAGATTTTTTTTTTCCAAAATTTTAAATTTCCCTAATTTTTAAAAAAAAATTTTCCAGGGACCTACATTCACTTGGGAATCTTCGTGTTTAAGAAAAAAAATCTTGGTTTTAGAAAAGAATTTTTGCGTTTAAGATAAAGAATTTTTGCGTTTAAGATAAAGAATTTTTGCGTTTAAGATAAAGAATTTTTTGCGTTTCAGGAAAGAATTTTTGATTTGAAGAAAAGAATTTTTGTGTTTAAGGAAAGATTTTTTTGTGTCTAACAAAAGAATTTTTGCGTTTAAGAAAAGAATTTTTGCATTTTAGAAAAGAATTTTTGTGTTTAAGGAAAGGAATTTTTGCATTTAAGAAAAGGATTTTTGTGTTTAAGGAAAGGAATTTTTGCGTTTAAGAAAAGGATTTTTGTCTTTAGGAATAGGAATTTTTGTGTTTAATAAAAAGAATTTTTGCGTTTAACCCCAAATCCTTCCTGATGGGAATTCCCACTGATATTCCCCATTTTTTTCCCCAAATTTTTAAATTTCCCTTATTTCTTTAATTTTTCCAGGAACGTAAATCCGCTCGGGAATTTTTGCATTTAAGAAAAAAAATTTTTGGCATTTTAGAAAAGAATTTTTGCGTTTAAGAAAAGGAATTTTTGCGTTTAAGAAAAGAATTTTTGTGTTTAACCCCAAATCCCTCCGACCCTAATTCTTGAGATTTTTTTTTTTTTTTCCAAAATTTTAAAATTTCTCTCTTTTTCTTTAATTTTTTTTAATTTTTCCAGGCGCCTACATCCGCCGGGGCTCGGCGCTGATCCCGCTGGGCGAGGCTCTCCTGGAGAATCCTTCCCTGGAGCTGCAGATCCCTCGGGAGAAGCAGAATTCCCTCCCCACCCTAATTCCCCGATTTGTTTTTTTTCCCAAATTTTTAAATTTCCCTAATTTAAAAAAGTTTTTCCAAGGACCTACACCCACTCGGGTATCTTCGCGTTTAAGAAAAAAATTTTGCATTTCAGCAAACATTTTTTGCGTTTAAGGAAAGAGTTTTTGCACTTAGGAAAAGAAATTTTACATTTAAGAATTTTTGCGTTTAAAGAAAGAATTTTTCCGTTTGAGAAAAGAATTTTTGTGTTTAAGAAAACAATTTTTGTGTTTAAGAAAAGAATTTTTGTGTTTAGGAATAGGAATTTTTGTGTTTAAGAAAAGGAATTTTTGCGTTTAAGAAAAGGATTTTTGTCTTTAGGAATAGGAATTTTTGTGTTTAAGAAAAGGAATTTTTGCGTTTAAGAAAAGGATTTTTGTCTTTAGGAATAGGAATTTTTGTGTTTAAGAAAAGAATTTTTGTGTTTAAGGAAAGGAATTTTTGTGTTTAAGAAAAGAATTTTGCATTTAAGAAAAGAATATTTGTATTTAAGAAAAGGAATTTTTCCGTTTAAGAAAAGAATTTTTGTGTTTAAGAAAAAGATTTTTGTGTTTAAGAATTTTTGCATTTAAGAAAACAATTTTTGTGTTTAAGAAAAGGAATTTTTGCATTTAAGAAAAGAATATTTGTATTTAAGAAAAGGAATTTTTGCGTTTAAGAAAAGAATTTTTGTGTTTAAGAAAAGGAATTTTTGCGTTTATGAAAAGAATTTTTGCCTTTCGGAAAAGAATTTTTGTGTTTAGGAAAATAATTTTTGCGTTTAAGAAAAGAATTTTTGTGTTTAAGAAAAGAATTTCTGCGTTTAACCCCAAATCCCTCCGACCCTAATTCTTGAGATTTTTTTTTTTCCAAAATTTTAAATTTCCCTAATTTTTTTTGAATTTTTCCAGGCGCCTACATCCGCCGGGGCTCGGCGCTGGTCCCGCTGGGCGAGGCTCTCCTGGAGAATCCTTCCCTGGAGCTGCAGATCCCTCGGGAGAAGCAGAATTCCCTCCCCACCCTAATTCCCCGATTTGTTTTTTTTCCCAAATTTTTAAATTTCCCTCATTTAAAAAAGTTTTTCCAAGGACCTACACCCACTCGGGTATCTTCGCGTTTAAGAGAAAAATTTTGCATTTCAGCAAACATTTTTTGCGTTTAAGGAAAGAGTTTTTGCACTTAGGAAAAGAAATTTTACATTTAAGAATTTTTGCGTTTAAAGAAAGAATTTTTCCGTTTGAGAAAAGGATTTTTGTCTTTAGGAATAGGAATTTTTGCGTTTAAGAAAAGGATTTTTGTGTTTAAGAAAAGAATATTTGTATTTAAGAAAATGAATTTTTGCGTTTAAGAAAAGGATTTTTGTGTTTAAGAATTTTTGCATTTAAGAAAAGAATTTTTGTGTTTAAGAATAGGAATTTTTGCGTTTAAGAAAAGGATTTTTGTGTTTAAGAAAAGAATTTTTGTGTTTAAGAAAAGGAATTTTTGTGTTTAAGAAAAGGAATTTTTGCGTTTAAGAAAAGAATTTTTGCGTTTAAGAAAAGAATTTTTGTGTTTAAGAAAAGGAATTTTTGCGTTTGAGAAAAGAATTTTTGTGTTTAAGAAAAGGATTTTTGTCTTTAGGAATAGGAATTTTTGTGTTTAATAAAAAGAATTTTTGCGTTTAACCCCAAATCCTTCCTGATGGGAATTCCCACTGATATTCCCCATTTTTTTCCCCAAATTTTTAAATTTCCCTTATTTCTTTAATTTTTCCAGGAACGTAAATCCGCTCGGGAATTTTTGCATTTAAGAAAAAAAATTTTTGGCATTTTAGAAAAGAATTTTTGCGTTTAAGAAAAGGAATTTTTGCGTTTAAGAAAAGAATTTTTGTGTTTAACCCCAAATCCCTCCGACCCTAATTCTTGAGATTTTTTTTTTTTTTTCCAAAATTTTAAAATTTCTCTCTTTTTCTTTAATTTTTTTTAATTTTTCCAGGCGCCTACATCCGCCGGGGCTCGGCGCTGATCCCGCTGGGCGAGGCTCTCCTGGAGAATCCTTCCCTGGAGCTGCAGATCCCTCGGGACACAGGAAATTCCCTCCCCGAGGATCTCTGCTCCGTCCTGCGCGCCATGCTGGCGCCCGAGCCGCGCCACAGGCTCGACGCCTTCCGCCTCGAGGAGCTCCTCCCCCAGACCTCCTACGGCAGGAAACGGCCGCGCTCGGGGTCCTAGAGCGGGGCGGGGTGAGGTTTTTAGGATTTTGGGATTGTCCTCCCGAAAAAACCCCGAAAAGATTCCTAAAAGCGGGAGGGGATTGGGGTGAGTCGGGAATGTCCTCCCCAAAAAAGCCCGAAAAGATTCCGAAAAGCGGGAGGGGATTGGGGTGAGTTGGGAATGTCCTCCCAAAAAAACCCCGAAAGGATTCCTAAAAGCGGGAGGGGATTGGGGTGAGTTCGGGAGTTTTGGGATTTTGGGATTGTCCTCCCAAAAAAACCCCGGAAAGATTCCTAAAAGCAGGAGGGGATTGGGGTGAGTTGGAGCTTTTTGGGATTTTGGGAATGTCCTCCCGAAAAAAACCCCAATAAGATTCCTAAAGCCAGGAGGGGTTGGGGTGAGTCGGAGCTTTTTGGGATTTTTGGGAGATCCAAACCTTGAAAAGATTCCTAAAAGCAGGAGGGGATTGGGGTGAGTTGGAGCTTTTTGGGATTTTGGGAATGTCCTCCAAACCAAACCCCAAAAAGATTCCTTAAAGCAGGAGGGGATTGGGGTGAGTTGGAGCTTTTTGGGATTTTTGGGAGATCCGAACCCCAAAAATATTCCTAAAAGTGGGAGGGGATTGGGGTGAGTTCGGGAGTTTTGGGATTTTTGGGATTTCCAAACCCCGAAAATATTCCCAAAACTGGGAAGAGATTGGGGTGAGTCAGAGCTTTCTGGGATTTCGGGGAGATCCAAACCCCAAAAAGATTCCCAAGACTGGGAGGGGTTTGGGGTGAGTTGGAACTTTTTGGGATTTTGGGGAGATCCGAATCCCAAAAGGATTCCTAAAACTGGGATGGGTTCGGGGTGAGTTGGAGATTTTTGGGATTTTGGGGAGATCCGAATCCCAAAAATATTCCTAAAAGCGGGAGGGGATCGGTGTTTTTTGGGAATGTCCTCCAAACCAAACCCCGAAAAGATTCCTAAAAGCAGGAGGGGATTGGGGTGAGTTGGAGCTTTTTGGGATTTTGGGGAGATCTGAACCCCAAAAAGATTCCTAAAACTGGGATGGGTTCGGGGTGAGTTGAAGATTTTTGGGATTTTTGGGAGATCCAAACCCTGAAAAGATTCCTAAAAGTGGGAGGGGATTGGGGTGAGTTGGAGATTTTTGGGATTTTGGGGAGATCCAAACCCTGAAAAGATTCCTAAAACTGGGAGGGGATTGGGGTGAGGCAGGGAGTTTTGGGATTTTGGGAATGTCCTCCCAAAAAAAACCCCGAAAAGATTCCTAAAAGCGGGAGGGGATCGGTGTTTTTTGGGAATGTCCTTCAAACCAAACCCCGAAAAGATTCCTAAAAGCAGGAGGGGTTGGGGTGAGTTGGAGCTTTTTGGGATTTTGGGGAGATCCGAACCCCAAAAAGATTCCTAAAAGCAGGAGGGGATTGGGGTGAGTTCGGGAGTTTTGGGATTTCGGGGATTTCCAAACCCCAAAAAGATTCCTAAAAGTGGGAGGGGATTGGGGTGAGGCAGGGAGTTTTGGGGTTTTGGGAATGTCCTCCTGAAAAAACCCCAAAAAGATTCCTAAAAACGGGAGGGGATCGGGATGAGTCAGGGATTTCAGGAATCTCCTCCTGACCAAGCCCCAAAAAGATTCCTAAAGCCAGGAGGGGTTTGGGGTGAGTTGGGGATTTTTGGGAGATCCAAACCCCGAAAATATTCCCAAAACTGGGAAGGGATTGGGGTGAGTCAGAGCTTTCTGGGATTTTAGGGAGATCCAAACCCCAAAAAGATTCCTAAAAGCAGGACAGGCTCGGGGTGAGTTGGAGTTTTTTGGGATTTTGGGAATGTACTTCCGTAAAAACCCCAAAAAGATTCCTAAAGCCATGGCGGCATTGGGGTGAGTCAGAGTCCTAAAAGCGGGAGGGGATTGGGGTGAGTTGGGGAGTTTTGGGATTTTGGGAATCTACTCCCGAAAAAACCCCAATAAGATTCCTAAAGCCATGAGGGGCTCGGGGGGATTTTGGGAATCTTCTTCCATCCGAATCTCGAAAAGATTCCTGAAAACGGGACGGGATTGGGGTGAGGAGGAGATTTTTGGGATTTTGGGAATGTTCTGCCGGCGCAAAATCCCCGAAAGATTCCTAAAAACGGGATGGGGGTGGGGTGAGTCCGAGTTTTTTTGGATTTTGGGAATGTCCTCCTGGATGAACCCCAAAAAGATTCCTAAAAGCAGGATGGGGTTGGGGTGAGTCGGGGATTTTTGGGATTTCTGAACCCCAGAAAGATTCCTGAAACCGGGAGGGGTTCAGGGTGAGTTGGAGATTTTTGGGATTTTGGGGAGATCCGAACCCCAAAAAGATTCCTAAAACTGGGAGGGGATTGGGGTGAGGCAGGGAGTTTTGGGATTTTGGGAATGTCCTCCCAAAAAAACCCCAATAAGATTCCTAAAAATGGGAGGGGTTATTGGGAGGACTTGGAGTTTTTTTGAATTTCGGGGAGATCCGAACCCCAAAAAGATTCCTAAAACTGGGATGGGTTCGGGGTGAGTTGGAGATTTTTGGGATTTTTGGGAGATCCAAACCCTGAAAAGATTCCTAAAAGCAGGAGGGGATTTGGGGTGAGTTGGAGCTTTTTGGGATTTTGGGGAGATCCGAATCCCAAAAGGATTCCTAAAAGTGGGAGGGGATTGGGGTGAGTCGGAGATTTTTGGGATTTTGGGGAGATCCGAATCCCAAAAAGATTCCTAAAACTGGGATGGGTTCAGGGTGAGTTTGGGATTTTTGGGAGATCTAAACCCTGAAAAGATTCCTAAAAGCAGGAGGGGATTGGGGTAAGTTGGAGGTTTTTAGGATTTTGGGAATGTCCTCCTGGATGAACCCAAAAAGATTCCTAAAAGCGGGATGGGGTTGGGGTGAGTTGGTGATTTTTGGGATTTTGGTAACATTCTCCTGGACAAATCCCGAAAAGATTCCTAAAGCCAGGAGGGGATTGGGGTGAGTCGGAGTTTTTTGGGATTTTGGGGAGATCCGAATCCCAAAAATATTCCTAAAACTGGGAGGGGATTGGGGTGAGGCAGGGAGTTTTGGGATTTTTGGGAGATCCAAACCCCGAAAAGATTCCTAAAAGCGGGAGGGGATTGGGGTGAGTTGGAGCTTTTTCGGGATTTTGGGGAGATCCGAACCCCAAAAGGATTCCTAAAACTGGGATGGGATTGGGGTGAGTTGGGGAGTTTTGGGATTTTGGGAATGTCCTCCCGAAAAAACCCCGAAAAGATTCCTAAAAATGGGAGGGGATTGGGAGGACTTGGAGTTTTTTTGAATTTCGGGGAGATCCGAACCCCAAAAAGATTCCTAAAACTGGGATGGGATTGGGGTGAGTTGGAGCTTTTTGGGATTTTGGGGAGATCCGAATCCCAAAAGGATTCCTAAAAGTGGGACGGGATTGGGGTGAGTTGGGGATTTTTGGGATTTTGGGAATCTACTCCTGAAAAAAACCCCAATAAGATTCCTAAAGCCGGGAGGGGCTCGGGGTGAGTCAGGGATTTTTGGGATTTTGGGAATGTCCTCCCAACCAAACCCTGAAAAGATTCCTAAAACCGGGAGGGGATTGGGGTGAGGAGGAGATTTTTGGGATTTTGGGAATGTTCTGCCGGCGCAAAATCCCCGAAAGATTCCTAAAAACGGGATGGGGGTGGGGTGAGTCAGAGTTTTTTTGGATTTTGGGAATGTCCTCCTGGATGAACCCGAAAAAGATTCCTAAAAGCAGGATGGGGTTGGGGTGAGTCGGGGATTTTTGGGATTTCTGAACCCCAGAAAGATTCCTGAAACCGGGAGGGGTTCAGGGTGAGTTGGAGATTTTTGGGATTTCGGGGAGATCCGAACCCCAAAAAGATTCCTAAAACTGGGAGGGGATTGGGGTGAGGCGGGGAGTTTTGGGATTTTGGGAATGTCCTCCCAAAAAAACCCCGAAAAGATTCCTAAAGCCAGGAGGGGCTCGGGGTGAGTCGGAGCTTTTTGGGATTTTGGGGAGATCTGAATCCCAAAAATATTCCTAAAACTGGGAAGGGATTGGGGTGAGTCGGGGAGTTTTGGGATTTTGGGAATGTCCTCCCAAAAAAACCCCGAAAGGATTCCTAAAAGTGGGAGGGGATTGGGGTGAGTTCGGGAGTTTTGGGATTTTGGGGAGATCCGAATCCCAAAACAATTCCTAAAAGCAGGAGGGGATTGGGGTGAGTTCGGGAGTTTTGGGATTTTTGGGATTTCCAAACCCCGAAAATATTCCCAAAACTGGGAAGGGATTGGGGTGAGTCAGAGCTTTCTGGGATTTTAGGGAGATCCAAACCCCAAAAAGATTCCCAAGACTGGGAGGGGTTTGGGGTGAGTTGGAGCTTTTTGGGATTTTGGGGAGATCCAAATCCCAAAAGGATTCCTAAAACTGGGATGGGATTGGGGTGAGGAGGAGATTTTTGGGATTTTGGGAATGTCCTCCCGAAAAAACCCCGAAAAGATTCCTAAAAGCAGGAGGGGGTTGGGGTGAGTCGGAGCTTTTTGGGATTTCTGAACCCCGGAAAGATTCCTGAAACCGGGAGGGGTTCGGGGTGAGTTGGAGATTTTTGGGATTTTGGGGAGATCCGAACCCCAAAAATATTCCTAAAAGTGGGACGGGATTGGGGTGAGTCGGGGAGTTTTGGGATTTTGGGAATGTCGTCCCGTAAAAACCCCAATAAGATTCCTAAAACTGGGATGCAGGTGAGTTGGAGCTTTTTGGGATTTTTGGGAGATCCAAACCCTGAAAAGATTCCTAAAAGCAGGGGGGGATCGGTGTTTTTTGGGAATGTCCTCCAAACCAAACCCCGAAAAGATTCCTAAAAGCAGGAGGGGCTCGGGGTGAGTCGGAGCTTTTTGGGATTTTGGGGAGATCCGAATCCCAAAAGGATTCCTAAAAGTGGGATGGGATTGGGGTGAGTTGGGGATTTTTGGGATTTTGGGAACATTCTCCTGGACAAACCCCGAAAAGATTCCTAAAACTGGGAGGGGATTGGGGTGAGGCAGGGAGTTTTGGGATTTTGGGAATGTCCTCCTGGATGAACCCCAAAAAGATTCCTAAAAGCAGGATGGGGTTGGGGTGAGTTGGAGATTTTTGGGATTTCAGGGAGATCCGAACCCCAAAAAGATTCCTAAAAGTGGGATGGGATTGGGGTGAGTTTTTTGGGATTTTGGGAATGTCCTCCCAAAAAAACCCCAAAAAGATTCCTAAAAGCAGGAGGGGATTGGGGTGAGTTGGAGCTTTTTGGGATTTTGGAGAGATCCAAATCCCAAAAAGATTCCTAAAACTGGGATGGGTTCGGGGTGAGGCAGGGAGTTTTGGGATTTTGGGATTGTCCTCCCGAAGAAAACCCAAAAAGATTCCTAAAAGCAGGAGGGGATCGGTGTTTTTTGGGATTGTCCTCCCGAAAAAACCCCGAAAAGATTCCTAAAAGCAGGAGGGGTTGGGGTGAGTTGGAGCTTTTTGGGATTTCAGGGAGATCCGAATCCCAAAAAGATTCCTAAAAGTGGGATGGGTTCGGGGTGAGTTGGAGATTTTTGGGATTTTTGGAAGATCCAAACCCTGAAAAGATTCCTAAAAGTGGGAGGGGATTTGGGGTGAATTGGAGATTTTTGGGATTTCAGGGAGATCCGAACCCCAAAAAGATTCCTAAAAGCAGGAGGGGATTGGGGTGAGGCAGGGAGTTTCGGGATTTCGGGGATTTCCAAACCCCAAAAAGATTCCTAAAAGTGGGACGGGATGCAGGTGAGTTGGGGAGTTTCGGGATTTTGGGAATGTCCTCCTGAAAAAACCCCAATAAGATTCCTAAAAATGGGAGGGCATTGGGAGGACTTGGAGTTTTTTTGAATTTCGGGGAGATCCGAACCCCAAAAAGATTCCTAAAACTGGGATGGGTTCGGGGTGAGTTGGAGATTTTTGGGATTTTTGGGCGATCCAAACCCTGAAAAGATTCCTGAAAGTGGGAGGGGATTTGGGGTGAGTTGAAGCTTTTTGGGATTTTGGGGAGATCCGAACCCCAAAAAGATTCCTAAAACTGGGATGGGATTGGGGTGAGGCAGGGAGTTTTGAGATTTCAGGGATTTCCAAACCCCAAAAAGATTCCTAAAAGTGGGAGGGGATTGGGGTGAGGCAGGGAGTTTTGGGATTTTGGGATTGTCCTCCCGAAAAAAACCCAAAAAGATTCCTAAAAGCGGGAGGGGATCGGTGTTTTTTGGGAATGTCCTCCAAACCAAACCCCGAAAAGATTCCTAAAAGCAGGAGGGGATTGGGGTGAGTTGGAGCTTTTTGGGATTTCAGGGAGATCCGAACCCCAAAAAGATTCCTAAAACTGGGAGGGGATTGGAGTGAGGCAGGGAGTTTTGGGATTTTGGGAATGTCCTCCCGAAAAAACCCCAAAAAGATTCCTAAAAGCAGGAGGGGATTGGGGTGAGTTGGAGCTTTTTGGGATTTTGGGGAGATCCGAATCTCAAAAGGATTCCTAAAAGCAGGAGGGGATTGGGGTGAGTTCGGGAGTTTTGGGATTTCGGGGATTTCCAAACCCCAAAAAGATTCCTAAAAGTGGGGAGGGATTGGGGTGAGTCGGGGAGTTTCGGGATTTTGGGAATGTCCTCCCGAAAAAAACCCCAAAAAGATTCCTAAAAGCGGGAGGGGATCGGGATGAGTCAGGGATTTTGGGAATCTCCTCCTGACCAAGCCCCAAAAAGATTCCTAAAGCCAGGAGGGGTTTGGGGTGAGTTGGGGATTTTTGGGAGATCCAAACCCCGAAAATATTCCCAAAACTGGGAAGGGATTGGGGTGAGTCAGAGCTTTCTGGGATTTTAGGGAGATCCAAACCCCAAAAAGATTCCTAAAACTGGGAGTGGATTGGGGTGAGTCGGGGAGTTTTGGGATTTCGGGGATTTCCAAACCTCAAAAATATTCCCAAAACTGGGACGGGATTGGGGTGAGTTGGGGAGTTTTGGGATTTTGGGAATGTCCTCCCGAAAAAACCCCAATAAGATTCCTAAAAATGGGAGGGCATTGGGAGGACTTGGAGTTTTTTTGGGATTTTGGGGAGATCCGAACCCCAAAAAGATTCCTAAAACTGGGAGGGGATTGGGGTGAGGCAGGGAGTTTTGGGATTTTGGGAATGTCCTCCCAAAAAAAACCCCGAAAAGATTCCTAAAAGCGGGAGGGGATCGGTGTTTTTTGGGAATGTCCTTCAAACCAAACCCCGAAAAGATTCCTAAAAGCAGGAGGGGATTGGGGTGAGTTGGAGCTTTTTGGGATTTTGGGGAGATCCGAACCCCAAAAAGATTCCTAAAACTGGGATGGGTTCGGGATGAGTTGGAGATTTTTGGGATTTTTGGGAGATCCAAACCCTGAAAAGATTCCTAAAAGTGGGAGGGGATTTGGGGTGAATTGGAGATTTTTGGGATTTCAGGGAGATCTGAATCCCAAAAAGATTCCTAAAAGCAGGAGGGGATTGGGGTGAGTTCGGGAGTTTTGGGATTTCGGGGATTTCCAAACCCCAAAAAGATTCCTAAAAGTGGGACGGGATTGGGGTGAGGCGGGGAGTTTGGGATTTTGGGAATGTTCTCCCAAAAAGAGGGCAAAAGGATTCCTAAAAGCAGGAGTGGATTGGGGTGAGTCAGAGCTTTTTGGGATTTTGGGAATGTTCTCCCAAAAAAACCCCGAAAAGATTCTTAAAACCAGAAGGGGCTCGGGGGGGATTTTGGGAATGTTCTCCCAAGCGAATCCCAAAAAGATTCCTAAAGCTGGGAGGGACTCGGGATGTGTCGGGGACTTTTGGAATTTCCGAATCCCGGAAAAATTCCTGAAAACAGAACGGGATTGGGGTGAGTCGGAGCTTTTTGGGATTTCGGGGAGATCTGAACCCCAAAAAGATTCCCAAAACTGGGAGGGGATTGGGGTGAGTCAGAGATTTTTGGGATTTCCGAATCCTGAAAATATTCCTGAAACCACGAGAGGAGTCGGGGTGAGTCAGGGATTTTTGGGATTTTGGGAATGTTCTTCTGGCCGAAATCCCGGAAAGATTCCTAAAAACGGGAGGGGATCGGTGTGGATTGGAGTTTTTTGGGATTGTCCTCCAAACTGAATCCTGAAAAGATTCCTAAAGCCAGGATGGGATTGGGGTGAGTCGGAGCTTTTTGGGATTTCGGGGAGATCCGAACCCCAAAAAGATTCCTAAAACTGGGAGGGGATTGGGGTGAGTCGGGGAGTTTTGGGATTTGCGAATCCCAAAAAGATTCCTGAAATCATAAGGGGATCGGGGTGAGTCGGAGTTTTTTGGGATTTTGGGGATTTCCGAATCCCAAAAAGATTCCTGAAATCATAAGGGGATCGGGGTGAGTCGGAGTTTTTTGGGATTTTGGGAATCTACTCCCAAAAAAAACCCCAATAAGATTCCTAAATCCGGGAGGGGCTTGGGGTGAGTCAGGGATTTTTGGGATTTTGGGAATGTTCTTCCAGTCCAAAATCCCGTAAAGATTCCTAAAGCCAGGAGGGGCTCGGGGTGAGTTAGAGATTTTTGGGATTTTGGGAATGTTCTTCCGGTCCAAAATCCCGTAAAGATTCCTAAAGCCGGGAGGGGCTTGGGGTGAGTCAGGGATTTTTGGGATTTTGGGAATGTTCTTCCAGTCCAAAATCCCGTAAAGATTCCTAAAGCCGGGAGGGGCTCGGGGTGAGTTAGAGATTTTTGGGATTTTGGGAATGTTCTTCCAGTCCAAAATCCCGTAAAGATTCCTAAAGCCGGGAGGGGCTTGGGGTGAGTCAGGGATTTTTGGGATTTTGGGAATGTTCTTCCAGTCCAAAATCCCGTAAAGATTCCTAAAGCCGGGAGGGGTTTGGGGTGAGTCAGGGATTTTTGGGATTTTGGGAATGTCCTCCCAACCAAACCCTGAAAAGATTCCTAAAACCGGGAGGGGATTGGGGTGAGTTGGAGATTTTGGGGATTTTGGGAATGTTCTTCTGGCCGAAATCCTGGAAAGATTCGTAAAGCTGGGATTGGGTTTAGATCAGATTGGGATCGGAATGGGATTGGCATTGGGGTTGGGTTGGGATTGGAATGGGAATGGAACAGGACAGGATTGGAATGGGATTGGGATTGGATTGGGATCGGAATGGGATCTGTTTGGGATTGGGATTGGGATGGGATCAGATTGGATTTGGATTGGAATTTGGATTGGATTGGGATTGGATTGGGATTGGAATGAGATTGGATTGGGATCGGAACGGGATCTGTTTGGGATTGGGATTGGGATGGGATCGGATTGGATTTGGATTGGAATTTGGATTGGATTGGGATCAGAATGAGATTGGATTGGGATCGGAATGGGATCTGTTTGGGATTGGGATTGGGATGGGATCGGATTGGATTTGGATTGGATTTGGATTGGATTGGGATTGGATTGGGATCAGAATGAGATTGGATTGGGATCGGAATGGGATCTGTTTGGGATTGGGATTGGGATGGGATCGGATTGGATTTGGATCGGAATGAGATTGGATTTGGATCGGAATGAGATTGGATTGGGATCGGAATGGGATCTGTTTGGGATTGGGATTGGGATCGGATTGGATTTGGATTGGAATTTGGATTGGATTGGGATTGGATTGGGATCAGAATGAGATTGGATTGGTATCGGAATGGGATCTGTTTGGGATTGGGATTGGGATGGGATCGGATTGGATTTGGATTGGAATAGGACCAGAACAGGATTGGAATGGGACTGGGACTGGGATCGGATTGGGATTGGAATGAGATAGGAATGGGATTGGATTTGGATTGGAATTTGGATTGGATTGGGATTGGATTGGGATCAGAATGAGATTGGATTGGGATCGGAATGGGATTGGAATGGAATGGGATCAGAACAGGACAGGATTGGATTGAGATTAGCATGGAATTGGAATGGGATCGGATTGGGATCCAGTTGGGATGGGATTGGGATTGAAATGGGATTGGTTTAGATTGGGATCAGAATGCGATCGGAGCGGGATTGGAATGGGGTTTGGATTGGATTGGGATGGGAATTGGGATTGGAATGGGATTTGGATTGGATTGGGATGGGAACTGGGATTGGGATTGGCATTGGGATTGGGATTGGGATTGGGTTGGGATCAGATTGGGATCGGACTGGGATTTGGATTGGGATTGGGATTGGAATGGGATCAGAACACGACAAGATTGGATTGAGATTGGGATGGAGCTGGAATGGGGTTGGAATGGGATCAGGTTGGGATCGGAACGGGATCAGATTGGATTGGATTGGGATCAGAATGGGATCGGAATGGGATTGGGTTAGTATTGGGATTGGGATTCGATTGGGATTGGAACGGGATGGAATGGGATGGGATTGGGATCGGGATTGGGTTTGGATTGGATTGGATCGGAATTGGATCGCAATGGGATTGGATTGGGATTGGATTGGGATCAGAATGGGATTGGGATCGGAATGGGATTGGGATTGGAATGGGATTGGGATTGAATTTGGGTCGGAATGGGATCCGGTTGGGATTGGAATGGGATGGGATTGGGATCAGAATGGGATTGGGATCGGAATGGGATTGGGATCGGAATGGGATTGGGATCGGAATGGGATTGGGATCGGAATGGGATTGGGATCGGAATGGGATTTGGACTGAATTTGGGTCGGAATGGGATCGGATTGGGATTGGAATGGGATGGGATTGGGATCAGAATGGGATTGGAATAGGATTGGGTCAGGATTGGAATGGGATCAGAATGGGATTCGAATGGGATTTGGATTGGGATTGGAATGGGATTGGAATGTGATTGGGATTGGATTGGGATCGGGATTGGATTAGTATTGGGATTTGGATTCGATTAGAATCGGATTGGGATTGGGATTGGGATCGGGATTGGAATTGGATTGGATTGGGAATGGAACAGGATTGGATTGGAATAGGATCGGAATAGGATTAGGATTGGGATAGGATTGGGATTTGATTTGGATCAGAATGGATTGGATTGGGATTGAATGGGATGGGAATGGGATTGGGATTGGATTGGGATCAGAATGGGATTGCATGGCGATTGGATCGGATTGGGTTGGGATCAGAACAGGACAGTGATGGGATTGGGATTGGGATTGGGATTGCAATGGGATTGGGATCAGAACGGGATTGCATTGGGATCCGAATGAGATTGGATTGGGACTGGGATTGGATTGGATTGGGATCAGAATGGGATCGGAATGGGATCGGATTCGTATTGGGATTGGGATTGGATTGGGAGTGGGATGGGATTGGAATGGGAATGGAACAAGACAGGATTGGGATGGGATCGGATTGGGATTGGAATGGGAATGGGATTAGGATTGGGATGGGATTGGGATTGGAATGGGATTAGGATTGGGTTGGGATTGGAATGGGACTGGGATTGGGATCGGATTGGGATTGGAATGAGATAGGAATGGGATTGGATTTGGATTGGAATTTGGATTGGATTGGGATTGGATTGGGATCAGAATGAGATTGGATTGGGATCGGAATGGGATTGGAATGGAATGGGATCAGAACAGGACAGGATTGGAATGAGATTAGCATGGAATTGGAATGGGATCGGATTGGGATCCAGTTGGGATGGGATTGGGATTGAAATGGGATTGGTTTAGATTGGGATCAGAATGCGATCGGAGCGGGATTGGAATGGGGTTTGGATTGGATTGGGATGGGAATTGGGATTGGGATTGGGATTGGGGTTGGGATTGGGATTGGGATTGGAATGGGATTGGGATTGGGATTGGATTGGGATTGGGATTGGATTGGGATTGGGATTGGATTGGGATTGGGATTGGGATTGGATTGGGATGGAATGGGACCCAATTGGGATTGGATTGGGATTGGATCTGGACTGGATTGGGAATGGGATCAGAATGGGATTGGAATGGGATGGGATTGGGATTGGATTGGATTGGGATCAATAATTTGGGATTTTTCCCATGGGAAGCTCTTTTCTAAAATCCCAAACCCTATCGGGGATTGGGAATTCACACATCAGATTTGGGATCACAGAAATATTTAATTTAATTTTACTTTTTTTGGGTTTTTCCCTCTCAGGGATTGGGAATTCGCCCATCAGATTTAGGATCCCAAATATTTAATTAATTTTCCTTTTTTGGGATTTTTCCTCTCAGGGATTTCGAATATTTAATTAATTTTTCATTTTTCGGGGTTTTTCCCTCAGGAATTTTGAATATTTATTTTAATTTTCTTTTTTTTTAGATTTTCCCTCCCAGGGATTTTGAGTATTTAATTTAATTTTCCTTTTTTGGGGATTTTCCCTCTCCGGGATTTTGAATATTTAGTTTAATTTTCCTTTTTTTTTGGGATTTTTCCCTCTCAGGGATTTTGAATATTTAGTTTAATTTTCCTTTTTTTTTGGAATTTTTCCTTTTTAGGAATCACCTCCCGGAAGTTCCCGAAGCCTTTCCCTCGGAATTTCCTCCTCCGAAAAACCTCGGATTCCCCAAATCCCGAAAAGGACAAATCTTATTTATTTGTACAGAAAATCCTAAAAGGAAAAACGACAAAAAACCTTGATTTTACCCCAAAAATTTTGGTGTTTTTATCTCTGTTCCGTCCGGGGGGTGAAATTGGGAAATCCTAAATTTGGGAATTCTTCGATATTCTGAATTTTATAGGAAAATGGGAATGGGATTTTTAGGGGATTTTGGTGTTTCATGGGAATTTTTTTTTGTTTTTAATGGGATTTTTTTTTGTGTTTAATGGGAATTTTTAATGGGATTTTTTTGGTGTTTAATGGGAATTTTTTAATGGGAATTTTTTTTTATTTTAATGGGATTTTTTTGGCCTTTAATGGGAATTGTTTTGGGGTTTTTTTTGTGTTTAATGGGAATTTTTTTTGATCTTTAATGGGATTTTTTGGGGGATTTTTTGGCATTTAATGGGAATTTTTTTGGGATTTTTTTTGGTGTTCAATGGGATTTTTTTTAATGGGATTTTTTTTTTTAATGGGAAATTCATGGGATTTTTTTGGTATTTAATGGGATTTTTTTGTGTTTAATGGGAATTTTTAATGGGATTTTTTTGGTGTTCAATGGGAATTTTTTGGAGTTTAATGGGAATTTTTAATGGCATTTTCTGGTGTTTAATGGGAATTTTTTTTTGTTTTTTAATGGGAATTTCTGGTTTTTAATGGGAATTTTTAATGGGATTTCCTCGGTGTTTAATGGGAATTTCCTTTTTTCTTATTATAAACTAATATGCATGAGGTCACAGTTTTTAAAATTAAATAATTTAATAATATCTTATCATTAGAATATTTTAATAATTACTATAAAATAATAAGCATCAGCTAATGAATAATTTTTGAAATGATAATAATTACTATAGAATTATTATGAAATATTTTCTAATAATTATTATAGAATAATATGCACGAGCTCACAAATAATTTATTAAATAATTTTAATAATTACTTTATAATTATTATTAAAGAATACATTTTCTAATAACTACTATAAGATAATATGCACGAGCTCATGAATAATTCCTTTTATTAAAAAATTATTAGAAAATAATATGCACGAGCTCACAAATATTTTTTTAAAATTTTATTAAAGATTTATAATGGTTTATTAAATAATTCCAACAATTATTTTATTAATAATAATTAGCATAAAATAATACTCATGAGCTCACAAATAATTTTTTTGAATGAAAAATAAACCTGGGAGAAAAATCGCTTTATTCCGTGACAAAGGGCTCAGATAAAATAAAATAAAATAAAGTAAAATAAAATAAAATAAAATAAAATAAAATAAAATAAATAAAATAAAATAAAATAAAATAAAATAAAATAAAATAAAATAAAATAAAATAAAATAAAATAAAGAACAGATCCAATCTTTCCCTTTTTTCCCGGAGGGAGATCAAGCTCCTGGCACTGTCGCGGCTCCGGCGTCACAGCGATCCTGAATCGTGTCGGTGCTGGCAGGAAAACGAATTCTCCCCATTTTTCCATTCCCCTTTTTCCCATTTTTTCCATTTCCCATTTCTCCAGTTTCCATTTTTCCATTTTCTGATTTTCCCGATTTTCCCCTTTTCCATTTCCGATTCTTCCCATTTCCCCCATTTTTCCGTTTTCCATTTCCCCATTTTTCCATTTCCCCATTCCCCCATTTTCCATTTTCACATTTTTCCCATTCTCCCATTTTTCCCATTCCCCATTTTTCCATTTTCCATCTTTGCCATTTTTCCATTTCCCCATTCCCCCATTTTCCATTTCTGCATTTTCCCCATTTTCCCATTTTCCGTTTTCCCATTTCCCCATTTTCCCATTCCCCATTTTCCATTTTCCCCATTCTCCCATTCCCTATTTCCCCATCTTCTCATTTTTCCATTTTCCCCATTCTCCATTTCCCCCATTCCCCCATTTTCCCCATTTTCCCCATTTTTCTGTTTTCCATTTTCCTACTTTCCTCATTTCCCACATTTTCCCATTCCCCCTTTTCCCATTTCTCCATTTCCCCCATTTCCCCATTTTTCCATTTCCCCTTTTCCCATTTTCCTATTTTTCCCATTTCCCATTTTTCCATTTACCATTCCCCCATTTTCCCATTCCCCATTTGTCCCATTTTCGCCATTTTCCCATTTTCCATTTCTCCATTTTTCCCAATTTCCCATTTTCCAATTTCCCGTTATCCCAATTTTTCATTTTCCCATTTTCCCATTTCCCACATTTTTTCATTTTCCATTTTTCCATTCCCCATTTCCCCATTCCCCTATTTCCCATTTCCCCATTTTTCTGTTTTCCATTTTCCTCATTCCCCATTTCCCTCATTCTTCCATTTTCCCATTCCCCATTTCCAATTTTCCCCATTTCCCCATTTTCCCCATTTTCCCATTTTCCCCATTCTCCATTTCCCCCATTTCCCCATTTTCCCCATTTTCCCATTATCCCAATTTTCCATTTTCTCATTTTCCCCATTTTCCCCATTTTCCCATTTCCCCCATTTTTCAATTTTCCATTCCCCATTCCCGATTTTCCCAATCCCAGCTCCCATTCCCGCGGGACCCTCCCGGGAATCGATCAAACTCGGGACGGCTCCGATAAACAAACTCAGAAAAAGATTTATTCCCGTCCGGAATTCCGCGCCTCATTTCAATTCCGATCCCACAAAATCCGACAGAACCCTAAAAGAGCTTTTCCCAAAATCCCAAATTCCATCCGAAATCCATCCCGAATTCCATCCCAAATTCCATCCGAAATCCATCCCGAATTCCATCCCAAATTCCATCCCGAATTCCATCCCAAATTCCATCCCAAAATCCATCCCAAATTCCATCCCAAATTCCATCCCGAATTCCATCTCAAATTCCATCCGAATTCCATCCCAAATTCCGTCCCAAAATCAATCCCAAATTCCATCCCGAATTCCATCCCGAATTCCATCCTGAATTCCATCCCAAATTCCATCCCGAATTCCATCCGAAATCCATCCCAAATTCCATCCCAAATCCATCCCAAATTCCGTCCCAAAATCCATCCCGAGGACCTGGCGAGAATTGTTATTTCCAGGATAATTGTTATTTGTGGGAAAATTGTTATTCCCAAAATAATTGTTATTCCCAGAATTATTGTTATTCCCGGAATTATTGTTATTCCCAGGAGAATTGTTATTCCCAAAATAATTGATATTGCCAGGATTATTGTTATTCTGGGATTTTTGTTATTCCTGGGATTATTATTCCCGAAACAATTGATATTCCCGGGATTATTGTTAGTCCCAAAATAATTAAAATTTCCGGGGTAATTGTTATTCCTGAAATAATTGTTATTCCTGGGGTAATTGTCATTCCCGGGATAATTGTTATTCCCAAAATAATTGTCATTCCCAGGATTATTGTCACTCCCGAAATAATTGATATTCCTGGGATTTTTGTTATTCTGGGATTATTGTTATTCCCAGGATAATTATTATTCCTGAAATAATTGATATTCCCAGGATTATTGTTATTCCCAGGATTTTTGTTATTCCCGAGATTATTGTTATTCCCAGGATAATTGTTATTCCCAGAATTATTGTCATTCCTGAGATAATTGTTATTCCTGGGATTAGGATTTCTGGGATTGCCGTTCCGGATCCTCCAGCTGGGATTAGGATTTCCAGGATCGCCATTCTGGTGAGGATTTCCAAGTGGGATTAGGATTTCTGGGATTGCCGTTCCGGTGAGGATTTCCAGTGAGGATTATCGGGATGGCCATTCCGGATCCTCCGGGTGGGATTAGGATTTCTGGGATCGCCATTCCATATCCTCTGGGTGGGATTAGGATTTCCGGGATTGCCGTTCCGGTGAGGATTTCCAGTGAGGATTTTCGGGATGGCCATTCTGGATCCTCCAGCTGGGATTAGGATTTCTGGGATCGCCGTTCCAGATCCTAAAGGTGGGATTTGGATCTCCGGAATCGCCATTCCAGATCTACCAGGTGGGTTTAGGATTTCCAGGATCGCTGTTCCGGTGAGGATTTTTGGGATCGCCATTCCGGTGAGGATTTCCGGGTGAGGATTTTCGGGATCATCGTTCTGAATCCTAAAGTTGGGATTAGGATTTCCAGGATCGCCATTCTGGTGAGGATTTCCAAGTGGGATTAGGATTTCTGGGATCGCCATTCCGGATCCTCCAGGTGGGATTAGGATTTCCAGGATTGCCGTTCCAAATCCTCTGGGTGGGATTAGGATTTCTGGGATTGCCGTTCCGGTGAGAATTTCCGGTGAGGATTTTTGGGATCGCCATTCCGGTGAGGATTTCCGGGTGAGGATTTCCAGGATTGTCGTTCCAGAATCTCCAGTTGGGGTGAGGATTTCTGGGTGAGGATTTCTGGGATCGCCATTCCAAATCCTCCGGGTGGGATTAGGATTTCTGGGATCGCCGTTCCAGATCCTAAAGGTGGGATTTGGATCTCCGGGATCGCTGTTCCGGATCCTCCGGGTGGGATTAAGATTTCCAGGATCGCTGTTCCGGTGAGGATTTTTGGGATCTCCATTCCGGTGAGGATTTTGGGTGAGGATTTTCAGGATCATCGCTCCCGATCCTCCAGCTGGGATTAGGATTTCTGGGATGGCCGTTCCGGTGAGGATTTCCAAGTGGGATTAGGATTTCTGGGATTGCCATTCCATATCCTCCGGGTGGGATTAGGATTTCTGGGATTGCTGTTCCAGTGAGAATTTCCGGTGAGGATTTTTGGGATTGCCATTCCCGATCCTCCAGCTGGGATTAGGATTTCTGGGATCGCCATTCCAGATCCTAAAGGTGGGATTTGGATCTCCGGGATCGCCGTTCCCGATCCTCCGGGTGGGTTTAGGATTTCCAGGATCGCCGTTCCGGTGAGGATTTTTGGGATCTTCATTCCGGTGAGGATTTTGGGTGAGGATTTCTGGGATCGTCGTTCCAGATCCTAAAGTTTGGATTAGGATTTCCAGGATCGCCATTCTGGTGAGGATTTCCAAGTGGGATTAGGATTTCCGGGATTGCCATTCCAAATCCTCCAGGTGGGATTAGGATTTCTGGGATTGCCGTTCCGGTGAGAATTTCCGGTGAGGATTTTTGGGATCGCCATTCCGGTGAGGATTTCCGGGATCGCCATTCCCGATCCTCCAGCTGGGATTAGGATTTCTGGGATCGCCGTTCCAGATCCTAAAGGTGGGATTTGGATCTCCGGGATCGCCGTTCCGGATCCTCCGGGTGGGATTAAGATTTCCAGGATCGCTGTTCCGGTGAGGATTTTTGGGATCTCCATTCCGGTGAGGATTTCCGGGTGAGGATTTTCGGGATCGTCATTCCGGATCCTCCAGCTGGGATTAGGATTTCTGGGATCGCCGTTCCGGTGAGGATTTCCAGTGAGGATTTCCGGGATCGCCATTCCGGATCCTCCAGGTGGGATTAGGATTTCTGGGATTGCCGTTCCGGTGAGAATTTCCGGTGAGGATTTTTGGGATCGCCATTCCGGTGAGGATTTCTGCGCGGGATTAGGGCTCCCGGGATGTCACTCTGGTGCAGATTTCCGGTCGGGATTAGGATTTCCGTTTGGGATTAGGCACCCGGGATGTCCATTCTGGATTTTCGGTCGGGATTAGGATTTCTGGTCGGGATTAGGGTTTCCAGTCGGGATTAGGATTTCTGGTCGGGATTAGGGTTCCCAGTCGGGATTAGGATTTCTGTTTGGGATTAGGTTCCCGGGATGGCCATTCTGGATTTCCGGTCGGGATTAGGATTTCCAGTCGGGATTAGGATTTCCGGTTGGGATTAGGGTTCCTGGTCGGGATTAGGATTTCCATTTGGGATTAGGGCTCCCAGGATGTCCATTCTGGATTTCCGGTCAGGATTAGGATTTCTGGGATCGCCATTCCCATGAGGATTTCTGGTTGGGATTAGGGTTCCCGGTCGGGATTAGGATTTCCATTTGGGATTAGGGTTCCCGGGATGTCCATTCCAGATTTCCGGTCGGGATTAGCATTTCCATTTGGGATTAGGTTCCCGGGATGGCCATTCCAGATTTCCGGTTGGGATTAGGGTTTCCGTTTGGGATTAGGCTCCCGGGATGGCCATTCTGGATTTCCGGTCGGGATTAGGGTTCCGGTCGGGATTAGGATTTCCGGTCGGGATTAGGATTTCTGGGATCGCCATTCCCATGAGGATTTCTGGTCGGGATTAGGGTTCCTGGTCGGGATTAGGGTTCCCGGTCGGGATTAGGGTTCCCGGTCGGGATTAGGGTTTCCGGTCGGGATTAGGGTTTCCAGTCGGGATTAGGATTTCCGGTCGGGATTGGGTTCCCGGTCGGGATTAGGGTTCCCGGTCGGGATTAGGGTTTCCAGTCGGGATTAGGATTTCCGGTCGGGATTGGGCTCCCGGTCGGGATTAGGGTTCCCAGTCGGGATTAGGGTTTCCGGTCGGGATGAGGCTCCCGGTCGGGATTAGTGTTCCCGGTCGGGATTAGGGTTTCCGGTCGGGATTAGGGTTCCCGGTCGGGATGAGGGTTCCCGGTCGGGATTACGATTTCCGGTCGGGATTAGGGTTCCTGGGATGGCCATTCCGGATTTCCGTTTGGGATTAGGGTTCCTGGGATGCCCATTCCGGATTTCCGGTCGGGATTAGGATTTCCGGTCGGGATCAGGGTTCCCGGTCGGGATTAGGATTTCCGGTCGGGATTGGGCTCCCGGGCGGTCACGGCAGCCGTTTCACCATGTAGGGCCCCTCGAGTTCGTAGCCGATCTTCCTGTAGTAATCCCTGGTGCCGACCCCTGCCGGGAGAAGCGCCACCGTTAATTAGGGTTCATTAGGGGTTCATTAGGGGTTAATCAGGGTGTAATTCAGGTTTAATTCGGGATAAATTCAGGATGAATTTGGGTTTAATTCGGGTTTAATTCAGGTTTAATTTGGGTTTAATTCAGGTGTAATTCAGGCTTAATTTGGATTTAATTTGGGTGTAATTGGGGTTTAATTCAGGTAAAATTCACATTTAATTTGGGTTTACCTTGGGTTTCAGTGTAATTCAGGTGTAATTGGGGTTTAATTCAGGTTTAATTGGGGTTTAATTCAGCTGTAATTCAGGCCCCACAAGGACCCTACAAACACCAACCCCACAAGGGCTCTACAAAGGCCCCACAGCCCCACAAGGGCCCCACAGCCCCACAAGGGCCCCACAAGGATCCTCCAAGGGCCCTACAAACCCCCGGCCCTACAACGACCCCACAAGGATCCTACAGTCCCACACGGGCCCCACAAGGGCCCTACAGCCCCAGCCCCACAAGGCCCCACAAGGACTCCAGAATGGCCCTACAGCCCCACAAGGGCTCCACAAGGGCCCCACAAACCCTGGCCCCACACAGCCCCAGCCCCACAAGGACCCTACAAACCCCAGCTCTACAAAGGCCCCAGCAGGACCCTACAAGGCCCTACAGCCCCGGCCCCGCAAGGCCCCCAGAAGCACTCCAGAATGGCCCTACAGCCCCACAAGGACCCTACAAACCCCGGCCCCACAAGGCCCTACAAGGCCCCACAAGGACCCTACAAACCCCGGCCCCACAAGGCCCTACAAGGCCCCACAAGGACCCTACAGCCCCACTAGGCCCAGCCCCACAGACCCGGCCCCACAGGGACCCTACAAGGATCCTACAGCCCCTGCCCCACAAAGGCCCCACAACCAAAGCCCCACAAGGGCCCCACAATGAAGACCCCACAACAGCCCCACAACGACCCTTCAGCCCCGGCCCCACAAGGGCCTTCAAACTCCACCCCACAAGGGCCCCATAAGGGCCCCACAAAGGCCCTACAAAGCCTGGCCCCACAAGGACCCCACAAAGCCCTACAGCCCCACAAGGACCCTACAAACCCTGGCCCCACAAAGGCCCTGCAAAGGCCCTACAGCCCCAGCCCCACAAGGGCCCTACAGCTCCGGCCCTACAAGGACTCCACAAAGGCCCTACAATCTCCTGCCCCACAAGGCCCCACAAGGACCTCCCAAGGGCCCTACGAAGGCCCTAAAGCCCCAGCCCCACAAGGGCTCCACAAGGGCCCTAAAACGACCCCACAAACCCCGGCCCCACAAGGTCCCACAACCCCACAAGGACCCTACAAACCCCGGCCCTACAAGGGCCCTACAAACCTCAGCCTCACACAGCCCTGGCCCCAAAATGACCCCACAAGGGCCCTACAAGGACCCTACAAACCCTGGCCCCACGAAGGCCCTACATCCCCACAAGGACCCGCAAACCCCAGCCCTATAAGGACCCACAAGGACTTTACAGCCCCACTGGGCCCGGCCCCACAACGACCCTACAAGGACCCCAAAAACCCCAGTCCTACAAGGCCCCACAAGAGCCCTACAAGGACCCTACAAAGGCCCCACAGCCCCACAAGGGCCCCACAAGGCCCTACATCCCTCGCCCCACAAGGACCTTACAACCAAAGCCCCACAAGGGCCCCACAATGAAGGCCCCACAAGGGCCCCACAACGACCCTTCAGCCCCGACCCCACAAGGGTCCTACAAGGGCCCCAAAAGGGCCCCACAAGGCCCTACAAGGACCATACAGCCCTGGCCCCACAAAGGCCCTACAGCCCCAGCCCCAGAAAGGCCCCATAAGGACCCCACAAGGGCCCTACAAGGATTCTACAAACCCCAGCCCCATAAAGGTCCTACAAGGACCCTACGGCCCCACAAGGGCCCTACAAACCCCAGCCCCACAAAGCCCCACAAGGGCCCCACAAAGCCCCACAAGGGCTCTATAAAGGCCTCACAAGGACCCCACAAGGGCCCTACAGCCCCAGCCCCACAAGGGCCCTACAAACCCCGGCCCTACAAGAACCCCATAAGGCCCTACAAGGACCCCACAAGCCCCAGCCCCACAAGGGCCCTACAAGGATCCTACAAAGCCTGGCCCTACAAGGATCCTACAAAGCCTGGCCCTACAAGGACCCTACAAACCCTGGCCCTACAAGGACCCTACAAAGCCTGGCCCTACAAGGACCCTACAAAGCCTGGCCCTACAAGGACCCTACAAAGCCTGGCCCTACAAGGATCCTACAAAGCCTGGCCCTACAAGGATCCTACAAAGCCTGGCCCTACAAGGACCCTACAAACCCTGGCCCTACAAGGACCCTACAAAGCCTGGCCTCACACAGCCCTGGCCCCACAAGGGCCCTACAGCCCCAGCCCCACAAAGGCCCCACAAGCACCCCACGAGGACCCTACAAGGGCCCCAAAAGGGCCCCACAACCAAGGCCCCACAAGGGCCCTACAAGAACCCTACATGGCCCTACAGCCCTGGCCCGACAAAGGATCCCACAAGGGCCTTACAGCCCTGGCCCTACAAGGACCCAACAAACCCCTGCCCCACAAGGGCCCTACAAGGGCCCCACAACCAAGGCCCCACAAGGACCCTAGAGCCCCAGCCCCATAAAGGCCCCACAAAAGCCCCACAAGGGCCCTACAAACTCCAGCCCTCCAAAGACCCTACAGCCCCGGCCCCACAAGGACCCCCATGGGCTCCACAAGGGCCCTACCAACCCTGACCCCACAAGGCCTCACAAGAACCCTACAAGGCCCTACAGCCCTAGCCCCAAAAGGATCCCACAAGGGCCCCAGAAAGGCCCCACAAGGGCCCTACAAAGACCCCACAAACCCCAGCCCCACAAGGCCCCAGAAAGGCCCCACAAGGGCCCTACAAAGACCCCACAAACCCCAGCCCCACAAGGCCCCACAAGGGCCTACAAGGACCCTACAAGGACCCTACAAGGACCCCACAAACCTCAGCCCCACAAGGCCCCACAAGGGCCCTACAAAGACCTCACAAACCCCAGCCCCACAAGGCCCCACAAGGACCCTACAAGGACCCCACAAACCTCAGCCCCACAAGGCCCCACAAGGGCCTACAAGGCCCTACAAGGACCCTACAAGGACCCCACAAACCCCAGCCCCACAAGGCCCCACAAGGGCCCCACAAGACCCTACAAGGACCCCACAAACCCCAGCCCCACAAGGCCCCACAAGGACCCACAAGGCCCTACAAGACCCTACAAGGACCCTACAAGGACCCCACAAACCCAGAAGGACCCCTCAAACCCCAGCCCCACAAGGACCCCACAAAAGCCCCAGAAGGACCCTCCAAACCCTGGTCTCACACAGCCCTGGCCCTACAAGGACCCTACAAGGACCCCACAAACCCCAGCCCCACAAGGCCCCACAAGGCCCTACAAGGACCCTACAAGGACCCTACAAAGACCCCACAAACCCCAGCCCCACAAGGCCCCACAAGGGCCCTACAAAGACCCCACAAACCCCAGCCCCACAAGGCCCCACAAGGCCCTACAAGGACCCTACAAGGACCCTACAAGGACCCCACAAACCTCAGCCCCACAAGGCCCCACAAGGCCCTACAAGGACCCTACAAGGACCCTACAAAGACCCCACAAACCCCAGCCCCACAAGGCCCCACAAGGGCCCTACAAAGACCCCACAAACCTCAGCCCCACAAGGCCCCACAAGGCCCTACAAGGCCCTACAAGGGCCCTACAAAGACCCCACAAACCCCAGCCCCACAAGGCCCCACAAGGCCCCACAAAGACCCTACAAGGACCCTACAAGGACCCCACAAACTCCGGCCCCACAAGGCCCCACAAGGACCCTACAAAGACCCCACAAACCCCAGCCCCACAAGGCCCCACAAGGCCCTACAAGGACCCTACAAGGACCCTACAAGGACCCCACAAACCTCAGCCCCACAAGGCCCCACAAGGCCCTACAAGACCCCACATAGACCCTACAAGGACCCTACAAAGACCCCACAAACCCTGGCCCCACAACGACCCTACAAGGACCCCACAAACCCAGAAGGACCCCACAAACCCCAGCCCCACAAGGCCCCACAAAAGCCCCAGAAGGACCCTACAAAGACCCCACAAACCCAGAAGGACCCTCCAAACCCTGGCCCCACAAGGACCCCACAAAAGCCCCATAAGGACCCTACAAACGCCGGCCCCGCGGCTCTGAGCTCAGCACGGCCCCAGGTGCTCGCGTGGGCTCCAATTGCCTCCTCAGCCCTTCCTGCGCCTCGGCTAATTAATTAATCACTGCCGGCCGCGCTCATTAAGGGCTCGTTAGGATGAGAGTTGCTAATTAGGAAGGGAAGAGCCACCCCCGGTCCCTGCCCCGGAACTGCGGGAAAGGTCTGGGGGAATTGGGGTGAGAGACCCTGGGGACACTGATAAGATAGCCCGGGGAAAAAAATCCCCTTAAAATAAAATCCAATAAAATAAAAATCCGTTAAATAAAAACCCGTTAAATAAAAACCCGTTAAAATAAAACCCCATCAAAATAAAAACCCGTTAAAATAAAAACCCGTTAAATAAAAACCCGTTAAAATAAAAACCCGTTAAAATAAAAACCCGTTAAAATAAAACCCCATTAAAATACCCTATTAAATAAAAACCCGTTAAAATAAAACCCCATTAAAATACCCCATTAAAATAAAAACCCGTTAAAATAAAACCCCATTAAAATAAAACCCCGTAAAATAAAAACCCATTAAAATAAAACCCCGTAAAATAAAAACCCCCTTAAAATAATATCCTGTTATAAGAAAAACCCATTAAAATACCCCATTAATATACCCTGTTAAAATACCCCGTTAAAATAAAATCCCCTTAAAATAAAAACTCATTAAAATAAAAACCCCTTAAAATAAAAACTCATTAAAATAAAAACTCATTAAAATAAAACCTCATTAAAATAAAAACCTGTTAAAATAAAAATCCGGTAAAATAAAAACCCATTAAAATAAAAACTCATTAAAATAAAAACCCGTTAAAATAAAACCTCATTAAAATAAAAACCCGTTAAAGTAAAAATCCATTAAAATAAAAACCCATTAAAATAAAAACTCATTAAAATAAAAACCCGTTAAAATAAAAACCAGTTAAAATAAAAACCCATTAAAATAAAACCTCATTAAAATAAAAACCCGTTAAAGTAAAAATCCATTAAAATAAAAACCCGTTAAAATAAAAGCTCATAAAATAAAAACCCTCTTAAAATAATATCCTGTTATAAGAAAAACCCATTAAAATACCCCATTAATATACCCTGTTAAAATACCCCGTTAAAATAAAATCCCCTTAAAATAAAACCTCAGTAAAATAACAACCCATTAAAATAAAATCCCGTTAAAATAAAATCCCCTTAAAATAAAACCTCATTAAAATAAAAACCCGTTAAAGTAAAAATCCATTAAAATAAAAACCCATTAAAATAAAAACTCATTAAAATAAAAACTCATTAAAATAAAAACTCATTAAAATAAAAACTCGTTAAAATAAAAACCCCTTGAAATAAAAACTCGTTAAAATAAAAACCCCTTGAAATAAAAACCCATTAAATAAAAACCCGTTAAAATAAAAACTCATTAAAATAAAATCCCGTTAAAATAAAAACTCGTTAAAATAAAAACCCATTAAAATAAAAACTCATTAAAATAAAATCCCGTTAAAATAAAAACTCGTTAAAATAAAAACCCATTAAAATAAAAACTCATTAAAATAAAATCCCGTTAAAATAAAAACTCATTAAAATAAAAACCCGTTAAAGTAAAAACCCATTAAAATAAAATCCCATTAAAATAAAATCCCGTTAAAATAACCTGTTGAAATACCCCATTAAAATATCCCATTAAAATAATAACCTGTTGAAATAATAATCCATTAAAAAAAAGGAAAGGAAAAAGGAAAAAGGAAAGGAAAAAGGAAAAAGGGAAAGGAAAAAGGAAAAAGGAAAGGAAAAAGGAAAAAGGAAAAAGGGAAAGGAAAAGGAAAGGAAAGGAAAAGGAAAAGGAAAAAGGAAAAAGAAGGAAAGGAAAAAGGAAAGGAAAGGAAAAAGGAAAAAGGAAAAAGGAAAGGAAAGGAAAGGAAAGGAAAGGAAAGGAAAGGAAAGGAAAGGAAAGGAAAGGAAAGGAAAGGAAAAAGGAAAGGAAAAAGGAAAAGGAAAAAGAGAAAGGAAAGGAAAAAGGAAAGAGGAAAAAAGTAAAGAAAGGAAAGGAAAAAAGGAAAAAGGAAAGGAAAAACAAAAAGGAAAAAGGAAAAAGTAAAGAAAAGGAAAGGGAAAAGGGAAAAGGGAAAAGGGAAAAAGGAAAGGAAAGGAAAGAAGAAAGGAAAAAGGAGAAAGGAAAGGTAAAAGGAAAGGAAAAAGGAAAGGAAAAGCTGCAGTTCCTTTTCCCACTAATTCCCATCCCAACCCCGAGCAGTTCCCAGCATTGGTTCATTTCTGGATTAAGATAAAAATACCCTAAAACCCCTGAAAATCCCCAAAATGACCTGAAATGACAGCGATTTTCTGCGAGCCGTGCTCCTCACGGGCGATGCGCTCGGCCTCCTCCATCAGCAGCATCCCGAAGCCCTGCAGGGGAGAAAAATGGGAGAAAAATGGGGAAAAATGGAGAAAAATGGGAGAGAAATGGGAGAACAATGGGAGAGAAATGGGAGAAAAATGGGAGAGAAATGGGAGAAAAATGGGAGAGAAATGGGAGAAAAATGAGTGAGAAATGGGAGAAAAATGGGAAAATGTGGGAGGAAAAATGGGAGAAAAATGGGAGAGAAATGGGAGAAAAAGGGGAGAAAAATGGGGAAAAATGGGGAAAAGACAGGAGAGAAACGGGAGAAAAACAGGGAAAAAAAAGGGGAGAAAAATGGGGAAAAAATGGGAGAAAAAGGGGAGAAAAATGGGAGAAAAACGGGAAAGAAATGGGAGAAAAATGGGAGAAAAATGGGGAAGAATGGGAGAAAAATGGGTGAAAAGGGGAGAAAAATGGGAGAAAAATAGGAAAAAGTGGGAGAAAAAGGGTGAAAAAAAGGGGAGAAAAATGGGAGAAAAATGGGGAAAAATGGGAGAAAAATGGGAGAGAAATGGGAGAAAGAAGGGGAGAAAAATGGGAGAAAAAGGGAGAAAAATGGGAAAAAAGGGGAGAAAGAAGGGGAGAAAAAGGGGGGAAAAGGGGGGAGAAAAATGGGAGAAAAATGGGGAAAAATGGGGAGAAAAAAGGGGAGAAAAAAGTGGAGAAACACGGGACAAAATGAGAGAAAAATGGGAGAAAAAGGGGAGGAAAAAGGGAGAAAAATGGGAGAAAAAGGGGAGAAAATGGGGGAAAATGGGGGGAAATGGGAGAAAATGGGAGAAAATGGGAGAAAAATGGGAAAAAATGGGAGAAAAAGGGGAGGAAAATGAGTGAGAAATGGGAGAAAAAGGGGAGGAAAATGGGAGAAAAACAGGAGAAGAAATGGGAAAAGAACGGGGGAAAAACAGGAGAGAAATGGGAAAAAAAAGGGGAGAAAAAGGGGAGAAAATGGGAAAAAATGGGAGAAAAACAGGAGAAAAGGGGAGAGAAATGGGAGAAAGATGGGAAAGAAATGGGAGAAAAAGGGGGAAAAATGGGAGAAAAATGAGAGAGAAATGGGAGAGAAACGAGAAAAGAACGGGGGGGAAAAAAGGAGGAAAAGTGGAGAAACACAAGAAAAAATGGGAGAAAGACAGAAAAAAAAAGGGAGAGAAATGGGGGAAAAATGAGAGAAAAACGGGGGAGAAAAATGGGAAAAAACCAGAGGAAAAATTGGGAAAAAAGGGGAGAAAAACGACAAAAAAGAGAGAAAAACGGGGAAAAAATGGGAGAAAAACAGGAAAAAATGGGAGAGAAATGGGAAAAGAATGGGGGGGAAAAAGGGAGAAAAAGTGGAGAAACACGGGAGAAAAATGGAAAAAAAGTGAGAAAAATGGGAGAAAAAGGGGAAAAAACCAGGAGAAAAACGGGAGAGAAACGGGGGAAAAAGGGGAAAAAAAGGGGAGAGAAATGGGAAAAAAAGGAGAGAAAAAGGGGAGAAAAACGGGAGGGGAAAATGGGAAAAAAAGGGGAGAAAATGGGAGAAAAAATGGGGAAAAAATGGGAGAAAATGGGGGAAAAAAGGGGGAAAAAAGGGGAGAAAATGGGGAAAAAATGGGGAAAAAATGGGAGAAAAATCCCTCTGGAATTCGTGTTTTGATTTTTCCCTATGGAATTCCTGTTTGATTGGATTTTTTTCCTAAGGAATCCCTGAATTGATTTTTTTTCCTATGGAATCCAATTTGATTGAGTTTTTCCCTACGGAATTCCTAATCTGATATGATTTATTTCCTACGGAATTCCTGACGTGATTTTTCCCTACGGAATTCCAATTTGATTTAATTTTTCCCTATGGAATTCCTGTTTGATTTGATTTTTTCCTATGGAATTTCTGTTTTGATTTTTTCCTATGAAATTCCTGTTTTGAATTTATTTTTCCCTATGGAATTCCAATTTAATTTTTCCTATGGAATTTCTGTTTTGAATTTCTTTTTCCCTACGGAATTCCAATTTGATTTTTCCTACGGAATTTCTGTTTCGATTTGATTTTTTTCCTACGAAATTCCTGTTTCAAATTTATTTTTCCTTACGGAATTCCAATTTAATTTTTTCCTACGGAATTCCTGTTTTGAATTTATTTTTCCCTACGGAATTCCAATTTGATCTTTCCTACGGAATTTCTGTTTTGAATTTATTTTTCCCTACGGAATTCCAATTTGATCTTTCCTACGGAATTTCTGTTTTGAATTTATTTTTCCCTACGGAATTCCAATTTGATTTTTTCCTACGGAGTTTCTGTTTCGATTTGGTTTTTTCCTACGAAATTCCTGTTTTGAATTTATTTTTCCCTACGGAATTCCAATTTGATTTTTCCTATGGAATTTCTGTTTTCATTTTTCCCTACGAAATTCCTGTTTTGAATTTCTTTTTCCCTACGGAATTCCAATTTGATTTTTCCTACAAAATTCCTGTTTTGAATTTATTTTTCCCTACGGAATTCCAATTTGATTTTTCCTACAGAATTTCTGTTTTGAATTTATTTTTCCCTACGAAATTCCTGTTTTGAATTTATGTTTCCCTACGGAATTCCAATTTAATTTTTCCTACGGAATTCCTGATTTGATTTTTTCTGACAAAATTCCTGTTTTGAATTTATTTTTCCCTACGGAATTCCAGTTTGATCTTTCCTATGGAATTTCTGTTTTCATTTTTTCCAACGAAATTCCTGTTTTGAATTTATTTTTCCCTACGGAATTCCAATTTGATCTTTCCTACGGAATTTCTGTTTCGATTTGATTTTTTCCTACGGAATTCCTGTTTTGAATTTATTTTTCCCTACAGAATTCCAATTTAATTTTTCCTATGGAATTTCTGTTTCGATTTGATTTTTTCCTACGGAATTTTTGTTTTGAATTTATTTTTCCCTACGGAATTCCAATTTGATTTTTCCTACAGAATTTCTGTTTTGATTTTTTCCTACGAAATTCCCGTTTTGAATTTATTTTTCCCTACGGAATTCCAATTTTATTTTTTCCTACGGAATTTCTGTTTTGAATTTATTTTTCCCTACGGAATTCCAATTTTATTTTTTCCTACGGAGTTTCTGTTTCGATTTGGTTTTTTCCTACGAAATTCCTGTTTTGAATTTATTTTTCCCTACGGAATTCCAATTTGATCTTTCCTACAGAATTTCTGTTTTGATTTTTTCCTACGAAATTCCTGTTTTGAATTTATTTTTTCCTACGGAATTCCAATTTAATTTTTCCTACGGAGTTTCTGTTTCGATTTGATTTTTTCCTACGAAATTCCTGTTTTGAATTTATTTTTCCCTACGGAATTCCAATTTGATTTTTCCTACGGAATTCCTGTTTTGAATTTATTTTTCCCTACAGAATTCCAATTTGTTTTTTCCTACGGAATTTCTGTTTCGATTTGATTTTTCCAATGAAATTCCTGTTTGATTTGATTTTTCCCTACGGAATTCCAATTTGATTTTTCCTACGGAATTTCGATTTGATTTTTTCCTACAAAATTCCTGTTTTGAATTTATTTTTCCCTACGGAATTCCAATTTAATTTTTCCTACGGAATTCCTGATTTGATTTTTCCCGTCAGAATTCCTGATTTGATTTTTTTTCCCTATGGAACTCCTGTTTGATTTCATTTTCCCCCTATGGAATTCCTGTTTGAATTTTTTGGGAATGTCTGAAATACCTTGTGCTGGAAATTCAGGAATTTCAGGCACACCTGGTGCTGGAACTGCGCAGGAATTTTGGGAATTTCGGCAATTTGGAAATTTAGGGGAAATTCGGGAATTTGGGGATTTTTGGGATACCTGGTGCTGGAATTTTTTGGGATCCCGGGCACTGACAGGCACGGCGCTGCTGTAGATGTGCAGCTGAACTGGGTGGGAATTTTTGGAATTTTTGGAATTTTTGGGAATTTGGGGATTTTTGGGAATGCCTAACGCTGGAAATTTGGGAATTTGGGTAAGTTTGGCATACCTGCCACTGGAAATTTGGGAATCTGGGTAAGTTTGCAATACCTGGTGCTGAAAATTCGGGGATTTTGGTCACACCTGGTGCTGGAACTCTGCGGGAATGTTGGGAATTTGGGAAATTCTGGAATTTTTTTTATTTTTGGGTACCTGGTGCTGGAACTTTTTGGGGTCGCGGTGGCTGACGGGCACGGCGCTGCCGTAGACGTGCAGCTGAACTGGGCGGGAATTTCGGGGAATTTTGGGAATTTGGGGAATTTCAGGAATTGGGGCACACGTGGTCCTGGAAATTGGGGAATTTTGGGAATTCCAGTCACACACAGGTGGTGCTGGATCTGTGCAGGAATTTTGGGAATTTGGGGAATTCTCGCACACACCTGGAGCTGGAAATTGGGAAAGTTTGGAATACCTGGAGCTGGAAATTCGGCGATTTTGGGCACACCTGGTGTTGGAACTCTGGGGGAATTTTGGAAATCTGAGAAATTTCAGGAAATTTTGGGAATTTCGGGATTTTTGGGGTACCTGGTGCTGGAATTTTTTGGGGTCGCGGTGGCTGACGGGCACGGCGCTGCCGTAGACGTGCAGCTGGACTGGGCGGGAATTTCGGATCTCTGGGGCTAGAATTTCGGGATTTTTGGGATTTTTTTTTTATTTTCGGGATACCTGGTGCTGGAATTTTTTGGGATCGCGGGCGCTGACGGGCACGGTGCTGCCGTAGACGTGCAGCTGAACTGGGTGGGAATTTTTGGAATTTTGGGGATTTTTGGGAATTTGGGGATTTTTGGGAATACCTAACGCTGGAAATTTGGGAATCTGGGTAAGTTTGGCATACCTGCCACTGGAAATTTGGGAATTTGGGTAAGTTTGCAATACCTGGTGCTGGAAATTCGGGGATTTTGGTCACACCTGGTGCTGGAACTCTGCGGGAATTTTGGGAATTTGGAAAATTCTGGAATTTTTTTTTATTTTTGGGTACCTGGTGCTGGAACTTTTTGGGGTCGCGGTGGCTGACGGGCACGGCGCTGCCGTAGACGTGCAGCTGAACTGGGCGGGAATTTTGGGGAAATTGGGGAATTTGGGGAATTTCAGGAATTGGGGCACACGTGGTCCTGGAAATTGGGGAATTTTGGGAATTTGGGGAATTCTCGCACACACCTGGAGCTGGAAATTGGGAAAGTTTGGAATACCTGGAGCTGGAAATTTGGCGATTTTGGTCACACCTGGTGTTGGAACTCTGGGGGAATTTTGGAAATCTGGGAAATTTCAGGGATTTTTGGGAATTTCGGGATTTTTGGGATACCTGGTGCTGGAATTTTTTGGGATCTTGGGTGCTGACAGGCACGGTGCTGCCGTAGACGTGCAGCTGGAATTGGCCGGGAACTTCGGGGAAATTTGGGAATTTCAGGAAATTTAGAATACCTGGCTCTGGAAATTTGGGAATTTGGGGATTTTCGGGATACCTGGTGCTGGAATTTTTTGGGATCCCTGGCGCTGACGGGCACGGCGCTGCCGTAGACGTGCAGCTGAACTGGGCGGCAATTTCGGGGAAATTCAGGAATTTTGGGATTTTTGGGGTACCTGGTGCTGGAATTTTTTGGGATCGCGGTGGCTGACAGGCACGGCGCTGCCATAGAGGTGCAGGTGGAAATGGGTGGGAATTTTGGGGAAATTTTGGGCAATTTCAGGAATTTTGATTATCTGGCTCTGGAAATTCAGGAATTTCGGGATTTTCGGGATACCTGGTGCTGGAATTTTTTGGGATCCCTGGCGCTGACGGGCACGGCGCTGCCGTAGACGTGCAGCTGAACTGGGCGGGAATTTCGGATATCTGGGGCTAGAATTTCGGGATTTTTGGGATTTTTTTTTATTTTCGGGATACCTGGTGCTGGAATTTTTTGGGATCGCGGTGGCTGACGGGCACGGCGCTGCCGTAGACGCGCAGATTGAACTGGGTGGGAATTTCGGATACCTTGGGCTAGAATTTTGGGATTTTTTTGAAATTTCAGGAATTTTCCGGATTTTTGGGGTACCTGGTGCTGGAATTTTTTGGGATCGCGGTGGCTGACGGGCACGGCGCTGCCGCAGACGTGCAGCTGAACTGGGCGGGAATTTTGGATACATTGGGCTAGAATCTTGGGATTTTTGGGAATTTTTCGGAATTCTCACACACCTGATGCTGGAATTTTTTGGGGTCGCGGTGGCTGATGGGCACGGCACTGCCGTAGACGTGCAGCTGAACTGGGCGGGAATTTCAGGGAAATTCGGGAATTTCAGGAAATTCGGAATACCTAGCTCTGGAAATTCAGGAATTTCAGGATTTTTAGGATACCTGGTGCTGGAACTTTCTGGGATCGTGGGCACTGACGGGCACAGCGCTGCCGTAGACGTGCAGCTGAACTGGGCGGGAATTTCGGATACCTGGGGCTGGAAATTCAGGAATTTCGGGATTTTTGGGGTACCTGGTGCTGGAACTTTTTGGGGTCGCGGTGGCTGACGGGCACGGCGCTGCCGTAGATGTGCAGCTGAACTGGGCGGGAATTTCGGGGAAATTGGGAAAGTTTGGGATATCTGGCTCTGGAATCTCAGGACTTTTAGATATCTGGGGCTAGAATTTTGGGATTTTTGGGATTTTTTTTTTATTTTCGGGATACCTGGTGCTGGAATTTTTTGGGATCGCGGTGGCCGACGGGCACGGCGCTGCCGTAGACGTGCAGCTGAACTGGGCGGGAATTTCGGGGAATTTTGGGAATTTCAGATACCTGGGGCTAGAATTTTGGGATTTTGGGAATTTTTCGGAATTCTCACACACCTGATGCTGGAATTTTTTGGGGTCACGGTGGCTGACGGGCACGGCGCTGCCGTAGACGTGCAGCTGAACTGGGTGGGAATTTCGGATACATTGGGCTAGAATTTTGGGATTTTTTTGAAATTTCAGGAATTTTCCGGATTTTTGGGTACCTGGTGCTGGAATTTTTTGGGGTCGCGGTGGCTGACGGGCACGGCGCTGCCGTAGACGCGCAGCTGAACTCGGCGGGAATTTCGGATATCTGGGGCTAGAATTTTGGGATTTTTGGGGATTTTTCGGAATTCTCACACACCTGATGCTCGAATTTGTTGGGATCGCGGTGGCTGACGGGCACGGCGCTGCCGTAGACGTGCAGCTGAACTGGGCGGGAATTTCGGGGAAATTGGGAAAGTTTGGGATATCTGGCTCTGGAATCTCAGGACTTTTAGATATCTGGGGCTAGAATTTCGGGATTTTTGGGATTTTCTTTTATTTTCGGGATACCTGGTGCTGGAATTTTTTGGGATCGCGGTGGCTGACGGGCACGGCGCTGCCGTAGACGTGCAGCTGAACTGGGCGGGAATTTCAGATACCTTGGGCTGGAAATTCAGGAATTTTGGGAAATTTCCAGATTTTTGGGGTACCTGGTGCTGGAATTTTTTGGGATCCCGGGTGCTGACGGGCACGGCGCTGCTGTAGACGTGCAGCTGAACTGGGCGGGAATTTCGGGGAATTTTGGGAATTTCGGATATCTGGGGCTAGAATTTCAGGATTTTTGGGAATTTTTCGGAATTCTCACACACCTGATGCTGGAATTTTTTGGGATCGCAGGCGCTGACGGGCACGGCGCTGCCGTAGATGTGCAGCTGAACTGGGCGGGAATTTTGGATACATTGGGCTAGAATTTTGGGATTTTTTTGAAATTTCAGGAATTTTCCGGATTTTTGGGGTACCTGGTGCTGGAACTTTTTGGGATCGCGGAGGCTGACGGGCACGGCGCTGCCGTAGACGCGCAGCTGAACTGGGCGGGAATTTTGGATATCTGGGGCTAGAATTTTGGGATTTTTGGGAATTTTTCGGAATTCTCACACACCTGATGCTGGAACTTTTTGGGATCCCTGGCGCTGACGGGCACGGCGCTGCCGCAGACGTGCAGCTGAACTGGGCGGGAATTTTGGGGAATTTTGGGAATTTCAGATACCTGGGGCTAGAATTTTGGGATTTTGGGAATTTTTCGGAATTCTCACACACCTGATGCTGGAATTTTTTGGGGTCACGGTGGCTGACGGGCACGGCGCTGCCGTAGACGTGCAGCTGGACTGGGTGGGAATTTCAGATATCTGGGGCTAGAATTTTGGGATTTTTTTGAAATTTCAGGAATTTTCCGGATTTTTGGGGTACCTGGTGCTGGAATTTTTTGGGATCGCGGGCGCTGACGGGCACGGCGCTGCTGTAGACGTGCAGCTGAACTGGGCGGGAATTTCAGGGAAATTCGGGAATTTCAGGAAATTCAGAATACCTAGCTCTGGAAATTCAGGAATTTCAGGATTTTTTGGGTACCTGGTGCTGGAACTTTTTGGGATCGCGGGCGCTGACGGGCACGGCGCTGCCGTAGACGTGCAGACTGAACTGGGTGGGAATTTCGGATACATTGGGCTAGAATCTTGGGATTTTTGGGAATTTTTCGGAATTCTCACACACCTGATGCTGGAACTTTTTGGGATCCTGGGCGCTGACGGGCACGGCGCTGCCGCAGATGTGCAGATTGAACTGGGTGGGAATTTCAGATACCTTGGGCTAGAATTTTGGGATTTTTTTGAAATTTCAGGAATTTTCCGGATTTTGGGGTACCTGGTGCTGGAATTTTTTGGGATCGCGGTGGCTGACGGGCACGGCGCTGCCGTAGACGTGCAGCTGGACTGGGCGGGAATTTCGGATACATTGGGCTAGAATTTTGGGATTTTTGGGAATTTTTCGGAATTCTCACACACCTGATGCTCGAATTTGTTGGGATCGCGGTGGCTGACGGGCACGGCGCTGCCGTAGACGTGCAGCTGAACTGGGTGGGAATTTCGGATATCTGGGGCTAGAATTTTGGGATTTTTGGGAATTTTTCGGAATTCTCACACACCTGGTGCTGGAACTTTTTGGGATCCTGGGCGCTGACGGGCACGGCGCTGCTGTAGATGTGCAGCTGGAACTGGGTGGGAATTTCGGATACATTGGGCTAGAATTTTGGGATTTTTGGGAATTTTTCGGAATTCTCACACACCTGGTGCTGGAATTTTTTGGGATCGCGGTGGCTGACGGGCACAGCGCTGCCGTAGACGTGCAGCTGAACTGGGCGGGAATTTCGGGGAAATTGGGAAAGTTTGGGATATCTGGCTCTGGAATCTCAGGACTTTTGGATATCTGGGGCTAGAATTTCGGGATTTTTGGGATTTTCTTTTATTTTCGGGATACCTGGTGCTGGAATTTTTTGGGATCGCGGTGGCTGACGGGCACGGCGCTGCCGTAGACGTGCAGCTGGACTGGGTGGGAATTTCGGATATCTGGGGCTAGAATTTTGGGATTTTTGGGAATTTTTCGGAATTCTCACACACCTGGTGCTGGAACTTTTTGGGATCGCGGTGGCTGACGGGCACGGCGCTGCCGTAGATGTGCAGCTGGAACTGGGTGGGAATTTCGGATACATTGGGCTAGAATTTTGGGATTTTTGGGGATTTTTCGGAATTCTCACACACCTGATGCTGGAATTTTTTGGGGTCACGGGCGCTGACGGGCACGGCGCTGCCGTAGACATGCAGCTGAACTGGGTGGGAATTTCGGATACCTTGGGCTAGAATTTTGGGATTTTTTTGAAATTTCAGGAATTTTCCGGATTTTTGGGGTACCTGGTGCTGGAATTTTTTGGGATCGCGGGCGCTGACGGGCACGGCGCTGCCGTAGACATGCAGCTGAACTGGGTGGGAATTTTTGGAATTTTTGGAATTTTTGGGAATTTGGGGATTTTTGGGAATACCTAATGCTGGAAATTTGGGAATCTGGGTAAGTTTGGCATACCTGCCACTGGAAATTTGGGAATTTGGGTAAGTTTGCAATACCTGGTGCTGGAAATTCGGGGATTTTGGGCACACCTGGTGCTGGGACTCTGCGGGAATTTTGGGAATTTGGGAAATTCTGGAATTTTTTTTATTTTTGGGGTAGCTGGTGCTGGAATTTTTTGGGGTCGCGGTGGCTGACGGGCACGGCGCTGCCGTAGACGTGCAGCTGAACTGGGTGGGAATTTCGGGGAAATTCGGGAATTTCAGGAAATTTGGAATACCTGGCTCTGGAAATTCAGGAATTTCGGGATTTTTGGGGTACCTGGTGCTGGAATTTTTTGGGGTCGCGGTGGCTGATGGGCACGGCGCTGCCGTAGACGTGCAGCTGAACTGGGCGGGAATTTCGGATACCTTGGGCTAGAATTTTGGGGTTTTTTTGAAATTTCAGGAATTTTCCGGATTTTTGGGGTACCTGGTGCTGGAATTTGTTGGGATCGCGGAGGCTGATGGGCACGGCGCTGCCGTAGACGTGCAGCTGAACTGGGCGGGAATTTCAGATACCTTGAGCTGGAAATTCAGGAATTTTGGGAAATTTCCAGATTTTTGGGGTACCTGGTGCTGGAATTTTTTGGGATCCCGGGCGCTGACGGGCACGGCGCTGCCGCAGACGCGCAGCTGAACTGGGTGGGAATTTCGGGGAATTTTGGGAATTTCAGATACCTGGGGCTAGAATTTTGGGATTTTTGGGAATTTTTCGGAATTCTCACACACCTGGTGCTGGAATTTTTTGGGATCGCGGTGGCTGACGGGCACGGCGCTGCCGTAGACATGCAGATTGAAATGGGTGGGAATTTCGGATACCTTGGGCTAGAATTTTGGGATTTTTTTGAAATTTCAGGAATATTCCGGATTTTTGGGGTACCTGGTGCTGGAATTTGTTGGGATCGCGGTGGCTGATGGGCACGGCGCTGCCGTAGACGTGCAGCTGAACTGGGCGGGAATTTCGGGGAAATTGGGAAAGTTTGGGATATCTGGCTCTGGAATCTCAGGACTTTTGGATATCTGGGGCTAGAATTTCGGGATTTTTGGGATTTTTTTTTATTTTCGGGATACCTGGTGCTGGAATTTTTTGGGGTCGCGGTGGCTGACGGGCACGGCGCTGCCGTAGACGTGCAACTGAACTGGGTGGGAATTTCGGATATCTGGGGCTAGAATTTTGGGATTTTTGGGAATTTTTCGGAATTCTCACACACCTGATGCTGGAACTTTTTGGGATCCCGGGTGCTGACGGGCACGGCACTGCCGTAGACGTGCAGCTGAACTGGGCGGGAATTTCGGGGAAATTGGGAAAGTTTGGGATATCTGGCTCTGGAATCTCAGGACTTCTGGATATCTGGGGCTAGAATTTCGGGATTTTTGGGAATTTTTCGGAATTCTCACACACCTGGTGCTGGAATTTTTTGGGGTCGCGGTGGCTGACGGGCACGGCGCTGCCGTAGACGTGCAGCTGAACTGGGTGGGAATTTGGGAATACCTGGCTCTGGAAATCTGGGAATTTTTTTGGAAATTTCAGGAATTTCGGGATTTTGGGATACCTGGTGCTGGAATTTTTTGGGGTCGCGGGCGCTGACGGGCACGGCGCTGCCGTAGACGTGCAGCTGAACTGGGCGGGAATTTCAGGGAAATTCGGGAATTTCGGGAATTTTGATTACCTAGCTCTGGAAATTCAGGAATTTCGGGATTTTCGGGATACCTGATGCTGGAACTTTTTGGGATCCCTGGCGCTGACGGGCACGGCGCTGCCGCAGACGTGCAGCTGAACTGGGCGGGAATTTTGGGGAATTTTGGGAATTTCAGATACCTGGGGCTAGAATTTTGGGATTTTGGGAATTTTTCGGAATTCTCACACACCTGATGCTGGAATTTTTTGGGGTCACGGTGGCTGACGGGCACGGCGCTGCCGTAGACGTGCAGCTGGACTGGGTGGGAATTTCAGATATCTGGGGCTAGAATTTTGGGATTTTTTTGAAATTTCAGGAATTTTCCGGATTTTTGGGGTACCTGGTGCTGGAATTTTTTGGGATCGCGGGCGCTGACGGGCACGGCGCTGCTGTAGACGTGCAGCTGAACTGGGCGGGAATTTCAGGGAAATTCGGGAATTTCAGGAAATTCAGAATACCTAGCTCTGGAAATTCAGGAATTTCAGGATTTTTTGGGTACCTGGTGCTGGAACTTTTTGGGATCGCGGGCGCTGACGGGCACGGCGCTGCCGTAGACGTGCAGACTGAACTGGGTGGGAATTTCGGATACATTGGGCTAGAATCTTGGGATTTTTGGGAATTTTTCGGAATTCTCACACACCTGATGCTGGAACTTTTTGGGATCCTGGGCGCTGACGGGCACGGCGCTGCCGCAGATGTGCAGATTGAACTGGGTGGGAATTTCAGATACCTTGGGCTAGAATTTTGGGATTTTTTTGAAATTTCAGGAATTTTCCGGATTTTGGGGTACCTGGTGCTGGAATTTTTTGGGATCGCGGTGGCTGACGGGCACGGCGCTGCCGTAGACGTGCAGCTGGACTGGGCGGGAATTTCGGATACATTGGGCTAGAATTTTGGGATTTTTGGGAATTTTTCGGAATTCTCACACACCTGATGCTCGAATTTGTTGGGATCGCGGTGGCTGACGGGCACGGCGCTGCCGTAGACGTGCAGCTGAACTGGGTGGGAATTTCGGATATCTGGGGCTAGAATTTTGGGATTTTTGGGAATTTTTCGGAATTCTCACACACCTGGTGCTGGAACTTTTTGGGATCCTGGGCGCTGACGGGCACGGCGCTGCTGTAGATGTGCAGCTGGAACTGGGTGGGAATTTCGGATACATTGGGCTAGAATTTTGGGATTTTTGGGAATTTTTCGGAATTCTCACACACCTGGTGCTGGAATTTTTTGGGATCGCGGTGGCTGACGGGCACAGCGCTGCCGTAGACGTGCAGCTGAACTGGGCGGGAATTTCGGGGAAATTGGGAAAGTTTGGGATATCTGGCTCTGGAATCTCAGGACTTTTGGATATCTGGGGCTAGAATTTCGGGATTTTTGGGATTTTCTTTTATTTTCGGGATACCTGGTGCTGGAATTTTTTGGGATCGCGGTGGCTGACGGGCACGGCGCTGCCGTAGACGTGCAGCTGGACTGGGTGGGAATTTCGGATATCTGGGGCTAGAATTTTGGGATTTTTGGGAATTTTTCGGAATTCTCACACACCTGGTGCTGGAACTTTTTGGGATCGCGGTGGCTGACGGGCACGGCGCTGCCGTAGATGTGCAGCTGGAACTGGGTGGGAATTTCGGATACATTGGGCTAGAATTTTGGGATTTTTGGGGATTTTTCGGAATTCTCACACACCTGATGCTGGAATTTTTTGGGGTCACGGGCGCTGACGGGCACGGCGCTGCCGTAGACATGCAGCTGAACTGGGTGGGAATTTCGGATACCTTGGGCTAGAATTTTGGGATTTTTTTGAAATTTCAGGAATTTTCCGGATTTTTGGGGTACCTGGTGCTGGAATTTTTTGGGATCGCGGGCGCTGACGGGCACGGCGCTGCCGTAGACATGCAGCTGAACTGGGTGGGAATTTTTGGAATTTTTGGAATTTTTGGGAATTTGGGGATTTTTGGGAATACCTAATGCTGGAAATTTGGGAATCTGGGTAAGTTTGGCATACCTGCCACTGGAAATTTGGGAATTTGGGTAAGTTTGCAATACCTGGTGCTGGAAATTCGGGGATTTTGGGCACACCTGGTGCTGGGACTCTGCGGGAATTTTGGGAATTTGGGAAATTCTGGAATTTTTTTTATTTTTGGGGTAGCTGGTGCTGGAATTTTTTGGGGTCGCGGTGGCTGACGGGCACGGCGCTGCCGTAGACGTGCAGCTGAACTGGGTGGGAATTTCGGGGAAATTCGGGAATTTCAGGAAATTTGGAATACCTGGCTCTGGAAATTCAGGAATTTCGGGATTTTTGGGGTACCTGGTGCTGGAATTTTTTGGGGTCGCGGTGGCTGATGGGCACGGCGCTGCCGTAGACGTGCAGCTGAACTGGGCGGGAATTTCGGATACCTTGGGCTAGAATTTTGGGGTTTTTTTGAAATTTCAGGAATTTTCCGGATTTTTGGGGTACCTGGTGCTGGAATTTGTTGGGATCGCGGAGGCTGATGGGCACGGCGCTGCCGTAGACGTGCAGCTGAACTGGGCGGGAATTTCAGATACCTTGAGCTGGAAATTCAGGAATTTTGGGAAATTTCCAGATTTTTGGGGTACCTGGTGCTGGAATTTTTTGGGATCCCGGGCGCTGACGGGCACGGCGCTGCCGCAGACGCGCAGCTGAACTGGGTGGGAATTTCGGGGAATTTTGGGAATTTCAGATACCTGGGGCTAGAATTTTGGGATTTTTGGGAATTTTTCGGAATTCTCACACACCTGGTGCTGGAATTTTTTGGGATCGCGGTGGCTGACGGGCACGGCGCTGCCGTAGACATGCAGATTGAAATGGGTGGGAATTTCGGATACCTTGGGCTAGAATTTTGGGATTTTTTTGAAATTTCAGGAATATTCCGGATTTTTGGGGTACCTGGTGCTGGAATTTGTTGGGATCGCGGTGGCTGATGGGCACGGCGCTGCCGTAGACGTGCAGCTGAACTGGGCGGGAATTTCGGGGAAATTGGGAAAGTTTGGGATATCTGGCTCTGGAATCTCAGGACTTTTGGATATCTGGGGCTAGAATTTCGGGATTTTTGGGATTTTTTTTTATTTTCGGGATACCTGGTGCTGGAATTTTTTGGGGTCGCGGTGGCTGACGGGCACGGCGCTGCCGTAGACGTGCAACTGAACTGGGTGGGAATTTCGGATATCTGGGGCTAGAATTTTGGGATTTTTGGGAATTTTTCGGAATTCTCACACACCTGATGCTGGAACTTTTTGGGATCCCGGGTGCTGACGGGCACGGCACTGCCGTAGACGTGCAGCTGAACTGGGCGGGAATTTCGGGGAAATTGGGAAAGTTTGGGATATCTGGCTCTGGAATCTCAGGACTTCTGGATATCTGGGGCTAGAATTTCGGGATTTTTGGGAATTTTTCGGAATTCTCACACACCTGGTGCTGGAATTTTTTGGGGTCGCGGTGGCTGACGGGCACGGCGCTGCCGTAGACGTGCAGCTGAACTGGGTGGGAATTTGGGAATACCTGGCTCTGGAAATCTGGGAATTTTTTTGGAAATTTCAGGAATTTCGGGATTTTGGGATACCTGGTGCTGGAATTTTTTGGGGTCGCGGGCGCTGACGGGCACGGCGCTGCCGTAGACGTGCAGCTGAACTGGGCGGGAATTTCAGGGAAATTCGGGAATTTCGGGAATTTTGATTACCTAGCTCTGGAAATTCAGGAATTTCGGGATTTTCGGGATACCTGGTGCTGGAATTTTTTGGGATCCCTGGCACTGACGGGCACGGCGCTGCCGTAGACGTGCAGCTGAACTGGGCGGGAATTTCGGGGAATTTTGGGAATTTCAGATACCTGGGGCTAGAATTTTGGGATTTTTGGGAATTTTTCGGAATTCTCACACACCTGGTGCTGGAAACTTTTGGGATCTCGGGCGCTGACGGGCACGGCGCTGCCGTAGACGTGCAGCTGAACTGGGCGGGAATTTCGGGGAAATTGGGAAAATTTGGGATATCTGGCTCTGGAATCTCAGGACTTTTTGATATCTGGGGCTAGAATTTTGGGATTTTTGGGATTTTTTTTTATTTTCGGGATACCTGGTGCTGGAATTTTTTGGGATCGCGGGCGCTGACGGGCACGGCGCTGCCGTAGACATGCAGATTGAAATGGGTGGGAATTTCGGATACCTTGGGCTAGAATTTTGGGGTTTTTTTGAAATTTCAGGAATTTTCTGGATTTTTGGGCTACCTGGTGCTGGAACTTTTTGGGATCCCGGGCGCTGACGGGCACGGCGCTGCCGTAGACGTGCAGATTGAAATGGGTGGGAATTTCGGATACATTGGGCTAGAATTTTGGGATTTTTTTGAAATTTCAGGAATTTTCCGGATTTTTGGGGTACCTGGTGCTGGAATTTTTTGGGATCGCGGGCGCTGACGGGCACGGCGCTGCTGTAGACGTGCAGCTGAACTGGGCGGGAATTTCAGGGAAATTCGGGAATTTCAGGAAATTCAGAATACCTAGCTCTGGAAATTCAGGAATTTCAGGATTTTTTGGGTACCTGGTGCTGGAACTTTTTGGGATCGCGGGCGCTGACGGGCACGGCGCTGCCGTAGACGTGCAGACTGAACTGGGTGGGAATTTCGGATACATTGGGCTAGAATCTTGGGATTTTTGGGAATTTTTCGGAATTCTCACACACCTGATGCTGGAACTTTTTGGGATCCTGGGCGCTGACGGGCACGGCGCTGCCGCAGATGTGCAGATTGAACTGGGTGGGAATTTCAGATACCTTGGGCTAGAATTTTGGGATTTTTTTGAAATTTCAGGAATTTTCCGGATTTTTGGGGTACCTGGTGCTGGAATTTTTTGGGATCGCGGTGGCTGACGGGCACGGCGCTGCCGTAGACGTGCAGCTGGACTGGGCGGGAATTTCGGATACATTGGGCTAGAATTTTGGGATTTTTGGGAATTTTTCGGAATTCTCACACACCTGATGCTCGAATTTGTTGGGATCGCGGTGGCTGACGGGCACGGCGCTGCCGTAGACGTGCAGCTGAACTGGGTGGGAATTTCGGATATCTGGGGCTAGAATTTTGGGATTTTTGGGAATTTTTCGGAATTCTCACACACCTGGTGCTGGAACTTTTTGGGATCCTGGGCGCTGACGGGCACGGCGCTGCTGTAGATGTGCAGCTGGAACTGGGTGGGAATTTCGGATACATTGGGCTAGAATTTTGGGATTTTTGGGAATTTTTCGGAATTCTCACACACCTGGTGCTGGAATTTTTTGGGATCGCGGTGGCTGACGGGCACAGCGCTGCCGTAGACGTGCAGCTGAACTGGGCGGGAATTTCGGGGAAATTGGGAAAGTTTGGGATATCTGGCTCTGGAATCTCAGGACTTTTAGATATCTGGGGCTAGAATTTCGGGATTTTTGGGATTTTCTTTTATTTTCGGGATACCTGGTGCTGGAATTTTTTGGGATCGCGGTGGCTGACGGGCACGGCGCTGCCGTAGACGTGCAGCTGGACTGGGTGGGAATTTCGGATATCTGGGGCTAGAATTTTGGGATTTTTGGGAATTTTTCGGAATTCTCACACACCTGGTGCTGGAACTTTTTGGGATCCTGGGCGCTGACGGGCACGGCGCTGCCGCAGATGTGCAGATTGAACTGGGTGGGAATTTCGGATACATTGGGCTAGAATTTTGGGATTTTTGGGGATTTTTCGGAATTCTCACACACCTGATGCTGGAATTTTTTGGGATCGCGGGCGCTGACGGGCACGGCGCTGCCGTAGATGTGCAGCTGAACTGGGTGGGAATTTCGGGGAAATTGGGAAAGTTTGGGATATCTGGCTCTGGAATCTCAGGACTTTTAGATATCTGGGGCTAGAATTTTGGGATTTTTGGGATTTTTTTTTATTTTCGGGATACCTGGTGCTGGAATTTTTTGGGATCGCGGTGGCTGACGGGCACGGCGCTGCCGTAGACGTGCAGCTGAACTGGGTGGGAATTTCGGATACATTGGGCTAGAATTTCGGGATTTTTGGGAATTTTTCAGAATTCTCACACACCTGGTGCTGGAATTTTTTGGGATCGCGGGTGCTGACGGGCACGGCACTGCCGTAGATGTGCAGCTGAACTGCGCGGGAATTTCTGATACCTTGGGCTGGAAATCCGGGATTTTTTTGAAATTTCAGGAATTTTTCGGGATTTTTGGGGTACCTGGTGCTGGAATTTTTTGGGGTCGCGGGCGCTGACGGGCACGGCGCTGCCGCAGACGTGCAGCTGAACTGGGCGGGAATTTCAGTGAAATTGGGAAAGTTTGGGATATGTGGCTCTGGAATCTCAGGACTTTTGGATATCTGGGGCTAGAATTTTGGGATTTTTGGGAATTTTTCGGAATTCTCACACACCTGGTGCTGGAATTTTTTGGGGTCGCGGGCGCTGACGGGCACGGCGCTGCCGTAGACGTGCAGCTGAACTGGGCGGGAATTTCGGGGAATTTCGGGAATTTTGATTAGCTGGCTCTGGAAATTCAGGAATTTCGGGACTTTTGGGGCTACCTGGTGCTGGAATTTTTTGGGGTCACGGTGGCTGACGGGCACGGCGCTGCCGTAGACGTGCAGCTGGAACTGGGTACGAACTTGGGAATACCTGGCTCTGGAAATCCGGGATTTTTTGGGAAATTTTGGGAATTTTGGGGTACCTGGTGCTGGAATTTTTTGGGATCCCGGGCGCTGACGGGCACGGCGCTGCCGTAGACGTGCAGATTGAAATGGGCGGGAATTTCGGGGAAATTTCGGGCAATTTCGCAAATTTTGATTACCTAGCTCTGGAAATTTGGGAATTTGGGGATTTTTGGGGTACCTGGTGCTTGAATTTTTTGGGATCGTGGTGGCTGACGGGCACGGCGCTGCCGTAGACGTGCAGATTGAACTGGGTGGGAATTTGGGATACATGGGGCTAGAATTTCAGGAATTTTGGGATTTTGGGCTACCTGGTGCTGGAATTTTTTGGGATCGCGGGCGCTGACGGGCACGGCGCTGCCGTAGACGTGCAGCTGAACTGGGCGGGAATTTCGGGGAAACTTCTGGAATTTTTTTTAATTTTTGGGAATTTTGGGGAAATCTGGGCTACCTGGTGCTGGAATTTTTTGGGATCCCTGGCGCTGACGGGCACGGCGCTGCCGTAGACGTGCAGCTGAACTGGGCGGGAATTTGGGATACCTTGGGCTGGAAATCCGGGATTTTTTTGAAATTTCAGGAATATTCCGGATTTTTGGGGTACCTGGTGCTGGAATTTTTTGGGATCGCGGTGGCTGACGGGCACGGCGCTGCCGTAGACGCGCAGCTGAACTGGGTGGGAATTTCGGATACATTGGGCTAGAATTTTGGGATTTTTTTGAAATTTCAGGAATTTTCCGGATTTTTGGGGTACCTGGTGCTGGAACTTTTTGGGATCGCGGAGGCTGACGGGCACGGCGCTGCCGTAGACGCGCAGCTGAACTGGGCGGGAATTTCGGGGAATTTTGGGAATTTCAGATACCTGGGGCTAGAATTTTGGGATTTTTTTGGAATTTTTCGGAATTCTCACACACCTGATGCTGGAATTTTTTGGGATCGCGGTGGCTGACGGGCACGGCGCTGCCGCAGACGTGCAGATTGAACTGGGTGGGAATTTCGGATACCTTGGGCTAGAATTTTGGGATTTTTTTGAAATTTCAGGAATTTTCCGGATTTTTGGGGTACCTGGTGCTGGAACTTTTTGGGATCGCGGAGGCTGACGGGCACGGCGCTGCCGTAGACGCGCAGCTGAACTGGGCGGGAATTTTGGATATCTGGGGCTAGAATTTTGGGATTTTTGGGAATTTTTCGGAATTCTCACACACCTGGTGCTGGAATTTTTTGGGATCTCGGGCGCTGACGGGCACGGCGCTGCCGTAGACGTGCAGATTGAACTGGGTGGGAATTTCGGGGAAATTGGGAAAGTTTGGGATATCTGGCTCTGGAATCTCAGGACTTTTAGATATCTGGGGCTAGAATTTTGGGATTTTTGGGATTTTTTTTTATTTTCGGGATACCTGGTGCTGGAACTTTTTGGGGTCGCGGTGGCTGACGGGCACGGCGCTGCCGTAGACGCGCAGCTGAACTGGGCGGGAATTTCGGATACATTGGGCTAGAATTTTGGGATTTTTTTGAAATTTCAGGAATTTTCCGGATTTTTGGGGTACCTGGTGCTGGAATTTTTTGGGGTCGCGGTGGCTGACGGGCACGGCGCTGCCGTAGACGCGCAGCTGAACTGGGCGGGAATTTTGGGGAAATTGGGAAAGTTTGGGATATCTGGCTCTGGAATCTCAGGACTTTTGGATATCTGGGGCTAGAATTTTGGGATTTTTGGGATTTTTTTTAATTTTCGGGATACCTGGTGCTGGAATTTTTTGGGATCCCGGGTGCTGACGGGCACGGCGCTGCTGTAGACGTGCAGCTGAACTGGGCGGGAATTTCGGGGAATTTTGGGAATTTCGGATATCTGGGGCTAGAATTTTGGGATTTTTGGGAATTTTTCGGAATTCTCACACACCTGATGCTGGAATTTTTTGGGATCTCGGGCGCTGATGGGCACGGCGCTGCCGTAGACGTGCAGATTGAAATGGGTGGGAATTTCGGGTACCTTGGGCTGGAAATTCAGGAATTTCGGGATTTTTGGGATTTTTTTTTTTATTTTTGGGGTACCTGGTGCTGGAATTTGTTGGGATCTCGGGCGCTGACGGGCACGGCGCTGCCGCAGACGTGCAGATTGAACTGGGTGGGAATTTCGGATACCTTGGGCTAGAATTTTGGGATTTTTTTGAAATTTCAGGAATTTTCCGGATTTTTGGGGTACCTGATGCTGGAACTTTTTGGGATCACGGTGGCTGACGGGCACGGCGCTGCCGTAGGCGTGCAGCTGAAATGGGCGGGAATTTCGGGGAAATTGGGAAAGTTTGGGATATCTGGCTCTGGAATCTCAGGACTTTTAGATATCTGGGGCTAGAATTTCGGGATTTTTGGGATTTTTTTTTATTTTCGGGATACCTGGTGCTGGAATTTTTTGGGATCGCGGGCGCTGACGGGCACGGCGCTGCCGCAGACGTGCAGCTGAACTGGGCGGGAATTTCGGGTACATTGGGCTGGAAATTCAGGAATTTTGGGAAATTTCCAGATTTTTGGGGTACCTGGTGCTGGAATTTTTTGGGATCCCTGGCACTGACGGGCACGGCGCTGCCGTAGACGTGCAGCTGAACTGGGTGGGAATTTCGGGGAATTTTGGGAATTTCAGATACCTGGGGCTAGAATTTCGGGATTTTTGGGAATTTTTCGGAATTCTCACACACCTGGTGCTGGAAACTTTTGGGATCTCGGGCGCTGACGGGCACGGCGCTGCCGTAGACGTGCAGCTGAACTGGGCGGGAATTTCGGGGAAATTGGGAAAATTTGGGATATCTGGCTCTGGAATCTCAGGACTTTTAGATATCTGGGGCTAGAATTTTGGGATTTTTGGGATTTTTTTTTATTTTCGGGATACCTGGTGCTGGAATTTTTTGGGATCGCTGACGGGCACGGCACTGCCGTAGACGTGCAGATTGAACTGGGTGGGAATTTCGGATACATTGGGCTAGAATTTTGGGGTTTTTTTGAAATTTCAGGAATTTTCCAGATTTTTGGGGTACCTGGTGCTGGAATTTTTTGGGATCCCTGGCGCTGACGGGCACGGCGCTGCCGTAGACGTGCAGCTGAACTGGGTGGGAATTTCGGGGAAATTGGGAAAGTTTGGGATATCTGGCTCTGGAATCTCAGGACTTTTGGATATCTGGGGCTAGAATTTCGGGATTTTTGGGATTTTTTTTTATTTTCGGGATACCTGGTGCTGGAATTTTTTGGGATCGCGGGCGCTGACGGGCACGGCGCTGCCGTAGACGTGCAGCTGTACTGGGCCGGAATTTCGTATATCTGGGGCTAGAATTTTGGGATTTTTGGGACTTTTTTTTATTTTCGGGATACCTGGTGCTGGAATTTTTTGGGATCGCGGTGGCTGACGGGCACGGCGCTGCCGTAGACGTGCAGCTGAACTGGGCAGGAATTTCAGATACCTTGGGCTGGAAATTCAGGGATTTTGGGAAATTTCCAGATTTTTGGGGTACCTGGTGCTGGAATTTTTTGGGATCCCGGGCGCTGACGGGCACGGCACTGCCGCAGACGTGCAGCTGAACTGGGCGGGAATTTCGGGGAATTTTGGGAATTTCAGATACCTGGGGTAGAATTTTGGGATTTTTGGGGATTTTTCGGAATTCTCACACACCTGATGCTGGAATTTTTTGGGATCGCTGGCGCTGACGGGCACGGCGCTGCCGTAGACGTGCAGCTGAACTGGGCGGGAATTTCGGGGAAATTGGGAAAGTTTGGGATATCTGGCTCTGGAATCTCAGGACTTTTAGATATCTGGGGCTAGAATTTCGGGATTTTTGGGATTTTTTTTTAATTTTCGGGATACCTGGTGCTGGAATTTTTTGGGATCCCGGGCGCTGACGGGCACGGCGCTGCCGCAGACGTGCAGCTGAACTGGGCGGGAATTTTGGGGAATTTTGGGAATTTCAGATACCTGGGGCTAGAATTTTGGGATTTTGGGAATTTTTCGGAATTCTCACACACCTGATGCTGGAATTTTTTGGGGTCACGGTGGCTGACGGGCACGGCGCTGCCGTAGACGTGCAGATTGAACTGGGTGGGAATTTCGGATACCTTGGGCTAGAATTTTGGGATTTTTTTGAAATTTCAGGAATTTTTCAGATTTTTGGGGTACCTGGTGCTGGAATTTTTTGGGATCGCGGGCGCTGACGGGCACGGCGCTGCCGTAGACGTGCAGCTGAACTGGGCGGGAATTTCGGGGAATTTCGGGAATTTTGATTATCTGGCTCTGGAAATTCAGGAATTTCGGGATTTTTGGGGTACCTGGTGCTGGAATTTTTTGGGATCCCTGGCGCTGACGGGCACGGTGCTGCCGTAGACGTGCAGCTGGAAATGGGTGGGAATTTCAGGGAAATTCAGGAATTTTGGGATTTTTGGGGCACCTGGTGCTGGAATTTTTTGGGATCGCAGGCGTTGACGGGCACGGCGCTGCCGTAGACGTGCAGATTGAAATGGGTGGGAATTTCGGATACATTGAGCTAGAATTTTGGGATTTTTTTGAAATTTCAGGAATTTTTCGGGTTTTTGGGGTACCTGGTGCTGGAATTTTTTGGGGTCGCGGTGGCTGACGGGCACAGCGCTGCCGTAGACGTGCAGCTGAACTGGGCGGGAATTTCAGGGAATTTCGGGAATTTTGATTATCTGGCTCTGGAAATTCAGGAATTTCGGGATTTTCGGGGTACCTGGTGCTGGAATTTTTTGGGATCGCGGTGGCTGACGGGCACGGCGCTGCCGTAGACGTGCAGCTCGCGCACGATGGACGCCCCCGGGCGCAGCTCGGGGCGGAAGCTGAGCTCGGAGCACTTGCGCAGGCGCAGCAGAGCCACCAGGATGTCACTGTCGGGGTCCTCGTAGGACAGGAAGGTCTCCCAGCCCCCGCTGGCCACGTAGTCCCTGCGGATCAGCTCCACCTGGGAATGAGGAGGGGAAAATAATGGGAAAAGTTGGAAAAAAAATGGGGAAAAGATCGGGGAAATAATGGGGAAAATAATGGGGAAAATTGGAAAAAAAAATGGGGAAAAAATGGGGGAAAATAATGGGGAAAATGGGGAAAATAATGGGGAAAATTGGAAAAAAAATGGGGAAAAAATTGGGGAAAATAATGGGGAAAATGAGGAAAATAATGGGGAAAGTTGGAAAAAAGATGGGGAAAAAATGGGGAAAATGAGGAAAAAATGGGGGGAAATTGGGGGAAAATGGGGAAAATAATGGGGAAAATGGGGAAAATAATGGGGAAAATTGGAAAACAAATGGGGAAAAAATCGGGGAAAATAATGGGGGAAATGAGGAAAATAATGGGGAAAATTGGAAAAAAAATGGGGAAAAAATCGGGGAAAATAATGGGGAAAATGGGGAAAATAATGGGGAAAATTGGAAAAAAAATGGGGAAAAAATGGGGAAAATGGGGGAAAAATTGGGGGAAAATGGGGAAAATAATGGGGGAAAAATGGGGGAGAAAATGGGGAAAATAGTGGGGGAAAAAAACATGAAAAATGGTTAAAAAAATGGGGGGAAAAAGGGACAAAAACAGGAGGAAAGCCAGGAGAAAAGCCAGGAAAAAAAAACAGGAAAAATGGGGAAAATAATGGGGAAAAAATGGGGAAAATTATGAGGAAAATAATGGGGAAAATAATGGGGGAAAATATGGGAAAAATGATGGAAAAATGGGGAAAATAATGGGGAAAATGGGGAATAAATCGAGGGAAAAATAGGAAAAAATGGGGAAAAAATGGGAAAAATGGGGGAAATAATGGGGAGAATGGGGGGAAAAATGGGATTTTGGGATCAACATTTGGGAAAAAGAGGGAAAACCCATCCCAGAAATCCCCAGCGAATGGGATTTGGGGTCGGCTGTGGGGCCGGAGAGCTCTGCAGGGGAAATCGGGGTGGAAAAAGGGAATTTGTACCTTGTAGGGCCGGACCTTGTGGTGGATCTCCTGAATTCCGACCTCCCGCGTGCGCACGTCGCGGCACTGCAAGGGAACGGCGTCAGCAGCGGGAACGGGAACGGGGATTGGGAAATGGGAACGGGGTTTGGGATGGAGAGCAGGGAAATGGGAATGGGGTTTGGGATGGAGAGCAGGGAAATGGGAACGGGGTTTGGGATGGAGAGCAGGGAAATGGGAATGGGGTTTGGGATTGACTGTGTGAAACGGGAATGGGTTTGGGAAACGGGAATGGGGTTGGGATCGAGAGGGGGAAACGGGAATGGGGTTTGGGAAACGGGAACGGGGTTTGGGAATGGGGTTTGGGAAACGGGAACAGGATTGGGAAACAGGAACGGGATTGGGATTGACAGAGGGAAATGGGAACGGGGTTTGGGAATGGGGTTTGGGATAAGGGTTTGGGATCAGCTGAGGGAAATGGGAACGGGGATTGGGAATGGGGTTTGGGATAAGGGTTTGGGATTGACCGAGGGAAATGGGAACGGGGTTTGGGATGGAGAGCAGGGAAATGGGAATGGGGTTTGGGATCGACTGTGTGAAACGGGAATGAGTTTGGGAAACGGGAATGGGGTTGGGATCGAGAGGGGGAAACGGGAACAGGGTTGGGATCGATTGAGGGAAACGGGAACGGGGTTTGGGATCAACTGAGGGAAACTGGAATGGGGTTTGGGATGGAGAGGGAGAAATGGGAACGGGGTTTGGGGTTGAGAGGGGAAACGGGAATGGGGTTTGGGAAACGGGAATGGGGTTTGGGAATGGGGTTTGGGAAACGGGAACAGGATTGGGAAACAGGAACGGGATTGGCATTGACAGAGGGAAATGGGAATGGGGTTTGGGAATGGGGTTTGGGAATGGGGTTTGGGATCAGCTGAGGGAAATGGGAACGGGGTTTGGGAATGGGGTTTGGGATAAGGGTTTGGGATCAGCTGAGGGAAATGGGAACGGGGATGGGGGTTGAGAGTGGGAAACAGGAACGGGGTTGGGAATGGGGTTTGGGAAACGGGAACGGGATTGGGAAACAGGAACTGGGTTTGGGATCGAGAGGGGGAAACGGGAACAGGGTTGGGATCGATTGAGGGAAATGGGAATGGGGTTTGGGATCAACTGAGGGAAACGGGAATGGGGTTTGGGATGGAGAGGGAGAAATGGGAACGGGGTTTGGGGTTGAGAGGGGAAACGGGAATGGGGTTTGGGAAACGGGAACAGGATTGGAAAACAGGAATGGGATTGGGATTGACAGAGGGAAATGGGAACGGGGTTTGGGAATGGGGTTTGGGATAAGGGTTTGGGATTGGCTGAGGGAAATGGGAACGGGGTTTGGGAATGGGGTTCGGGAATGGGGTTTGGGATCAGCTGAGGGAAATGGGAACGGGGTTTGGGATGGAGAGCAGGGAAATGGGAATGGGGTTTGGGATAAGGGTTTGGGATTGACAGAGGGAAATGGGAACGGGGTTTGGGAATGGGGTTTGGGATAAGGGTTTGGGATTGACTGAGGGAAATGGGAATGGGGTTTGGGAAACGGGAACAGGATTGGGAAACAGGAATGGGATTGGGATTGACAGAGGGAAATGGGAACGGGGTTTGGGAATGGGGTTTGGGATAAGGGTTTGGGATTGACTGAGGGAAATGGGAATGGGGTTTGGGAAACGGGAACAGGATTGGGAAACAGGAATGGGATTGGGATTGACAGAGGGAAATGGGAACGGGGTTTGGGAAGGGGGTCCGGGAATGGGGTTTGGGATCGGCTGAGGGAAATGGGAATGGGGTTTGGGAATGGGGTTTGGGATAAGGGTTTGGGATTGGCTGAGGGAAATGGGAACGGGGTTTGGGAATGGGGTTTGGGATAAGGGTTTGGGATCAGCTGAGGGAAATGGGAATGGGGTTTGGGATGGAGAGGGGGAAACGGGAACGGGATTTGGGGTCGAGAGGGGAAACGGGAATGGGGTTTGGGAAACGGGAATGGAGTTTGGGATGGAGAGGGAGAAATAGAAACAGGGTTTGGGATCCGGGAACGGGGTTGGGATCGAGAGGGGGAAATGGGAATGGGGTTGGGAATGGGGTTTGGGATAAGGCTTTGGAATCAACAGAGGGAAATGGGAACGGGGATTGGGATTGAGAGTGGGAAACAGGAACGGGGTTGGGAATGGGGTTTGGGAAACGGGAACGGGATTGGGAAACAGGAACTGGGTTTGGGATCGAGAGGGGGAAACGGGAACAGGGTTGGGATCAACTGAGGGAAATGGGAATGGGGTTTGGGATGGAGAGGGAGAAATGGGAATGGGGTTGGGATCCGGAAATGGGGTTGGGGAAACGGGAATGGGGTTTGGGAAATGGGAACAGGATCAGGAAACAGGAACTGGGTTTGGGATTGACAGTGGGAAATGGGAACGGGGTTTGGGAATGGGGTTTGGGAATGGGGTTTGGGATAAGGGTTTGGGATCAGCTGAGGGAAATGGGAACGGGGATTGGGATGGAGAGGGGGAAACGGGAACAGGATTTTGGGTCAAGAGGGGAAACGGGAATGGGGTTTGGGAAAAGGGAATGGAGTTTGGGATGGAGAGGGAGAAATAGAAACAGGGTTTGGGATCCGGGAACGGGGTTGGGATCGAGAGGGGGAAATGGGAATGGGGTTGGGAATGGGGTTTGGGAAACGGGAACGGGATTGGGAAACAGGAACTGGGTTTGGGATCGAGAGGGGGAAACGGGAACCGGGTTGGGATCGATTGAGGGAAATGGGAATGGGGTTTGGGATCAACTGAGGGAAACTGGAATGGGGTTTGGGATGGAGAGGGAGAAATGGGAACGGGGTTTGGGGTTGAGAGGGGAAACGGGAATGGGGTTTGGGAAACGGGAACGGGGTTTGGGAATGGGGTTTGGGAAACGGGAACAGGATTGGGAAACAGGAACGGGATTGGGATTGACAGAGGGAAATGGGAACGGGGTTTGGGAAGGGGGTCCGGGAATGGGGTTTGGGATCAGCTGAGGGAAATGGGAACGGGGTTTGGGAATGGGGTTTGGGATAAGGGTTTGGGATTGGCTGAGGGAAATGGGAACGGGGTTTGGGAATGGGGTCCGGGAACGGGGTTTGGGATTGACTGAGGGAAATGGGAACGGGGTTTGGGATGGAGAGCAGGGAAATGGGAATGGGGTCCGGGAATGGGGTTTGGGATTGACTGAGGGAAATGGGAACGGGGTTTGGGATGGAGAGGGGGAAACGGGAACGGGATTTGCGGTCGAGAGGGGAAACGGGAATGGGGTTTGGGAAAAGGGAATGGAGTTTGGGATGGAGAGGGAGAAATAGAAACGGGGTTTGGGATCTGGGAACGGGGTTGGGATCGAGAGGGGGAAATGGGAATGGGGTTGGGAATGGGGTTTGGGATAAGGCTTTGGAATCAACAGAGGGAAATGGGAACGGGGATTGGGATTGAGAGTGGGAAACAGGAACGGGGTTGGGAATGGGGTTTGGGAAACGGGAACGGGATTGGGAAACAGGAACTGGGTTTGGGATCGAGAGGGGGAAACGGGAACAGGGTTGGGATCAACTGAGGGAAATGGGAATGGGGTTTGGGATCAACTGAGGGAAACTGGAATGGGGTTTGGGATGGAGAGGGAGAAACAGGAACAGGGTTGGGATCCGGAAATGGGGTTGGGGAAACGGGAATGGGGTTTGGGAAATGGGAACAGGATCAGGAAACAGGAACTGGGTTTGGGATTGACAGAGGGAAATGGGAACGGGGTTTGGGAATGGGGTCTGGGAATGGGGTTTGGGATCGGCTGAGGGAAACAGGAATGGGGTTTGGGAATGGGGTTTGGGAAATGGGAACGGGATTTGGGATTGAGAGGGGAAATGGGAACGGGGTTTGGGAAATGGGAACAGAGTTTGGGATCAAGAGAGGGAAACGGGAACGGGGTTGGGATCGAGAGTGGGGAAAGGTTTGGGATAGAGAGTGGGAAATGGGAATGGGATCAAGAATGGGAAAAGGGTTTGGGATCAACTGAGGAAAATGGGAACGGGGTTTGGGATTGAGAATGGGAAATGGGAATGGGGTTTGGGAATGGGATTTGGGATTGAGAGTGGAGAAAGGGTTTGGGATCAGCTGAGGGAAATGGGAACGGGGTTTGGGAAACAGGAATGGGGTTGGGATCGAGAGGGAAACGGGAATGGGGTTTGGGATTGGCTGAGGGAAACGGGAACAGGGTTTGGGATCGAGAGTGGGGAAAGGTTTGGGATTGAGAGTAGGAAAAGGGTTTGGGATTGACATTTGGGAAACGGGAACGGGGTTTGGGATCGAGAGGGGGAAACGGGAACAGGAGAGGGAAAAGGGCTTGGGATCAACAGAGGGAAAAATAACAGAGGGAAAAGATTTTGGGATCACCATCTGGGAAAACGGGCTTGGGATCGACAGAGGGAAAATGGGCATGGCAAGAGGGAAAAGAGTTTGGGATTGACATCCAGGAAAAATTACAGAGGGAAAAAACTTTGGGATCAACACTCGGGAAAAAGAGTTTGGGACCAACAGAGGGAAAAATAACAGAGGGAAAAGGTTTGGGATCGAGAGGGGGAAATGGGAATGGGGTTTGGGATAAAGGTTTGGGATTGAGAGTGGGAAACGGGAATGGGTTTGGGAATGGGGTTTGGGATACGGGAATGGGGTTTGGGATATGGGAATGGGGTTTGGGATCGGCTGAAGGAAACGGGAATGAGATCAAGAGTGGGAAAAGTGTTTGGGACTGACAGAGGGAAAAGGTTTGGGGTTGACTGAGGGAAATGGGAATGGTAGAGGGAATGGGGTTTGGGATCGAGAGTGGGAAATGGGAACAGGGTTTGGGATCGAGAGTGGGAAATGGGAATGGGATCAAGAGTGGGAAAAGGGTTTGGGATCGACATTTGGGAAAAATAACTGAGGGAAAAGGGCTTGGGATCGAGAGGGGGAAATGGGAACAGGATTTGGAAATGGGGTTTGGGATCGACTGAGGGGAATGGGAATGGGGTTTGGGACCGAGAGGGGGAAAGGTTTGGGATCGAGAGGATGAAATGGGAACAGGGTTTGGGATCAACAGAGGGAAATGGGAATGGGATCAAGAGTGGGAAAAGGGTTTGGGATCGACATTTGGGAAAAATAACTGAGGGAAAAGGGCTTGGGATCCACAGCGGGAAATGGGAACGGGGTTTGGGAATGGGGTTTGGGATCGAGAGGGGGAAACGGGAATGGGGATGGGAACGGGGTTTGGGAACAGGGTTTGGGAAACGGGAACAGGGTTGGGAATGGCGTTTGGGATTGACAGAGGGAAACGGGAATGACAGAGGGAAAAGGGTTTGGGATCAATAGAGGGAGAAGACTTTGGGATCAACGGAGGGGAAAAAACTGAGGGAAAGCGATTTTGTGGGCAATGAACAGCTGGGGCGGGAAGGGACCCTAAACCCCATCCCAAAAGTCCATCCCAAATTCCATCCCATCCCAAAAGTCCCTCCCAAAAAGTCCATCTCATTCCATTCCCAAAGTCCATCCCATCCCAAAAGCTCATCCCATCCCAAAAGTCCATCCCATTCCCAAAATTTCATCCAATTCCCAAAAGTCCATCCCATCCCAAAAGTCCACTCCAAAAGTCAATCCCATCCCAAAAATTCATCCCAAAAGCTCATCCCATCCCGAAAGTCCATCCCACAAGTCCATCCCAAAAGTCCACCTCATCCCAAAGGTTAATCCCAAAAGTTAATCGCAAAAGTTCACCCTATCCCAAAATTCCATCCCAAAAGTCCATCCCAAAAAGTCCATCCCATTCCATTCCCCAAAGTCCATCCCCTCCCAAAAGTCCATCTCATCCCAAAAGTCCGTCGCACCCCAAAGCCCATCCCATCCCAAAAGTTCATCCCAAAAGTTCACCCTATCCCAGAATTCCATCCCAAAATTCCATCCCAAAAGTCCATCCCACCCCAAAAGCTCATCACATTCCCAAAAGTCCATCCCAGAAGTCAATCACACCCCAAAGTCCATCCCATCCCAAAAGTCCATCCCATCCCAAAATTCCACCCCAAAGTCCATCGCACTCCCAAAAGTTCATCCCAAAAGTCCATCTCATCCCAAAAGCTCACCCCATCCCAAAAAGTCCATCCCATTCCCAAACGTCCATCCCAAAAATCCATCCCAAAAACTCACCCAACCCCGAAAGTCCATCCCATCCCAAATTCCATCCCATCCCAAAAGCTCACCCCATCCCAAAAGTCCATCCCATCCCAAAAGTCCATCTCAAAAGTTCATCCCATCCCAAAATTCCATCCCAGAAGTCGATCCCATTCCCAGAAGTCCATCCCAAATGTCCATCCCATTCCCAAAAGTCCATCCCACAAGTCCATCCCAAAAGTCCACCTCATCCCAAAAGTTAATCCCAAAATTCCATCCCAAAAGTTCATCCCAAAAAGTCCATCCCATTCCATTCCCCAAAGTCCATCCCCTCCCAAAAGTCCATCTCATCCCAAAAGTCCGTCGCACCCCAAAGCCCATCCCATCCCAAAAGTTCATCCCAAAAGTTCACCCTATCCCAGAATTCCATCCCAAAATTCCATCCCAAAAGTCCATCCCATCCCAAAAGTCCATCCCACCCCAGAAGTTAATCCCAAAAGTCCATCCCATCCCAAAAGTCCATCCCATCCCAAAAGTCCATTCCATCCCAAAGTCCATCCCACCCCAAAAGCTCATCGCATTTCCAAAAGTCCATCCCAAAAGTCAATCACACCCCAAAGTCCATCCCATCCCCAAAGTACATCCCATCCCAAAAGTTCATCCCAGAAGTCCATCCCATTCCCAAAAGTCCATCCCAAATGTCCATCCCATTCCCAAAAGAAGTCTATCCCAAAAATCCATCCCAAAAACTCACCCAATCCTGAAAGTCCATCCCATTCCAAAAGTCCATCCCATCCCCAAAGTCCATCCCATCCCCAAAGTCCATCCCATCCCAAAAGTCCACCCCAAAGTCCATCGCATTCCCAAAAGTTCATCCCAAAAGTCCATCCCATCCCAAAAATCCATCCCATTCCCAAACGTCCATCCCAAAAATCCATCCCAAAAACTCACCCAACCCCGAAAGTCCATCCCATCCCAAATTCCATCCCATCCCAAAAGCTCACCCCATCCCAAAAAGTCCATCCCATCCCAAAAGCTCACCCCATCCCAAAAGTCCATCCCATCCCAAAAGTTCATCTCAAAAAGTCCATCCCATTCCCAAAAGTTCATCCCAAAAGTTCATCCCATCCCAAAATTCCATCCCAGAAGTCCATCCCATTCCCAAAAGTCCATCCCAAATGTCCATCCCATTCCCAAAACTCCATCCCATCCCAAAAGTCCATCCCAAAAATCCATCCCAAAAACTCACCCAATCCTGAAAGTCCATCCCATTCCAAAAGTCCATCCCGGAAGTCCATCCCAAAAGTCTAAACCATCCCAAAATTCCAACCCATTCCCAAAAGTCCATCCCATCCCAAAATTCCACCCCAAAGTCCATCCCATCCCAAAAGTTCATCCCAGAAGTTCATCCCATTCCTAAAAGTTCATCCCAAAAGTTCATCCCATCCCAAAAGTTCATCCCAAGAGTTCATCCCATCCCAAAATTCCATCCCAGAAGTCCATCCCATTCCCAAAAGTCCACCCCAAAGTCCATTGCATTCCCAAAAGTTCATCCCAAAAGTCCATCCCATTCCCAAAAGTCCATCCCATCCCAAAATTCCACCCCAAAGTCCATCGCATTCCCAAAAGTTAATCCCAAAGTCCATCTCATCCCAAAAGCTCATCCCATCCCAAAAAGTCCATCCCATTCCCAAACGTCCATCCCAAAAATCCATCCCAAAAACTCACCCAACCCCAAAAGTCCATCCCATCCCAAATTCCATCCCATCCCAAAAGCTCACCCCATCCCAAAAGTCCATCCCATCCCAAAATTCCATCCCATTCCCAAAAGTCCATCTCAAAAAGTCCATCCCATCCCAAAAGTTCATCCCAAAAGTTCATCCCATCCCAAAATTCCATCCCAAATGTCCATCCCATTCCCAAAAGTTAATCCCAAAAGTCCATCCCATCCCCAAAGTCCATCCCATCCCAAAAGTCCACCCCAAAGTCCATCGCACTCCCAAAAGTTCATCCCAAAAGTCCATCTCATCCCAAAAGCTCATCCCATCCCAAAAAGTCCATCCCATTCCCAAAAGTCCATCTCAAAAAGTCCATCCCATCCCAAAAGTTCATCCCAAAAGTTCATTCCATTCCCAAAAGTCCATCCCAAATGTCCATCCCAAATGTCCATCCCATTCCCAAAAGTCCATCCCATCCCCAAAGTCCATCCCAAAAGTCAATCGTACCCCAAATTCCATCCCATCCCAAAAGTCCATCCCATCCCAAATTCCATCCCATCCCAAAAGCTCACCCCATCCCAAAAAGTCCATCCTATTCCCAAAAGTCCATCTCAAAAAGTCCATCCCATCCCAAAAGTCCATCCCAAAAGTCCATCCCATCCCAAAAGTTCATCCCAAAAGTCCATCCCATCCCAAAAGTCCATCCCATCCCAAAGTCCATCCCATCCCAAAGTCCATCCCATCCCAAAAGTCCATCCCATCCCAAAAGTCCATCCCAAAAATCCATCCCAAAAACTCCCCCAATCCTGAAAGTCCATCCCATTCCAAAAGTCCATCCCGGAAGTCCATCCCAAAAGTCTAAACCATCCCAAAATTCCAACCCATTCCCAAAAGTCCATCCCATCCCAAAAGTCCATCCCATCCCAAAAGTCCATCCCATTCCCAAAAGTCCATCCCATCCCAAAAGTTCATCCCATCCCAAAAGTCCATCCCATCCCAAAAGTCCATCCCATTCCCAAAAGTCCATCTCAAAAAGTCCATCCCATCCCAAAAGTTCATCCCAAAAGTTCATCCCATCCCAAAATTCCATCCCAAATGTCCATCCCATTCCCAAAAGTTAATCCCAAATGCCCAACGCATTCCCAAAAGTCCATCCCATCCCAAAAGTCCATCCCAAAAATCCATCCCAAAAACTCACCCAATCCTGAAAGTCCATCCCATTCCAAAAGTCCATCCCGGAAGTCCATCCCAAAAGTCTAAACCATCCCAAAATTCCAACCCATTCCCAAAAGTCCATCCCATCCCAAAATTCCACCCCAAAGTCCATCCCATCCCAAAAGTTCATCCCAGAAGTCCATCCCATTCCTAAAAGTTCATCCCAAAAGTTCATCCCATCCCAAAAGTTCATCCCAAAAGTTCATCCCATCCCAAAAGCTCATCCCAAGAGTTCATCCCATCCCAAAATTCCATCCCAGAAGTCCATCCCATTCCCAAAAGTCCACCCCAAAGTCCATTGCATTCCCAAAAGTTCATCCCAAAAGTCCATCTCATCCCAAAAGCTCATCCCATCCCAAAATTCCACCCCAAAGTCCATCGCATTCCCAAAAGTTCATCCCAAAAGTCCATCTCATCCCAAAAGCTCATCCCATCCCAAAAAGTCCATCCCATTCCCAAACGTCCATCCCAAAAATCCATCCCAAAAACTCAGCCAACCCCAAAAGTCCATCCCATCCCAAATTCCATCCCATCCCAAAAGCTCACCCCATCCCAAAAGTCCATCCCATCCCAAAAGTCCATCCCATTCCCAAAAGTCCATCTCAAAAAGTCCATCCCATCCCAAAAGTTCATCCCAAAAGTTCATCCCATCCCAAAATTCCATCCCAAATGTCCATCCCATTCCCAAAAGTTAATCCCAAATGTCCATCCCATTCCCAAAAGTCCATCCCATCCCCAAAGTCCATCCCATCCCAAAAGTCCACCCCAAAGTCCATCGCACTCCCAAAAGTTCATCCCAAAAGTCCATCTCATCCCAAAAGCTCATCCCATCCCAAAAAGTCCATCCCATTCCCAAAAGTCCATCCCAAAAAGTCCATCCCATCCCAAAAATTCATCCCAAAAGTTCATTCCATTCCCAAAATTCCATCCCAAATGTCCATCCCAAATGTCCATCCCATTCCCAAAAGTCCATCCCATCCCAAAAGTCCATCCCAAAAGTCAATCGTACCCCAAATTCCATCCCATCCCAAAAGTCCATCCCATCCCAAATTCCATCCCATCCCAAAAGCTCACCCCATCCCAAAAAGTCCATCCTATTCCCAAAAGTCCATCTCAAAAAGTCCATCCCATCCCAAAAGTCCATCCCAAAAGTCCATCCCATCCCAAAAGTTCATCCCAAAAGTTCATCCCATTCCCAAAATTCCATCCCAAAAGTCCATCCCACCCCAGAAGTTAATCCCAAAAGTCCATCTCATCCCAAAAGTCCATCCCATCCCAAAAGTCCACCCCAAAGTCCATCGCACTCCCAAAAGTTCATCCCAAAAGTTCATCCCATCCCAAAATTCCATCCCAAAAGCTCACCCCATTCCCAAACGTCCATCCCAAAAATCCATCCCAAAAACTCACCCAACCCCGAAAGTCCATCCCATCCCAAATTCCATCCCAAAAGTTCATCCCATCCCAAAATTCCATCCCAGAAGTCCATCCCATTCCCAAAAGAAGTCCATCCCAAAAATCCATCCCAAAAACTCACCCAATCCTGAAAGTCCATCCCATTCCCCAAAGTCCATCCCGGAAGTCCATCCCAAAAGTCTAAACCATCCCAAAATTCCATCCCATTCCCAAAAGTCCATCTCCAAAAGTCCATCCCATCCCAAAAGTTCATCCCAAAAGTTCATCCCATCCCAAAATTCCATCCCAAATGTCCATCCCATTCCCAAAAGTCCATCCCAAATGTCCATCCCATCCCAAAAGTTAATCCCAAATGTCCATCCCATCCCAAAAGTCCACCCCAAAGTCCATCGCACTCCCAAAAGTTCATCCCAAAAGTCCATCTCATCCCAAAAGCTTATCCCATCCCAAAAATTCCACCCCATTCCCAGACGTCCATCCCAAAAATCCATCCCAAAAACTCACCCAACCCCGAAAGTCCATCCCATCCCAAATTCCATCCCATCCCAAAAGCTCACCCCATCTCAAAAAGTCCATCCCATCCCAAAATTCCATCCCAGAAGTCCATCCCATTCCCAGAAGTCCATCCCAAAAGTCCATCCCAAAAACTCACCCAATCCTGAATGTCCATCCCATTCCAAAAGTCCATCCCAGAAGTCCATCCCAAAATTCCAACCCATTCCCAAAAGCTCACCCCATCCCAAAAGTCCATCCCATTCCCAAAAGTCCATCTCCAAAAGTCCATCCCATCCCAAAAGTTCATCCCAAAAGTTCATCCCATCCCAAAATTCCATCCCAAATGTCCATCCCATTCCCAAAAGTTAATCCCAAATGTCCATCCCATTCCCAAAAGTCCATCCCATCCCCAAAGTCCACCCCAAAGTCCATCGCACTCCCAAAAGTTCATCCCAAAAGTCCATCCCATCCCAAAAAGTCCATCCCATTCCCAAAAGTCCATCTCAAAAAGTCCATCCCATCCCAAAAGTTCATCCCAAAAGTTCATCCCATTCCCAAAAGTCCATCCCAAATGTCCATCCCAAATGTCCATTCCATTCCCAAAAGTCCACCCCATCCCAAAAGTCCATCCCAAAAGTCAATCGTACCCCAAATTCCATCCCATTCCCAAAAGTCCATCCCATCCCAAATTCCATCTCATCCCAAAAGCTCACCCCACCCCAAAAAGTCCATCCCATTCCCAAAAGTCCATCTTAAAAAGTCCATCCCATCCCAAAAGTTCATCCCAAAAGTTCATCCCAAAAGTCCATCCCATCCCAAAATTCCATCCCAAATGTCCATCCCATTCCCAAAAGTTAATCCCAAATGTCCATCCCATTCCCAAAAGTCCATCCCATCACCAAAGTCCATCCCATCCCAAAAGTCCACCCCAAAGTCCATCGCATTCCCAAAAGTTTATCCCAAAAGTCCATCTCATCCCAAAAGCTCATCCCATCCCAAAAAGTCCATCCCATTCCCAAAAGTCCATCTCAAAAAGTCCATCCCATCCCAAAAGTTCATCCCAAAAGTTCATCCCATCCCAAAATTCCATCCCAGAAGTCCATCCCATTCCCAAAAGTCCATCCCATCCCAAAAGTCCATCCCAAAAATCCATCCCAAAAACTCACCCAATCCTGAAAGTCCATCCCATTCCAAAAGTCCATCCCGGAAGTCCATCCCAAAAGTCTAAACCATCCCAAAATTCCATCCCATTCCCAAAAGTCCATCCCCTCCCAAAAGTTAATCCCCAAAGTCCATCCCATCCCAAAATTCCACCCCAAAGTCCATCGCACTCCCAAAAGTTCATCCCAAAAGTCCATCTCATCCCAAAAGCTCATCCCATCCCAAAAGTTCACCCCATTCCCAAACGTCCATCCCAAAAATCCATCCCAAAAACTCACCCAACCCCGAAAGTCCATCCCATCCCAAAAGCTCACCCCATCCCAAAAGTCCATCCCATCCCAAAAGCTCATCGCATTCCCAAAAGTCCATCCCAAAAGTCAATCACACCCCAAAGTCCATCCCATCCCAAAAGTCCATCCCATCCCAAAAGTCCATCCCATCCCAAAAGCTCACCCCATCCCAAAAAGTCCATCCCATTCCCAAAAGTCCATCCCAAAAGTCCATCCCAAAAGTTCATCCCAAAAGTTCATCCCATCCCAAAATTCCATCCCAGAAGTCCATCCCATCCCAAATGTCCATCCCAAATGTCCATCCCAAATGTCCATCCCAAAAGTCAATCGTGCCCCAAATTCCATCCCATTCCCAAAAGTCCATCCCATCCCAAAAGTTAATCCCAAAAGTCCATCCCATCCCAAAAGTCCATCTCAAAAAGTCCATCCCATCCCAAAAGTCCATCCCAAAAGTCCATCCCATCCCAAAAGTTCATCCCAAAAGTTCATCCCATTCCCAAAATTCCATCCCAAAAGTCCATCCCACCCCAGAAGTTAATCCCAAAAGTCCATCTCATCCCAAAAGTCCATCCCATCCCAAAAGTCCACCCCAAAGTCCATCGCACTCCCAAAAGTTCATCCCAAAAGTTCATCCCATCCCAAAATTCCATCCCAAAAGCTCACCCCATTCCCAAACGTCCATCCCAAAAATCCATCCCAAAAACTCACCCAATCCTGAAAGTCCATCCCATCCCAAATTCCATCCCATCCCAAAAGCTCACCCCATCCCAAAAAGTCCATCCCATTCCCAGAAGTCCATCCCAAAAGTCCATCCCATCCCAAAATTCCATTCGAAATGTCCATCCCATCCCAAAAGTCCACCCCAAAGTCCATCGCATTCCCAAAAGTCCATCCCAAATGTCCATCCCATTCCCAAAAGTCCATCCCATCCCAAAAGTCCATCCCAAAAATCCATCCCAAAAACTCACCCAATCCTGAAAGTCCATCCCATCCCAAATTCCATCCCATCCCAAAAGCTCACCCCATCCCAAAAGTCCATCCCATCCCAAAAGTTCATCCCAAAAGTTCATCCCATCCCAAAATTCCATCCCAGAAGTCCATCCCAGAAGTCCATCCCATTCCCAAAAGTTAATCCCAAATGTCCATCCCATTCCAAAAGTCCATCCCGGAAGTCCATCCCAAAAGTCTAAACCATCCCAAAAGTCCATCCTAGCCCCAAAGTCCATCCCATCCCAAAATTCCACCCCAAAGTCCATCGCACTCCCAAAAGTTCATCCCAAAAGTCCATCTCATCCCAAATTCCATCCCATCCCAAAAGCTCACCCCATCCCAAAAAGTCCATCCCATTCCCAAAAGTGCACCCCAAAAAGTCCATCCCATCCCAAAAGTTCATCCCAAAAGTTCATCCCATCCCAAAATTCCATCCCAGAAGTCCATCCCAAATGTCCATCCCATTCCCAAAAGTCCATCCCATCCCAAAAGTCCATCCCAAAAGTCAACCGTACCCCAAATTCCATCCCATCCCAAAAGTCCATCCCATCCCAAAAGTTAATCCCAAAAGTCCATCCCATCCCCAAAATCCTCCCCATCCCATCCCAAAAGTCCCCTGGAAAAACCCAATAAATCCCACGGGGAAAAAAAAAAAATTTGATTTTTTACAAATCATTAGGAATTTTTGGATTTTAAAAATGGTTAGGGGTTTTTGGGATTTCCAAATGATTAGGAATTTCGGGATTTTAAGCAATTATTAGGAATTTTTTGGATTTTAAAAGATTATTAGGAATTTTTTGGATTTTAAAAAATTATTTGGGATTTACAAATGATTAGGAATTTTGGGGATTTTAAGAAACGATTAGGAATTTTGGGGATTTTAAAAATTATTAGGAATTTTTGGGATTTACAAATGATTCGGAATTTTTGGATTAAAAAAAATTTTTTTGGGGGTTTACAAATGATTAGGAATTTTTGGGATTTACGAATGATTAGGAATTTTTGGATTTCAAAAAATGATTCGGAATTTTTGGGATTTACAAATTATTAGGAACTTTTGGGATTTACAAACGATTGGGAATTTTTGGATTTTAAAAAAATTATTGGGAATTTTTGGGATTTACAAATGATTAGGAATTTTTGGGATTTACAAATGATTAGGAATTTTTTGATTTAAAAAAATGATTTGGAATTTTTGGGATTTACAAATGATTCGGAACTTTTGGGATTTACAAATGATTGGGAATTTTTGGATTTAAAAAAAATGATTGGGAACTTTTGGATTTTCCAAATGATCACTAATTTTGGGGATTTTACAAATGAATAGGAATTTTTGGATCTTAAAAAATGATGAGGAATTTTTTACATTTGAAAGGAATTATTGGGAATTTTTTTTGGGATTTACAAATGATCAGGAATTTTGAGGATTTTACAAATGATTAGGACTTTTTGGGATTTAACAAATGATTAAGAATTTTTGGGATTTACAAACGATTAGGAATTTTTTGATTTTAAAAAATGATTCGGAATTTTTGGATTTTAAAAAAAAATTATTAGGAATTTTTGGGATTTTACAAATGATTCGGAATTTTTGGATTGAAAAAAATTATTGGGAACTTTAGGATTTTCCAAATGATTACTAATTTCGGGGATTTTACAAATGAATAGGAATTTTGGATCTTAAAAAATGACGAGGAATTTTTTACATTGGAAAGGAATTATTGGGAATTGTTTTGGGATTTACAAATGATCAGGAATTTTGAGGATTTTACAAATGATTAGGATTTTTTGGCATTTAACAAATGATTGTGAATTTTTGGGATTTACGAATGATTAGGAATTTTTTGATTTCGAAAAATGATTCGGAATTTTTGGGATTTACAAATTATTGGGAACTTTTGGGATTTACAAACGATTGGGAATTTTTGGATTTCAAAAAAATGATTGGGAACTTTTGGATTTTCCAAATGATCACTAATTTTGGGGATTTTACAAATGAATAGGAATTCTGGATCTTAAAAAATGATGAGGAATTTTTTACATTTGAAAGGAATTATTGGGAATTTTTTTGGGATTTACAAATGATCAGGAATTTTGAGGATTTTACAAATGATTAGGATTTTTTGGGATTTAACAAATGATTGTGAATTTTTGGGATTTACGAACGATTAGGAATTTTTTGATTTCAAAAAATGATTCGGAATTTTTGGGATTTACAAATTATTAGGAACTTTTGGGATTTACAAACGATTAGGAATTTTTGGATTTAAAAAAAATGATTGGGAACTTTTGGATTTTCCAAATGATTACTAATTTTGGGGATTTTACGAATGAATAGGAATTTTTGGATCTTAAAAAATGATGAGGAATTTTTTACATTTGAAAGGAATTATTGGGAATTTTTTTTTGGGGGGATTTACATACGATTGGGAATTTTTCCCATTTACAAATGATTGGGAATTTTTTTTTGATTTTTCTAAATTTCGGGGAATTTTTTTTTTGGGATTACCTCGGTGCCGAGGTCCTTCATCCTGGCCAGGGCGAGCTCGCGCAGGTTGCCGTGCTCCACCCCGGAGCTGACCAATGGCATTGGGATATCCCTGGGGGAGAAAAATCCCAAAATTGGCCCAGAATTCACCCCGAAAGCGCCGAAATCCCAAAGATTCATCCCAGAATTTCCCCATTTTTGTACCCAAATTCTGATTTTAAGAAAGAATTCAGAAATTCGATTTTTATCCCCGAATCCCCATCTTTAAACGAATTCCGAAACTCCATTTTTATCCCCAAATCCTGATTTTTAAACTAATTCAGAAATTCCATTTTTAACCCCAAAGCCCAATTTTTAATCTAATTCAAAACTCCATTTTTATCCCCAAATCTCAATTTTTATACTAATTCTGAAACTCCACTTTTATTCCCAAATCCCCATCTTTAAACGAATTCCGAAACTCCATTTTTATCCCCAAATTCGGATTTTTGAACTAGTTCCAAACTCCACTTTTATCCCCAAATCCCAATTTGAAAATGAATTCTGAAATTCCATTTTTATCCCCAAATCCCAATTTTTAAATGAATTCAAAATTCCACTTTTATCCCCAAATCCCAATTTGAAAATGAATTCTGAAATTCCATTTTTATCCCCGAATCCCAATTTTTAAGCTAATTCAAAACTCCATTTTTATCCCCAAATTCTGATTTTTGAACTAGTTCAAAATTCCACTTTTATCCCCAAATCCCGATTTTTAAACGAATTCCAAACTCCATTTTTATCCCCAAATCTCAATTTTTATACTAATTCTGAAATTCCACTTTTATTCCCAAATCCCAATTTTTAAAACTACGTCAAAACTCCATTTTTATCTCTGAATCTCAATTTTTAAACTAATTCAAAATTCCACTTTTTTCCCCAAATCCCAATTTTTAAACTAACCGTGAAACTTGACTTTTATCCCCAAATCCCAATTTTTAAAATTAATTCAGAAACTCCATTTTTATCCCCAAATCCTGATTTTTAAAACTAATTTCGAAACTCCATTTTTATCCCCAAATTCTGATTTTTGAACTAGTTCAAAATTCCACTTTTATCCCCAAATCCCAATTTTAAAATGAATTCTGAAATTCCATTTTTATCCCCAAATCCCAATTTTTAATCTAATTCCAAACTCCACTTTTAACTGCAAATCTCAGTTTTTAAACAAATTCAAAATCCATTTTTATCCCCAAATCCCAATTTTTTAAATTAATTCCCAAATTCCACTTTTTCCCCAAACCCCAAATTCTAAACTAACTCCGAAACTTGACTTTTATCCCCAAATCCCAATTTTTAAAATTAATTCAGAAATTCCATTTTTATCCCCAAATCCCAATTTTTAAAATTAATTCAGAAATTCCATTTTTATCCTCAAATCCCAATTTTTAAAATTAATTCAGAAATTCCATTTTTATCCCCAAGCCCTGATTTTTCAACTAATTCCAAACTCCACTTCTATCCCCAAATCTCAATTTTTTAATTCCCAAATTCCACTTTTTCCCCAAACCCCAAATTCTAAACTAACTCCGAAACTTGACTTTTATCCCCAAATCCCAATTTTTAAAATTAAGTCAGAAATTCCATTTTTATCCCCAAGCCCAATTTTTAAACTAATTCAAAACTCCATTTTTATCTCCAAATCTCAATTTCTAAACGAATTCAAAATTCCACTTTTATCCCCAAATCCCAATTTGAAAATGAATTCAGAAATTCCATTTTTATCCCCAAATCCCAATTTTTAAATGAATTCAAAACTCCATTTTTATCCCCAAATCCCAATTTTTATACTAATTCTGAAACTCCACTTTTATCCCCAAATCCCAATTTTTAAAACTAATTTCGAAACTCCATTTTTATCCCCAAATTCTGATTTTTGAACTAATTCAGAAATACCATTTTTATCCCCAAATCCCAATTTGAAAATGAATTCTGAAATTCCATTTTTATCCCCGAATTCTGATTTTTCAACTAATTCCAAACTCTGTTTTTATCCCCAAATCCCAATTTTTAATCTAATTCCAAACTCCACTTTTATTCCCAAATCCCAATTTTTAAACTAATTCAAAACTCCATTTTTATCTCCGAATCTCAATTTTTAAACGAATTCAGAATTCCACTTTTTTCCCCAAATCCCAATTTTTAAAACTGATTTCGAAACTCCATTTTTATCCCCAAATCCTGATTTTTAAACTAATTCAGAAATTCCATTTTTATCCCCGAATCCTCATCTTTAAACTAATTCCAAAACTCCATTTTTGTCCCCAAATTCTGATTTCTGAACTAGTTCAAAATTCCACTTTTATCCCCAAACCCCAATTTGAAAATGAATTCAGAAATTTCATTTTTATCCCCAAATCCTGATTTTTAAACTAATTCCAAACTCCATTTTTATCCCCAAATCCCAATTTTTAATCTAATTCAAAACTCCACTTTTAACCGCAAATCTCAGTTTTTAAACAAATTCAAAATCCATTTTTATCCCCAAATCCCAATTTTTAAAATTAATTCCGAAACTCCACTTTTTCCCCCAAATCCCAATTTTTAAACTAACTCCGAAACTTGACTTTTATCTCCAAATCCCAATTTTTAAAATTAATTCAGAAACTCCATTTTTATCCCCAAATCCTGATTTTTAAGCGAAGAGCAGGAAACAGATAAAACCCAGGGTGAGATTTATAAAACCCAGGGTGAAATTGATAAAATCCAAGATTAAATGGACAAAACCCAGGGTGAAATTGATAAAATCCACGATCAAATGGACAAAACCCAGGGGGAAATTGATAAAATCCAAGATTAAATGGACAAAACCCGCGATCAAACGAACAAAACCCAGGACGAAACGGATAAAACCCAAGATGAAATTTGTAAAAGCCAGGGTGAAATTTATAAAATCCAGTATCAAAAGGATAAAAACCAGACTGAAATTTATAAAAAAACCCAGGGTCAAACGCATAAAATCCGCAATTAAACGGATAAAACCCAAGATGAAATTTATAAAACCCAGGATCAAACAGACAAAGCCAGGATGAAATTTATAAAGCCAGGATGAAGCAGATAAAATCTACAATTAAATGGATAAAACCCAGGATGAAACTGATAAAATCCAGGATCAAACACCCAAAACCCAGGGTGAAATTGATAAAATCCACAATCAAATGGACAAAATCCACAATCAAATGGATAAAACCCAGAATGAAACGGATAAAATCCACAAAGAAATGAATAAAACCCAGGGTGAAATTGGTAAAAACAAGGATCGAACAGAAAAATCCCAGGATGAAATTTGTAAAACCCAGGGTGAAATTTATAAAACCCAGGGTGAAATTTATAAAACCCAGGACCAAACAGACAAACCCAGGATCAAATCAGGATGAAATGGAAAAAACCCAGGATGGAATGGATAAAAATCCAGGATGAAATTAATAAAAGCCAGGATGAAACTGACAAAATCCACAATCAAACCAACAAAACCCAAGATCAAATGGAGAAAACCAGGATAAAACAGAAAAAAACCAAAATCAAAAGGACAAAACCAGGATCAAACGAACAAAACCCAGGACAAAATGAAGAAAACCCACGATTAAACAAACAAAACCCAGGATAAAACAGACAAAACCCACAAACAAACAGACAAAACCAGGATCAAATGAACAAAACCCAGGACGAAATGAAGAAAACCCAGGATGAAATGAATAAATCCCAAGATGAAACTTATAAAAACCCAGGATAAAACAGACAAACCCCACAATGAAACGGACAAAACCCAAGATCAAACAGACAAACCCCACAATCAAAAGGACAAACCCCAGGATGGAATGGATCCTGGGGGATTCCAGGATGGAATGGATAAAGCCCAGGATCAAACTGACAAAACCCAGGATGAAATTAATAAATCCCAAGATGAAACTTATAAAACCCAGGATAAAACAGACAAAACCCACAATCAAACAGACAAAACCAGGACAAAACGAACAAAACCCAGGATGAAATGAAGAAAACCCACGATCAAACAAACAAAACCCAGGATAAAACAGACAAAACCCACAATCAAACGGAGAAAACCAGGATCAAACAGAAAAAACCCAGGATGAAATGAATAAATCCCAAGATGAAACTTATAAAAACCCAGGATAAAATAGACAAAACCCACAATCAAATGGAGAAAACCAGGATGGAATGGATCCTGGGGGATTCCAGGATGGAATGGCTAAAGCCCAGGATCAAACTGACAAAACCCAGGACGAAATGAAGAAAACCCATGATGAAATTAATAAATCCCAAGATGAAACTTATAAAAACCTGGGATAAAATAGACAAAACCCACAATCAAATGGAGAAAACCAGGATCAAACTGACAAAACCAGGATAAAATGAACAAAACCCAGGATGAAATTTATAAATCCTAAGATGAAACTTGTAAAAACCCAGGATAAAACAGACAAAACCCACAATCAAACGGAGAAAACCCAGGGTGAAATCTATAAAATCCACGATCAAACGAACAAAACCCAGGGTGAAATTTATAAAACCCAAGATGAAACTTATAAAACCCAGGATAAAACAGACAAAACCCAGGATGAAATGAAGAAAACCCAGGATAAAATAGACAAAACTCACAATCAAACGGAGAAAACCAGGATCAAACGAACAAAACCCGGGACGAAACGAATCAAACCCACGATCAAACAAACAAAACCCAGGATAAAATAGACAAAACCCACAATCAAACAGACAAAACCAGGACAAAACTGACAAAACCCAGGATGAAATGAATAAATCCTGAGATGAAACTTTTAAAACCCGGGATAAAACAGACAAAACCCACAATCAAACCAACAGAACCCATGACTAAACAGACAAAACCAGGACAAAAAGCCACAATGAAACTGACAAAACCAGGACAAAACTGACAAAACCCAGGATGAAATGAAGAAAACCCATGATTAAACAAACAAAACCCAGGATAAAACAGACAAAACCCACAATGAAATGGACAAAACCAGGATAAAACCAACAAAACCCAGGATCAAACTGACAAAACCAAGGATGAAATTAATAAATCCCAAGATGAAACTTATAAAACCCAGGATAAAACTGACAAAACCCACAATCAAACAGACAAAACCAGGATAAAACGAATAAAACCCAGGATGAAATGAATAAAACCCAAGATGAAACTTGTAAAAACCCAGGATAAAACAGACAAAACCCAAGATCAAACAGACAAACCCCAGGATGGAATGGATCCTGGAGGATTCCAGGATGGAATGGATAAAGCCCAGGATCAAACCGACAAAACCCAGGATGCAATTTATAAATCCCAAGATGGAACTTATAAAAACCCAGGATAAAATAGAGAAAACCCACAATCAAACAGAGAAAACCAGGATCAAACGAACACAACCCAGGATGAAATTAATAAAAGCCATGATTAAACAAACAAAACCAGGACTAAACAGACAAAACCCACAATCAAACGGAGAAAACCAGGATAAAACGAATAAAACCCAGGATCAAACTGACAAAACTGAGGATGAAATGAATAAATCCCAAGATGAAACTTATTAAAACCCAGGATAAAATAGAGAAAACCCACAATCAAATAGACAAAACCAGGATAAAACGAACAAAACCCAGGATGAAATGAATAAATCCCAAGATGAAACTTATAAAACCCAGGATAAAATAGACAAAACCCAGGATCAAACTGACAAAACCAGGATCAAACGGAGAAAACCAGGATCAAACGAACAAAACCCAGGACGAAATGAAGAAAACTCATGATTAAACAAACAAAACCCAGAATAAAATAGACAAAACCCACAATCAAACGGAGAAAACCAGGATCAAACTGACAAAACCCAGGATGAAATGAAGAAAACCCAGGATCAAACTTATAAAAACCACGATAAAACAGACAAAACCCAGGATAAAATAGACAAAACCCACAATTAAACGGAGAAAACCAGGATAAAACGAACAAAACCCAGGACGAAATGAAGAAAACCCAAGATGAAATTAATAAATCCCAAGATTAAACAAACAAAACCAGGATAAAATAGACAAAACCCACAATCAAATGGACAAAACCAGGACAAAACGAACAAAACCCAGGAGGAAATGAATCAACCCCACGATCAAACGAACAAAACCAGGACAAAACGAACAAAACCCAGGATGAAATGAAGAAAACCCAGGATGAAATTAATAAATCCCACGATGAAACTTACAAAACTCAGGATAAAATAGACAAAACCCACAATGAAACCAACAAAACCAGGATCAAACTGACAAAACCCAGGACGAAATGAAGAAAACCCAGGATCAAACAAACAAAACCCAGGACTAAACAGACAAAACCCACAAACAGACAAAACCAGAATAAAATGAACAAAACCCAGGATGAAATTAAGAAAACCCAAGATGAAACTTATAAAAACCACGATAAAACAGACAAAACCCACAATCAAACAGACAAAACCCACAATCAAACAGACAAAACCAGGATGAAATGAATAAAACCCAGGATGAAATTAATAAAAGCCATGATTAAACAAACAAAACCCAGGATAAAACAGACAAAACCCAGGATAAAATAGACAAAACCCACAATCAAACGGAGAAAACCAGGATAAAACGGATAAAACCCAGGATCAAACTGACAAAACCCAGGATGAAATGAATAAATCCCAAGATGAAACTTCTAAAACCCGGGATAAAACAGACAAAACCCACAATCAAACGGAGAAAACCAGGATGAAACGAACAAAACCCAGGATGAAATGAATAAATGCCAAGATGAAACTTATAAAACCCTGGATAAAATAGACAAAACCCACAATCAAACAGACAAAATCAGGATAAAACGAACAAAACCCAGGACGAAATGAAGAAAACCCACGATTAAACAAACAAAACCCAGGATAAAACAGACAAAACCCCCAATCAAACGGAGAAAACCAGGACAAAACTGACAAAACCCAGGACGAAATGAAGAAAACCCAGGATAAAACCAACAAAACCCCCAATCAAACAACCAAAACCAGGACAAAACGAACAAAACCCAAGATGAAATTAATCAAACCCACGATCAAACAACCAAAACCAGGATAAAATAGACAAAACCCAGGACAAAACTGACAAAACCCAGGACGAAATGAATCAAACCCATGATCAAACAACCAAAACCCAGGATGAAATTAATCAAATCCACGATTAAACAAACAAAACCCAGGATAAAACAGACAAAACCCAAGATCAAACTGACAAAACCCAGGATGAAACTAATAAATCCCAAGATGAAACTTATAAAAACCCAGGATAAAACAGACAAAACCCAGGATAAAACAGACAAAACCCAGGATAAAACAGACAAAACCCAGGATAAAATAGACAAAACCCAGGATAAAATAGACAAAACCCAGGATAAAACAGACAAAACCCACGATGAAACGAACAAAACCCACGATGAAATTAATAAAAGCCATGATTAAACAAACAAAACCCGGGATAAAACAGACAAAACCCACAATGAAACGGACAAAACCAGGATCAAACTGACAAAACCCAGGACGAAATGAAGAAAACCCAAGATGAAATTAATAAATCCCAAGATTAAACGAATAAAACCCAGGATCAAAGTGACAAAACCCAGGACGAAATGAAGAAAACCCACGATCAAACAACCAAAACCAGGATAAAATAGACAAAACCCACAATGAAATGGACAAAACCAGGATAAAACCAACAAAACCCAGGACGAAATGAAGAAAACCCACGATGAAACGGACAAAACCAGGACAAAACGAACAAAACCCAAGATGAAATTAATCAAAGCCATGATTAAACAACCAGAACCAGGACTATAAACTCACCTCTGCACGCGGTAGACGCGCGTCCAGGGCGGCACGAGCGCCAGGATCCGCGCCACCAGCTCCACCAGGGCGCTGGGTGGGTAGCTGCGGTAGCGCCCGCTGCGCCACAGCTCGTACAGCCCCGTGCCGCGGATCACCAGCGTGGGGTACAGCTTCAGCCCGTCCGGCCGGAACGCCGGGCTCTCGAAGAATTCCTGCCAAAAAAATGGGGGAAAAATGGTGGTTTTTGGGGGAAAAATGGTGGTTTTTGGGGGGAAAAATGGTGGTTTTTGGGGGAAAAAAGGTGGTTTTTGGGGGAAAAATGGTGGTTTTTGGGGGAAAAACGGTGGTTTTGGGGGGAAAATGGTGGTTTTTGGGGGAAAAACGGTGGTTTTGGGGGGGGTTTTGGGGTGGGTTTGGGGTTTGTTTTGGTTTCGGGAGGTTTTGGGGATGGAAAGAGTTAATGAATGGATTTAGTATTGGATTTATGCATGGGTTTGTCATTGGAGTTATCAATGGATTTATCAATGGATTTGTCATTGGATTTATCATTGGATTTATCAATGGATTTATCATTGGATTTATCAATGGATTTATCATTGGATTTATCAATGGATTTATCATTGGATTTATCAATGGATTTATCATTGGATTTGTCATTGGAGTTATCAATGGATTTATCAATGGATTTATCATTGTATTTATCATTGTATTTATTACTCCATTTATCAATGGATTTATCATTGGATTTATCATGAGATTTATCATTCCATTTATCAATGGATTTATCATTGGACCATTGGATTTATCACTGGATTTATCATTGGATTTATCATTGTATTTATCACTGGATTTATCATTGGATTTATCACTGGATTTATCATTGGATTTATCAATGGATTTATCATTGGATTTATCAATGGATTTATCATTGGATCATCGGATTTATCATTGTATTTATCATTGGATTTATCAATGGATTTATCACTCCATTTATCAATGGATTTATCATCAGATTTATCACTGGATTTATCATTCCATTTATCAATGGATTTATCACTGGACCATTGGATTTATCAATGGATTTACATTGGATTTATCAATGGATTCATCCCTGAATTTCTAATTGGATAAATCAATGGATTTATCAATGGATTTATCATTGGATTTATCATTGGATTTATCATTGGATTTATCACTCCATTTATCAATGGATTTATCATTGGACCATTGGATTTATCAATGGATTTACATTGGATTTATCAATGGATTCATCCCTGAATTTATAGTTGGATGAATCAATAGATTTATCAATGGCTTTATCATTGGATCATTGCATTTATCAATGGATTTATCATTGGATTTATCATTGTATTTATCATTGTATTTATCATTGGACCATTGGATTTATCAATGGATTTATCAATGGATTTATCACTCCATTTATCAATGGATTTATCATCGGATTTATTATTGGATTTATCATTCCATTTATCAATGGATTTATCATTGGATCATTGGATTTATCAATGGATTTACATTGGATTTATCAATGGATTCATCCCTGAATTTCTAGTTGGATTAATCAATGGATTTATCATTGGAGTTATCCCTGGATTTATCATAGGATTTATCAATGGATTTGTCATTGGAGTTACCAATGGATTTATCAATGGATTTATAATTGGATTTATCAATGAATTTATCAATGGATTTATCACTGGAGTTATCATTGGATTTATCAATGGATTTGTCATTGGATTTATCAATGGATTTATCATTGGATTTATCATTGGAATTATCAATGGATTTATCACTGAATTTCTCCCTGGAATTACCTCTGGATTTATCATTGGGTTTATCACTGGATTTATCATTAGATTTATAATTGAATTTATCATTGGATTAATAATTGGATTCATCATTGGGCTAATAATTAGATTCATCATTGGATTTATCATTGGATTTGTAATTAGATTTATCATATTTATCTCTGGATTTATCAATGGATTTATCATTGGATTTATCATTGAATTTATCCCTGGAATTACCTCTGGATTTATCATTGCATTTGTCAATGGATTTATCTTTGGATATCATTGGATTTATCAATGAATGTATCAATGGATTTCTCAATGGATTTATCAATGAATTTATCAATGGATTTATCATCGAATTTATCCCTGGAATTAACTCTGGATTTATCATTGCATTTATCCTTGGATTTATAATTAGATTTATCATATTTATAACAGATTTATCTTTGTATTTATAATTAGATTTATCGCCTTTATCTCTGGAGTTCTCATTGGATTTATCAATGGATTTATCAATGCATTTATCCCTGAATTAATCAATGAATTTATCAATGGATTTATCCCTGGAATTATCTCTGGATTTATCATTGGGTTTATCACTGGATTTATCAATGGATTTATCATTAGATGTATCACTGGATTTATCATTGGATTAATAATTAGATTCATCATTGGTCTAATAATTAGATTCATCATCATTCATTCAATTACAATTGGATTTGTAATTAGATTTATCATATTTATCTCTGAATTTATCAATGGATTTGTAACTGGATTTATCAATTAATTTATCATTGAATGTATCCCTAGAATTACCTCTGGATTTATCATTGCATTTATCAATGAATTTATCTTTGGATATAATTTGATTTATCAATTTGCATTTATCAATGGATTTATGAATGGACATATCAATGGATTTATCAATGGATTTATCTCTGGAGTTATCATTGGTTTATCATTGCATTACTCAATGCATCAATCATTGGAGTTATCCCTGGATTTCTCAATGGATTTATCATTAGATTTATAATTGGATTTCTAATTGCATTTATCATTGGATTTATCCCTTGATTTATCAATGGATTCATCAATGGATTTATCTATGGATTTATTAATGGATTTATCTCTGCATTTATCATTGGATTTATCATTGGAGTTATCATTGGATTTATCATTGGAGTTATCATTGGATTTATCAATGGATTTATCAATGGATTTACCATTGGAGTTACCAATGGATTTATCAATGGATTTATCATTGGATTTATCAATGGATTTATCAATGGATTTACCATTGGAGTTACCAATGGATTTATCAATGGATTTACCAATGGATTTATCAATGGATTTATCAATGGATTTACCATTGGAGCTACCAATGGATTTATCATTGGATTTATCAATGGATTTACCATTGGAGCTACCAATGGATTTATCATTGGATTTATCAATGGATTTATCAATGGATTTACCATTGGAGCTACCAATGGATTTATCATTGGATTTATCAATGGATTTATCAATGGATTTACCATTGGAGCTACCAATGGATTTATCATTGGATTTATCAATGGATTTACCATTGGAGTTACCAATGGATTTATCAATGGATTTATCAATGGATTTATCAATGGATTTCTCATAGGACTTATCAATGGATTTATCAATGGATAAATCAATGAATTTGCTGTTGAATTTATCCCTGGAATGACCTCTAGATTTATCATTGTGTTTATCATTGGACTTATCAAAGGATTTATCCCTGGATTTATAATTAGACTTATCATTGCATTTATCCCTGAATTTAACTTTGGATTTATCAATGGATTTATCATTGGCTTTATCAATGGATTTATTTATGAATATATCCCTGAATTTATCTTTGCATTTATCATTGGATTTATCAATGGATATATCACTGGATTGATCAATGAATTTATCATTAGATTTATAATTGTATTTATCAATGAGTTAATCAATGGATTTATCATTGGATTTATCAATGGATTTATCATTGGATTTATCAATGGATTTATCATTGGATTTATCAATGGATTTATCATTGGATTTATCAATGGATATATCACTGGATTAATCAATGAATTTATCATTAGATTTATAATTGTATTTATCAATGAGTTAATCAATGGATTTATCATTGGATTTATCAATGGATTTAGGAAAAAACTCAAGGAATTCCGCACATTTTCCAAATCCCATGAGTTTATTTTTTTTTTTTAGGAAAAACTCAAAGAATTCTGCACATTTGCCAAATCCCAAATAAATATTTTATTTGGGAAAAACCTCAAGGAATTCTGCACATTTGCCAAATCCCCATTTTTCTCCAGGAATAATTTCATTTTTTATTTCCATTTCATTCCCATTTTCTCCAAGAATAATTTCTAATTTTTGGGATTTTTCAGAGGGCGAAGAAGTTGTAAAAAATCAGATTTTTGGGATTTTTCAAAGGGTGAAAAAGCTGTAAAAAATCGGATTTTTGGGAGGGCGAAAAAGCTGTAAAAAATTGAATTTTTGGGATTTTTGGGAAGGCGAAAAAGCTGTAAAAAATTGAATTTTTGGGACTTTTTCAAAGGACGAAAAAGCTGTAAAAAATCGGATTTTTGGGATTTTTGGGAGGGCGAAAAAGCTGTAAAAAATCAGAAATTTGGGATTTTTTCAAAGGGTGAAAAAGCTGTAAAAAAGTGGATTTTTGGGATTTTTTGGAGGGTGGAAAAGTTGTAAAAAAGTGGATTTTTGGGATTTTTGGGAGGGTGGAAAAAGCAGAAATTTGGGATTTTTGGGAGGGTGGAAAAGTTGTAAAAAAGCAGAAATTTGGGATTTTTGGGAGGGCGAAAAAGCTGTAAAAAATCGGATTTTTGGGATTTTTCAAAGGGCGAAAAAGCTGTAAAAAATTGGATTTTTGGGATTTTTCAAAGGGCGAAAAAGCTGTAAAAAATCGAATTTTTGGGATTTTTCAGAGTGTGAAAAAGCTGTAAAAAATCGGATTTTTGGGATTTTCAGGAGGGCGAAAAAGCTGTAAAAAATCGAATTTTTTTTGATTTTTCAAAGGGCGAAAAAGCTGTAAAAAATTGGATTTTTCAAAGGGTGAAAAAGCTGTAAAAAATCGGATTTTTGGGAGGGCGAAAAAGCTGTAAAAAATTGGATTTTTGGGATTTTCGGGAAGGCAAAAAAGCTGTAAAAAATCGGATTTTTGGGATTATTCAGAGTGTGAAAAAGCAGTAAAAAGTTGGATTTTTGGGAATTTTGGGAGGGCGAAAAAGCTGTAAAAAATCGGATTTTTGGGATTTTTCAAAGGGCGAAAAAGCCGTAAAAAATCAGATTTTTGGGAATTTTGGGAGGGTGAAAAAGCTGTAAAAAATCGGATATTTGGGGTTTTTCAGAGGGCGAAAAAGTTGTAAAAAAGCAGAAATTTTGGATTGTTTGGAGCGTGGAAAAGCTGTAAAAAATCGGATTTTGGGGACTTTTCAGAGTGTGAAAAAACCGTAAAAAATCAGATTTTTGGGAATTTTGGGAAGGCGAAAAAGCTGTAAAAAATCGGATTTTTGGGATTTTCAGGAAGGCGAAAAAGCTGTAAAAAATCGGATTTTTTTGATTTTTCAAAGGGTGAAAAAGCTGTAAAAAATCGGATTTTTCGGATTTTTCAAAGGGCGAAAAAGCCGTAAAAAAGCGGGAATTTGGGATTTTTTGGAGGGTGGAAAAGCTGTAAAAAATCGGATTTTTGGGATTTTTCAGAGTGCGAAAAAGCCGTAAAAAGTTGGATTTTTGGGATTATTCAGAGGGCGAAAAAGCTGTAAAAAATCGGATTTTTGGGATTTTTCAAAGGGCGAAAAAGCTGTAAAAATCAGATTTTTGGGATTTTCGGGAAGGCGAAAAAGCTGTAAAAAATCGGATTTTTGGGATTTTTCAAAGAGCGAAAAAGCTGTAAAAAATCAGATTTTTGGGATTTTCGGGAAGGCGAAAAAGTTAAAAAATCGGATTTTTGGGATTTTTGGGAGGGCGAAAAAGCTGTAAAAAATCAGATTTTTGGGATTTTTCAAAGGGTGGAAAAGCTGTAAAAATCAGATTTTTGGGATTTTCGGGAAGGCGAAAAAGTTGTAAAAAATCGGATTTTTGGGAAGGCGAAAAAACTGTAAAAAAGTGGGAATTTGGGATTTTTGGGAGGGTGGAAAAGCTGTAAAAAATCGGATATTTGGGATTTTTCAAAGGGCGAAAAAGTTGTAAAAAAGCAGAAATTTGGGATTGTTTGGAGTGTGGAAAAGCTGTAAAAAATCGGATTTTTGGGAGGGTGAAAAGGCTGTAAATGAGCGGAAATTAGGGATTTTGGGGATGGTGTAAAAGCTGTGAAAAAGCAGAATTTGTGATTTTTCAGAGTGCAGAAAAGCCGTAAAAAATTGGATTCCGGGGATTTCTCAGAGGGTGAAAAAGCTTTAAAAAAGGGGATTTTTGGGATTATTCAGAGTGTGAAAAAGCCGTAAAAAGTTGGATTTTTGGGATTTTTGGGAAGGCGAAAAAGCTGTAAAAATCAGATTTGTGGGATTATTCAGAGTGTGAAAAAGCCGTAAAAAATCAGATTTTTGGGAATTTTGGGAGGGCGAAAAAGCTGTAAAAAATCGATTTTTTTGATTTTTGGGAGGGTGAAAAAGCCGTAAAAATCAGATTTTTGGGATTATTCAGAGTGTGAAAAAGCCGTAAAAAATCAGATTTTTGGGATTTTTCAAAGGGCGAAAAAGCTGTAAAAATGTGGGAATTTGGGATTTTTGGGAGGGTGGAAAAGCTGTAAAAAATCGGATTTTTGGGAATTTTGGGAGGGCGAAAAAGCTGTAAAAAATCGGATTTTTGGGATTTTTCAGAGGGTGAAAAAGTTGTAAAATAGCAGAAATTTGGGATTGTTTGGAGTGTGGAAAAGCTGTAAAAAATCGGATTTTGGGGATTTTTCAGAGTGTGAAAAAGCCGTGAAAAATCAGATTTTTGGGATTATTCAGAGTGTGAAAAAGCCGTAAAAAATCGGATTTTGGGGATTTTTCAAAGGGCAAAAAAGCTGTAAAAAAGTGGGAATTTGGGATTATTCAGAGGGTGGAAAAGCTGTAAAAAATCGGATATTTGGGATTTTCGGGAGGGCGAAAAAGCTGTAAAAAATCGGATTTTTGGGATTTTTCAGAGGGTGAAAAAGTTGTAAAATAGCAGAAATTTGGGATTGTTTGGAGTGTGGAAAAGCTGTAAAAAATCGGATTTTTGGGATTTTTCCAAGGGCGAAAAAGCTGTAAAAAAATGGGAAATCTGGGAATTTTGGGGAATTTCGGTTTTTTGGGGTTTGGGATGATCACTCACGTAGAACTGGTCCATGTCCCTCTCCAGCCCCACGTTGGGCAGGTCGGGCATCATGTGTGCCACCACCTTGAAGCCCGCGTCCTTGGCCAGCTGGAAGGACTCGCACACTGCCCGCACCGTGTGGCCCCTGCGGACACGGAAAGGGGAAATTGGGAAAGGTTGGGGGCTTGGAGTGGGGTTTAGTGGGGTTTTAGTGGGGTTGGGCTAGGGGAAAAGGGTCAGGGGAATTGGGGTTTTATTGGAGTTTTATTGGGGTTGGGCGCGGGGAAAAGGGTCAGGGGAATTGGGGTTTGTGGGGTTTGAGTGCAATTATCCTCTGGGAAAAGGGTCAGGGGAATGGGAAATTGGGGTTTTATTGGGGTTTTATTGGGGTTTTATTGGGGTTTTATTGGGGTTGGACTCGGGGAAAAGGGCCAGGGAAATTGGGGTTTTATTGGGGTTGGGCTCGGTGAAAAAGGTCAGGGGAATCAGGAAAATTGGGGTTTTATTGGGGTTTTATTGGGGTTTTATTGGGGTTTTATTGGGGTTTTATTGGGGTTTTATTGGGGTTTTATTGGGGTTGGGCTCAGGGAAAGGGTCAGGGGAATTGGGGTTTGTGGGGTTTGAGTGGGATTATCCTCGGGGAAAAGGGTCAGGGAAATGGGAAATTGTGGATTTATTGGGGTTGGACTCGGGGAAAAGGGCCAGGGAAATTGGGGTTTTATTGGAGTTTATTGGGGTTGGACTCGGGGAAAAGGGTCAGGGGAATGGGAAATTGGGGTTTTATTGGGGTTGGGCTCGGGGAAAAGAGGAAAAAGGTCAGGGAAAGAGGGAAAATTGTGTTTGTGGGATTTTAGTGGGGTTGGACTCGGGGAAAAGGGTCAGGGGAATGGGAAATTGGGGTTTTATTGGGGTTGGACTCGGGGAAAAGAGGAAAAAGGACTCGGGGAAAGAGGGAAAATTGTGTTTGTGGGATTTTAGTGGGGTTGGACTCAGGGAAAAAGGTCAGGGAAATTGGGGTTTTATTGGGGTTTTATTGGGGTTGGACTCGGGGAAAAGAGGAAAAAGGACTTGGGGAAAGAGGGAAAATTGTGTTTGTGGGATTTTAGTGGGGTTGGACTCGGGGGCAAAGGGTCAGGGGAATCGGGAAATTGTGGTGTTTTTATTGGGGTTGGACTCGGGGAAAAGGGTCAGGGGAATGGGAAATTGGGGTTTTATTGAGGTTATCTTCAGGGAAAAGGGTCAGGGGAATTGGGGAATTTGGAAATTGGGGTTTTAGTGGGGTTGGAATAAGGAGATAGAATGGTCAGAGAAAACAGGAAAATAGTGTCTGTGGGGTTTTATTGGGATTATCCTCGGGGAAAAGGGTCAGGGAAAGTGAGAAAATTGTGTTTGTGGGGTTGGACTCGGGGAAAAGGGTCAGGGGAAGCGGGAAATTGGGGTTTTATTGGGATTATCCTCTGGGGAAAGGTCAGGGAAATGGGGAAATTGGGTTTGTGGGGTTTTCGTGGGGTTGGACTCGGGGAGAGGGAAAAGGGTCAGGGAAAGCGGGAAAAGTTCAGTTTGTGGTGTGTATTTGGGATTATCCTCCGGGAAAAGTGGAAAAAAGGGTCAGGGAAAGCGGGAAAATTGTATTTGTGGTGTGCATTTGGGATTATCCTCTGGGAAAAGGGTCAGGGAAAACAGGAAAATGGCGTTTGTGGGGTTTTGGTGGGATTGGCCTCGGGGGAGAGAGGAAAAGGGTCAGGAAATGTAGGAAAATTCCAGTAAATTCCTGGACATTCCTGGACATTCTCTGGACACTCCTGGACATTCTCTGGACACTCCTGGACATTCTCTGGACACTCCTGGACATTCCTGGACACTCCTGGACATTCCTGAACATTTTTTGACAATCTTGGACACTCCTGGACATTCTCCTGGGCCCTCCCGGACCCTCCTGGACACTTTTGGACATTCCTAAACATTTCTGGACATTCTCAAACATTCCTGGACACTCCTGGACATTCCTGAATATTCCTGGACACTCCTGGACACTGCTGGACATTCCTAAACATTTCTGGACATTCCCAGACACTCCTGGACATTTCTGGACTCTCGTGGACACTCCTGGACATTCCTGGATGTTCCTGGACACTCCTAGACTTTCTCGGACATCCCTGACCATTCTTGGACACTCCTGGACATTTCTGGACTCTGCTGGACACCCCTGGGCATTCCAGAACATTCCTGAACATTCTTGGACACTCCCAGACATTTCTGGAGACTTCTGGACACTCCTGGACACCGTTGGACATTTCCAGACATTCCTGGTCACTCCTGGACATTCCTGAAAACTCCTGACCACTCCTGGACATTGTTTGACTCTCCTGGATATTCTCGGACATTCCAGGACACTCCTGGACTCTCCAGGACACTCCTGACCATTCCTGGACACTCCTGGTCACTCCCAGACACTTCTGGACATTCCTGGACATTCCAGAACATTCCTGGACACTCCTAAACATTTTTGGACACTCCTGGACACCTCTGGACACTCCTGGACCTTCCCGGATGTTCCTGGACACTCCTGGGCACTCGTGGACATTTCTGGACATCCCTGGACACTACTGGACACCTCTGGATCCTCCTGGACACTCCTGAACATTTCTGGACATTCCTGAACACTCCCGGACATTCCTGGACACTTCCGGACATCCCTGGACATTCTTGGACACTCCTGAATGTTCCTGGACATTCCTGGACACTCCTGGACATTCCTGGACACTTCTGGACAGTCTTGGACACTCCTGGACATTCCAGAACATTCTTGGACACTCCTGGACCTTCCAGGACATTTCTGGACACTTCTGGACACTCCTGAACATTTCTGGACATTCTCGGACATTTCTGAATATTCCTGAACATTCCTGGACACTCCAGAACATTCCAGGACAGTCCTGGACCTTCCAGGACACCTCTGGACACCCCTGGACATTCTCGGACACTCTTGGACATTCCTGAACATTCCAGGACATTCCAGAACATTCTTGGACACTCCTGGACACTCCCGGACATTCCTGGACCTTCCTGGACACTTCTGGACATTTCTGGACGTTCCTGGACATTCCTAAACATTTCTGGACACTCCTGAACATGCCTGAACAATCCTGAATATTCCTGGACACCTCTGGACATTCCTGGACATTCCTGGACACTTTTGGACATTCCTGGACACCCCTGGACACTTTTGGACATTCCTGGACATTCCTGGACACTCCTGGACACTCCTGAACACCCCCGGACAATCTTGGCCATTTTCGGACATTCCTAGACATTCCTGGAAATTCCTGGACACTCCTGACCATTCACACCTCACACAAACCAAACCTTCCCTTTTTTTAAAATAAATTTTTAAAATTAATTTCAATCTTTCCCTTCCCCCATCCCTCTCCCCCCGATTTCATTCCGGATTATTTTTCCTCTCCCGGTGTTTTTCCGAGGCCGTTCCAAGGACAGAATCACTCCAAGCCTCGATCCTCCCGAGGGGAGCGAACGAGAGATTTGCTTCATAAATAAAAATTATTTTCCTATTAGGAGCGCGGCTCGAGCCGCATCAATAACTCAATTATTCGATGCCGTGAATATTTTTCTGCCTCGGAAAAAACCTCGCTAATGACTTGCGGGACATCATAAAAAGTAATTTCCAAACGTTTTTCCCTAATTGGCTGCGATTTGACATTTCGCCGCCGGCGGAATATTAAAAAGTTTCACTCCAAAAGGCAGAGCGGAACGGAATCGAAATGAGGGAAAAAAACCAGAAACTTGAGTCACCGATTTCTTTCCCCAAAAAAAAGGAGAAAAAAGCTGCGAAAAAAGCGGGAGAGTTTGGATTCCTTTTGGGAATTCTGCGAGGAGGTCTGGGGGGAAAAAAATGGGAAAAAATTGGATTTTTGGAAGGTTTAGAAGTTGGAATTGAGGGGTGCAGAGGTTGCCTCTCGTTCTGAGTTCGTTAGCGAAGGGAAATGGAAAAAGGGAGGGAAGAGCTCTGGGAATTTGTGGATTCTGCTCCGGAGGGACACGGAAAAAATTCTGGGAATGTCCATGAGGGAAAGGGAAGTGGGAATTGTAAAGATTCGAGGTGGGGAAAAATTTAAAAAAAAAAAAATTAATTTTAAAAGGAATGGATTGTTGAATTCCCATCGTGTGTAAGAAAGAGATGGAAATTGGAATTGGAATGGAAATTGGAATTGGAATTGATATGGAATTGGAATGGATTGGGATTGGAATGGAATTGGAATGGAATTGGAATGGAATTGGAATGGAATTGGAAATGGAATTGGAATGGAATTGGAATGGAACTGGATTGGAATTGGAATTGGAATGGAATTGGAATGGGAACTGGATTGGAATGGAAATGGAAATGGAATTGGAATGGAACTGGATTGGATTGGGATTGGAATTAGAATTGGAACGGAATTGGAATTGGAGTGGAATTGGATTGGAATTGGATTGGGATTGGAATTAGAATTGGAATGGAATGGAATTGGAATGGAATTGGAATGGAATTGGAATGGAGTTGGAATTGGAATGGAATTGGAATGGAATTGGAATGGAGTTGGAATTGGAATGGAATTGGATTGGAATTGGAATTGGAATGGAATGGAATGGAATTGGAGTGGAATTGGAAATGGAGTTGGAATTGGAATGGAATTGGACGAGGGAAGGAATTCCCATGGAATCTGTGGGACTGTCCAGTGTCGGGGCTGGACCAGGACTGGGATTTGACCCCCGCCCCACCCCACCCCAGCCCAAAGCCATTCCTGACCCTAAAGGGGCTCTGGGAGAGCCGGAGAGGGACTTGGGACAAGGAATGACACTGGGGATGGCTTCCCAGTGGGAAAAGGGAAGATTCCTCGGGATTTGGAACAGAATTCCCATGAAAGCTGTGGGACTACTCAGGGACGGAATGGGACTGGGATTCGACCCCACACCCCAAAGCCATTCCCGACCCTAAAGAGTCTCCAGAAGAACTGGAGAGGGATTGGGGAAAAGGGATGGGACAAAAGGAATGTGTTCCCACCAGGAAAAGGGAAGATGGTTTGGGATTTGGGACAGAATTCCCACAGAATCCGGGGCCCTATCCGGGCTCAGGATGGAATGGGATTGGGACTCGACCCTGCACCACCCCAAAGCCATTCCTGACCCTAAAGAGTCTCCAGAAGAGATGGAGAGGGACTTGGGAAATGGGATGGGAAGGTGAGATTTCCACTGGGAAAAGCGAAGACTGTTCGGGATTTGGGACAGAATTCCCACAGAATCCGGGGACCCATCCGGGCCCAGGACAGAATGGAATTGGGACTCGACCCTGCACCACCCCAAAGCCATTCCTGACCCTAAAGAGTCTCTAGGAGAGCTGGAGGGGGACTTGGGACAAGGGATGGGACATGGGAATGGCTTCCCACTGGGAATGGCAACATTTCTTGGGATTTGGGACAGAATTCCCATGAAAACTGAGGGCCTATCCGGGCCCAGGATGGAACGGGATTGGGACTCGACCCTCACCCCACCCCAAAGCCATTCCTGACCCTAAAGATTCTCCAGGAGAGCTGGCGAGGGATTTGGGAAATGGGATGGGAAGGTGAGATTTCCACTGGGAAAAGATGAAATTTTTTGGGATTTGGGATGGAATTCCCACGAAAGCTATGGGACTGTCCGGTGTCGGGGATGGAATGGGACCAGGACTCGACCCCACACCCCAAAGCCATTCCCGACCCTAAAGAGTCTCCAGAAGAGATGGAGAGGGATTTGGGACAAGGAATGACACCGGGAATGGTTTCCCAGTGGGAACGGCGAGATTCCTCGGGATTTGGGACAGAATTCCCATGAAAGCTGTGGGACTACTCAGGGACGGAATGGGACTGGGATTCGACCCCACACCCCAAAGCCATTCCCGACCCTAAAGAGTCTCCAGAAGAAATGGAGAGGGATTGGGGAAAAGGGATGGGACAAAAGGAATGTGTTCCCACCAGGAAAAGGGAAGATGGTTTGGGATTTGGGACAGAATTCCCACAGAATCCGGGGCCCTATCCGGGCCCAGGATGGAATGGGATTGGGACTCGACCCTCACCCCACCCCAAAGCCATTCCTGACCCTAAAGGGCTCCGGGAGAGCCTGAGAGGGACTTGGGACACAAGGAATGGGACACCAGGAATGGCTTCCCAGTGGGAGAGGCGACATTCCTCAGGATTTGGGACAGAATTCCCATAGAATCCGGGGACCCATCCGGGCTCAGGATGGAATGGGACCAGGACTTGACCCTCACCCCAAAGCCATTCCCGACCCTAAAGATTCTCTGGGAGAGCTGGAGAGGGACTTGTGACAAGGCATGGGACACCAGGAATGGCTTCCCACCGGGAAAAGGGGAGATTTCTTGGGATTTGGGACAGAATTCCCACAGAATCTGTGGCCCTATCCGGGCTCAGGATGGAATGGGATTGGGACTCCACCCTGCACCCCAAAGCCATTCCCGACCCTAAAGGGCTCCGGGAGAGCTGGAGAGGGACTTGGGACAGGGGATGGGACACAGGGAATGCCTTCCCAGTGGGAAAGGTGAGATTTCTTGGGATTTGGGACAGAATTCCCACAGAATCTGTGGCCCTATCCGGGCCCAGGATGGAATGGGATTGGGACTCGACCCTCACCTCACTCCAAAGCCATTCCTGACCCTAAAGGGAGAGCCAGAGTGGGATTTGGGAAATGGGAATGACACAAGGAATGGCTTCCCAGTGGGAGAGATTTCTTGGGACTGGGGAAGGAATTCCCACGGAAAATGGGGAAATATTGGGGCCCAGGAAAGAGCAGGACCGGGACTCGACCCTCACCTCACCCCAAAGCCATTCCTGACCCTAAAGGGCTCCAGAAGACCTGGAGAGGGACTTGGGACAAGTCATGGGAATGGTTTTCCACCGGGAAAGGTGAGATTTTTCTGGATTTGGGACAGAATTCCCATGAAACCTGTGGCCCTATCCGGGCCCAGGATGGAACGGGATTGGGACTCGACCCTGCACCACCCCAAAGCCATTCCCGACCCTAAAGATTCTCCAGGAGAGCTGGAGAGGGATTTGGGAAATGGGATGGGAAGGTGAGATTTCCACTGGGAAAAGGGAAGATGGTTTGGGATTTGGGACAGAATTCCCACAGAATCCGGGGCCCTATCCGGGCCCAGGAAAGAATGGGACCAGGATTCGACCCCACACCCCACCCCAAAGCCATTCCTGACCCTAAAGGGCTCCGGGAGAGCCAGACAGGGACTTGGGACACAAGGAATGGCTTCCCACCGGGAAAAGGGAAGATTTTTTGGGATTTGGGACAGAATTCCCATGGAATCTGGGGGCCTATCCAGGCCCAGGAAAGAACGGGACCGGGATTCGACCCTCACCTCACCCCAAAGCCATTCCTGACCCTAAAGAGTCTCCAGGAGAGCCTGAGAGGGACTTGGGGCAAGGGATGGGACACAGGGAATAGCTTCCCAGTGGGAAAGGTGAGATTTCTCAGGATTTGGGACAGAATTCCCACAGAATCCAGGAGCCTATCCAGGCCCAAGAAAGAACAGGACCAGGATTCGACGCTCACCTCACCCCAAAGCCATTCCTGACCCTAAAGATTCTCCAGAAGACCTGGAGAGGGACTTGGGACAAGTCATGGGAATGGTTTCCCACCGGGAAAGGTGAGATTTTTCCAGATTTGGGACAGAATTCCCATGGAATCTGGGGGCCTATCCAGGCTCAGGATGGAACGGGATTGGGACTCGACCCTGCACCACCCCAAAGCCATTCCCGACCCTAAAGATCTCCAGAAGAGCTGGCGAGGGATTTGGGAAATGGGATGGGAAGGTGAGATTTCCAGTGGGAAAAGGGAAGACTGTTCGGGATTTGGGACAGAATTCCCACAGAATCCAGGAGCCTATCCGGGCCCAGGGAAGAACGGGACCGGGACTTGACCCCACACCCCACCCCAAAGCCATTCCTGACCCTAAAGGGCTCCAGGAGAGCCTGAGAGGGACTTGGGACAGGGGATGGGACACCAGGAATGGCTTCCCAGTGGGAGAGGCGACATTCCTCAGGATTTGGGACAGAATTCCCATAGAATCCGGGGACCCATCCGGCCTCAGGATGGAATGGGACCAGGACTTGACCCTCACCCCAAAGCCATTCCTGACCCTAAAGAGGCTCCAGAAGAGATGGAGAGGGACTTGGGAAATGGGATGGGAAGGTGAGATTTCCACCGGGAAAAAGGAAGATTTTTTGGGATTTGGGACAGAATTCCCACAGAATCCGGGGTCCTATCCAGGCCCAGGACAGAATGGGATTGGGACTCAACCCTGCACCACCCCAAAGCCATTCCTGACCCTAAAGGGCCCCGGGAGAGCCAGACAGGGACTTGGGACACAAGGAATGGTTTCCCACCGGGAAAAGGGGAGATTTTTTAGGATTTGGGACAGAATTCCCACGAAACCTGTGGCCCTATCCGGGCTCAGGATGGAACGGGGCCAGAATTGGACCCCAAGCCCACCCGGCACCCCCCAGCTCGGCGGGCCTGACCTGTTGGTGTCGCGGGCCACGTCCTCGTAGACGCTCTGCACGCCGATCTCCAGGCGCGTGCAGCCGTAGGCCAGCATGGCGCTCAGGTGCGGCCGCAGGCAATAGTCAGGGCGCGTCTCGATCGTCAGCCCCACGCACTTGGTGCGGCTGCGCTCCGAAAACCTGTGAGGGAAAAGGGGCTGGGGTCACATTTTTGGGGTTTACAACGGGGTTTGGGGTGCGACTCCGCTCCGAAAACCTGCCGGGAAAAGGGGCTGGGGTCACTCATTTGGGGTTTACAACGGGGTTTGGGGTGTGGCTCTGCTCCGAAAACCTGACGGGAAAAGGGTCTGGGGTCACTTATTTGGGGGTTACAATGGGGTTTGGGGTGTGGCTCCGCTCCGAAAACCTGCCGGGAAAAGGGGCTGGGGTCACTTATTTGGGGTTTACAATGGGGTTTGGGGTTTGGGGTGTGGCTCCGCTCCGAAAACCTGCCGGGAAAAGGGGCTGGGGTCACTTATTTGGGGTTTACAATGGGGTTCGGGGTGCGGCTCCGCTCCGAAAACCTGACGGGAAAAGGGTCTGCGGTCACATTTTTGGGGTTTACAATGGGGTTGGAGGTGTGGCTCCGCTCCGAAAACCTGCGCGGAAAAGGGGCTGGGGTCACTTATTTGGGGTTTGGGGTGTGGCTCTGCTCCGAAAACCTGACAGGAAAAGGGTCTGGGGTCACTTATTTGGGGTTTACAATGGGGTTTGGGGTGTGGCTCCGCTCTGAAAACCTGATGGGAAAGGGTCTGGGGTCACATTTTTGGGGTTTGGGGTGCAGCTCCGCTCCAAAAACCTGACGGGAAACAGTCTGGGGTCACATTTTTGGGATTTGTCATGGGGTTTGGGGTTTGGGGTGCGGCTCTGCTCTGAAAACCTGCTGGGAAAATCCAGCCGGGGTCAAATATTTGGGGTTTGTTGTGGGATTTGGGGTTTGGGGTGTGGCTCCGCTCTGAAAACCTGCCGGGAAAATCCATCTGGGGTCACATTTTTGGGGTTTACAATGGAGTTGGAGGTGTGGCTCTGCTCTGAAAACCTGCGCGGAAAACGGTCTGGGGTCACTTATTTGGGGTTTGTTGTGGGATTGCGGGTTTGGGGTGCGGCTCCGCTCCAAAAACCTGCGTGGGAAAGGGTCTGGGGTCACTTATTTGAGGTTTGTTGTGGGGTTTGGGGTTTGGGGTGCGGCTCCGCTCTGAAAACCTGATGGGAAAGGGTCTGGGGTCACTTATTTGGGGTTTGGGGTGTGGCTCCGCTCCGAAAACCTGATGGGAAAAGGGTCTGGGGTCACTTATTTGGGGTTTACAATGGGGTTTGGGGTGCGGCTCCACTCCGAAAACCTGTGCAGAAAAAATCCAGCTGGGGTCACGTATTTGGGGTTTACAATGGGGTTTGGGGTGTGGCTCTGCTCCGAAAACCTGACGGGAAAGGGTCTGGGGTCACTTATTTGGGATTTGTCATGGGGTTTGGGGTTTAGGGTGCGGCTCCGCTCCGAAAACCTGCTGGGAAAATCCAGCCGGGGTCAAATATTTGGGGTTTGTTGTGGGATTTGGGTTTGGGGTGTGGCTCCGCTCTGAAAATCTGCCGGGAAAATCCATCTGGGGTCACATTTTTGGGGTTTACAATGGGGTTGGAGGTGTGGCTCCGCTCCAAAAACCTGCCGGGAAAAGGGTCTGGGGTCACTTATTTGGGGTTTGGGGTGTGGCTCCGCTCTGAAAACCTGCCGGGAAAAGGGTCTGGGGTCACTTATTTGGGGTTTGGGGTGTGGCTCCGCTCTGAAAACCTGCCGGGAAAAGGGTCTGGGGTCACTTATTTGGGGTTTGGGGTGTGGCTCCGCTCTGAAAACCTGCCGGGAAAAGGGTCTGGGGTCACTTATTTGGGGTTTACAATGGGGTTTGGGGTGTGGCTCCGCTCCGAAAACCTGCGCGGGAAAGGGTCTGGGGTCACTTATTTGGGGTTTGGGGTGTGGCTCTGCTCCGAAAACCTGCCGGGAAAGGGTCTGGGGTCACATATTTGGGGTTTGTTGTGGGATTTGGGGTTTGGGGTGCGGCTCCGCTCTGAAAACCTGACGGGAAAAGGGTCTGGGGTCACATTTTTGGGGTTTATCGTGGGGTTTGGGGTTTGGGGTGTGGCTCCGCTCCGAAAACCTGCCGGGAAAAGGGTCTGGGGTCACTTATTTGGGGTTTACAATGGGGTTTGGGGTGTGGCTCCGCTCCGAAAACCTGTGCACAAAAAATCCATCTGGGGTCACATTTTTGGGGTTTACAATGGGGTTGGAGGTGTGGCTCTGCTCTGAAAACCTGCGCGGGAAAGGGTCTGGGGTCACAAATTTGGGATTGACCGCGGGGGTTTGGGGTTGGAGGAAACACAGGAAAGGTTTAGGGGAAATTCTGGGTGGGGATCGGGTGCAGGATCGGTTTTTTCTAATCACCAGGATTGGATGCAGGGTCAGATTATTCTGGGATGGAATCGTTTTTTTCTGATTTTTCATCAAATTCTGGGATTGGGATTGGTTTTCTTCTGATTTTTCATCAAATTCTGGGATTGGGATTGGTTTTTTCTGATTTTTCATCAAATTCTGGGATTGGGATTGGTTTTTTTCTGATTTTTCATCAAATTCTGGGATTGGGATTGGTTTTTTCTGATTTTTCATCAAATTCTGCGATTGGGATTGGTCTTTTTCTGATTTTTCATCAAATTCTGGGATTGGGATTGGTTTTTTTCTGATTTTTCATCAAATTCTGGGATTGGGATTGGTTTTTTTCTGATTTTTCATCAAATTCTGCGATTGGGATTGGTTTTTTCCTGATTTTTCATCGAATTCTGGGATTGGGATTGTTTTTTTTTCTGATTTTTCATCAAATTCTGGGATTGGGATTGTTTTTTTTCTGATTTTTCATCGAATTCTGGGATTGGGATTGGTTTTTTCTAATCACCAGGATTGACCGCGGGGGTTTGGGGTTTGGGGTGTGGCTCTGCTCCGAAAAACTGTGCAGAAAAAATCCATCCGGGGTCAAATATTTGGGATTTACTGCAGGGTTTGGGGTTGGAGGGAATGTGGGGAGAGTTTAGGGGAAATTCTGTGTTGGGGTTTTGGTGTTGTGGGTGTGGGATCAGATTATTCCAAGATTGGGATTGGTTTTTTTCTGATTGTGGAAGGTTGGGGGGAGGGCAGGGGGCAAGTGGAATTTTTCCCATTCTGTTGCTAAGCAACTAATGACCGGTCTTTAAGGGCCATCTATGCTCACAAAGGAGACAAAGCCTTTGGCTGCCAGGCGGGGGGAACTAGAGATTGGAGATTTGATAACAGCACACTCACTCGCTGCTCTCGGAGAGAGAACAGTGCAAGAGACATCTCTCCATTTCTGGCTGGGACCGCCGGAAAAGAAAAGCCTGGCTCTGCACTAGTTTTTCTCTGCCTGCTGGGTGAGTTTCTTGCTTTGAGGGGAAGGTCACGGGACTCCGATCCTCTCGCCCCCTCCGGGAGGGTGCATCTGCCGGCCGCGCCGCCGCGGAGCGGGGCCCCTGCCTGCCACCACCCCGCAGCCTGCCTGCCGCTGCTCGGTACCCTGCCTGCCCCAACTGCGGAGTTTCCTGCCGCCTCCTCTGCTGGCTGGCCCCGGTGAGCTGACCCGGCTGCTCCATCTCCCGGCTCTGGGCTCTCTGCTGCGCTCCTGTCCATCTGCACTCCACCTGGCTCCAGCCGTCCGCCATTACACGTGTGGCACAGCTCCAACCGCGCCACAGCGCCATCTGCAGCTTCCCGGGAGTCATCGCACCTGCGCTGCTGGTCTAGGAGCCCAACAGCGCCCCTGCTGGCCGTGACCGTGACTGCACCAAACGGGAAAGTGCCTGACAGCCCCAGGGACATTTGCCACCGAGTTTTTGGTTTTGTTATTGTTTTTTTCTTAATCTTGTTTACTGTTTTTATTACTGATTGTTTACCTCATTCTAGATACTAGTAAAAACTCTTATTCCTTTTCCCATACCTTTGCCTGAGAGCCCTTGATTCCAAAGTTACAATAATTCGGAGGGAAGGGGGTTCACATTTTCTGCTCTAAGGAAGGTTCCCACCTTCCTTAGCAGACACCTGTCTATCAAACGAAGACAATAAACCCTGAGAAATTATCGATCAAATAGAGAAAATCCTGAGAAATTCAGTTTACAATTACAGATTGAATGAAGAAAACCCTGAGATTGAATGGAGAAAATCCTGAGAAATTCAGTTTATAACTGAACTTTACCAATGGAGAAAACCTTGAGAAATTCAGTGTACAACTGAGAGAAAACCCTGAGAAATTCGGTTTACAAGTGAATTTTACTGACTGAATCGAGAAAACTCTGAGAAATTCATAGAGAAAAATGTGAGAAATTACTGACTGAATAGAGAAAACCCTGAGAAATTCAGTTTATAACTGAACTTTACTGAATGGAGAAAACCTTGAGATTGAATGGAGAAAATCCTGAGAAATTCAGTTTATAATTATAGATTGAATAGAGAAAATCGTGAGATTGAATGGAGAAAATCCTGAGAAATTCAGTTTACAATGAATAGAGAAAACTCTGAGAAATTTGGTTTACAACCGAACTTTATCAATTGAAATTCGGTTTACAACCGAAATTCAGTTTACAATTGGACTTTGCTGACTGAATCGAGAAAACTCTGAGAAATTCATAGAGAAAAATGTGAGAAATTACTGACTGAATAGAGAAAACCCTGAGAAATTCAGTTTATAACTGAACTTTACTGAATGGAGAAAACCTTGAGATTGAATGGAGAAAATCCTGAGAAATTCAGTTTATAATTATAGATTGAATAGAGAAAATCGTGAGATTGAATGGAGGAAATCCTGAGAAATTCAGTTTACAATTACAGATTGAATAGAGAAAACCATGAGATTGAATAGAGAAAATCCTGAGAAATTCGGAAAATCCTGAGAAATTCAGTTTATAATTACAGATTGAATAGAGAAAACCCCTGAGATTGAATAGAGAAAATCCTGAGAAATTCAGTTTATAATTACAGATTGAATGGAGAAAACCGTGAGATTGAATGGAGAAAATCCTGAGAAATTCAGTTTATAATTACAGATTGAATAGAGAAAATCCTGAGAAATTCAGTTTACAACTGAACATCACAGAGAAAACTCTGAGACATTTGGTGAATAGAAAATACCCTGAGAAATTTGGTTTATATCTGAACTTTACTGATTGAATAAACCCTGAGAAATTATCGATTGAATAGAGAAAATCCTGAGAAATTCAGTTTATAATTACAGATTGAATGGAGAAAACGCTGAGAAATTCAATTTATAACTGAATAGAGAAAACTCTGACAAATTCAGTTTGCAACCCAATTTTACCAAAATTCAGTTTACCACCAAACTTCACCGATTGAAGAGAAAAGCCTGAGAAATTCAATTTACAACCGAACTTTACTGAATAGAGAAAAACCTGAGAAATTCGATTTACAATTGAACTTTACCAATTGAAATTCGGTTTACAACTGAACTTTACTGAATGGAGAAAACCTTGAGATTGAATGGAGAAAACTCTGAGAAATTCAGTTTATAACTGAATTTTACCAACAGAGAAAACCCTCAGAAATTCAGTGTACAACTGAGAGAAAACCCTGAGAAATTCGGTTTACAACTGAATTTTACTGATTGAATAGAGAAAACTCCGAGAAATACATAAAGAAAAACGTGAGAAATTACTGACTGAATAGAGAAAACCCTGAGAAATTCAGTTTATAACTGAACTTTACTGAATGGAGAAAACCTTGAGATTGAATAGAGAAAACTCAGAGAAATTCAGTTTACAATTACAGATTGAATAGAGAAAACCCTGAGATTGAATGGAGAAAATCCTGAGAAATTCAGTTTACAACCAAACTTTACCAACTGAAATTTGGTTTACAACTGAATTTTACTGAATAGAGAAAACCCTGAGAATGAATAGAGAAAATCCTGGGAAATTCCATTTACAACCAAACTTTACCAATAGAGAAAACCCTGAGATTGAATAGAGAAAACCCTGAGATTGAATAGAGAAAAACCTGAGATTGAATAGAGAAAAACCTGAGATTGAATAGAGAAAACCCTGAGATTGAATAGAGAAAAACCTGAGATTGAATAGAGAAAAACCTGAGATTGAATAGAGAAAAACCTGAGATTGAATAGAGAAAAACCTGAGATTGAATACAGAAAAACCTGAGATTGAATAGAGAAAAACCTGAGATTGAATAGAGAAAAACCTGAGATTGAATAGAGGAAAACCTGAGATTGAATAGAGGAAAACCTGAGAAATTCAGTTTACAACTGAACATCACAGAGAAAACTCTGAGAAATTCGGTGAATAGAAAATATCCTGAGAAATTTGGTTTATATCTGAACTTTACTGATTGAATAAACCCTGAGAAATTATCGATCGAATAGAGAAAATCCTGAGAAATTCGGTTTACAATTACAGATTGAATGGAGAAAACCCTGAGATTGAATAGAGAAAATCCTGAGAAATTCAGTTTACAACTGAATAGAGAAGACCCTGAGAAATTCAGTTTACAACCAAACTTTACCAACTGAAATTTGGTTTACAACTGAACTTTACTGAATAGAGAAAACCCTGAGAATGAATAGAGAAAATCCTGAGAAATTCCATTTACAACCAAACTTTACCAATAGAGAAAACCCTGAGAAAGTCAGTTTACAACTGAACTTTGCTGATTGAATAGAGAAAAGGCTGAGATTGAATAGAGAAAAACCTGAGATTGAATAGAGAAAAACCTGAGATTGAATACAGAAAATCCTGAGATTGAATACAGAAAAACCTGAGATTGAATAGAGAAAAACCTGAGATTGAATAGAGAAAAACCTGAGATTGAATAGAGAAAAACCTGAGATTGAATAGAGAAAAACCTGAGATTGAATACAGAAAAACCTGAGATTGAATAGAGAAAAACCTGAGATTGAATAGAGAAAAACCTGAGATTGAATAGAGGAAAACCTGAGATTGAATAGAGGAAAACCTGAGAAATTCAGTTTACAACTGAACATCACAGAGAAAACTCTGAGAAATTCGGTGAATAGAAAATATCCTGAGAAATTTGGTTTATATCTGAACTTTACTGATTGAATAAACCCTGAGAAATTATCGATCGAATAGAGAAAATCCTGAGAAATTCGGTTTACAATTACAGATTGAATGGAGAAAACCCTGAGATTGAATAGAGAAAATCCTGAGAAATTCAGTTTACAACTGAATAGAGAAGACCCTGAGAAATTCAGTTTACAACCAAACTTTACCAACTGAAATTTGGTTTACAACTGAACTTTACTGAATAGAGAAAACCCTGAGAATGAATAGAGAAAATCCTGAGAAATTCCATTTACAACCAAACTTTACCAATAGAGAAAACCCTGAGAAAGTCAGTTTACAACTGAACTTTGCTGATTGAATAGAGAAAAGGCTGAGATTGAATAGAGAAAAACCTGAGATTGAATAGAGAAAAACCTGAGATTGAATACAGAAAATCCTGAGATTGAATACAGAAAAACCTGAGATTGAATAGAGAAAAACCTGAGATTGAATAGAGAAAAACCTGAGATTGAATACAGAAAAACCTGAGATTGAATAGAGAAAAACCTGAGATTGAATACAGAAAAACCTGAGATTGAATAGAGAAAAACCTGAGATTGAATAGAGAAAAACCTGAGATTGAATACAGAAAAACCTGAGATTGAATAGAGAAAAACCTGAGATTGAATACAGAAAATCCTGAGATTGAATACAGAAAAACCTGAGATTGAATACAGAAAAACCTGAGATTGAATACAGAAAAACCTGAGATTGAATACAGAAAAACCTGAGATTGAATACAGAAAATCCTGAGAAATTCAGTTTATGACCGAAATTTGGTTTACAACTGAACTTTACCGCACAAATAGAGAAAACCCTGAGAAATTCAGTTTATATATTAACTTTACCAAATAGAGAAAATGCTGAGAAATTCGGTTTACAACTGAACTTTACTGATTGAATAGAGAAAACCTTGAGATTGAATGGAAAAAATCCTGAGAAATTCAGTTTATAACTGAACTTTACTGCATAGGGAAAACCCTGAGAAATTCGGTTTCCAATTGAATAGAGAAAACCCTGTGAAATTCAGTTTACAACTGAATAGAGAAAACTCTGAGAAATTTGGTTTACAACCGAACTTTATCAATTGAAATTTGGTTTACAACCGAAATTCAGTTTACAACTGGACTTTGCTGATTGAATAGAGAAAACTCTGAGAAATTCATAGAGAAAAACGTGAGAAATTACTGACTGAATAGAGAAAACCCTGAGAAATTCAGTTTACTACCAAACCTTACCAATTGAATAGAGAAAACCTTGAGAAATTCAGTTTATAACTGAACTTTACTGAATGGAGAAAACCCTGAGATTGAATGGAGAAAATCCTGAGAAATTCAGTTTACAATTACAGATTGGATAGAGAAAACCCTGAGATTGAATGGAGAAAATCCTGAGAAATTCGGTTTACAATTACAGATTGGATAGAGAAAACCCTGAGATTGAATAGAGAAAATCCTGAGAAATTCGGAAAATCCTGAGAAATTCAGTTTATAATTACAGATTGAATAGAGAAAACCCCTGAGATTGAATAGAGAAAATCCTGAGAAATTCAGTTTATAATTACAGATTGGATAGAGAAAACCGTGAGATTGAATGGAGAAAATCCTGAGAAATTCAGTTTATAATTACAGATTGAATAGAGAAAATCCTGAGAAATTCAGTTTACAACTGAACATCACAGAGAAAACTCTGAGACATTTGGTGAATAGAAAATACCCTGAGAAATTTGGTTTATATCTGAACTTTACTGATTGAATAAACCCTGAGAAATTATCGATTGAATAGAGAAAATCCTGAGAAATTCAGTTTATAATTACAGAGTGAATAGAGAAAACCCTGAGATTGAATGGAGAAAACCCTGAGAAATTCAGTTTATAATTACAGATTGGATAGAGAAAACCGTGAGATTGAATGGAGAAAATCCTGAGAAATTCAGTTTATAACTGAACTTTACTGAATGGAGAAAACCTTGAGACTGAATAGAGGAAAACCCTGAGAAATTCAGTTTATGACCGAAATTTGGTTTACAACTGAACTTTACCGAACAAATAGAGAAAATCCTGAGAAATTCAGTTTATATATGAACTTTACCAAATAGAGAAAACACTGAGAAATTCGGTTTACAACTGAACTTTAGCAATTGGATAGAGAAAACCGTGAGATTGAATGGAAAAACAACTGAGAAATTCAGTTTATAACTGAACTTTGCTGCATAGGGAAAACCCTGAGAAATTTGGTTTCCAATTGAGAAAACCCTGAGAAATTCAGTTTACAACCAAACCTTACCAATTGAATAGAGAAAACCTTGAGAAATTCAGTTTACAATTGAACTTTACTGAATAGAGAAAACCTGAGAAATTCGATTTACAACTGAACGTTACGGGTTGAATAAACCCTGAGAAATTCAGTTTATATCTGAACTTTACCAATAGAGAAAATCCTGAGAAATTCAGTTTACAACCAAACTTTACCAACTGAAATTTGGTTTACAACTGAACTTTACTGAATAGAGAAAACCCTGAGAATGAATAGAGAAAATCCTGAGAAATTCCATTTACAACCAAACTTTACCAATAGAGAAAACCCTGGGAAACTCAGTTTACAACTGAACTTTGCTGATTGAATAGAGAAAAGGCTGAGATTGAATAGAGAAAAACCTGAGATTGAATAGAGAAAAACCTGAGATTGAATAGAGAAAAACCTGAGATTGAATACAGAAAATCCTGAGAAATTCAGTTTACAATTGAACTTTACCAATAGAGAAAATCCTGAGAAATTCCATTTACAACCAAACTTTACCAACAGAGAAAATCCTGAGAAATTCAGTTTACAACTGAATTTTGCTGATTGAATAGAGAAAAACCTGAGATTGAATAGAGAAAAACCTGAGATTGAATAGAGAAAACCTGAGATTGAATACAGAAAATCCTGAGAAATTCAGTTTACAACTGAACTTTGTTGATTGAATAGAGAAAATCCTGAGATTGAATAGAGAAAAACCTGAGATTGAATACAGAAAATCCTGAGAAATTCAGTTTACAACTGAACTTTACCAGTAGAGAAAACCCTGAGATTGAATAGAGAAAAGGCTGAGATTGAATACAGAAAATCCTGAGATTGAACACAGAAAATCCTGAGATTGAATACAGAAAATCCTGAGAAATTCAGTTTACAACTGACCTTTACCAATAGAGAAAACCCTGAGAAATTCAGTTTATATCCAAACTTTCCCAGTAGAGAAAATCCTGAGAAATTCAGTTTACAACTGAACTTTGCTGATTGAATAGAGAAAAACCTGAGATTGAATAGAGAAAAACCTGAGATTAAATAGAGAAAAACCTGAGACTGAATAGAGAAAAGCCTGAGACTGAATAGAGAAAACCCTGAGATTGAATAGAGAAAAACCTGAGATTGAATAGAGAAAAGGCTGAGATTGAATAGAGAAAATCCTGAGATTGAATAGAGAAAAACCTGAGATTGAATACAGAAAATCCTGAGATTGAATGGAGAAAATCCTGAGATTGAATACAGAAAATCCTGAGAAATTCAGTTTACAACTGAATAGAGAAGACCCTGAGAAATTCAGTTTACAACCAAACTTTACCAACTGAAATTTGGTTTACAACTGAACTTTACTGAATAGAGAAAACCCTGAGAATGAATAGAGAAAATCCTGAGAAATTCCATTTACAACCAAACTTTACCAATAGAGAAAACCCTGAGAAACTCAGTTTACAACTGAACTTTGCTGATTGAATAGAGAAAAGGCTGAGATTGAATAGAGAAAAACCTGAGATTGAATACAGAAAAACCTGAGATTGAATAGAGAAAAACCTGAGATTGAATACAGAAAAACCTGAGATTGAATAGAGAAAAACCTGAGATTGAATAGAGAAAAACCTGAGATTGAATAGAGAAAATCCTGAGATTGAATAGAGAAAAACCTGAGATTGAATAGAGAAAATCCTGAGATTGAATAGAGAAAATCCTGAGATCGAATACAGAAAATCCTGAGAAATTCAGTTTACAACTGAATAGAGAAGACCCTCAGAAATTCGGTTTACAACCAAACTTTACCAACTGAAATTTGGTTTACAACTGAACTTTACTGAATAGAGAAAACCCCGAGAATGAATAGAGAAAATCCTGAGAAATTCCATTTACAACCAAACTTTACCAATAGAGAAAACCCTGAGAAACTCAGTTTACAACTGAACTTTGCTGATTGAATAGAGAAAAGGCTGAGATTGAATAGAGAAAAACCTGAGATTGAATAGAGAAAAACCTGAGATTGAATAGAGAAAAACCTGAGATTGAATAGAGAAAAACCTGAGATTGAATAGAGAAAAACCTGAGATTGAATACAGAAAAACCTGAGATTGAATAGAGAAAAACCTGAGATTGAATAGAGAAAAACCTGAGATTGAATAGAGAAAAACCTGAGATTGAATAGAGAAAAACCTGAGATTGAATACACAAAAACCTGAGATTGAATAGAGAAAAACCTGAGATTGAATACACAAAATCCTGAGATTGAATAGAGAAAAACCTGAGATTGAATACACAAAATCCTGAGATTGAATACACAAAATCCTGAGATTGAATAGAGAAAAACCTGAGATTGAATAGAGAAAAACCTGAGATTGAATAGAGAAAAACCTGAGATTGAATAGAGAAAAACCTGAGATTGAATACAGAAAATCCTGAGATTGAATAGAGAAAAACCTGAGATTGAATAGAGAAAAACCTGAGATTGAATACAGAAAAACCTGAGATTGAATACAGAAAATCCTGAGATTGAATACAGAAAAACCTGAGATTGAATAGAGAAAAACCTGAGATTGAATAGAGAAAAACCTGAGATTGAATACAGAAAAACCTGAGATTGAATACAGAAAATCCTGAGAAATTCAGTTTACAACTGAACTTTACCAATAGAGAAAACCCTGAGAAATTCAGTTTATATCCAAACTTTACCAGTAGAGAAAACCCTAAGAAATTCAAAAAAACCTCCACCCACGATAACCACGGAATGCTTTGGCTTGGAAAGGAATTTCAATCTCATTTTTCACCTCCTTCCCTTCTCCAGGTGCCATTCCCAACCTGGATCCATAAAATTTCCCCTCCTGAAACACCAAAAAACCCTCGGAATATTCTCCCCTCCATCCCCGGCCGCGAATAATTTGAATTATTTGATATCGGATCTGCGAATAATCCGAGGAATAATCAAGAGCGGAGACAAGAGAACAGCACGAGGCACGGGAGAGGGGCAATTTTAATAATTAGGCTGACCACAGAGGTTCATTATGCAAATGAGGCAGCTGCTCAGTCATGCAAATGAGGAGCCCAGAAGGCTTGAAAAGATTTGCAGAGAGCGATTTGGTGAAGTCAGTGATTACGGAGCCGCCGAACAAAAGGTGAGGTAATTAATTTTAATCGCCGGGCAATCTTCGGAGTGAATTCGCGGAGAAAATTAAACGGAGCTTGGGATCAGAATGAGCCTTTTGAATAAGCTCATTTGATTTTTTTATCAAAAAAAAAGGCAAATCCTCCTCCTCCAGACAGGGTCTGAGCCACTTATTCACTCGGAGAAAAACCAAATTCTGTTTAAGCTTTTCAAAGGTCTAATTGAATTTTTTTCTGTGTTATATAATTTAACACAAACCCTGGAATTTTTGATCATTTCCACAGAACTCGGCGATGTCTTTTACTAATATCTAAGAGCGAGGATAAAGTTTTATTTTTCTATTTAAAGCACCGTTTCTTTATTAGATTTGGCATTCATTAAGAGTGGAAAATAGAATTTTGATAAAGTATCTGAAAGGATGGCAATGAAGAAGGCAGCAGGGCCTTTTTTTTCAGAGGGTTTTTTGGGGGCAGAGCCATTTTTTCGGGTTAAAATGTGGTAAAAACATTAAAAAAGGGAAGAAAAGTGATATTGCTTAGGGTTTTTACCTCAGAATGGGTTTGGCCTGAAGTATCTCTGAACTGAGAAAATTCTGTTTGTGCTGAGCCTTTTTTTCAGAGGGATTTTTTGGGGGCAGAGCCATTCCTTGGTGTGAAAATGGGGTAAAGACATTAAGAAAGAGAAGGAAATTGATATGGTTAAGGCTCCTTGGGGTTAAAACATGATAAAAACATGAAGAAAGCGAAGAAAACTGATATGGTTTAGGATTTTTACCTCAGAATGGATGAGGCCTGAAGTGTCTCTGAACTGAGCCACGTCTGCTGGGCTGTTCTTGGGAGGATTTTTTGGGGGGCAGAGCCTTTCCTTGGGGTGAAAATGTGGTAAAAACATGAAGAAAAAGACAAAAACTGGTGTGGTTTAGGCTCCTTGGGGTTAAAATATGATAAAAACATTAAGAAAGGGAAGAAAATGGGTGAGGTTTAGGGTTTTTACCACAGAATGGGTCAGGCCTGAAGTGTCTCTGAGCTGAGGGATTTCTGCTCGCGCTGGGCCTTTTTTTCAGAGGATTTTTGGGGGTCAGAGCAATTCCTTGGAGTTACAACATCACAAAAACATTAAGAAAGGGAAGAAAATGGGAGAGATTTAGGGTTTTTACCTCAGAATGGGTTAGGCCTGAGGTGTCTCTGAGCTGAGCCACTTCTGCTGGGCTGCTCTTGGGAGGATTTTTTGGGGGGCAGAGCCTTTCCTTGGGGTGAAAATGTGGTAAAAACATGAAGAAAAAGACAAAAATTGGTGTGCTTTAGGCTCCTTGGGGTTAAAATACGATAAAAACATGAAGAAAGGGGAGAAAATTGATATGGTTTAGAGTTTTTACCTCAGAATGGATTAGGCTGAAGTGTCTCTGAGCTGAGCCACCTCTGCTCGTGCTGAGCCTTTTTTCAGAGAATTTTTGGCAGAAGAACCATTCCTTGGGAATATTTTTCCAGTTTCCTTCTTTTCTTAATGTTTTTATCATGTTTGAACCCCAAGGAGCCTAAACCACACCAATTTCCTTCCCTTTCTTAATGTCTTTACCCCATTTTCACCCCAAGGAATGGCTCTGCCACCCAGAAATCCTCGGAAAAAAAGGTTCAGCACGAGCAGAAATGGCTCAGGTCAAAGACACTTCAGACCTAACCCATTCTGAGGTGAAAACCCTAAACCATATCATTTTCTTCCCTTTTTAAATGTTTTTACCACATTTTCACCCCAAAGAATGGCTTTGCCCCCAAAAATCCTCTGAAAAAAAGGCTCAGCACGAGCAGAAGTGGCTCAGTTAAAAGACACTGGAGACCTAACCCATTCGGAGGTAAAAACCCTAAACCATATCAATTTTCTTCTCTTTCTTATTGTTTTTATCATGTTTTTAACCCCAAGGAACCCAAACCACACCAATTTTCTTCCCTTTCTTAATGTTTTTACCACATTTTAATCCCAAAAAATGGCTCTGCCACCCAAAAATCCTCCGAAAAAAAGGCTCAGCACGAGCAGAAATGCCTCAGTTCAGAGACACTTCAGGGCTAACCCATTTGAGGTAAAAACCTTAAACCATATCACTTTTCTTCCCTTTTTAAATGTTTTTATCACATTTTCACCCCGAGGAATGTCTCTGCCACCCAAAAAACCTTCCCAAGAACAGCCCAGCAGAAGTGCCTCAGTTCAGAGACACCTCAGGCCTAATCCATTCCGAGGTAAAAACCTTAAACCTCACCCATTTTCTTCCCTTTCTTTATGTTTTTATCATGTTTGAACCCCAAAGAGCCTAAACCACACCAATTTCCTTCTTTTTCTTCATGCTTTTCCCCCATTTTCACCCCAAGGAAAGGCTCTGCAACACATAAATCCTCTGAAAAAAAAGGGCTCAGCACGAGCAGAGGTGGCTCAGCTCAGAGACACTTCAGGCCTAGCCCATTCTGAGGTAAAAACCCTAAACCACATCATTTTTTTCACCTTTTTTAATGTCTTTACCATATTTTAACCCCAAGGAATAGGTCTGTCCCCCAAAAAAACTCTGAAAAAAAAAGGCTCAACATAAACAGAATTGGCTCAGTTCAGAGACCCTTCAGGCCTGACCCATTCTGAGGTAAAAATCCTAATCTGTATCACCTTTATTCCCTTTTTTAATGTTTTTACCTCATTTTAACCCCAAGGAACAGCTCTGCCCCCCCAAAAAAACCTTCTGAAAAAAAAATAAAAAAGGAACAAAGATTGGGAACATCCAGCGCCTCAAACAGGTCCGGAATGTGTTAAATAAAACCCTTCTGGTGCCCTTGGCCACCACCAGCACAGGCCTGGGTGTCACACAGTGACATCGCTCAGTGTCACCGAAAACTGCAGAATTAAATGCAAAAATGACCCCGCAGAGCTCGGAAAAAATCGATATAATCCACGGGGACCTCACATCCTCACCAATGACCTCCTCGCTCTCCATCTCTCACAAGATTTTTTATTTTTATTTTCCCTCTGCTTGATCTCAGGGCAGAAACACAGCTGGCAAGAATTCATTCAGGGTGCACAGCTTTCTGTGAATAAACCCAAAATGAGGGAAAATTCCCAAAAATATTAGTGGCGTCTCACTCAGCTGACGTGTTCTGAAAGCTGCAGCTTTGATGATTGCCCAGAGCAGGAATTTCTAAAAGCTCAAATGCTGATTTTTTTGACTTTTTGCCGCTCCGTTTTTATTTTTATTCAACGTTTCATTGCTTTATCACCGGCGCCAGGAGCGCGGCGGTTTCTTAGCAGCATCAGCTTCCCGAGGTTCAGGCTTTTCAAATCCCAAAGAAAGTTAGTTAAAATGCAGCCATTTATTGACTAAAACGCAATTTCCCAGTTCTGATAAGGTAACAGAATCTACGCCTGCTAAAAGATAAGGGAGAACGTTTTTTTTTTTTCCCATGAGATGCCACTGAGAGATAATTCCGCTCCCTCCCGCTGTGGCAATCGGTGTTCAGAACCCACAGTGGGATCTGTGCTCGAAATCGCAGCCGTTCCGAGGGAAAAATGCAAAAATACACGTGTTTTGTTCTCATTCCTCATGGTTTTGCCACGTTTTAAACCCCGAGGAATGGCTCTGCAACCCAGAAATCCTCGGAAAACAAAAGGCCCAGCATGAGCAGAAGTGCCTCAGTTCAGAGACACTTGAGACCGAATCCATTCTGAGGTAAAAACCCTAAACCTCACCCATTTTCTTCTCCTTTTTAATGTTTTTATCATGTTTTAAACAATTTTCTTATCTTTCTTAATGTTTTTACCTCATTTTCACCCCGAGGAATGGCTCTGCCACCCAAAAATCCTCTGAAAAAAAGGCCCAGCACAAGCAGAAATGGCTCAGTTCAGAGACACTTCAGACCGAATCTATTCTGAGGAAAAAAACCCTAAACGTCACCCATTTTCTTCTCCTTTTTAATGTTTTCACCATGTTTTAACCAATTTTCTAATCTTACTTAATGTTTTTGCCCCATTTTCACCCCAAGGAATGGCTCTGCCACCCAAAAACCCTCTGGAAAAAAGGCTCAGCACGAGCAGAAATGGCTCAGTTCAGAGACACTTGAGACCGAATCTATTCTGAGGTAAAAATCCTAAACCTCACCCATTTTCTTCCCTTTCTTAATGTTTTTACCATGTTTTAACCAATTTTCTAATCTTACTTAATGTTTTTGCCACGTTTTAACCCCAAGGAATGGCTCTGCCACCCAAAAATCCTCGGAAAACAAAAGGCCCAGCACGAGCAGAAATGGCACAGTTCAGAGACACTTTAGACCGAATCTATTCTGAGGTAAAAATCCTAAACCTTCGCCCATTTTCTTCTCCTTTTTAATGTTTTTATCATGTTTTAAACAATTTTCTAATCTTTCTTAATGTTTTTGCCACATTTTAACCCCGAGGAATGGTTCTGCCACCCAAAAATCCTCTGGAAAAAAGGCCCAGCATGAGCAGAAGTGCCTCAGTTCAGAGACACTTTAGACTGAATCCATTCTGAGGTAAAAATCCTAAACCTTCACCCATTTTCTTCTCCTTTTTAATGTTTTTATTATGTTTTAAACAATTTTCTAATCTTACTTAATGTTTTTGCCACGTTTTAACCCCAAGAAATGGTTCTGGCACCCAAAAACCCTCTGGAAAAAAGGCTCAGCACAAGCAGAAGTGCCTCAGTTCAGAGACACCTCAGGCCTAACCCATTCTGAGGTAAAAACCCTAAAGCAAACCAATTTTCTTAAATTTCTTAATGTTTTTACCATGTTTTAACCCCAAGGAGCCTAAACCACACCAATTTTCTTCCCTTTCTTAATATTTTTACCACATTTTCACCCCAAGGAATGTCACTGCCACTCAGAAATCCTCTGAATAAAAAGGCCCAGCATGAGCAGAAATGCCTCAGTTCAGAGACACTTCAGACCTAACCTATTCTGAGGTAAAAACCCTAAACCACACCGATTTTCTTATATTTCTTAATACTTTTACCTCATTTCAACCCCAAAGAGCCTAAACCACACCCATTTTCTAATCTTTCTTAATATTTTTGCCCCATTTCAATCCCAAGAAAAGGCTCTGCCCCCCAAAAAATCCTCCCAAGAGAAGGCTCAGCATGAGGAGAAGTGACTCAGTTAAAAGACACTTCAGACCTAACCCATTCTGAGGTAAAAACCCTAAACCATACCAGTTTTTTTTTCTTTTTTAATATTTTTACCCCATTTTAAACCCAAGGAACAGCTCTGCCCCCCAAAATTCCTCTAAAAAAATGCCCAGCACGAGCAGAAAATCCTCAGTTCAGAGCCACTTCAGGCCTAACACATTCTGAGCTAAAAACCCTAAACCACACCCATTTTCTTCTATTTTTTCATGTTTTTACCCAATTTTAACCCCAAGGAACAGCTCTGCCCCCCAAAAATCCTCTTAAAAAAAGGCCCAACACAAACACAAATCCGTCAACTAAGACACACTTCAGGCCTAACACATTCTGAGGTAAAAACCCTAAACCACACCCATTTTCTTATATTTCTTAATATTTTACCTCATTTTAACCCCAAAGAGCCTAAACCACACCAATTTTCTTCCCTTTCTTAATGTTTTTACCACATTTTCACCCCAAGGAATGTCACTGCCACTCAGAAATCCTCTGAATAAAAAGGCCCAGCACGAGCAGAAGTGCCTCAGTTCAGAGACACTTCAGACCTAATCCATTCTGAGGTAAAAACCTTAAACCATATCAGTTTTCTTCTCTTTCTTATTGTTTTTATCATGTTCTAACCCCAAAGAGCCTAAGCCACACCCATTTTTGTCTTTTTCTTCATGTCTTTACCACATTTGAACCCCAAGGAATGGCTCTGCCACCCAGAAATCCTCTGAAAAAAAGGCTCAGCACGAGCAGAAATGGCTCAGCTCAGAGACACTTCAGGCCTAACACATTCTGAGGTAAAAACCCTAAACCTCACCCATTTTCTTATTTTTCTTCATGTTTTTACCACATTTTCACCCCAAGGAAAGGCTCTGCCCCCCAAAAAATCCTCCCAAGAACAGCCCAGCAGCAGTGGCTCAGTTCAGAGACACTTTAGACCAAATCCATTCTGAGGTAAAAATCCTAAACCATATCAGTTTTCTTCTCTTTCTTATAGTTTTTATCATGTTCTAACCCCAAGGAACCCAAACTACACCAATTTTCTTCTGTTTCTTAATGTCTTTACCCCATTTTCACCCCAAGGAATGGCTCTGTCCCCCAAAAATCCTCTGAATAAAAAGGCTCAGCACGAGCAGAAGTGCCTCAGCTCAGAGGCACTTCAGGCCTAACACATTCTGAGGCAAAAATCCTAAACCATATCAATTTTCTTCTCTTTCTTATTGTTTTTATCATGTTTTTAACCCCAAGGAACCCAAACCACACCCATTTTCTTCCCTTTCTTAATGTTTTTAACACATTTTTACTCCAAGGAATGGCTCTGCCACCCAAAAATCCTCTGAAAAAAGGCCCAGCACGAACAGGAATGCCTCAGTTCAGAGACACTTCAGGGCTAACCCATTCTGAGGCAAAAATCCTAAACCATATCAGTTTTCTTCTCTTTCTTATCATTTTTATCATGTTTTAACCCCAAGGAGCCGAAACCACACCCATTTTCTTCTATTTCTTCCAATTTTTACCCCATTTTAACCCCAAGGAAAGGTTCTGCCCCCCCAAAAATCCTCCGAAGAACAGCACAGCAGCAGTGGCTCAGTTCAGAGACACTTCAGGGCTAACCCATTCTGAGGTAAAAACCCTAAATAATATCAGTTTTCTTCCCTTTCTTCATGTTCTTACCTCATTTTAACCCCAAGAAACGGCTCTGCCCCCCAAAAACCCTCTAGAAAAAGGTCCAGCATGAGCAGAAATGCCTCAGTTCAGAGCCACTTCAGGCCTAACACATTCTGAGGTACAAACCCTAAACCACATCACTTTTCTTCCCTTTTTTAATGTCTTTACCACATTTTAACCCCAAGGAATGTCTCTGCCACAAAGCAATCCTCTGAAGAAAGGCTCAGCACGAGCAGTAACGCCTCAGCTCAGAGACACTTCATGCCTAACCCAGTCTGAGGTAAAAATCCTAAACCATATCAGTTTTCTTCTCTTTCTTATTGTTTTTATCATGTTTTAACCCTAAGGAGCCTAAACCACACCAATTTCCTTCTCTTTCTTAATGTTTTTACCCCATTTTCACCCCAAGAAATGGCCCCAAAACCCTCTGAAATAAAGGCCCAGAGCGAGCAGAATTGCCTCAGCTCAGAGCCACTTCAGGCCTAACTCATTCTGAGGTAAAAACCCTAAACCATATCACTTTTCTTCCCCTTTTTAATATTTTTACCCTGTTTTAACCCCAAGGAATGGCTCTGTCCCCCAAAAATCCTGTAAACAAAAGGCCCAGCATGAGCAGAAGTGCCTCAGTTCAGAGACACTTTAGGCCTAACCTATTCTGAGGTAAAAACCCTAAACCACACCAATTTTCTTATATTTCTTAATACTTTTACCTCATTTTAACCCCAAAGAGCCTAAACCACACCCATTTTCTAATCTTTCTTAATATTTTTGCCCCATTTCATTCTCAAGAAAAGGCTCTGCCCCCCAAAAAATCCTCCCAAGAGAAGGCTCAGCACGAGGAGAAGGGACTCAGTTAAATGACACTTCAGACCTAACCCATTCTGAGGTAAAAACCCTAAACCATATCAGTTTTTTTTTCTTTTTTAATATTTTTACCCCATTTTAAACCCAAGGAACAGCTCTGCCCCCCAAAAACCCTCTAAAAAAAATGCCCAGCACGAGCAGAAAATCCTCAGCTCAGAGCCACTTCAGGCCTAACTCATTCTGAGGTAAAAACCCTAAACCTTATCAGTTTTTTTTTCTTTTTTAATATTTTTACCCCATTTTAAACCCAAGGAACAGCTCTGCCCCCCAAAAACCCTCTAAAAAAAATGCCCAGCACGAGCAGAAAATCCTCAGCTCAGAGCCACTTCAGGCCTAACTCATTCTGAGGTAAAAACCCTAAACCATATCAGTTTTTTTTTTTTCTTTTTTAATATTTTTACCCCATTTTAACCCCAAGGAACAGCTCTGCCCCCCCAAAATCCTCTGAAAAAAAGGCCCAGCACGAGCAGAAATCCCTCAGTTTATATCCACTCCAGGCCTCACCCACGCCGCGCTATTTGCGCCGATTAATTAACCGCCTGGCTAACGAGGAGCAGCGAACGGCAATGGCTGCGGAGGGGAAGGTTTTAGGTTTATTTTTATTTCCCTCACAGCTTCCATCAAGACCTCCGGGCCTCGGCTTTGACAAGGAGGACGGAGCCTCTCCCGCCACGATAAATGCGCAATTATCCCAAAGCGATAATCACCGCCTGCTCTCCCCGAAAGGTCCTGAAAGGTCTGTCTCGGCTCAGGAAGCAGCAAAAAAAAAAACACCAAAAAAAAATGACATTGAAGAGAAAAAACCCTGACAAGACCTTGAAACGCTGTTGGTTTTGTCGAGCCCGTGGTGTTTGCTGAGCTCTCATCCATCACGGCAGCAGCAATTTAGATAATTTTTTTTTTTTTTTTTCTCTCAGAGACAAATTATTAGGCAGCTGGAAGTGCAAACACCAGGGTGAATTAACATATGTTGGAGTGAAATGTTTCCAACGAGGAAAATGCGTGGCTGGAGCAGGAGCTGAGTTGAAATCTCTTTTTTTTTTAATTTTTTTTTTTTTTTAATCCGCCCCCATAAAAAATGAAGCTTTAGAGAGGAACAAAAAAGGCTAATTTGGATGAGGCAGTGCTTATCTCCTCCTTCCTTATGTGAGCTGTCTGCTTTTCCCAGCGAGCTGAGCCAAATTTTAATTCAAAAATTGCGGCTTTGCGTTTCTCCCTGAAGAGAAGCAGCAAAAAAATCCTCAAAATAAAATTTGGGGAGCCCTGAGTTTAGAATTTGGGGTTCTTTGTTCCACCTCAGGATATTCAATAAATCCCTGAGCTGCACCAATAAAAATCGGGCTGGAGATGGAACTTTCAACTCCCAAAAATCCAAAATTTTTTGTCCAAAAATCCACAATTTTTTGCCCAAAAATCCAAAATTCTCCTTAGCCCAACATTCCATCCCTAGCGACTGTGGTGCCTTCAGGAGTAGGAAATTCTCCTCAAATTTTTATTTTTCCCCAGAATGCGTTTGGTCACTCTCAGCCCAACCACAAAGAAATTATTCCTTTGGATTTAATTTCCATTTCAGAGGATCCCCCGGTTCTCGTCGTGTAATAATATTTATTTATTCTAATTTTATACAATATTAATCACAAGATCTATTTATCAAATCAATATTTATCCTTATTTGCTCTTCCCTGCGCCACTCGGGACTTCACAAATCTCTACGATATCTCTCAAATATTTTTTCCTCCTCCCTGACTTTGAAATTTTTAAAAAGGAAAAACTGAACAAAATTCCAGCCACGAGATAATTTTCAAATATTTTTTTTCTCCTCCCTAATTTTTAAATTTTTAAAGAATTTTTAAAAGGAAAAACTGAACAAGATTCAAGCTGTGATATCACTCTCAAATATTTTTTCCTCCTCTGATTTTTAATTTTTTTAAAAGGAAAAACCAAACAAAATTCAAGCTGTGATATCACTCTCAAATATTTTTTCCTCCTCTGATTTTTAATTTTTTTAAAAGGAAAAACCAAACAAAATTCAAGCTGTGATATCACTCTCAAATATTTTTCCCTTTTTTCCACAGCATCGTTTTCCTCCTCTCTGATTTTTAAATTTTTAAGGAATTTTTAAAGAAGAACCGAACAAGATTCAAGCTACGATACCACTCTCAAATATTTTTTCCTCCCTGATTTTAAAATTTTTAAAAGGAAAAACCAAACGAGATCCAAGCCATGATATAATTTTCAAATATTTTTTTCTCCTCCCTAATTTTTAAATTTTTAAAGAATTTTTAAAAGGAAAAACTGAACAAGATTCAAGCTACGATATCACTCTCAAATATTTTTTCCTCCTCTGATTTTTAATTTTTTAAAAGGAAAAGCCAAACAAAATTCCAGCTGTGATATCTCTCAGATATTTTTTCCTCCTCCCTGATTTTTAATTTTTTAAAAGGAAAAACCCAACAAGATTCAACCCATGATATAATTTTCAAATATTTTTTTCTCCTCCCTGATTTTTAAATTTTTAAAGAACTTTCAAAGGGAAAAACTGAACAAAATTCAAGCTACAATACCTCTCTCAAATATTTTTCCTCCTCTCTGATTTTTAAATTTTTAAAGAATTTTCAAAGGGAAAAACTGAACAAAATTCCAGCTGTGATATCTCTCAAATATTTTTTTCCTCCTCCCTGATTTTTAAATTTTTAAAAGGAAAAACCCAACAAGATTCAAGCCATGATATAATTTTCAAATATTTTTTTCTCCTCTCTAATTTTTAAATTTTTAAAGAACTTTCAAAGGGAAAAACTGAACAAAATTCAAGCTACAATATCTCTCTCAAATATTTTTTCCTCCTCTGATTTTTAATTTTTTAAAAGGAAAAACCAAACAAAATTCAAGCTGTGATATCTCTCAAATATTTTTCCTCCTCCCTAATTTTTAAATTTTTTAAGAATTTTCAAAAGGAAAAAGCGAACAAAATTCCAGCTGTGATATCTCTCAGATATTTTTTCCTCCTCCCTGATTTTTAAATTTTTAAATTTTTAAAAGGAAAAACCGAACAAGATTCAAGCTGTGATATAATTTTCAAATATTTTTTTCTCCTCTCTGATTTTTAATTTTTTAAAAGGAGAAACCAAACAAAATTCAAGCTGCGATATCACTCTCAAATATTTTTTCCTCCCTGACTTTTAAAATTTTTAAAGAATTTTCAAAGGCAAGAACTGAACAAGATTCCAGCTGTGATATCTCTCAAATATTTTTCCTCCTCCCTGATTTTTAAATTTTTAAATTTTCAAAGGCAAGAACTGAACAAGATTCAAGCTGTGATATCTCTCAGATATTTTTCCTCCTCCCTGATTTTTAATTTTTTAAAAGGAAAAAACCAACGAGATTCAACCCATGACATAATTTTCAAATATTTTTCCTCCTCTGATTTTTAAATTTTTAAAGAATTTTCAAAGGGAAAAACTGAACAAAATTCAAGCTGTGATATCACTCTCAAATATTTTTTCCTCCCTGATTTTTAAATTTTTAAAGAATTTTCAAAGGGAAAAACTGAACAAAATTCAAGCTACAATATCACTCTCAAATATTTTTCCTCCTCCCTGATTTTTAATTTTTTAAAAGGAAAAACCCAACGAGATTCAAGCCATGACATAATTTTCAAATATTTTTTCTCCTCTCTGATTTTTAATTTTTACAGAATTTTTAAAGAAGAACCGAGCAAGATTCCAGCACAATTTTTCCATTTTCGCTGATTTTTTTGACTAAAAATAATTCCATTCCAACCACCAGGGCTGTGCTCCTCACAGCCATTTTTTAAAAATTTTATTCCTCCAACCTTGAGATCATCGTTTTGCATTAAAACCACGAAAAAAATCCTTTAATAAACATCATTTTATATCCAATTTTCTCCTTTATATCCAATTTTCTCCCTGATTTTCCCAACAGCACTGATCCCTCGGGGACGGCGCTAATTAAATCCCTCCGTGTTAATTGACTATTTAATCCACCCCTTAATAACCTCCGATAATTCCATGCAAAAAAAATGCCAAAATTACAAGAAAAAAACCCTAATTTTTACAAATCACAGAGATTTGTCAAATGTTTGGGAGAACACGACGACCGCGGAGTGTTGTCGAGAGAATTTTTCGTGGCCAGAGGGAAGAAATTCATCTCCAGCGCGACGAGAAAACGAGTTGTGTGCAAATAAAAAATCTCTCTGTGCTCAATCGACGCAAAAAAGGAGGAGGTTTGGGGTTTTGGAAGCGAAAGAAAATAAAATTTCCTCTTGATAAATGCACCTGACGCCTCAGACAGCAGGAAAATGTGTTTTGTGATGTGTGTGGAAGAGGAAAAAAAACCAGAATATTTGTAAAATGTCCTAAATTTGATTTATGGAGTGAGGAGGATTTGCAGAGCTGGAGAGTTGAAATCTCATATTTATGGGAGAGTGGAGGTGAAAAAGCCCAAAAATTCACTTTATCGATGAGAAATCGATAAATCCTGGGAGGGTTCATCCCAAAATTCCTGACCTTGAGCTCCTCCAGACCTCCCAAATAGTTCCTAATATTCCAAATCCTTCCCAATATCCCAAATCATTCCTAATATCCGAAATCATTCCTAATATCCGAAATCATTCCTAATATCCGAAATTGTTCTGAATATCCCAAATCATTCCTAATATCCCAAATCATTCCTAATATCCAAAATTGTTCCCAATATCCGAAATTGTTCCTAATATCCCAAATCGTTCCCAATACCCGAAATCATTCCCAATATCCCAAATCGTTCCCAATATCCCAAATCGTTCCTAATATTCCAAATCGTTCCTAATATCCCAAATTGTTCCTAATATCCAAAATCCTTCCCAATATCCGAAATCCTTCCTAATATCCCAAATCGTTCCTAATATTTCAAATCCGTCCCAATATCCGAAATCGTTCCCAATATCTGAAATTGTTCCCAATATCCCAAATCCCTCCTAATATCTGAAATCGTTCCTAATACCTGAAATCGTTCCCAATATCCCAAATCCTTCCTAATATCCGAAATTGTTCCTAATATCCCAAATTGTTCCTAATATCCGAAATCCTTCCTAATATTCCAAATCGTTCCCAATATCCAAAATCGTTCCCAATATCTGAAATTGTTCCCAATATCCGAAATCCTTCCTAATATCTAAAATCGTTCCTAATATCCGAAATCGTTCCTAATATTCCAAATCCTTCCTCATATCCAAAATCGTTCCTAATATCCAAAATCCTTCCTAATATCCCAAATCGTTCCCAATATCCAAAATGGTTCCTAATATCCAAAATCCTTCCTGATATCCGAAATACTTCCTAGTATTCCAAATCCCTCCTAATATCCGAAATCATTCCCAATATCCGAAATTGTTCCCAATATCCCAAATCCTTCCTAATATCCCAAATCGTTCCTAATATCCCAAATTGTTCCTAATATCGGAAATCCTTCCTAATATCCCAAATCGTTTCCAATATCCCAAATCGTTCCTAATATCCGAAATCGTTCCTGAGACCAAATCGTTCCTAATATCCCAAATCGTTCCCAATATCCGAAATCGTTCCTAATATCCCAAATCGTTCCCAATATCCCAAATCGTTCCCAATATCCAAAATCCTTCCTAATATCCCAAATCCTTCCTAATATCCAAAATCGTTCCTAATATCCGAAATCCTTCCCAATACCCGAAATCGTTCCTAATATCTGAAATCCTTCCTAATATCCGAAATTGTTCCTAATATCTGAAATCGTTCCTAAGAGACCAAATCCTTCCTAATATCCCAAATCCCTCCTAATATCTGAAATCATTCCCAATATCCCAAATCATTCCTAATATCCAAAATCGCTCCTAAGAGACCAAATCGTTCCTAATATTCCAAATCCTTCCCAATACCCGAAATCGTTCCTAATATCCAAAATCATTCCTAATATCTGAAATTGTTCCTAATATCCAAAATTGTTCCCAATATCTGAAATTGTTCCCAATATCCCAAATCCCTCCTAATATCCCAAATCCCTCCTAATATCCCAAATCGTTCCTAATATCACAAATCGTTCCTAATATCCCAAATTGTTCCTAAGAGACCAAATCATTCCTAATACCCGAAATCGTTCCTAACATCTGAAATCCTTCCCAATATCCCAAATCGTTCCTAATATCCGAAATCGTTGCTAATATCCCAAATCATTCCTAATATCCCAAATTGTTCCCAATATCTGAAATCCTTCCTAATATTCCAAATCCTTCCCAATACCCGAAATTGTTCCTAATATCCCAAATCCTTCCCAATATCCGAAATCATTCCCAATATCCGAAATTGTTCCCAATATCCCAAATCCTTCCTAATATCCGAAATTGTTCTTAATATCCCAAATCGTTCCCAATATCCCAAATTGTTCCTAATATCCGAAATCCTTCCTAATATCCGAAATCCTTCCCAATATCCCAAATCCTTCCTAATATCCCAAATCATTCCTAATATCCCAAATCATTCCTAATATCCCAAATCGTTCCTAATATCCGAAATTGTTCCTAATATCCCAAATCCTTCCTAATATTCCAAATCCTTCCCAATATCCCAAATCGTTCCGAATATCCCAAATCGTTCCCAATATCCGAAATCATTCCCAATATCCCAAATTGATCCTAATATCTGAAATCCTTCCCAATATCCCAAATCATTCCTAATATCCCAAATCGTTCCTAATATCCAAAATCATTCCTAATATCCCAAATCATTACTAATATTCCAAATCCTTCCCAATATCCGAAATCGTTCCTAATATCTGAAATCGTTCCTAATATCCCAAATCCTTCCTAATATCCCAAATCGTTCCTAATATCCGAAATCATTCCCAATATCCGAAATTGTTCCCAATATCCCAAATCCCTCCTAATATCCAAAATCGTTCCTAATATCCAAAATCCTTCCTAATATCCCAAATCGTTCCCAATATCCCAAATAGTTCCTAATATCCGAAATCCTTCTTAATATCCGAAATTGTTCCAAATATCCCAAATCGTTCCCAATATCAAAAATCGTTCCTAATATCTGAAATTGTTCCTAATATCCGAAATCATTCCTAATATCCAAAATCCTTCCTAATATCCGAAATCCTTCCTAATATCCGAAATTGTTCCTAATATTCCAAATCCCTCCCAATATCCCAAATCGTTCCCAATATCCGAAATCATTCCGAATATCCCAAATCGTTCCCAATATCCCAAATCGTTCCTAATATCCCAAATTGTTCCTAATATCGGAAATCCTTCCTAATATTCCAAATCCTTCCCAATATCCCAAATCGTTCCCAATATCCAAAATCCTTCCTAATATCCCAAATCGTTCCTAATATCCGAAATTGTTCCCAATATTCCAAATCCTTCCCAATATCTGAAATCCTTCCTAATATCTGAAATCGTTCCTAATATCACAAATCGTTCCTAATATCCCAAATTGTTCCTAAGAGACCAAATCATTCCTAATATCTGAAATCGTTCCTAATATCCGAAATCATTCTTAATATCCCAAATCCTTCCCAATATCCCAAATCCTTCCTAATATCCCAAATCCTTCCTAATATCCCAAATCCTTCCTAATATCCCAAATCGTTCCCAATATCCCAAATCGTTCCTAATATCAGAAATCGTTCCCAATATCTGAAATCGTTCCTAATATCCCAAATCGTTCCCAATATCCCAAATCGTTCCTAATATCAGAAATCGTTCCCAATATCTGAAATCGTTCCTAATATCCCAAATCGTTCCTAAGAGACCAAATCATTCCTAATATCCCAAATCGTTCCCAATATCCCAGATCGTTCCTGATATCCCAAATCCTTTTCTCCAAGCAGATCCCACACTCCACAAATGCCAAATCTGTCCCCAAAACGGCACCACAGCACCCCAGCCTGCCCAGCAAAGGAAGAAAAATCAACCCAAAATTCATCTTTTATCCCTCACAGCTCTGCCCTGCAGAGGAAATTAATTGAGGAAAATTAATTGAGGAAAATTAATTGAGGAAAATTATTTGAGGAAAATTATTTGAGGAAAATTATTTGAGTAAAACTTGAGAAAAAAAAACAATTCCTCCGCCGATCAAATTAACCGTTAGCTCATAATTACAATTTCCCAGGAAGAGTCGATACGGAGTTAAAAAAAAGATTCAGGAAGAAAAAAAAAAAAAAAGAAATAAAAATCCTTAAATTTAAAATTAGAGAATAAAAGACACGGCAGCTTCTTTTATTAAATCCGCCCCGAAATCGGAGATTTTCGTGACGAGCGAGACGGCGCCGGGCGAGGCTGACACGATTCCCAAAAAAATCCAATTTTGATCTGATATTGACTCACCGCGGCCTCGGGAAAAATTGCAAATTCTCAGCGACTCCTGAGGTGTGATTGAGGAAAAGAATCACAAATAGCTCGGAAAAAATGCCCGAAAATGTTGGAAAATAAAAAAAATCTCGAGCCCAGGCCGGGATTTGGGGTTTTATTGAGGAAAATAAAATAAATAACTCGGAAAAAATGCCCTAAAATGTTGCAAAATAAAAAAAAAGTCGAGTCCAGCAACTCCTGAGGTGTAATTGAGGAAAATAATCATAAATAACTCCGAAAAAATGCCCTAAAATGTTAAAGGATTAAGAAAATGTCAGGTCCAGTCCCTCCTGAGGTGTAATTGAGGAAAATAATCACAAATAGTTCAGAAAAAATGCCCTAAAATGTTCCAAAATAAAAAAAAAAAGTCCAGCCCAGGCCTGGATTTGGAGTTTTATTGAGGAAAATAATCATAAATAATTCTGAAAAAATGCCCTAAAATGTTGAAGGATTAAAAAAAAAATCCAGCCCAGCCCCTCCTGCGGTGTTATTGAGGAAAATAATCACAAATAACTCCAAAAAATGCCCTAAAATGTTAAAGGATTTTAAAAAAATCCAGCCCAGCCCCTCCTGAGGTGTGATTGAGGAAAATAATCACAAATAACTCAGAAAAAATGCCCTAAAAGTGTTGAAGGATTAAAAAAATGTGCAGCCCAGGCCTGGATTTGGGGTTTTATTGAGGAAAATAAAACAAATAACTCGGAAAAAATGCCCTAAAATGTTGAAGGATTAAAAAAATGTCGGGTCCAGCCCCTCCTGAGGTGTGATTGAGGAAAATAATCATAAATAACTCGGAAAAAATGCCCTAAAATGTTGCAAAATAAAAAAAAAGTCGGGTCCAGTCCCTCCTGAGATGTTATTGAGGAAAATAATCATAAATAGTTCAGAAAAAATGCCCTAAAATGTTGAAGGATTAAAAAAATGTGCGGCCCAGGCCTGGATTTGGGGTTTTATTGAGGAAAATAATCATAAATAATTCTGAAAAAATGCCCTAAAATGTTGCAAAATAAAAAAAAAGTCGGGTCCAGTCCCTCCTGAGGTGTGATTGAGGAAAATAATCACAAATAATTCTGAAAAAATGCCCTAAAATGTTGTAAAATAAAATAAAAAAGTCCAGCTCAGCCCCTCCTGAGGTGTAATTGAAGAAAATAATCACAAATAGTTCAGAAAAAATGCCCTAAAAGTGTTGAAGGATTAAAGAAAAGCCTGGCCCAGGCCTGGATTTGGAGTTTTATTGAGGAAAATAATCATAAATAATTCTGAAAAAATGCCCTAAAATGTTGAAGAATTAAAAAAATGTCAGGTCCAGTCCCTCCTGAGATGTTATTGAGGAAAATAATCACAAATAGTTCAGAAAAAATGCCCTAAAATGTTGCAAAATAAAAAAAAAAAGTCCAGCCCAGCCCCTCCTGAGGTGTAATTGAGGAAAATAATCACAAATAACTCCGAAAAAATGCCCTAAAATGTTGAAGGATTAAAAAAAATGTCCAGCCCAGGCCTGGATTTGGAGTTTTATTGAGGAAAATAATCATAAATAATTCTGAAAAAATGCCCTAAAATGTTGAAGGATTAAAAAAAAAATCCAGCCCAGCCCCTCCTGAGGTGTTATTGAGGAAAATAATCATAAATAACTCAGGAAAAATGCCCTAAAATGTTGTAAAATCAAAAAAATGTGCAGCCCAGGCCTGGATTTGGGGTTTTATTGAGGAAAATAATCATAAATAATTCTGAAAAAATGCCCTAAAATGTTGCAAAATAAAAAAAATGTCAGGTCCAGTCCCTCCTGAGATGTTATTGAGGAAAATAATCACAAATAGTTCAGAAAAAATGCCCTAAAATGTTGCAAAATAAAAAAAATGTGCAGCCCAGCCCCTCCTGAGGTGTAATTGAGGAAAATAATCATAAATAACTCCAAAAAATGCCCTAAAATGTTGAAGGATTAAAAAAAAAATCCAGCCCAGCCCTCCTGAGATGTTATTGAGGAAAATAATCACAAATAACTCGGAAAAAATGCCCTAAAATGTTGCAAAATAAAAAAAAATCTCGAGCCCAGGCCTGGATTTGGGGTTTATTTATCCTCCCCTAAAATGAGATTTTTCTCGTCCCCGTCTGACTCGGAGAGGGAAAACATTTAGCTCGAGGAAGGAAAACATTTTGATTGCTGCTCGGAGGAATCGCGGCAATAAAATGATAAAGAGAGATAATAAAAAGGAACCGTCGGTGGAAATCTGAGCCTCTCATCGATAAAATCGCGCTCGAAAAACGCCACGGAAATCCTAATTTATCCCAAAAAATCTCACTGGGGTTTGCAATTTCAGATATTGGGAAGGATTTCGGATATTAGGAACGATTTGGGATATTCGGAACCATTTCGGATATTAGGAACAACTTTGGATATTAGGAACGATTTGGGATATTAGGAAGGATTTGGGATATTTGGAATGATTTGGGATATTTGGAATGATTTGGGATATTTGGAATGATTTGGGATATTTGGAATGATTTCAGATATTAGAAACCATTTTGCATATTCGGAACGATTTGGGATATTAGGAATGATTTCGGATATTGGGAAGGATTTGGGATATTAGGATTGATTTGGGATATCAGGAACGATTTTAGATATCAGGAACGATTTTGGATACTAGGAACGATTTCGGAGATTAGGAACCATTTTGGATATCAGGAACGACTTCAGATATTAGGAACGATTTCGGATATTAGGAACGATTTGGGATATTAGCAATGATTTTGGATATTAGGAACAATTTTGCATATTCGGAACGATTTGGGATATTAGGAATGATTTTGGATATTAGGAACGATTTTGCATATTCGGAACGATTTGGGATATTAGGAATGATTTTGGATATTGGGAAGGATTTGGGATATTAGGAATGATTTGGGATATCAGGAACGATTTTAGATATCAGGAACGATTTTGGATACTAGGAACGATTTCGGAGATTAGGAACCATTTTGGATATCAGGAACGACTTCAGATATTAGGAACGATTTCGGATATTAGGAACGATTTCGGATATTCGGAACAATTTCGGATATTTGGAATGATTTTGGATATTAGGAACGATTTGGTCTCTTAGGAATGATTTCGGAGATTAGGAACCATTTTGGATATCAGGAACGACTTCAGATAATAGGAACGATTTCGGACATTAGGAACGATTTGGGATATTAGAAATGATTTTGGATATTAGGAATGATTTCGGATATTAGGAACCATTTCGGATATTAGCAACGATTTCGGACATTAGGAACAATTTGGGATATTAGGAATGATTTTGGATATTAGGAATGATTTCGGATATTAGGAACCATTTCGGATATTAGCAACGATTTCGGACATTAGGAACAATTTGGGATATTAGGAACAATTTGGGATATTAGGAATGATTTGGGATATTAGGAACGATTTGGGATATTAGGAAGGATTTTGGATATCAGGAACCCTTTCAGATATCAGGAACGATTCCACGCCTGACAGGGCTGTGTGGCACTGCCACGGCCGTGGCGCAGTCACTGTCACCCGACCTCGCGGATGTGGCACTTGGGGACGCGGTTTGGCCGCCGATGCTTGGATTTCCGGCCCTAAATGGAATTTCTAAACTCAATTCCTCCACAATTCCGCGATCTGGGAAAGGGAACAGAACCAATCCCCAGCGCCGGGAGGAACACGAGCGTCTCACACACAGCAACGCCGCCAAGAACTGGAACGAGCTCAGCGATGAGGAACGGGAGAGGGAAACGGGAACTCCTCCTGTCCTGTCCCAGCCCGAGGGGGCCGAGACTCGCGGGGGGACCCAAACCAGAGCTGGGATCTCACCCCCACAGCAAACGGAGCCTGGGGAATCCCAAATCCATCAGGAGATGGATCCCTCCCCACGGATTGCACCTCTGGGGAACACCCAGAGCCGCCAGAGAAAACGGACAGGTCCTGCCCACTGATTTCAGGATTTTCAGAGCCGCCACAGAGAAGGGATGAGTTGTTTTTATCACAGGACAAAGGATTCCCGCTGATTTTAGGATTTCCAGAGCAGCACACGAAGGTCGTTCAGAGAGTTCCAAACAGGAGCTGAGCTCTCACTCCCACAGCAAACAGAGCCTGGGGAATCCCAAATCCATCAGGAGATGGATCCCTCCCCACGGATTTGGGACGAGGAACGCGTGAGCCAAACCCACGGCTCAGCCCAGAGCCGCCAGAGAAAGGGACAGGTCCTGTACACTGATTTTAGGATTTTCAGAGCAACCAGAGAAAACTGACACGTTGTTTTTACCGCAGGACAAAGGTCCTTCCAATTGATTTTAGGATTTTCAGAGCTGCCACAGAGAAGGGATGAGTTGTTTTTACCACAGGACAAAGGATTCCTGCTCATTTTAGGATTTCCAGAGCAGCACACGAAGGTCGTTCAGAGAGTTCCAAACAGGAGCTGAGCTCTCAGTCCCAAACAGAGCCTGGGGAGCCCCAAATCCATCAGGAGATGGATCCCTCCCCATGGATTTCACCTCTGGGGAACACCCAGAGCCACCAGAGAAAAGGGACGGGTCCTTCCTGCTGATTTTAGGATTTTCAGAGCCACCAGAAAAAAGGGATGAGTTGTTTTTACTGCAGGACAAAGGTCCTTCCTGCTGATTTTAGGATTTCCAGAGCAGCACATGAAGGTCGTGCAGAGAGTTCAAACAGGAGCTGAGCTCTCACTCCCACAGCAAACAGAGCCCAGGGAATCCCAAATCCATCAGGAGATGGATCCCTCCCCACGGATTTCACCTCTGGGGAACACCCAGAGCCGCCAGAGAAAACGGACAGGTCCTGCCCACTGATTTTAGGATTTTCAGAGCCGCCACAGAGAAGGGATGAGTTGTTTTTACCACAGGACAAAGGATTCCCGCTCATTTTAGGATTTCCAGAGCAGCACACGAAGGTCACGCGGAGAGTTCAAACAGGAGCTGAGCTCTCACTCCCGCGGCAAACGGAGTCCCAAGAGCCCCAGACCAGGCAGGAGATGGATCCCTCCCCATGGATTTCACCTCTGGGGAACACCCAGAGCCACCAGAGAAAAGGGACGGGTCCTTCCTGCTGATTTTAGGATTTCCAGAGCAGCACACGAAGGTCGTTCAGAGAGTTCAAACAGGAGCTGAGCTCTCACTCCCACAGCAAACAGAGCCTGGGGAGCCCCAAATCCATCAGGAGATGGATCCCTCCCCACGGATTTCACCTCTGGGGAACACCCAGAGCTGCCAGAGAAAGAAACAGGTCCTTCCTGCTGATTTTTGGATTTTCAGAGCCACCAGAAAAAAGGGATGAGTTGTTTTTACTGCAGGACAAAGGTCCTTCCCGCTGATTTTCGGATTTCCAGAGCAGCACACGAAGGTCATGCAGAGAGTTCCAAACAGGAGCTGAGCTCTCACTCCCGCGGGAAACAGAGCCCAGGGAATCCCAAATCCATCAGGAGATGGATCCTTCCCCACGGATTTCACCTCTGGGGAGCACCCAGAGCTGCCAGAGAAAAGGGACGGGTCCTTCCTGCTGATTTTAGGATTTTCAGAGCCACCAGAAAAAAGGGATGAGTTGTTTTTACTGCAGGACAAAGGATTCCCGCTGATTTTAGGATTTCCAGAGCAGCACACGAAGGTCACGCGGAGTTCCAAACAGGAGCTGAGCTCTCACTCCCACAGCAAATGGAGTCCCAAGAGCCCCAGACCAGGCAGGAGATGGATCCCTCCCCACGGATTTCACCTCTGGGGAACACCCAGAGCTGCCAGAGAAAGGCACAGGTCCTGTACACTGATTTTAGGATTTTCAGAGCCACCACATAAAAGGGACAGGTCCTTCTCACTGATTTTAGGATTTCCAGAGCAGCACACGAAGGTCGTTCAGAGAGTTCAAACAGGAGCTGAGCTCTCACTCCCAAACAGAGCCTGGGGAGCCCCAAATCCATCAGGAGATGGATCCCTCCCCACGGATTTCACCTCTGGGGAACACCCAGAGCTGCCAGAGAAAGGCACAGGTCCTTCCTGCTGATTTTAGGATTTTCAGAGCAGCACACGAAGTGGCTCTGGGGAAAAGCCAGGCTGAGGTTGTGCAGAGTCAAGAACAGGAGCTGAGCTCTCACTCCCGCGGCAAACGGAGTCCCAAGAGCCCCAGAGCAGGCAGGAGATGGATCCCTCCCCACGGATTCACCTCTGGGGAACACCCAGAGCCACCAGAGAAAAGGGACGGGTCCTTCCTGCTGATTTTAGGATTTTCAGAGCCACCAGAAAAAAGGGATGAGTTGTTTTTACTGCAGGACAAAGGTCCTTCCTGCTGATTTTAGGATTTCCAGAGCAGCACACGAAGGACGTTCAGAGAGTTCGAAACAGGAGCTGAGCTCTCACTCCCAAACAGAGCCCAGGGAATCCCAAATCCATCAGGAGATGGATCCCTCCCCACAGATTTTGGGCGAGGAACGCGTGAGCCGAACCCACGGCTCAGCCCAGAGCCGCCAGAGAAAGGGACAGGTCCTGTACACTGATTTTAGGATTTTCAGAGCCACCAGAAAAAAGGGATGAGCTGTTTCTACTTTCGGACCAAGGTCCTTCCCACTGACTTTAGGATTTTCAGAGCAACCAGAGAAAACTGACACGTTGTTTTTACCGCAGGACAAAGGTCCTTCCAATTGATTTTAGGATTTTCAGAGCCGCCACAGAGAAGGGATGAGTTGTTTTTACCACAGGACAAAGGATTCCCGCTCATTTTAGGATTTCCAGAGCAGCACACGAAGGTCACGCGGAGAGTTCAAACAGGAGCTGAGCTCTCACTCCCGCGGCAAACGGAGTCCCAAGAGCCCCAGACCAGGCAGGAGATGGATCCCTCCCCATGGATTTGGGGCGAGGAACGCGTGAGCCGAACCCACGGCTCAGCCCAGAGCCGCCAGAGAAAGGAACAGGTCCTGTACACTGATTTTAGGATTTTCAGAGCCACCACAGAGAAGGGACAGGTTGTTTTTAAGGCAGGACAAAGGATTCCCACTGACTTTGGGATTTTCAGAGCCACCAGAGAAAACTGACAGGTTGTTTTTACTGCAGGACAAAGGTCCTTCTCACTGATTTTAGGATTTTCAGAGCTGCCAGAGGAAAGAGACACATTTTTACCACAGGACTGAAGTCTTTCCTGCTGATTTTAGGATTTTCAGAGCAGCACATGAAGGTCATGCAGAGTTCCAAACAGGAGCTGAGCTCTCACTCCCACAGCAAACGGAGCCCAGGGAATCCCAAATCCATCAGGAGATGGATCCCTCCCCACGGATTTGGGGGAGGAACGCGTGAGCCGAACCCACGGCTCAGCCCAGAGCCGCCAGAGAAAGGGACAGGTCCTGTACACTGATTTTAGGATTTTCAGAGCCACCAGAAAAAAGGGATGAGCTGTTTCTACTTTCGGACCAAGGTCCTTCCCACTGATTTTAGGATTTTCAGAGCCACCAGAGAAAACTGACACGTTGTTTTTACCGCAGGACAAAGGTCCTTCCAATTGATTTTAGGATTTTCAGAGCTGCCACAGAGAAGGGATGAGTTGTTTTTACCACAGGACAAAGGATTCCCGCTCATTTTAGGATTTCCAGAGCAGCACACGAAGGTCACGCGGAGAGTTCAAACAGGAGCTGAGCTCTCACTCCCGCAGTAAACAGAGCCCAGGGAATCCCAAATCCATCAGGAGATGAATCCCTCCCCACGGATTTCACCTCTGGGGAACACCCAGAGCTGCCAGAGAAAGAAACAGGTCCTTCCCACTGATTTTAGGATTTTCAGAGCCGCCAGAGAAAAGGGACACATTTTTACCACAGGACTAAGGTCTTTTCCACTGATTTTAGGATTTCCAGAGCAGCACACGAAGGTCGTGCAGAGCTCCAAACAGGAGCTGAGCTCTCACTCCCGCGGGAAACAGAGCAACAGAGCCTGGGGAGCCCCAGACCAGGCAGGAGATGGATCCTTCCCCTCGGATTTCAGCTCTCGGGAACACCCAGAGCTGCCAGAGAAAGGCACAGGTCCTTCCTGCTGATTTTAGGATTTTCAGAGCAACCAGAGAAAACTGACAGGTTGTTTTTACTGCAGGACTAAGGTCCCTCCAACTGATTTTAGGATTTTCAGAGCCGCCAGAAAAAAGGAATGGGATGTTTTAACTGCAGGACAAAGGATTCCCGCTGATTTTAGGATTTTTAGAGCCGCCAGAAAAAAGGAATGGATTGTTTTTGCCACAAGACAAAGGTCCTTCCCACTGATTTTAGGATTTTCAGAGCCGCCCCAGAAAGGGACACGTTTTTACCGCAGGACTGAAGTCTTTCCTGCTGATTTTAGGATTTCCAGAGCAGCACACGAAGGTTAAAAACAGAGTAAAAAACAGAGGTCACGGCACCAGCGCAGGCCCAGGCCGAGGCTGAGCAAATCGAGGCGGCACCAACACCCCCAGCTCTGCATTTCCAACTTCTGATCACCCAAATTCCCCAACCGCGAGCCCCGCGAGGCCTCCGCAGCCTCCAATATTTCACACCAAACAGCCCCTGCTCCCCAAAGCCACATCCTCCCGCAGAAAAACGAAAATTAAAGTTCCTCTTGCTCCGTTCCGCGCCCACCGCGTCGGCGGAAAATGAGTTTTCTTCCCGATTAATCTGGCGCGGCGGAACGGCGGCGGCGCTCGGCTCGAGGAGTCAATGAGGCGAGCTCAGCACGGCCGAGGGAGTAATAAAAAACATCTCCCTATTTCAGCGGCTCGTTTCCATCCCGGCTGCCGAGAAATCGCCGCCGGAGGGAGGGAGGAAGGGAGGGAGGGTCCCCTGTCAGCCCTGCGGGGAGCGGGATTAGCTCAGGATCGCTGGGATGCGTCTGGAACGCGGAGAAATTGGGAATTTTGAGTTTCTGCACGCTCGGAAAATCAGAATATGAGGCACGGGATGGTGTAAATGATGAGGGAGTTTGTGGGGGTTGGGGAGTGGAGGAAGTGGAAAAGGTATGGGAGAATAATGGAGAGCGCTGGGAAAAGTGAGAAAAAATAATGGAAGAATTGTGAAAAATGTGAAAGAACAATGGAAGAATTGTGAAAAATGTGAAAGAACAATGGAAGAATTGTGAAGAGTTTGAGAGAAAAATGGAAGAATTGTGAAGAGTTTGAGAAAATGGAAGAATTGTGAAGAGTTTGAGAAAATGGAAGAATTGTGAAGAGTTTGAGAGAAAAATGGAAGAATTGTGAAGAGTTTGAGAAAATGGAAGAATTGTGAAGAGTTTGAGAGAAAAATGGAGGAATTGTGAAGAGTTTGAGAGAAAAATGGAAGAATTGTGAAGAGTTTGAGAGAAAAATGGAAGAATTGTGAAGAGTTTGAGAGAAAAACGGAAGAATTGTGAAGAGTTTGAGAGAACAATGGAAGAATTGTGAAGAGTTTGAGAGAACAATGGAAGAATTGTGAAAAATGTGAAAGAACAATGGAAGAATTGTGAAGAGTGTGAAAAAATAATGGAAGAATTGTGAAGAGTTTGAGAGAACAATGGAAGAATTGTGAAGAGTGTGAAAGAACAATGGAGGAATTGCAGAAAGGATGAAAGAACAATGAAGGAACTCTAGAAGGTAAAAAAGAACAATGGAGGAAGTGCAGAAAGTATGAAAGAATAAAAGAGAGCGCTTTGAAGAGTATGGAAGAACAATGGAAGAATTGCAAAGAGTATGAAAGAACAAAGGAGGATCTGCAGAAGGTAAAAAAGAACAACGGAAGAACAGCAGAAGGCAAAAGAGAACAATGGAGGAACTGTTAAAGTTATAAAAGAACAATGGAGGAACTGTGAAGGTAAAAAAGAACAATGGAGGAACTCTAGAAAGTAAGAAAGAACAATGGAGGAGCTCTAGAAGGTAAAAAAGAACAATGGAGGAACTGCAGAAGGGATAAAAGAGCAACGGAGGAACTGTGAAGAGTATGAAAGAACAATGAAGGAACTGCAAGGAGTATAAAAGAACAATGAAGGAACTGAAAAAAGTGTGAAAGAACAATGGAGGAAGTGCAGAAAGTAAAAAAGAATAATGAAGGAACTGCACAAGGTAAAAAAGAACAATGGAAGAACTCTAGAAGGTAAAAAAGAGCAATGGAATAACTGTAGAAGGTACAAAAGAGCAACGGAGGAACTGTAAAAGGTATGAAGGAATAATAGAGAGCACTGTGAAGAGAATGAAAAAACAATGGAAGAACTGTGAAGAGTTTGAAAGAACAACGAAGGAACTGCAGAAGGTAAAAAAGAACAATGAAGGAACTGTGAAAAGTATGAAAAAACAATGGAGGAACTCTAGAAGGTAAAAAAGAACAATGGAATTACTGCAGAAGGTAAAAAAGAACAGTGGAAGAACTGAAAAAAGTATGAAAGAACAATGGAGGAAACGCAGAAGGTACAAAAGAATAACGAAGGAACTCTAGAAGGTAAAAAAAAAACAATGGAGGGACAGGTGAAGGTATAAAAGGACAATGAAGGAACTGCAAAGAGAAAGAAAGAAAAATGAAGGAACTGCAGAAGGTAAAAAAGAACAATGGAAGAACTGTGAAGAGTACGAAAAAACAATGAAGGGACAGTTGAAGGTAAAATAGAACAATGGAGGAACTCTAAAAGGTAAAAAAGAACAATGAAGGAGCTCTAGAAGGTAAAAAAGAACAATGAAGGAGCTCTAGAAGGTAAAAAAGAACAATGAAGGAACAGCTGAAGGTCTAAAAGGACAATGAAGGCACTGCAGAAGGTAAAAAGAACAACAAAGGAACTGCAGAAGGTAAAAAAGAACAATGAAGGAAATGTGAAGAGTACGGAAGAGCAATGAAGGGACAGTTGGAGGTAAAAAAGAACAATGGAAGAACCGTGAAAAGTACGAAAAAACAATGAAGGAGCTGCAGAAGGTATAAAGGAACAATGGAGGAACTCTAGAAGGGATAAAAGAACAATGGAGGAACTGTTAAAGTTATAAAAGAACAATGGAGGAACTGCAGAAGATATGAAAGAACAATGGAGGAACTGTTAAAGTTATAAAAGAACAATGGAGGAACTGCAGAAGGTATAAAAAAACAATGGAAGAACTGTGAAGGTGTAAGAGAACAATGGAGGGACAGTAAAAGACATGAAAGAACAATGAAGGATCTGCAGAAGATATGAAAGAACAATGGAAGAACTCTAGAAGGCAAGAAAGAACAACGAAGGAACTGCAGAAGGCAAAAAAGAGCAATGGAGGAACTGTGGAAGGCATGAAGGAATAATAGAGAGCACTGTGAAGAGTGTGAAAGAACAATGGAAGAACTGTGAAGAGTCTGAAAGAACAATGGAGGATCTGTAGAAGGTAAAAAAGAACAATGGTGGAACGCTAGAAGGTAAAAAAGAGCAATGGAGGAACTGCAGAAGGTAAAATAGAGCAATGGAATAACTCTAGAAGCTACAAAAGAGCAATGGAGGAAGTGCAGAAGGTATGAAGGAATAATAGAGAGCACTGTGAAGAGTATGGAAGAACAATGGAGGAACTGCAGTAGATATGAAAGAACAGTGGAGGAACTCTAGAAGGGAAAAAAGAGAAATGGAGGAACTGGAGAAGGTGATGAAGAACAATGAAGGAACTGCAGAAGGTAAAAAAAGAGCAATGGAGGAACTGCAGAAGGTAAAATAGAGCAATGGAATAACTCTAGAAGCTACAAAAGAGCAATGGAGGAACTGCAGAAGATATGAAAGAACAACGGAGGAACTCTAGAAGGGAAAAAAGAGCAATGGAGGAACTGGAGAAGGTGATGAAGAACAATGAAGGAACTGCAGAAGGTAAAAAAAGAGCAATGGAGGAACTGCAGAAGGTAAAATAGAGCAATGGAATAACTCTAGAAGCTACAAAAGAGCAATGGAGGAAGTGCAGAAGGTATGAAGGAATAATAGAGAGCACTGTGAAGAGTATGGAAGAACAATGGAAAAACTGCAGTAGATATGAAAGAACAGTGGAGGAACTCTAGAAGGGAAAAAAGAGAAATGGAGGAACTGCAGAAGGTAAAAAAGAACAATGGTGGAACGCTAGAAGGTAAAAAAGAGCAATGAAGGAACTGCAGAAGGTAAAAAAGAGCAATGGAATAACTCTAGAAGCTATAAAAGAGCAATGGAGGAACTGCAGAAGATATAAAAGAGCAATGGTGGAACGCTAGAAGGTAAAAAAGAGCAATGGAGGAACTGCAGAAGCTATAAAAGAACAATGAAGGAACTGCAGAAGATATGAAAGAACAACGGAGGAACTCTAGAAGGGAAAAAAGAGCAATGGAGGAACTGCAGAAGGTGATGAAGAACAATGAAGGAATTCTAGAAGGGAAAAAAGAACAATGGAGGAACTGTGAGCAGTTTGAAAGAACAAGGAAGGAACTGCAGCAAGGATGAAAGAACAACGGAGGAACTCTAGAAGGTGTAAAAGAACCATGAAGGAGCTCTAGAAGGTAAAAATGAATAATGAAGGAACTGCAGAAGGTGAAAAAGAACAATGGAAGAACTGTGGAAGGTACAAAAGAACAATGGAGGAAGTGCAGAAGGTAAAAAAGAACAATGGAAGAACAGAAAAAGGTAAAAAAGAACAATGAAGGAAGTGAAAAAAGTGAGAAAGCACAATGGAGGAAGTGCAGAAGGTACAAAAGAACAACGAAGGGACTGCAGAAGGTAAAAAAGAACAGTGAAGGAACTGTAGAAGTTATGAAAGAAAAATGAAGGAAGTGCAGAAGTTACGAAAGAACAATGGAGGAACTCTAGAAGGTACAAAAGAACAATGAAGGAACTCTAGAAGGTACAAAAGAACAATGAAGGGACTGTGAAGAGTGTGAAAGAACAATGAAGGAATTGTGGAAGTTATGAAAGAACAATGGAAGAACTAAGAAAGGTAAAAAAGAACAATGGAAGAACTAAGAAAGGTAAAAAAGAACAATGAAGGAAGTGAAAAAAGTATGGAAGAGCAATGGAGGAAGTGCAGAAGGTACAAAAGAACAATGGAAGAGCTGTTAAAGTTATAAAAGAACAATGGAGGAACTCTAGAAGATAAAAATGAACAATGGAGGAACTCTAGAAGTTATAAAAGAGCAAAGAAGGAACGGTAAAAGTGATAAAAAAGCAATGGAGGGATGGCTGCAAACTGCTGGAGCAATAAGGAAATCGCTGAAGTGACAATGTGGAAGCAATAACGAAATTTTGGGATATTGGACAAGTCATAGTTATGAGCTAATTACAATAATTATCCAATCGCTAGAGAAAATTATTCATGTGAACAAAGCAGCGCAGCCAATCACAGCTACGAATAATTATGGCATGATCACGGATACGGAGCTAATTATGGTAGAAAATATGAGATTTTGTGATAATAAATCCATACGATCACGATCAAATTATGAACAAATTATGGTAGAAAATATAAGATTTTGTAATAATAAATCATTACGATCACGTATACAAATTATGAACAAATTTTGTTATAAAATATAAGACTTTGTAATAATAAATCATTACGATCACGTATACAAATTATGAACAAATTTTGTTATAAAATATAAGATTTTGTAATAATAAATCCATACGATCATGTATACAAATTATGAACGAACTTTGTTATAAAATATAAGATTTTATAATAATAAATCATTACGATCACGTATACAAATTATGAACAAATTTTGTTATAAAATATAAGATTTTGTAATAATAAATCCATATGATCACGTATACAAATTATGAACGAATTTTGTTATAAAATATCAGCTTTTATCATAATAAATAAATAATAGATTTTAATGATAATATGCTATTTAGTATTTTATTTAATAGTATTATTTCTAATAATAAATCCGTGCAATCACACATACAAATTACGAACAAATGATAAAATATCAGCTTTTATAATAATAAATCGGTACGATCACATATACAAATTATGAACAAATGGCGTTACAAAATATGAGCCTTTCTAATAATGAATTGGTATGAGCACGAAAATAAACTATGAAATTTTGTTATAAAATATCAGCTTTGATAATAATAAATCAGTACGATCACGTCCAGAAATTATGAACAAATTATATTATTAAATATCAGCTTTGATAATAATAAATTGGCACGATCGCGTATATGGAACCAATTTCGTTATAAAATATAAGATTTTTAGAATAATAAATCAGTGTGATCGCGTACACAAATTATGAACAAATTATATTATTAAGTATCAGCTTTGATAATAATAAATTGGCACGATCGCGTATATGGAACCAATTTGGTTATAAAAGATTAGATTTTAGAATAATAAATCAGTGTGATCGCGTACACAAATTATGAACAAATTGTGTTACGAACGATCAGCTTTGACAATAAGAAATAAATAATATATTTTAATGATAATATGTAATATTTTATTTAATAATATTATTTATAATCATAATTGGTACGACCACATATACGAATTATCAACAAATTTTGTTCTAAAATATCAGCTTTGATAATAATAAATCAGTACGATCACGTCCAGAAATTATGAACAAATTATATTATTAAATATCAGCTTCGATAATAATAAATCAATGCAATCATGTATTCAAATTATGAAAAAATTATGTTATCAAATATAAGCTTTCATAATAATAGATCGGTGCGTTCACGTATACGGAAGAAATTTTGTTATAAAATGCCAGCTTTGATAAGAATAAATAAATAATAGATTTCAATAATAATATATTATTTAGTATTTTATTTAATTCTATTATTTCTAATTATAAAGAAATTGGTATGATCACGTATGCAAATTATGAACGAATTATGTTATAAAAGATCAACTTTTGTGATAACAAATCGGTACGATCACATCTACAAATTATGAACAAATTATGTTATAAAATATAAGCTTTTATAATAATAAAACCATACGATCACGTGAAGGAATTTTGGTATAAAATATCAGCTTTTATAATGATAAATCAGTACGATCACTAATACAAATTAGGGACAAATTTGGTTATAAAATATAAGCTTTGATAATAATAAATCGGTACGATCGCATACACAAATTATGAATGATTTTTGTTATAAAATATCAGCTTTTATAATAAATAAATAAATAAATATTTCAATAATAATATTTTATTTAATACTATTATTTGTAATAATAAATCGGTACGATCACACACACAAATTATGAATGAGTTTTGTTATAAAATACCAGCTTTTGTAATAAATAAATAAAAAAAAAAATAAATATTTTCATAATAATATTCTATTTAATACTATTATTTGTAATAATAAATCAGTACGATCACACACACAAATTATGAACGAGTTTTGTTATAAAAGATCAGCTTTTATAATAAATAAATAAATATATATATATATAGTTTAATAATAATATTCTATTTAACACTATTATTTGTAATAATAAATCGGTACGATCACATACACAAATTATGAATGAGTTTCGTTATAAAAGATCAGCTTTTATAATAAATAAATAAATATTTTAATAATAATATTTTATTTAATACTATTATTTGTAATAATAAATCAATACGGTCACATACACAAATTATGGATTAATTTTGTTATAACATATCAGCTTTTATAATAAATAAATAAATAAAATATTTTAATAATATTTTATTTAATACTCTTATTTGTAATAATAAATCGGTACGATCACATACACAAATTATGAACAAATTTTGGTATAAAATATAAGATTTTATAATAATAAATCGGTACGATCACATATACAAATTATGATCAAATTTTGGTATAAAATACAAATTTCATAATAATAAATTGGTATGATCACGTATACAAATTATGAACGAATTTTGGTATAAAATACGAGTTCGATAATAATAAATTGGTACGATCACATATACAAATTATGAACAAATTTTGGTATAAAATACGAGTTTGATAATAATAAATTGGTACGATCACATATACAAATTATGAACAAATTTTGGTATAAAATACGAGTTTGATAATAATAAATTGGTATGATCACATACACAAATTATGAATGAATTTTGGTATAAAATACGAGTTTGATAATAATAAATTGGTATGATCTCATATACAAATAATGAACAAATTTTGGTATAAAATACGAATTTCATAATAATAAATAGGTACGATCACGTATACAAATTATGAACAAATTTTGGTATAAAATGTAAGATTTTAAAATAATAAATCATGACAATCACGTACACAAATTATGAATGAATTATGTTATAAAATATCACTTTGATAATAATAAATCGGTATGATCGTGTGCACAAATTATGAAGGAATTACGTTATAAAATATAAGTTTGGATAATAATAAATCCATACAATCACGTAAATGGAACAAATTTTGTTATAAAGTATCAGCTTTGATGATAATAAATAGGTACGATCACATACACAAATTATGAACAAATTTTGGTATAAAATATGAGTTTGATAATAATAAATTGGCATGATCACATATACAAATTATGTACAAATTTTGGTATAAAATACGAGATTGATAATAATAAATTGGTATGATCACATATACAAATAATGAACAAATTTTGGTATAAAATACGAATTTCATAATAATAAATAGGTACGATCACATATACAAATTATGAAGAAATTTTGGTATAAAATACGAATTTCATAATAATAAATAGGTACGATCACGTATACAAATTATGAACAAATTTTGGTATAAAATATAAGATTTTATAATAATAAATTGGTACGATCACATATACAAATTATGAACAAATTTTGGTATAAAATACGAGTTCGATAATAATCAATTGGTACAATCACGTATACAAACGATGAACAAATTTTATTATATAGCATTTTATAATAATAAATAAATTATCAGAGCACCACACTGCTGTGCCGCAGTCCATTCCTCGCTCAGATCCCAACAGGAATCAACCCTGGAATTTCACCCACACGACATCACTTTTGGGTCACAATCAAAATTAAAATCATTTCATAACCGGGCCAGGGTCAAATTAAAAAAAAAAAAAAATTCCATTTTCACCCTCGGATCGTGTCCTGCCATTGACATTGCGGCTCAGGTCACCCGAGAATTTGCTATTTTTCACCAAATTGCGCAGGCACAGCAGCGGAGCGGCGAAAACGAGCCAAGCGTTCCCCTCGGCAGGTGTTCAGCAGCAATTTGCTGAAAATGGGCAGAAAAAAAGGGCAGGGAAGTCATTATTTAGCCGTGACAATGTCACGACCGCTGAGGCCTCGGCGGCGGCAAGGGGGAAAATGTGGATTTAAAAATAGCGCTGGAATTCCTGGATGGACACCGAGAGATCGGAATTGTCACAAAAAGAGAAGTTTAGGTCAAAAAGTCAGAAAAAACCCAAAATTTTGGCTCGGGGGAAAATGTGGATTTAGGAATATCGCTGGAATTCCTGGACGGACACTGAGAGATCGGAATAGTCAGAAAAGGAGAAGTTTCGGTCAAAAACTCGGAAAAAACCCAAAATTTTGGCTCGGGGGAAAATGTGGATTTAGGAATAGCGCTGGAATTCCTGGATGGACACCGAGAGATCGGAATTGAGGAGAAGCTTAGGTCAAAAAGTCAGAAAAAAACCAAAATTTTGGTTTGGGGGAAAATGTGGATTTAGGAATAGCGCTGGAATTCCTGGATGGACACCGAGAGATCGGAATTGTCAGAAAAGGAGAAGTTTAGGTCAAAAACTCGGAAAAAAACCAAAATTTTGGCTCAGGGGAAAATGTGGATTTAGGAATATCGCTGGAATTCCTGGATGGACGCTAAGAGATTGGAATTGAGGAGAAGCTTAGGTCAAAAAGTTAGAAAAAAACCAAAATTTCAGCTTGGGGGAAAATGTGGATTTAAAAATAGCGCTGGAATTCCTGGATGGACACCGAGAGATCGGAAGTGTCAGAAAAGGAGAAGTTTAGGTCAAAAAGTCAGAAAAAACCCAAAATTTTGGCTTGGGGGAAAATGTGGATTTAGGAATATCGCTGGAATTCCAGGATGGACGCCGAGAGATCGGAATTGAGGAGAAGCTAAAGTCAAAAAGTCAGAAAAAAACCAAAATTTCGGCTCAGGGGAAAATGTGGATTTAAAAATAGCGCTGGAATTCCTGGATGGACACCGAGAGAGCGGAATTGTCAGAAAAGGAGAAGTTTAGGTCAAAAAGGCAGAAAAAAATCAAAATTTCAGCTTGGGGGAAAACAAATTTCAGGAATATCGCTGGAATTCCTGGATGGACACCGAGAGATCGGAATTGAGGAGAAGTTTAGGTCAAAAAGTTGGAAAAAACCCAAATTTCGGCTTGGGGAAAATGTGGATTTAGGAATAGCGCTGGAATTCCTGGATGGACACCGAGAGAGCGGAATTGAGGAGAAGTTTAGGTCAAAAAGTTGGAAAAAACCCAAAATTTTGGCTTGGGGGAAAATGTGGATTTAGGAATATTGCTGGAATTCCTGGATGGACGCCGAGAGATCGGAATTGTCACAAAAAGAGAAGTTTAGGTCAAAAAGTCAGAAAAACCAAAAATTTTGGCTCGGGGGAAAATGTGGATTCAAAAATAGCGCTGGAATTCCTGGACGGACCCCGAGAGATCGGAATTGAGGAGAAGCTTAGGTCAAAAAGTCAGAAAAACCAAAAATTTTGGCTCGGGGGAAAATGTGGATTTAGGAATATCGCTGGAATTCCTGGATGGACACCGAGAGATCGGAATTGAGGAGAAGCTTAGGTCAAAAAGTCAGAAAAAACCCAAAATTTTGGCTAGGGGGAAAATGTGGATTTAGGAATATCGCTGGAATTCCTGGATGGACACCGAGAGATCGGAATTGAGGAGAAGCTTAGGTCAAAAAGTCAGGAAAAACCCAAAATTTTGGCTCAGGGGAAAATGTGGATTCAAAAATATCGCTGGAATTCCTGGATGGACACTAAGAGATTGGAATTGAGGAGAAGTTTAGGTCAAAAAGTCGGAAAAAACCCAAAATTTCAGCTTGGGGGAAAACAAATTTTAGGAATATCACTGGAATTCCTGGATGGACACCGAGAGATCGGAATTGTCAGAAAAGGAGAAGTTTAGGTCAAAAACTTGGAAAAAACCCAAAATTTTGGCTTGGGGGAAAATGTGGATTTAGGAATAGCGCTGGAATTGCTGGATGGACACCGAGAGATTGGAATTGTCACAAAAAGAGAAGTTTGGGTCAAAAAGTCAGAAAAAAATCAAAATTTTGGCTTGGGGGAAAATGTGGATTTAGGAATATCGCTGGAATTCCTGGACGGATGCCGAGAGATCGGAATTGAGGAGAAGCTTAGGTCAAAAAGTCGGAAAAAACCCAAAATTTTGGTTTGGGGGAAAATGTGGATTTAAAAATAGCGCTGGAATTCATGGATGGACACCGAGAGATCGGAATTGAGGAGAAGCTTAGGTCAAAAAGTCAGAAAAACACAAAATTTTGGCTCGGGGGAAAATGTGGATTTAAAAATAGCGCTGGAATTCCTGGATGGACACCGAGAAATCGGAATTGAGGAGAAGTTTAGGTCAAAAAGTCGGAAAAAACCCAAAATTTTGGCTTGGGGGAAAATGTGGATTTAGGAATATCGCTGGAATTCCTGGATGGACGCCGAGAGATCGGAATTGAGGAGAAGCTTAGGTCAAAAAGTCAGAAAAAACCCAAAATTTTGGCTCGGGGGAAAATGTGGATTTAGGAATATCGCTGGAATTCCTGGATGGACCCCGAGAGATCGGAAGTGTCAGAAAAGGAGAAGTTTAGGTCAAAAAGTCAGAAAAAACCCAAAATTTTGGCTCGCGGGAAAATGTGGATTTAAAAATAGCGCTGGAATTCCTGGATGGACACCGAGAGATCGGAATTGTCACAAAAAGAGAAGTTTAGGTCAGAAAGTTGAAAAAAACCCAAAATTTTGGCTTGGGGGAAAATGTGGATTTAGGAATATCGCTGGAATTCCTGGATGGACGCCGAGAGATCGGAATTGAGGAGAAGTTTAGGTCAAAAAGGCAGAAAAAACCCAAAATTTTGGCTTGGAGAAAATGTGGATTTAGGAATATCGCTGGAATTCCTGGATGGACACCGAGAGATCGGAATTGTCACAAAAAGGAGAAGTTTAGGTAAAAAACTCGGAAAAAACCTCAAAATGACACAATATCCCACGGCCAAAATGGCTCCCTGAGCTGTCCACATTCTGGACATTCCTAAAATTCTTAATTCATTAATTCTTAAATTCCTGAAATTCCGCAGTGCCGAAGGCGTTTAGGGATAAACACAAAAATCAGGATTTAATGGCAAATACGGAATGGTTTAGGGAAAAACACAAAAATCAGGTTTTAATGGTGAATATGGAATGGTTTCGCCCCAAACTCAGACAGATTTGGGGCGAAATTCCTTAAATTCCGCAGTGCTGAAGGCGTTTCAGAATAAACACAAAAATCAGGTTGTAATGGCAAATATGGAATGGTTTCAGCCCAAAACCAGCCAGATTTGGGGTAAAATTCCATAAATTCTGCAATGCCAAAGGCATTTAGGGATAAACACAAAAATCAGGATTTAATGGCAAATATGGAATGGTTTCACTCCAAGTTTTGGGGTGAAATTCCTCAAATTTTTCAGTGCCGAAGGCGCTTAGGGATAAACACAAAAATCAGGTTTTAATGGCGAATATGGAATGGTTTCAGCCCAAAGCCAGCCAGATTTGAGGTGAAATTCCTTAAATTCCACAATTTTGGAGACGTTTAGGGATAAACACTCAACGCAAATCAGGTTTTAATGGCGAATATGGAATTTTTTGGATGGAACGAGACCTTAAAGCTTCTCCCGTTCCAACCCTGACACCTTCCCCGTCCCAAACCCTGTCCAGCCCGGCCTCGGACACTTCCAGGGATGAAGAGATCACAATTTCTCTGACCAAAGCTGCAAACAAAACCTTTTTTTTTTTTTCCCAAAAATGAGCAGCTCGGCTCGAAATCTCCAGACACAAAAGGGAATTTTGGCAGATTGTGTGCCCTGAACGATCTGGCACTGAACGTTCCAACCCTGACACGTTTGAGGCCCCGAAATTGAATATTTCCCACGCAGGAGGAACGGCAATAGGGCAGAAAAGAACAAGAGGAAAAACAATCCCATTGTGGAGGAGAGGAGATGAACAGCTCCCCAAACGAGATCAGGAGCTGATGGAATGATTTTAATTAGAGATCTTCCCAAATAACCTCAGCTCCGGCGGTTCAGAGTTGGGAAACGCGGCAGGAAATAGGCAGGGCCGAAGGAACGATGGCAGCCGAGGGAGCAGCTTTGGGGTGAAATTCCTGAAATTACGCAATTTTGGAGACGTTTAGGGATAAACACTCACCGAAAATGCGATTTAAATGTAGAATATGGAATGGTTTGGGATAAACACAAAAATCAGGTTTTAATGGCAAATATGGAATGGTTTCACCCCAAGTTTTGGGGTGAAATTCCTTAAATTTTGCAGTGCCGAAGGCGTTTAGGGATAAACACAAAAATCAGGTTTTAATGGTGATTATGGAATGGTTTAGGGATAAACACAAAAATCAGGTTTTAATGGCAAATATGGAATGGTTTCGCCCCAAAGCCAGCCAGATTTGGGGTAAAATTCCATAAATTCTGCAACGCTGAAGGCGTTTAGGGATAAACACAAAAATCAGGATTTAATGGCAAATATGGAATGGTTTGGGATAAACACAAAAATCAGGTTTTAATGGCGAATATGGAATTTTTCGGATGGAATGAGACCTTAAAGCTCCTCCCGTTCCAACCCTGACACCTTCCCCGTCCCAAACCCTGTCCAGCCTGGCTTCGGACACTTCCAGGGATGAGGAGATCACAATTTCTCTGACCAAAGCTGCAAACAAAGCCTTTTTTTTTTTCCCGAAAATGAGCAGCTCGGCTCGAAATCTCCAGACACAAAAGGGAATTTTGGCAGATTGTGTGCCCTGAACGATCTGGCACTGAACGTTCCAACCCTGACACGTTCGAGGCCCCGAAATTGAATATTTCCCACGCAGGAGGAATGGCAATAGGGCAGAAAAGAACAAGAGGAAAAACAATCCCATTGTGGAGGAGAGGAGATGAACAGCTCCCCAGACGAGATCAGGATCTGATGGAATGATTTTAATTAGAGATCTTCCCAAATAACCTCAGCTCCGGCGGTTCAGAGTTGGGAAACGCGGCAGGAAATAGGCAGGGCCGAAGGAACGATGGCAGCCGAGGGCAGCAGCTTTGGGGTGAAATTCCTGAAATTCCGCAATGCTGAAGGCGTTTTGGAATAAACACAAAGATCAGGTTTTAAGGGCAAATATGGAATGGTTTCACTCCAAGTTTTGGGGTGAAATTCCTTAAATTTTGCAGTGCCGAAGGTGTTTAGGGATAAACACAAAAATCAGGATTTAATGGTGAATATGGAATGGTTTCAGCCCAAACTCAGACAGATTTGGGGCGAAATTCCTTAAATTCTGCAATGCCGAAGGCGTTTAGGGATAAACACAAAAATCAGGATTTAATGGCAAATATGGAATGGTTTCACCCCAAACTCAGACAGATTTGGGGTAAAATTCCATAAATTCTGCAACGCTGAAGGCGTTTAGGGATAAACACAAAAATCAGGATTTAATGACAAATATGGAATGGTTTCAGCCCAAAACCAGCCAGATTTGGAGTGAAATTCCTAAAATTCCGCAGTGCCGAAGGCCTTTAGGGATAAACACAAAAATCAGGTTTTAATGGCAAATATGGAATGGTTTCACCCCAAAGCCAGACAGATTTGGGGTGAAATTCCTGAAATTTTGCAGTGCCAAAGGCGTTTAGGGATAAACACAAAAATCAGGTTTCAATGGCAAATATGGAATGGTTTCATCTGAAGTCAGGCAGCTTTGGGGTGAAATTCCTTAAATTCTGCAATGCCAAAGGCGTTTAGGGATAAACACAAAAATCAGGTTTTAATGGCAAATATGGAATGGTTTCACTCCAAGTTTTGGGGTGAAATTCCTTAAATTTGGAGTGCCAAAGGTGTTTAGGGATAAACACAAAAATCAGGTTTTAATGGCGAATATGGAATGGTTTCACCCCAAAGCCAGGCAGCTTTGGGGTGAAATTCCTTAAATTCTGCAATTTTGGAGACGTTTAGGGATAAACACTCAACGCAAATCAGGTTTTAATGGCGAATATGGAATTTTTCGGATGGAATGAGACCTTAAAGCTTCTCCCGTTCCAACCCTGACACCTTCCCCGTCCCAAACCCTGTCCAGCCCGGCCTCGGACACTTCCAGGGATGAGGAGATCACAATTTCTCTGACCAAAGCTGCAAACAAAACCTTTTTTTTTTTTCCCAAAAATGAGCAGCTCGGCTCGAAATCTCCAGACACAAAAGGGAATTTTGGCAGATTGTGTGCCCTGAACGATCTGGCACTGAACGTTCCAACCCCGACACGTTCGAGGCCCCGAAATTGAATATTTCCCACGCAGGAGGAACGGCAATAGGGCAGAAAATAACAACAGGAAAAACAATCCCATTGTGGAGGAGAGGAGATGAACAGCTCCCCAAACGAGATCAGGATCTGATGGAATGATTTTAATTAGAGATCTTCCCAAAAACCTCAACTCCGGCGGTTAAGAGTTGGAAAACGCGGCAGGAAATAGGCAGGGCCGAAGGAACGACGGCAGCCGAGGCAGCAGCTTTGGGGTGAAATTCCTGAAATTCCGCAATGCCAAAGGCGTTTAGGGATAAACACAAAAATCAGGTTTTAATGGCAAATATGGAATGGTTTCATCTCAAGTTAGGCAGCTTTGGGGTGAAATTCCTGAAATTCCACAATGCCGAAAACTTTTAGGGAAAAACACAAAAATCAGGTTTTAATGGTGAATATGGAATGGTTTCACCCCAAACTCAGACAGATTTGGGGTGAAATTCCTGAAATTACGCAATTTTGGAGACGTTTCGGGATAAACACAAAAATCAGGTTTTAATGGTGAATATGGAATGGTTTCAGCCCAAAACCAGACAGATTTGGGGTAAAATTCCATAAATTCTGCAACGCTGAAGGCGTTAGGGATAAACACAAAAATCAGGATTTAATGGTGAATATGGAATGGTTTCACCCCAAAGCCAGGCAGATTTGGGGTGAAATTCCTGAAATTCTGCAACGCTGAAGGCGTTTAGGGATAAACACAAAAATCAGGTTTCAATGGCAAATATGGAATGGTTTCAGCCCAAAGCCAGGCAGATTTGGGGTAAAATTCCATAAATTCTGCAACGCTGAAGGCGTTTTGGAATAAACACAAAAATCAGGATTTAATGGTGATTATGGAATGGTTTGGGATAAACACAAAAATCAGGTTTTAATGGCAAATATGGAATTTTTCGGATGGAACGAGACCTTAAAGCTTCTCCCATTCCAACCCCGACACGTTCCAGGCCCCGAAATTGAATATTTCCCATGCAGGAGGAACGGCAATAGGGCAGAAAAGAACAACAGGAAAAACAATCCCATTGTGGAGGAGAGGAGATGAACAGCTCCCCAAACGAGATCAGGAGCTGATGGAATGATTTTAATTAGAGATCTTCCCAAAAACCTCAACTCCGGCGGTTAAGAGTTGGGAAACGCAGCAGGAAATAGGCAGGGCCGAAGGAACGATGGCAGCCGAGGCAGCAGCTTTGGGGTGAAATTCCTGAAATTCTGCAATTTTGGAGACGTTTAGGGATAAACACAAAAATCAGGTTTTAATGGAAAATATGGAATGGTTTCACCCCAAAACCAGCCAGATTTGGGGTAAAATTCCATAAATTCTGCAACGCTGACGGCGTTTAGGGATAAACACAAAAATCAGGTTTTAGTGGCAAATATGGAAACGTTTCAGCCCAAAGCCAGACAGATTTGGGATGAAATTCCTTAAATTCTGCAATGCCAAAGGCGTTTAGGGATAAACACAAAAATCAGGATTTAATGGCGAATATGGAATGGTTTCAGCCCAAAGCCAGACAGATTTGGGGTGAAATTCCTGAAATTCCACAGTGCCAAAGGTGTTTAGGGATAAACACAAAAATCAGGTTGTAATGGCAAATATGGAATGGTTTCACCCCAAAGCCAGCCAGATTTGAGGTGAAATTCCTTAAATTCCGCAGTTTTGGAGACGTTTAGGGATAAACACTCAACGCAAATCAGCTTTTAATGGCGAATATGGAATTTTTTGGATGGAATGAGACCTTAAAGCTTCTCCCGTTCCAACCCTGACACCTTCCCCGTCCCAAACCCTGTCCAGCCCGGCCTCGGACACTTCCAGGGATGAGGAGATCACAATTTCTCTGACCAAAGCTGCAAACAAAGCCTTTTTTTTTTTTTTTCCCAAAAATGAGCAGCTCGGCTCGAAATCTCCAGACACAAAAGGGAATTTTGGCAGATTGTGTGCCCTGAACGATCTGGCACTGAACGTTCCAACCCCGACACGTTCGAGGCCCCGAAATTGAGTATTTCCCACGCAGGAGGAACGGCAATAGGGCAGAAAAGAACAACAGGAAAAACAATCCCATTGTGGAGGAGAGGAGATGAACAGCTCCCCAAACGAGATTAGGATCTGATGGAATGATTTTAATTAGAGATCTTCCCAAATAACCTCAGCTCCGGCGGTTCAGAGTTGGGAAACGCGGCAGGAAATAGGCAGGGCCGAAGGAACGATGGCAGCCGAGGCAGCAGCTTTGGGGTGAAATTCCTGAAATTCCGCAATGCCGAAAACATTTAGGGATAAACACAAAGATCAGGTTTTAATAGCAAATATGGAATGGTTTCACTCCAAGTTTTGGGGTGAAATTCCTTAAATTTTGCAGTGCCGAAGGCGTTTGGGGATAAACACAAAAATCAGGATTTAATGGCAAATATGGAATGGTTTCACTCCAAACTCAGACACATTTGGGGTGAAATTCCATAAATTCTGCAACGCTGAAGGCGTTTAGGGATAAACACAAAAATCAGGTTGTAATGGCAAATATGGAATGGTTTCGCCCCAAACTCAGACAGATTTGGGGTAAAATTCCTTAAATTTTGCAATGCCGAAGGCGTTTAGAGATAAACACAAAAATCAGGATTTAATGGCAAATATGGAATGGTTTCAGCCCAAAACCAGGCAGCTTTGAGGTGAAATTCCTGAAATTTTGCAATGCCAAAGGTGTTTAGGGATAAACACAAAAATCAGGATTTAATGGTGAATATGAAATGGTTTCACCCCAAAACCAGCCAGATTTGGGGTGAAATTCCATAAATTCTGCAACGCTGAAGGCGTTTAGGGATAAACAGAAAAATCAGGTTTTAATGGCAAATATGGAATGGTTTCAGCCCAAAGCCAGACAGATTTGGGGTGAAATTCCTGAAATTTTGCAATGCCAAAGGCGTTTAGGGATAAACACAAAAATCAGATTTTAATGGTGATTATGGAATGGTTTGGGATAAACACAAAAATCAGGTTTTAATAGCAAATATGGAATGGTTTCACCCCAAACTCAGCCATATTAGGGGTGAAATTCCATAAATTCTGCAACGCTGAAGGCGTTTTGGAATAAACACAAAGATCAGGATTTAATGGTGATTATGGAATGGTTTCAGCCCAAAGCCAGACAGATTTGGGGTGAAATTCCTGAAATTTTGCAATGCCAAAGGTGTTTAGGGATAAACACAAAAATCAGGATTTAATGGCAAATATGGAATGGTTTCAGCCCAAAACCAGCCAGATTTGGGGTGAAATTCCATAAATTCTGCAATGCCGAAGGCATTTAGGGATAAACACAAAAATCAGGATTTAATGGCAAATATGGAATGGTTTCAGCCCAAAGCCAGACAGATTTGGGGTGAAATTCCTAAAATTCCGCAGTGCCGAAGGCGTTTAGGGATAAACACAAAAATCAGGTTTTAATGGCAAATATGGAATGGTTTCATCCCAAAACCAGACAGATTTGGGGTGAAATTCCTTAAATTCTGCAACGCTGAAGGCGTTTAGGGATAAACACAAAAATCAGGATTTAATGGCAAATATGGAATGGTTTCACCCCAAAACCAGCCAGATTTGGGGTAAAATTCCATAAATTCTGCAATGCTGAAGGCGTTTAGGGATAAACACAAAAATCAGGTTTTAATGGCAAATATGGAATGGTTTCATCTCAAGTCAGGCAGCTTTGGGGTGAAATTCCTAAAATTCCGCAGTGCCAAAAACATTTAGGGATAAACAGAAAAATCAGGTTTCAATGGTGAATATGGAATGGTTTCAGCCCAAAACCAGCCAGATTTGGGGTGAAATTCCATAAATTCCGCAATGCCGAAGGCGTTTAGGGATAAACACAAAAATCAGGTTTTAATGGCAAATATGGAATGGTTTCACCCCAAAGCCAGGCAGATTTGGGGTAAAATTCCATAAATTCTGCAATGCCGAAGGCGTTTAGGGATAAACACAAAAATCAGGATTTAATGGTGAATATGGAATGGTTTCACCCCAAAGCCAGGCAGCTTTGAGGTGAAATTCCTTAAATTCCACAATTTTGGAGACGGTTAGGGATAAACACTCAACGAAATTCAGGTTTTAATGGCGAATATGGAATTTTTTGGACGGAATGAGACCTTAAAGCTTCTCCCGTTCCAACCCTGACACCTTCCCCGTCCCAAACCCTGTCCAGCCTGGCCTCGGACACTTCCAGGGATGAGGAGATCACAATTTCTCTGACCAAAGCTGCAAACAAAGCCTTTTTTCTTCCCGAAAATGAGCAGCTCGGCTCGAAATCTCCAGACACAAAAGGGAATTTTGGCAGATTGTGTGCCCCGAACGATCTGGCACTGAAGCAAGAGCCACTTATCTCCCGCCCGGATGTCCGCGGGGATTTACGGACGAGCTCCGATGGACACGGCCGCGGCAATTTCCAGCGCCGCCGCCGCCCGCTGTGCCCTTCCTGCGGCCGGGGGTGGCACAGGAGGGGACACGGGAGGGACACGGTGAGTCCCCGCGGCCTCCCGATGACAAAATTGTGCCACCGGAATGGAAATCGGAGCCGCGGCGGCGATTTGGGGCTGAGCAGCCACGGATGGCGGCGACAGACCTTGGGAATTTGGGATTATTTCCTACAGTTTGGAATCTGATTTCCGATTTTTGGAATTGCTCTCCTTCCTGAATTCCGTGGGTCTGCCCCAGGGGAAAGAGGAAAGGGTTAACCTCGAGCAGAGAGGGTCAAGGTGGGAAAAAGTAGAATGAAAATCTCTTCAGAAAATCTTTTCAGCAGCCTCAGAATGAATCCTTCCCAAATTCTGAATCCTTCCCAAATTCCGTGGGTTTGCCCCAGAGGAAAGGGTTAGCCTCGAACAGAGGGTCAAGGAGCGGAAAAAAGAAGAATAAAAATCTCTTCAGCAGCCCCAGAATGAATCCTCCCCAAATTCCATGGGTTTGCCCCAGGAAGAGGTCAGGAAGAGCTAACCTCAAGCTGAGGGTCAAGGTGGGAAAAAGGTGAATAAAAATCTCTTCAGCTGCCTCAGAGTGAATCTTTTCCAAATTCAAACGAATCCTTCCCAAATTCCGCGGGTCTGCCCCAGGGGAGAGAGGAAAGAGTTAACTTCAAGCAGAGGGTCAAGGTGGGAAAAAGGAGAATGAAAATCTCTTCAGAAAATCTCTTCAGCGGTTCCAGAATGAATCCTTCCCAAATTCCGTGGGTTTGCCCCAGAGGAAAGGGTTAGCCTCGAGCAGAGAGGGTCAAGGTGGGAAAAAGGAGAATGAAAATCTCTTCAGAAAATCTCTTCAGCAGCCTCAGAATGAATCCTCCCCAAATTCTGAATCCTTCCCAAATTCCGTGGGTTTGCCCCAGAGGAAAGGGTTAGCCTCGAGCAGAGGGTCAAAGAGGGTAAAAAAGGAGAGTAAAAACCTCTCCAGCAGCCCCAGAATGAATCTTTTCCGAATTCTGAATTCCGTGGATTTGCCCCAGCGGAAAGAGGAAAGGGTTAACCTCGAGCAGAGGGTCAAGGTGGGAAAAAGGAGAATGAAAATCTTTTCAGAAAATCTCTTCAGCAGCCTCAGAATGAATCCTTCCCAAATTCTGAATCCTCCCCAAATTCCGTGGGTTTGCCCCAGAGGAAAGGGTTAACCTCGAGCAGAGGGTCAAGGAGCGTAAAAAAGAAGAATAAAAATCTCTTCAGCAGCCCCAGAATGAATCTTTCCCAAATTCAAACGAATCCTCCCCAAATTCCGCGGGTCTACCCCAGGGGAGAGAGGAAAAGGTTAACCCCGAGCAGGGGGGCAAGGTGGGAAAAAGGAGAATGAAAATCTCTTCAGAAAATCTTTTCAGCAGCCTCAGAATGAATCCTTCCCAAATTCTGAATCTTTCCCAAATTCTGAATCCTTCCCAAATTCCGTGGGTTTGCCCCAGAGGAAAGGGTTAACCTCGAGCAGAGGGTCAAAGAGGGTAAAAAAGGAGAATAAAAACCTCTTCAGCGGCCCCAGAATGAATCTTTTCCGAACTCTGAATTCCGTGGGTTTGCCCCAGCGGAAAGAGGAAAGGGTTAACCTCGAGCAGAGAGGGTCAAGGTGGGAAAAAGGAGAATGAAAATCTCTTCAGAAAATCTCTTCAGCGGTTCCAGAATGAATCCTCCCCGAATTCCAAATTCCGTGGGTTTGCCCCAGAGGAAAGAGGAAAGGGTTAACCTCGAGCAGAGAGGGTCAAGGTGGGAAAAAGGAGAATGAAAATCTTTTCAGCAGCCCCAGCATGAATCCTCCCCGAATTCCCGTGGGTTTGCCCCAGCGGAAAGAGCTAACCTTGAGCAGAGAGGGTCAAGGTGGGAAAAAAAGGAGAAGGAAAATTTCTCCAATGGCCCCAGAACGAATCCTTCCCAAATTCAATTGAATCCTCCCCAAATTCCGTGGGTTTGCCCCAGAGGAAAGGGGAAAGAGCTAACCTCGAGCAGAGAGGGTTAAAGTGGGAAAAAGGAGAATAAAAACCTCTTCAGAAAATTTCTTAAGAAACAGCAGCATGAATCCTCCCTGAATTCTGTGGGTCTGCCCCAGGGGAAAGGAGAAAAGGTTAACCTCGAGCAGAGAGGGTTAAAGTGGGAAAAAGGAGAATGAAAATCTCTTCAGAAAATCTCTTCAGCGGTTCCAGAATGAATCCTCCCCGAATTCCAAATTCCGTGGGTTTGCCCCAGGGGAAAGAGGAAAGGGTTAACCTCGAGCAGAGAGGGTCACGGTGGGAAAAAGGAGAATGAAAATCTCTTCAGAAAATCTCTTCAGCAGCCCCAGAATGAATCCTCCCCAAATTCCATGGGTTTGCCCCAGAGGAAAGGGTTAGCCTCGAACAGAGGGTCAAGGAGAGTAAAAAAGAAGAATAAAAATCTCTTCAGCAGCCCCAGAATGAATCTTTCCCAAATTCCGTGGGTTTGCCCCAGGAAGAGGTCAGGAAGAGCTAACCTCAAGCTGAGGGTCAAGGTGGGAAAAAGGTGAATAAAAATCTCTTCAGCGGCCCCAGAGTGAATCTTTTCCAAATTCAAACGAATCCTTCCCAAATTCCGCGGGTCTGCCCCAGGGGAGAGAGGAAAGAGTTAACTTCAAGCAGAGGGTCAAGGTGGGAAAAAGGAGAATGAAAATCTCTTCAGAAAATTTCTTAAGAAACAGCAGCATGAATCCTCCCTGAATTCTGTGGGTCTGCCCCAGGGGAAAGGAGAAAAGGTTAACCTCGAGCAGAGAGGGTTAAAGTGGGAAAAAGGAGAATGAAAATCTCTTCAGAAAATCTCTTCAGCGGTTCCAGAATGAATCCTCCCCGAATTCCAAATTCCGTGGGTTTGCCCCAGGGGAAAGAGGAAAGGGTTAACCTCGAGCAGAGAGGGTCAAGGTGGGAAAAAGGAGAATGAAAATCTCTTCAGTGGCCCCAGAATGAACCTTTTCCGAATTCAAACAAATCCTTCCCAAATTCCATGGGTCTGCCCCTAGGGGAAAGAGGAAAGAGTTAAAATTGAGCAGAGAGGGTCAAGGTGGGAAAAAGGAGAATGAAAATCTCTGCAGCAGCCCCAGAGTGAATCCTTCCCAAATTCCGTGGGTTTTCCCCAAGGGAAAGAGCTAACCTCGAGCAGAGAGGGTCAAGGTGGGTGAAAGGAGAATAAAAATCTCCTCAGAAAATCTCTTCAGCAACCCCAGAGTGAATCTTTTCCAAATTCAAACGAATCCTCCCCAAATTCCATGGGTCTGCCCCAGGGGAAAGAGGAAAGGGTTAACCCCAAGCACAGGGTCAAGGTGGGTAAAAGGACAATGAAAATCTCTTCAGTGGCCCCAAAATTGATCTTTTCTGAATTCTGAATTCCGTGGGTCTGCCCCAGGGGAGAGAGGAAAGGGTTAGCCTCGAGCAGAGAGGGTCAAGGTGGGAAAAAGGAGAATGAAAAAAGGAGAATAAAAAAAGGAGAATAAAAATCTCTTCAGCGGCCCCAGAATGAATCCTTCCCAAATTCAAATGAATCTTTCCCAAATTCAAATGAATCTTTCCCAAATTCTGTGGGTCCGCCCCAGGGGAGAGAGGAAAGGGTTAACCCCGAGCAGAGGGTCAAGGTGGGTAAAAGGAGAATGAAAAAAGGAGAATAAAAATCTCTTCAGCGGCCACAAAATTGATCTTTTCTGAATTCTGAATTCCGCGGGTCTGCCCCAGGGGAGAGAGGAAAGGGTTAACCCCGAGCAGAGGGTCAAGGTGGGTAAAAGGAGAATAAAAAAAGGAGAATAAAAAAAGGAGAATAAAAAAAGGAGAATAAAAATCTCCTCAGCGGCCCCAGAATGAATCACTGCCGAGTGAGTCAATGCTGCCTCGTGCCCGCGCTGGAGTCGCAATTAGCACTCGGAAGGGATAATTAGGAGTCGTTAATGGGATGAGTAGTGCCGGAATTGCGGGGCAGCGATTCCCGCCTGGAGGAACCCGAGGGAAAATGGGTTTGCTCTTTTTCCAGGAGGATTTGCTCTTTTTCCAGGACAATTTCCTCATTTTCCCAGGAGAATTAGCTCCTTTTTCCAGGAGGATTTCCTCTTTTTCCAGGAGGATTTCCTCCTTTTTCCAGAAGGATTTCCCCTTTTTCCAGGAGGATTTTCCCCTTTTTCCAGGAGGATTTGCTCCTTTTTCCAGAAGGGTTTGCTCCTTTTTCCAGGAAAATTAGCTCCTTTTTCCACAAGGATTTCCTCTTTTTCTGGAAGGATTTCCTCCTTTTTCCAGGAGGATTTCCTCCTGTTTCCGGGAGGATTTCCTCCTTTTTCCAGGAGGGTTTACTCCTTTTTCCAGGACAGTTTCCTCATTTTCCAGGAGGATTTCCTCATTTTTCCAGGAGGATTTCCTCATTTTTCCAGGAGGATTTCCTCCTTTTTCCTGCTCTGGAGATTCAGATGCAAAGAAAAACTGAAAATCTCAGCTCTGGAGATTCGGATCCAATGGGAAACTGAAAATCTCAGCTCTGGAGATTCACATCCAATGGGAAACTGAAAATCTCAGCTCTGGAGATTCACATCCAATGGGAAACTGAACATTGGAATTTGCTCAGCTCTGGAGTTTCGAATCCAATGGAAACTGAACCCTGGGATTTGCTCAACTCTGGAGACTCAGATCCAATGGGAAACTGAAAATCTCAGCTCTGGAGATTCACATCCAATGGGAAACTGAAAATCTCAACTCTGGAGATTCAGATCCAATGAAAAACTGAAAATCTCAGCTCTGGAGATTCAGATCCAATGGGAAACTGAAAATCTCAGCTCTGGAGATTCACATCCAATGGGAAACTGAAAATCTCAGCTCTGGAGATTCAGATCCAATGAAAAACTGAAAATCTCAGCTCTGGAGATTCACATCCAATGGGAAACTCAAAATCTCAGCTCTGGAGATTCAGATCCAATGGGAAACTGAAAATCTCAGCTCTGGAGACTCAGATCCAATGAAAAACTGAAAATCTCAGCTCTGGAGAATCACATCCAATGAAAAACTGAAAATCTCAACTCTGGAGACTCAGATCCAATGGGGAACTGAAAATCTCAGCTCTGGAGATTCAGATCCAATGGGAAACTGAAAATCTCAGCTCTGGAGATTCACATCCAATGGGAAACTGAAAATCTCAGCTCTGGAGATTCAGATCCAATGGGAAACTGAACCCTGGGGTTGCTCAACTCCGGACCAATGAACTTTCAAACAATGCATCCCTATGGGTTTTAACTGCATAAAAACTGGGGGAAAATCCTGTAAATGATGTGTTTTTGGAATGCTTTCCTTGGCACATCCTGGCCAGTAAATGCCTCATTCTCTATCACTTCAAATATAGCCCTAGGGTTGTTTTTTTTTAATTTCTCCCGATTTTCTCTGACTTTGTCTCTGAAATGTCTCTGGGCCTGCTGCTGCTGCATTCCCAGCAGGACACAGAGCAAATTCCCAATCCTTTCCCCAGCCCTCCCCGGGCTCGTTCCTCATCAGCAGTCAGCTCCAGGCTCGGCTGACTCACTGAGATCAGCGCCGAACGAAGCTCTCATGACTCACGGGTCAGGTGAGAGAGAGGCAGAGCAGCGATTCTCATCTGCATGGGCATTTGACACCTTCTGGAGGATGATCGTCCTCGAAAAAGAGAAAAAAAGAGTCGCAATCAACTCAGCAGCGCCCGGGGCTCGATGGGAGCGACTCCCGGGGAGGAAAATTTCAAATTTCGGGAGGGATGAGTTCCTCCGGGGAGGAAAATTTCAAATTTCGGGAGGGATGAGTTCCTTGGGGAGGAGAATTTCAAATTTCGGGAGGGATGAGTTCCTCTGGGGAGGAAAATTTCAAATTTTGGGAGGGATGAGCTCATCTGGGGAGGAAAATTTCAAATTTTGGAGGGATGAGTTCCTCCAGGAGGAAAATTTCAAATTTTGGAGGGATGAGTTCCTCCGGGGAGGAAAATTTCAAATTTCGGGAGGGATGAGTTCCTCTGGGGAGGAAAATTTTGTGAGGGATGAGTTCCTGCGGGAGGAAAATTTCGAGAGTGATGAGTTCCTCTGGGAGGAAAATTTCGGGAGGGATGAGTTCCTCCAGGGAGGAAAATTTCAAGAAGGATGAGTTCCTCCGGGAGGAAAATTTCAAATTTCGGGAGGGATGAGTTCCTCCAGGGAGGAAAATTTCGAGAGTGATGAGCTCCTCTGGGAGGAAAATTTCGAGAGTGATGAGTTCCTCCAGGAGGAAAATTTCAAATTTTGGAGGGATGAGTTCCTCCAGGGAGGAAAATTTCGAGAGTGATGAGTTCCTCCAGGAGGAAAATTTCAAATTTTGGAGGGATGAGTTCCTCTGGGGAGGAAAATTTCGAGAAGGATGAGTTCCTCCAGGAGGAAAATTTCAAATTTTGGAGGGATGAGTTCCTCCAGGGAGGAAAATTTCGAGAAGGATGAGTTCCTCCAGGAGGAAAATTTCAAATTTTGGAGGGATGAGTTCCTCTGGGGAGGAAAATTTCGAGAAGGATGAGTTCCTCCAGGAGGAAAATTTCAAATTTTGGAGGGATGAGTTCCTCCAGGGAGGAAAATTTCGAGAGGGATGAGTTCCTCCAGGAGGAAAATTTCAAATTTTGGAGGGATGAGTTCCTCTGGGAGGAAAATTTTGAGAAGGATGAGTTCCTCCAAGAGGAAAATTTCAAATTTCGAGAGTGATGAGTTCCTCCAGGGAGGAAAATTTCAGGAGGGATGAGTTCCTCTGGGGAGGAAAATTTCGGGAAGGATGAGTTCCTCTGGGGAGGAAAATTTTGGGAGGGATGAGTTCCTCCAGGAGGAAAATTTCAAATTTTGGAAGGATGAGTTCCTCCAGGGAGGAAAATTTCGGGAAGGATGAGTTCCTCCGGGAGGAAAATTTCAAATTTTGGAGGGGTGAGTTCCTCTGGGGAGGAAAATTTCGAGTGATGAGTTCCTCCAGGAGGAAAATTTCAAATTTTGGAGGGATGAGTTCCTCCAGGGAGGAAAATTTCGGGAGGGATGAGTTCCTCCAGGGAGGAAAATTTCGAGAGGGATGAGTTCCTCCAGGAGGAAAATTTCAAATTTTGGAGGGATGAGTTCCTCCAGGGAGGAAAATTTCGAGAAGGATGAGCTCCTCCAGGAGGAAAATTTCAAATTTTGGAGGGATGAGTTCCTCCAGGAGGAAAATTTCGGGAGGGATGAGTTCCTCTGGGGAGGAAAATATCGAGAAGGATGAGTTCCTCTGGGGAGGAAAATTTCAAATTTTGGAGGGATGAGTTCCTCTGGGAGGAAAATTTCGGGAGGGATGAGTTCCTCCGGGAGGAAAATTTCGGGAAGGATGAGTTCCTCCGGGAGGAAAATTTCAAATTTTGGAGGGGTGAGTTCCTCTGGGGAGGAAAATTTCGAGTGATGAGTTCCTCCAGGAGGAAAATTTCAAATTTTGGAGGGATGAGTTCCTCCAGGGAGGAAAATTTCGGGAGGGATGAGTTCCTCCAGGGAGGAAAATTTCGAGAGGGATGAGTTCCTCCAGGAGGAAAATTTCAAATTTTGGAGGGATGAGTTCCTCCAGGGAGGAAAATTTCGAGAAGGATGAGTTCCTCCAGGAGGAAAATTTCAAATTTTGGAGGGATGAGTTCCTCCAGGGAGGAAAATTTCGAGAAGGATGAGTTCCTCCAGGAGGAAAATTTCAAATTTTGGAGGGATGAGTTCCTCTGGGAGGAAAATTTCGAGAGTGATGAGCTCCTCCAGGAGGAAAATTTCAAATTTTGGAGGGATGAGTTCCTCCAGGAGGAAAATTTCGGGAGGGATGAGTTCCTCTGGGGAGGAAAATATCGAGAAGGATGAGTTCCTCTGGGGAGGAAAATTTCAAATTTTGGAGGGATGAGTTCCTCTGGGAGGAAAATTTCGGGAGGGATGAGTTCCTCTGGGGAGGAAAATTTCAAATTTCGGGAGGGATGAGCTCCTCTGGGAGGAAAATTTCGGGAGGGATGAGTTCCTTGGGGAGGAAAATTTCAAATTTCGGGAGGGATGAGTTCCTCCAGGGAGGAAAATTTCGGGAGGGATGAGTTCCTCTGGGAGGAAAATTTCGGGAGGGATGAGTTCCTCCGGGAGGAAAATTTCAAATTTTGGAGGGATGAGTTCCTCTGGGAGGAAAATTTCGGGAAGGATGAGTTCCTCCAGGAGGAAAATTTCAAATTTTGGAAGGATGAGTTCCTCTGGGGAGGAAAATTTCGAGAAGGATGAGTTCCTCTGGGGAGGAAAATTTCGAGAAGGATGAGTTCCTCCAGGAGGAAAATTTCAAATTTTGGAGGGATGAGTTCCTCTGGGAGGAAAATTTCAAATTTCGGGAGGGATGAGTTCCTCCAGGAGGAAAATTTCGAGAGTGATGAGCTCCTCTGGGATGAAAATTTTGGGAGGGATGAGTTCCTCTGGGGAAGAAAATTTCAAATTTTGGAGGGATGAGTTCCTCTGGGAGGAAAATTTCGGGAAGGATGAGTTCCTCCAGGAGGAAAATTTCAAATTTTGGAGGGATGAGTTCCTCTGGGGAGGAAAATTTCGAGAAGGATGAGTTCCTCCAGGGAGGAAAATTTCAAATTTTGGAGGGATGAATTCCTCTAGGGAGGAAAATTTCGGGAGGGATGAGTTCCTCTGGGAAGAAAATTTCGGGAGGGATGAGTTCCTCTGGAAGGAAAATTTTGGGAGGGATGAGCTCCTCTGGGAGGAAAATTTTGGAGGGATGAGCTCCTCTGGGAGGAAAATTTCGGGAGGGATGAGTTCCTCCAGGAGGAAAATTTCAAATTTCGGGAGGGATGAGTTCCTCCAGGGAGGAAAATTTCAAATTTTGGAGGGATGAGTTCCTCTGGGGAGGAAAATTTCGAGAAGGATGAGATCCTCCAGGAGGAAAATTTCAAATTTCGGGAGGGATGAGTTCCTTGGGGAGGAGAATTTCAAATTTCGGGAAGGATGAGTTCCTCCAGGAGGAAAATTTCAAATTTCGGGAGGGATGAGTTCCTCTGGGAGGAAAATTTCGAGAAGGATGAGTTCCTCCAGGAGGAAAATTTCCAATTTTGGAGGGATGAGTTCCTCCAGGGAGGAAAATTTCGAGAGTGATGAGCTCCTCCAGGAGGAAAATTTCAAATTTTGGAGGGATGAGTTCCTCCGGGAGGAAAATTTCGAGAAGGATGAGTTCCTCCAGGAGGAAAATTTCAAATTTTGGAGGGATGAGTTCCTCTGGGGAGGAAAATTTCGAGAAAGATGAGTTCCTCCAGGAGGAAAATTTCAAATTTCGGGAGGGATGAGTTCCTCTGGGGAGGAAAATTTCGAGAGTGATGAGCTCCTCCGGGAGGAAAATTTCGGGAGGATTTTGAAGGGAGAAAAACTCATCCCGAAGTGGCTCTCGGGAGATTGCGGAGCGCTCGGTAATTGTGAATCTGCTCCTGAAGGAAGGGATCCTATCAAATCCATGGCTCACAGAAGTGCCCAGAAATTCCTGATTGGTGGGAAAAATTAACACTCACTAATTACAAAGCTGCTCCTGAAGGAAGGGATCTTATCAAGTCCACGGCCTGGACAGACAGGCATGAAAAAGTGCCCAGAAATTCCTGATTGGTGAGAAAAATTAAAGCTCAGAAATTGCAAATCTGCTCCTGAGGGAAGGGATCTCATCAAATCCATGGCTCACAGAAGTGCCCAGAAATTCCTGATTGGTGAGAAAAATTAACGATCGCTAATTGTGAATCTACTCCTGAAATAAGGAATCTCACCACCGACTCCATGGCCTGGACAGACAGGCACGAAAAAGTGTCCAGAAATTCCTGAGTGCTGAGAAAAATTAACGATCGCTAATTGCAAACCTCCTCCTGAAGGAAGGGATCTTATTGAGTCCACAGCCTGGACAGACAGGCATGAAAAAGTGCCCAGAAGTGCCCAGAAATTCCTGACTGGAGAGAAAAATTAACGCTCAGTAATTGCAAATCTGCTCCTGAAGGAAGGGATATTATTGAGTCCACAGCCTTGCAGAAGTGTCCAGAAATTCCTGAGTGCTGAGAAAAATTAACGCTCAGAAATTGTGAATCTGCCCCTGAAGGAAGGGATCTTATCAAGTCCACAGCCTCGACAGACAGGCACGAAAAAGTGCCAAAAAGTGCCCAGAAATTCCTGATTGGTGAGAAAAATTAACTCTCAGTAATTGCAAATCTGCTCCTGAAATAAGGGATCTCATTACCAAATCCACGGCCTCGAAAAAGTGCCCAGAAATTCCTGATTGGTGAGAAAAATTAGCGCTCACTAATTGCGAATCTACTCCTGAAATAAGGGATCTTACCACCGACTCCATGGCCTGGACAGACAGGCACGAAAAAGTGCCCAGAAATTCCTGAGTGCTGAGAAAAATTAACGATCGCTAATTGCAAACCTCCTCCTGAAGGAAGGGATCTTATCAAGACCACGGCCCAGAAATTCCTGATTGGTGAGAAAAATTAACGATCGCTAATTGTAAATCTGCCCCTGAAGGAAGGGATCTTATCAAGCCAACGGACTCAACAGACAGGCACGAAAAAGTGTCCAGAAGTGTCCAGAAATTCCTGATCGGTGAGAAAAATTAACGATCGCTAATTGCGAATCTGCTCCTGAAGGAAAGGATCTTATCACTGAGTCCACGGCCTCGCAGAAGTGCCCAGAAATTCCTGATTGGTGAGAAAAATTAACGCTCACTAATTGCAAAGCTCCTCCTGAAGGAAAGGATCTTGTCACGGAGCCCAAGGCCTCGACAGACAGGCACGAAAAAGTGCCCAGAAATTCCCAGAAATTCCTGATTGGTGAGAAAAATTAACGCTCAGTAATTGCAAAGCTGCTCCTGAAGGAAGGGATCTCATTACCAAATCCACGGCCTCGCAGAAGTGCCCAGAAATTCCTGATTGGTTAGAAAAATTAGCGCTCCCTAATTGCAAATCTACTCCTGAAATAAGGGATCTTACCACCGACTCCATGGCCTGGACAGACAGGCACGAAAAAGTGCCCAGAAATTCCTGATTGGTGAGAAAAATTAACGCTCACTAATTGCAAAGTTGCTCCTGAAGGAAGGGATCTTATTGAGTCCACAGCCTCGACAGACAGGCACGAAAAAGTGTCCTGAAGTGCCCAGAAATTCCTGATTGGTAAGAAAAATTAACTCTCAGTAATTGCAAATCTGCTCCTGAAATAAGGGATCTCATTACCAAATCCACAGCCTCGCAGAAGTGCCCAGAAATTCCTGATTGGTTAGAAAAATTAGCGCTCGCTAATTGCGAATCTAATCCTGAAATAAGGAATCTCACCACCGACTCCATGGCCTGGACAGACAGGCACGAAAAAGTGTCCTGAAGTGCCCAGAAATTCCTGATCGGTGAGAAAAATTAACGCTCACTAATTGCAAAGCTGCTCCTGAAGGAAGGGATCTCATTACCAAATCCACGGCCTCGCAGAAGTGCCCAGAAATTCCTGATTGGTAAGAAAAATTAACAGTCACTAATTGCAAAGTTGCTCCTGAAGGAAAGGATCTTATTGAGTCCACAGCCTCGACAGACAGGCACGAAAAAGTGCCCAGAAGTGCCCAGAAATTCCCAGAAATTCCTGACTGGAGAGAAAAATTAACGCTCAGTAATTGCAAATCTGCTCCTGAAGGAAGGGATATTATTGAGTCCACAGCCTTGCAGAAGTGTCCAGAAATTCCTGAGTGCTGAGAAAAATTAACGCTCAGAAATTGTGAATCTGCCCCTGAAGGAAGGGATCTTATCAAGTCCACAGCCTCGACAGACAGGCACGAAAAAGTGCCAAAAAGTGCCCAGAAATTCCTGATTGGTGAGAAAAATTAACGATCGCTAATTGCAAAGCTGCTCCTGAAGGAAGGGATCTCATTACCAAATCCACGGCCTCGAAAAAGTGCCCAGAAATTCCTGATTGGTGAGAAAAATTAGCGCTCACTAATTGCGAATCTACTCCTGAAATAAGGGATCTTACCACCGACTCCATGGCCTGGACAGACAGGCACGAAAAAGTGCCCAGAAATTCCTGAGTGCTGAGAAAAATTAACGATCGCTAATTGCAAAGTTGCTCCTGAAGGAAGGGATCTTATCAAGTCCACAGCCTCGACAGACAGGCACGAAAAAGTGCCAAAAAGTGCCCAGAAATTCCTGATTGGTGAGAAAAATTAACGCTCACTAATTGAAAAGCTGCCCCTGAAGGAAGGGATCTTATTGAGTCCACAGCCTGGACAGACAGGCATGAAAAAGTGTCCAGAAGTGCCCAGAAATTCCTGATTGGTAAGAAAAATTAACTCTCAGTAATTGCAAATCTGCTCCTGAAGGAAGGGATTTTTTCAAGCCCACGGCCTCAACAAACAGGCACAAAAAGTTCCCAGAAATTCTTGATTGGTGAGAAAAATTAATGCTCAGAAATTGCGAATCTGCCCCTGAAGGAAGGGATCTTATCAAGTCCACAGCCTCGACAGACAGGCACGAAAAAGTGCCAAAAAGTGCCCAGAAATTCCTGATTGGTGAGAAAAATTAACGATCGCTAATTGCAAAGTTGCTTCTGAAGGAAGGGATCTTATTGAGTCCACAGCCTCGACAGACAGGCATGAAAAAGTGTCCTGAAGTGCCCAGAAATTCCTGATTGGTAAGAAAAATTAACTCTCAGTAATTGCAAATCTGCTCCTGAAGGAAGGGATTTTTTCAAGCCCACGGCCTCAACAAACAGGCACAAAAAGTTCCCAGAAATTCTTGATTGGTGAGAAAAATTAATGCTCAGAAATTGCGAATCTGCCCCTGAAGGAAGGGATCTTATCACCACATCCACGAATCCACGGCCTCGACAGACAGGCACGAAAAAGTGCCCAGAAATTCCCGAGTGGTGAGAAAAATTAAACCTCCTCAGCCTTCTCCCACGAAACAAGGATCCCCTCTGGCGCTGCAATTTTTTACTCTCTCCTCAGCCAAGCAATTTCTCAAAAAACCCAAGCACCTCGGGCCAAAAGTTCTGTCTGAACTGTCGAAAAAAAAATGTGTTTATTACCCCAAAACGGAGGCGGTGCAGAAATATTAAAAACCCAATTTCTCAGGGAATCCATCTCCTCCCTCCAGTCACAACAGCCTCGAAGTTTCCCTGTTTATCTTGGTAAAAAATCACACTTTTGGTGATGAGTTCATGCGTTTATCTGCAAGAAAGACAGGAAACAGCTCAAAATATCAGCAAAAAATCCAAAGTGGGGCAGAGTTTGAGGGATGATTTCTTTATCCAGGCTCAGGTGAGGAACGGCTCTGGCCGTGCTGTTCCGCTCCAAAATCACAAAATCACAGCTTTTTATCAGATTAACCAGGCCTGGCAGCCGCGCTGGGCCCAGCGAGGTGAGGAGAAAATTGAAAATGACGTCAGGAGGAGGAGGTTGGATTGATGATCGCTCGGTGCTGATCGGCTCAGGCAGTGAGAGGCACAGGGAGAGCGAGTTTGGGGCAAAAAGAAGAAATCTAGGGGTAAAAATAGGGGAAAACTGTGTTTGGGGTGAGATGGGATAGTGGGAGCTGTGGGACGAGGTTTAAAATGGGATGAGATTTGAAATGGGAAGAGGTTTAAATGGGATGAGGTTTAGAATGGGATGAGGTTTAAAACAGGACAAACTTTAAAATGGGAAAAGGCTTCAATTGGGATGGGGTTTAAAATGGGATGAGGTTTAAAATGGGAGATTTAAAATGGGACGAGGTTTAAAACGGGAGGAGCTTTAAAATGGAATGAGGTTTAAAATGGGAGGACCTTTAAGAAAGGATGACATTTAAAATGGGACGAGGTTTAAAATGGGAGGAGCTCTAAAACGGGATGAGATTTAAAACGGGATGAGGTTTAGAATGAAAGGTTTAAAATGGGCTGAGGTTTAAAATGGGTGGAGTTTTTAAAATGGGAGGTTTAAAACTGGACGAGGTTTAAAATGGGACAAGGTTTAAAATAAAAGGTTTAAAATGGGCTGAGGTTTAAAACAAGATGAGCTTTAAGGTCCTTCCCACCCAAACTGCCCCAGCATTCTGAGATTCTCTCCTGCTGAAGATCTTCTCCCACACGAAGGAATCACTGCACAGAAACTAAAGTGAAATAACGATTTCCCCAAAAATAAACCTTCCAGAATCCATTCAGGTCAGTGCTGAGCGCCGTGCCCACAGGACAAGGGAAATTCTGAATCCCTCACTCCTTTTGGAGCTTTAAAATGGGATAAGGTTTAAAATGGGATGAAGTTTAAAACAAGATGAGCTTTAAGGTCGTTCCCACCCAAACTGCCCCAGGATTCTGAGATTCTCTCCTGCTGAAGATCTTCTCCCACACGAAGGAATCACTGCACAGAAACCAGAATAATGATTTCCCCAAAAATAAACCTTCCAGAATCCATCCAGAGGCAGATCCCAGGCCAGTGGTGAGCGCAGTGCCCACAGCTCAAGGGAAACGCTGCCAGAATCCCTCACTGCTTTTAGAGCTTTAAAATGGGAGGAGGTTCAAAACGGGAGGAGCTTTAAAATGGGGTGAGGTTTAGAATGGGATGAGGTTCAAGGGAAGAGCTTTAAAATGGAATGAGGTTGAAAATGGGAGGACCTTTAAGAAAGGATGACATTTAAAATGGGACGAGGTTTAAAATGGGAGGAGCTTTAAAACGGGATGAGCTTTAAAACGGGATGAGGTTTAAAATGAAAGGTTTAAAATGGGCTGAGATTTAAAATGGGTGGAGTTTTTAAAACGGAAGGTTTAAAACTGGACGAGGTTTAAAATGCGACAAGGTTTGAAATCGGACGCGGTTTAAAATGGGCTGAGGTTTAAAACAGATGAGCTTTAAGGTCGTTCCCACCCAAACTGCCCCAGGATTCTGAGATTCTCTCCTGCTGAAGATCTTTTCCCCATGAAGGAATCACTGCACAGAACCTAAAGCGAAATAACGATTTCCCCAAAATAAACCTTCCAGAATCCATCCAGAGGCAGATCCCAGGCCAGTGCTGAGCGCAGTGCCCACAGCTCAAGGGAAACTCTGCCAGAATCCCTCACTGCTTTCAGAGCTTTAAAATAGGACGAGGTTCAAAACGGGAGGAGCTTTAAAATGGGGTGAGGTTTAGAATGGGATGAGGTTAAGAATGAAAGGTTTAAAATGGGAGGAGCTTTAAGATGGGACAAAGTTTAGAATGGGATGAGGTTTAAAATGGGACGAGGTTTAGAATGGGATGAGGTTTAAAATGGGACAAAGTTTAGAATGGGATGAGGTTTAAAATCGGACAAAGTTTGGAATGCCACGAGCTTTAAAACAGGAGGAGCTTTAAAATGGGATGAGGTCTAAAAAGGGACGAGGTTTAAAATGGGACGAGGTTTAAAATGAAAGGTTTAAAATGGGACGAGGTTTAAAATGGGACGAGGTTTAAAATGAAAGGTTTAAAATGGGATGAAGTTTAAAATGGGCTGAGGTTTAGAATGGGTGGAGTTTTTAAAATGGGAGGTTTAAAACTGGACGAGGTTTAAAATGGGACAAGGTTCAAAACCGGAGGAGCTTTAAAACGGGAGGAGCTTTAAAATGAGATGAGGTCTAAAAAGGGATGAGGTTTAAAATGGGCTGAGGTTTAAAATGGGAGGAGTTTTTAAAATGGGAGGTTTAAAACTGGACGAGGTTTAAAACGGGATGAGGTTTAAAATGGGACAAGGTTCAAAACGGGGAGGAGCTTTAAAACGGGATGAGGTTTAAAATGGGCTGAGCTTTAAAATCTGGCGAGGTTTAAAATGGGCTGAGCTTTGAAACAGGACGAGCTTTAAGGTCGTTCCCAGCCCAAACCGCCCCGGGATTCCGAGATTCTCTCCTGCTGAAGATCTTTCCCCACGTGAAAGAATCACTGCACAGAACCTAAAGCGAAAGAACGATTTCCCCAAAAATAAAACTCCAAAATCCATCCAGAGGCAGATCCCAGGCCAGTGCTGAGCGCAGTGCCCACAGCTCAAGGGAAACACTGCCAGAATCCCTCACTGCTTTTAGAGCTTTACAATGGGACGAGGTTCAAAACGGGAGGAGCTTTAAAATGGGGTGAGGTTTAGAATGGGACGAGGTTTAGAATGGGATGAGGTTTAGAATGAGATGAGGTTTAAAATGGGATGAGGTTTAGAATGGGAGGTTTAAAATGTGATCAGGTTTAAAATGGGATGAGGTTTAGAATGGGATGAGGTCTAAAAAGGGATGAGGTTTAAAATGGGACGAGGTTTAAAATGAAAGGTTTAAAATGGGATGAGGTTTAAAATGGGCTGAGATTCAAAATGGGTGGAGATTTTAAAATGGGAGGTTTAAAACTGGACGAGGTTTAAAATGAAAGGTTTAAAATGGGATGAAGTTTAAAATGGGTGGAGTTTTTAAAATGGGAGGTCTAAAACTGGACGAGGTTTAAAATGGGATGAGGTTTAAAATGAAAGGTTTAAAATGGGATGAGGTCTAAAAAGGGTCGAGGTTTAAAATGGGACGAGGTTTAAAAAGGGACAAGGTTTAAAATGAAAGGTTTAAAATGGGATGAAGTTTAAAATGGGTGGAGTTTTTAAAATGGGAGGTCTAAAACTGGACGAGGTTTAAAACGGGACAAGGTTCAAAACCGGAGGAGCTTTAAAACGGGAGGAGCTTTAAAACGGGATGAGGTTTAAAATGGGCTGAGCTTTAAAATCTGGCGAGGTTTAAAATGGGCTGAGCTTTAAAATTTGGCGAGGTTTAAAACGGGCTGAGCTTTGAAACAGGACGAGCTTTAAGGTCCTTCCCACCCCAAACCGCTCCGGGATTCCGAGATTCTCTCCTGCTGAAGATCTTTTCCCCATGAAGGAATCACTGCACAGAAACTAAAGTGAAATAACGATTTCCCCAAAAATAAACCTTCCAAAATCCATTCAGGTCAGTGCTGAGCGCAGTGCCCACAGGACAAGGGAAATTCTGAATCCTTCACTGCTTTTAGAGCTTTAAAATGGGAGGAGGTTTAAAACAGGACAAACTTTAAAATGGGAAAAGGCTTAAATTGGGATGGGATTTAAAATGGGATGAGGTTCAAGGGAAGAGCTTTAAAATGGGACGAGGTTTAAAATGGAATGAGGTTTAAAATGGAATGAGGTTTAAAATGGGACAAGGTTTAAAATGGGAGAAGGTTTAAAATGGGAGATTTAAAACGGGACGAGGTTTAAAACGGGAGGAGCTTTAAAATGGAATGAGGCTTAAAATGGGAGAACCTTTAAGAAAGGATGACATTTAAAATGGGACGAGGTTTAAATGGGATGAGATTTAAAAAGGGACGAGGTTCAAAACGGGATGAGGTTTAAAATGAAAGGTTTAAAATGGGCTGAGGTTTAAAATGGGTGGAGTTTTTAAAATGGGAGGTTTAAAACTGGACGAGGTTTAAAATGCGACAAGGTTTGAAATCGGACACGGTTTAAAATGGGATGAGGTTTAAAATGGATGAGCTTTAAGGTCGTTCCCACCCAAACTGCCCCAGGATTCTGAGATTCTCTCCTGCTGAAGATCCTTTCCCCATGAAGGAATCACTGCACAGAAACTAAAGTGAAAGAACGATTTCCCCAAAATAAATCTCCAGAATCCATCCAGAGGCAGATCCCAGGCCAGTGCTGAGCGCAGTGCCCACAGCTCAAGGGAAACACTGCCAGAATCCCTCACTGCTTTTAGAGCTTTAAAATGGGACGAGGTTCAAAACGGGAGGAGCTTTAAAATGGGGTGAGGTTTAGAATGGGACGAGGTTTAGAATGGGATGAGGTTTAGAATGGGATGAGGTTTAGAATGGGATGAGGTTTAGAATGGGATGAGGTTTAAAATGGGATGAGGTTTAGAATGGGATGAGGTTTAAAACAGGACAAACTTTAAAATGGGAAAAGGCTTAAATTGGGATGGGGTTTAAAATGGGATGAGGTTCAAGGGAAGAGCTTTAAAATGGAATGAGGTTTAAAATGGGAGGAGGTTCAAGGGAAGAGCTTTAAAATGGGACAAGGTTTAAAATGGGATGAAGTTTAAAATAGGAGATTTAAAATGGGATGAGGTTTAAAACAGGGCGAGCCTTAAAATGGGACAAGGTTTAAAATGGGAGGAGGTTTAAAATGGGAGATTTAAAATGGGATGAGGTTTAAAATGGGAGGACCTTTAAGAAAGGATGACATTTAAAATGGGACGAGGTTTAAAATGGGATGAGGTTTAAAATGGGAGATTTAAAATGGAATGAGGTTTAAAATGGGAGGACCTTTAAGAAAGGATGACATTTAAAATGGGACGAGGTTTAAAACGGGATGATGAGCTTTAAAACGGGATGAGATTTGAAACGGGATGAGGTTTAAAATGAAAGGTTTAAAATGGGCTGAGGTTTAAAATGGGTGGAGTTTTTAAAATGGGAGGTTTAAAACTGGACGAGGTTTAAAATGCGACAAGGTTTGAAATCGGACGCGGTTTAAAATGGGAGGTTTAAAATGAAAGGTTTAAAATGGGATGAGGTTTAAAATGGATGAGCTTCAAGGTCGTTCCCAGCCCAAACCACCCAGGGATTCTGAGATTCTCTCCTGCTGAAGATCTTTTCCCCATGAAGGAATCACTGCACAGAAACTAAAGTGAAATAACGATTTCCCCAAAAATAAACCTTCCAGAATCCATTCAGGTCAGTGCTGAGCGCCGTGCCCACAGGACAAGGGAAATTCTGAATCCCTCACTCCTTTTAGAGCTTTAAAATGGGATAAGGTTTAAAATGGGATGAGGTTTAAAACGGGATGAGCTTTAAAACAGGACAAGGTTTAAAATGGGATGAGGTTTAGAATGGGATGAGGTTTAGAATGGGATGAGGTTTAAAATGGGAGGTTTAAAATGTGATCAGGTTTAAAACGGGATGAGATTTAAAACAGGACGAGGTTTAGAATGGGGTCAGGTTTAAAACGGGATAAGGTTTAAAACAGATGAGCTTTAAGGTCCTTCCCACCCAAACTGCCCCAGGATTCTGAGATTCTCTCCTGCTGAAGATCTTCTCCTACACGAAGGAATCACCGCACAGAAACCAGAATAATGATATCACCAAAAATAAACCTTCCAGAATCCATTCAGGTCAGTGCTGAGCGCCGTGCCCACAGGACAAGGGAAATTCTGAATCCCTCACTCCTTTTGGAGCTTTAAAATGGGATAAGGTTTAAAATGGGATGAGGTTTAAAACAGGATGAGCTTTAAAACAGGACAAGGTTTAAAATGGGATGAGGTTTAGAATGGGATGAGGTTTAAAATGGGAGGTTTAAAATGTGATCAGGTTTAAAATGGGATGAGATTTAAAACAGGACGAGGTTTAGAATGGGGTCAGGTTTAAAACGGCATAAGGTTTAAAACAGATGAGCTTTAAGGTCGTTCCCACCCAAACTGCCCAGGATTCTGAGATTCTCTCCTGCTGAAGATCTTCTCCCACACGAAGGAATCACTGCACAGAAACCAGAATAATGATTTCCCCAAAAATAAACCTTCCAGAATCCATCCAGAGGCAGATCCCAGGCCAGTGGTGAGCGCAGTGCCCACAGCTCAAGGGAAACACTGCCAGAATCCCTCACTGCTTTTAGAGCTTTAAAATGGGACGAGGTTCAAAACGGGAGGAGCTTTAAAATGGGGTAAGGTTTAGAATGGGATGAGGTTTAGAATGGGATGAGCTTTAAAATGGGAGGAGGTTTAAAATGAAAGGTTTAAAATGGGACGAGGTTTAAAATGGGACAAAGTTTAGAATGGGATGAGGTTTAAAATGGGATGAGGTTTAAAATGGGATGAGGTTTAAAATGGGACTAAGTTTAGAATGGGATGAGGTTTAAAATCGGACAAAGTTTAGAATGCCACGAGCTTTAAAACGGGAGGAGCTTTAAAATGGGATGAGGTCTAAAAAGGGACGAGGTTTAAAAAGGGACGAGGTTTAAAATGGGACGAGGTTTAAAATGAAAGGTTTAAAATGGGATGAAGTTTAAAATGGGCTGAGGTTTAGAATGGGCGGAGTTTTTAAAATGGGAGGTTTAAAACTGGACGAGGTTTAAAATGGGATGAGGTTTAAAACGGGACAAGGTTCAAAAGCAGAGGAGCTTTAAAACGGGAGGAGCTTTAAAACAGGATGAGGTTTAAAATGGGCTGAGCTTTAAAATTTGGCGAGGTTTAAAATGGGATGAGCTTTGAAACAGGACGAGGTTCAAGGTCCTTCCCACCCCAAACCGCCCAGGGATTCTGAGATTCTCTCCTGCTGAAGACCTTTTCCCACGTGAAAGAATCACCGCACAGAACCTAAAGCGAAATAACGATTTCCCCAAAAATAAAACTCCAAAATCCACTCAGGTCAGTGCCCACAGGACAAGGGAAACTCTGACTCCCTCACTCCTCGCTCTGCCGCCGAAGCGAAGGAAATAAATCCTCGGCGCAAACAGAAATAAATTCAACCTTGACTGCTCATCCCGAGTGTCATTGACCGCCTGAGCCACCGCCGGCCGCGGTGACAAAGAGGAACAGCTCTGATTCATCCCCAGCCCCATTTTCTCCCCCCCCTCGAGTATTCAGGAGTAACTCCCACAGAAAATTCCATTTACCGAGCGCTCGACGTGAGTTTGATGTTAAAAATATAAAGCTTGATTTATCTGCTGAAGGACCTGCGCGTTGCCAGGGCAGCTTTTTGTCACTTTGGGTTTAAAATCACTCGGGCTGGGGCAGAAATAATTTTCTTTATTATCTGCAAGAGCAAAGGCTACTCGAGAAATTATTTTAAGCCCGAGAAAATGAGCTGAGACACCTGCAGCAGGAAAATTAAAAAAAAACTAAATCATTGTGAATCACAGCTCTAATCTGAACGAAAACCGCGGCGTTTCCTCTCCCCGAGGAGCCGTGTCCTTCAGCAATTCCTCGCCCGAGTCGCGTGTTTTATCTCGATAAAATTCACCCAAAAAAGAGCAGCGGAGCGCTTTTCGTTTGGCCTTTGAGAGATAAGAGGGAGAAAAGCGAAGGAAATCTGCGGAAGGGTTTGGTGCCCTCCAGAGGAAAAGCGAATTAAGGGTCGGGTTATGGACACAGAGGGCGGCTCGTTCTGAAATCAGTTTTGTCTGGGAGGTGGAAAGTCTATAATTAGGGTTTTTTTGGAGATGGAATATCTAAAATCAGTTTTATCTCGGAGGTGGCAGCTCTAAAATCAATTTTTTCTTGGAGATGGAAGGTCTAAAATCAGTTCTATCTTGGAAATGGAAAGTCTAAAATCAATTTTTTTCTTGGAGATGGAAGGTCTAAAATCAGTTCTATCTTGGAAATGGAAAGTCTAAAATCAATTTTTTTCTTGGAGATGGAAGGGCTAAAATCAGTTTTACCTTGGAGATGGAATATCTAAAATCACTTTTCTCTGGGAGATGGAAAGTCTAAAATCAGTTTTCTCTGGGAGGTGGCAGCTCTAAAATCACTTTTATCTCGGACATGGAAGTTCTAAAATCAGTTTTTCTTAGACATGGAATGTCTAATATCTTTTTTTTTCTTGGAGATGGGAGCTCTAGAATCAGTTTTATCTTGGAAGTGGCAGCTCTAAAATCAGTTTTTTATTGGAGATGGAAAGTCTAAAATCACTTTTCTCTTGGAGACGGAACATTTAAAATCAGCTTTCTCTTTGAGATGAAAAGTCTAAAATCAGTTTTATCTTGAAGGTGGCAGCTCTAAAATCAGTTTTTTCTTGGAGATGGAAGGTCTAAAATCACTTTTCTTTTGGACATGGGAGGTCTAAAATCACTTTTGGAGATGGCAGCTCTAAAATCAGTTTTCTCTTAGTGACGGAAGGTCTAAAGTAATTTTTTCTCGGAGATGGAATATCGAAAATCAGTTTTCTCTTGGAGATGCAAGGTCTAAAATCACTTTTCTCTTGGAGATGGCAGCTCTAAAATCAGTTCTATCTTGGAAATGGAAAGTCTAAAATCAGTTTTTTATTGGAAATGGCAGCTCTAAAATCAGTTTTATCTTAGAAAAGGCAGCTCTAAAATCAGTTTTTTATTGGAGATGGAAAGTCTAAAATCACTTTTCTCTGGGAGATGGAACATTTAAAATCAGTTTTCTCTTGGAGATGGAAGGGCTAAAATCAGTTTTCTCTGGGAGGTGGAAATTCTAAGATCACTTTTTTCCTTTTGGAGGTGGAAGGTCTAAACTCACTTTTCTCTTGGAGATGGAAAGTCTAAAATCAGCTTTCTCTTAGAAATGGCAGCTCTAAAATCAGTTTTATCTTGGAGATGGAAGCTCTAAAATCAGTTTTTTATTGGAGATGGAATAACTAAAATCACTTTTCTCTTGGGCATGGAAGGTCTAAAATCACTTTTCTCTTGGAGGTGGAAAGTCTAAAATCACTTTTCTCTTGAAAACAGAAGCTCTAAAATCAGTTTTATCTCGGAGATGGAAAGTTTAAAATCACTTTTCTCTGGGAGAGGGCAGCTCTGAAATCACATTTCTGTGGGAGGTGGAAAGTCTAAAATCATTTTTCACTTAGAGAGGGCAGCTCTAAAATCAGGGTTTTTTGGACATGGCAAGTCTAAAATGAGTTTTCTCTTGGAAATGCAAGGTCGAAAATCACTTTTGTCTTAGAGGTGGCAACTCTGAAATCCCTTTTCTCTTGGAGATGGAAGGTTTAAAATCACTTTTCTTTTGGAAAGGAAAGGTCTAAAATCAGTTTTCTCTTGGAAATGGCAGCTCTAAAATCAGGTTTTTTTGGACAGGGCGAGTCAAAAATCCCTTCCCTGGATGTGACAACCCCCACGGCGCCGAGGCACCGAAGCGAAACCTCTGAGAGCAACTCAGAGCACCCGAGAGCTCTTTGTTCTGCGGTCCCGAGGCAATGGCGCAGAAAATGCAGCATTTGGAGAGGGCAGCTGTGAAATCACTTTTTTTTGGAGATGGAAAGTCTAAAATCAGCTTTTTCTTGGAGATGGAATATCTAAAATCACTTTTCTCTTCGACATGGAAGGTCTAAAATCACTTTTATCTTGGAGCTGGAAAGTCTAGAATCAGTTTTCTCTTGGAAATAGAAGGTCTAAAATCAGTTTTATCTTGGAGATGGAAAGTTTAAAATCACTTTTCTCTGGGAGATGGCAGCTCTGAAATCACATTTCTCTGGGAGGTGGAAAGTCTAAAATCACTTTTCTCTTGGAGAGGGCAGCTCTAAAATCAGGGTTTTTTGGACATGGCAAGTCTAAAATGAGTTTTCTCTTGGAAATGCAAGGTCGAAAATCACTTTTCTCTTAGAGGTGGCAACTCTGAAATCCCTTTTCTCTTGGAAGGTTTAAAATCACTTTTCTTTTGGAAAGGAAAGGTCTAAAATCAGTTTTATCTTGGAGATGGAAGGGCTAAAATCAGTTTTCTCTGGGAGGTGGAAAGTCTAAAATCAGTTTTATCTTGGAGATGGCAGCTCTAAAATCAGTTTTCTCTGGGAGGTGGAAGGGCGAAAATCAGTTTTATCTTGGAAATGGCAGCCCTAAAATCAGTTTTATCTTGGAGATGCAAGGGCTAAAATCAGTTTTCTCTGGGAGGTGGAAGGACTAAAATCAGTTTTATCTTGGACATGGACGCTCTAAAATGAGTTTTATCCTGCAGATGGAATATCTAAAATCAGTTTTATCTTGGAGGGGGCAGCTGTAAAATCACTTTTCTCTTGGACACGGGATATGTAAACTCAGTTTTCTCTTGGAATTGTCAGCTCCAAAATCCCTTCCCTGGATGTGACAACCCCCACGGCGCCGAGGCACCAAAGCGAAACCTCTGAGAACAACTCGGAGCACCCGAGAGCTCTTTGTTCTGCAGTCCCGAGGCAATGGCGCAGAAAATGCAGCATTTGGCGCTGCCATCGATCGCTCGCTCGCCGGCCGTGCTCGCCGGGCTGTGAAATGAGCGCCCAGAGCCTCGCGGGGCCCGGGGACACGGAGCTGACGCGGCTCTGAGTCACGGCGATGACGCGCGGAACCGGCGAGGGGAGGGAGGCACGGCCAGGAAAAGGAGATGGGCACGGGTGGGAGAGAGGGTGGGGAGGCGGAGGGGATGGGGAAGAGGGGAAATGGGGAAAGAGGGGAAATGGGGAAAAAGAGGGGAAAAATGGGGAAAAAGAGGGGAAAAATGGGGAAAAAGAGGGGAAAAAATGGGGAAAAAGAGACTGAGAAATGAGGAAAAAGAGGCCCAAAAATGGGGAAAAAGAGGGTCAAAATGGGGAAAAAGAGACTGAGAAATGGGGGAAAAGAGGGGAAAAATGGGGAAAAGGAGGCCCAAAAATGGGGAAAAAGAGGGGAAAAATGGGGAAAAGGAGGCCCAAAAATGGGGAAAAAGAGGGGAAAAATGGGGAAAAAGAGGCTGAGAAATGCGGAAAAAGAGGCCCAAAAATGGGGAAAAAGAGGCCCAAAAATGGGGAACAAGAGACTGAGAAATGTGGGGAAAGAGGGGAAAATGGGGGAAAAGAGGCTGAGAAATGGGGAAAAAGAGGATCAAAAATGGGGAAAAAGAGACTGAGAAATGGGGGAAAAGAGGATCAAAAATGGGGAAAAAGAGACTGAGAAATGGGGGGAAAGAGGGGAAAATGGGGGAAAAGAGACTGAGAAATGGGGGAAAAGAGGCCCAAAAATGGGGAACAAGAGACTGAGAAATGTGGGGAAAGAGGGGAAAATGGGGGAAAAGAGGCTGAGAAATGGGGGAAAAGAGGATCAAAAATGGGGAAAAAGAGGATCAAAAATGGGGAAAAAGAGACTGAGAAATGGGGGAAAAGAGGATCAAAAATGGGGAAAAAGAGGATCAAAAATGGGGAAAAGAGGCTGAGAAATGGGGGAAAAGAGGATCAAAAATGGGGAAAAAGAGGATCAAAAATGGGGAAAAAGAGGATCAAAAATGGGGAAAAAGAGGATCAAAAATGGGGAAAAAGAGACTGAGAAATGGGGGAAAAAGAGGCCCAAAAATGGGGAAAAAGAGGGTCAAAATGGGGAAAAGGAGGCCCAAAAATGGGGAAAAAGAGGATCAGAAATGGGGAAAAAGAGGATCAAAAATGGGGAAAAAGAGACTGAGAAATGGGGGGAAAGAGGATCAAAAATGGGGAAAAAGAGACTGAGAAATGGGGAAAAAGAGGCCCAAAAATGGGGAAAAAGAGGGTCAAAATGGGGTAAAAGAGACTGAGAAATGGGGAAAAAGAGGGGAAAAATGGGGAAAAGGAGGCTGAGAAATGGGGGGAAAGAGGATCAAAAATGGGGAAAAAGAGGATCAAAAATGGGGAAAAAGAGACTGAGAAATGGGGGGAAAGAGGGGAAAATGGGGAAAAAGAGACTGAGAAATGGGGGGAAAGAGGATCAAAAATGGGGAAAAAGAGGCTCAAAAATGGGGAAAAAGAGGATCAAAAATGGGGAAAAAGAGGATCAAAAATGGGGAAAAAGAGACTGAGAAATGGGGGGGAAGAGGCCCAAAAATGGGGAAAAAGAGACTGAGAAATGGGGGGAAAGAGGATCAAAAATGGGGAAAAGGAGGCCCAAAAATGGGGAAAAAGAGACTGAGAAATGGGGGGAAGGAGGCCAAGAAATGGGGAAAAGTTTGGGGCCGGGGAGAAATTGGGGAAAAGTTTGGGCCAGGGAGGAATGAGGAAAAGAGATCGAGAAATGGGGAAAAAGAAGCCCAAAAATGGGGAAAAAGAGGCTCAAAAATGGGGAAGAAGAGGCCAAGAAATGGGGAAGAAGAGGCCAAGAAATGGGGGAGAAAGAGGCTCAAAAATGGGGAAAAAGAGGGTAAAAAATGGGGAAAAAGAGGCCAAGAAATGGCAGAAAGTTTGGGCCGGGGAGGAATTGGGAAAAAGAGGCCGAGAAATGGGGAAAGTTTGGGCTGGGGAGGAATTGGGAAAAGTTTGGGCTGGGGAGGAATGGGGAAAAGAGGCCAAATTCACAGAGAATTTTCTGATGGATTTGGAGAGAAACAGGAAACTAAATAAAGGAGAACAGGACTGAGAACGTTTTCACATCTAACTCACCAAAAAATACCAAATTCAGTGATTTTAGGAGGAAATCCACTGAGTTCTCCACTAGGAATTCCAGAGAAATTCAGCACAGTTTTGCCAGAATTATTATTAACAATCAAATATCGTACAGGAAAAATCAAAACCAGTTTGAAACCACACTCAGATTTGGCCACAAGGCAAAAAAAAAATTAATTTCATCTCCTTCAACCCATGCAGAACCACCTCCCCTTGCAAACACGCGGCAGAAAACGCCGAATTCACAGAGAATTTTCCGATGGATTCGGAGAGAAACAGGAAACGAAATAAAGGAGAACAGGACTGAGAACGTTTGCAAATCTAACTCACCAAAAAATACCCTAATTCGGTGATTTCAGGAGGAAATCAGGAAAAAGAGGCGCAAAAATGGGGAAAGTTTGGGCTTGGGGGTCTCCCTCCTGCTGTGGCCCTGTTGGGTTTGGCTATAAATATCCTCTGCTAAAAACACGTTTAGGTAAACATTCACTTTAAAAAACATCAATTTTTCCTCAGTGTTTCCAAAGAAAATTGGAATTTCCACAGAAAATTTCCCTCCTGGGGGAGGAAGAGACTCTCACCTGACGGCCTCAGCCACATTGTGGAGCTGTGGCCCTGTCGGGTTTAGCTATAAATATCCTCTGCTACAAACACATTAAGGTAAACATTTCCTTAAAAAAAATCCAAATTCTCCTCAGCATTTCCAAAAAAAATTGGAATTTCCAAAGAAAATTTCTTTCCTGGGGGATGGAAAGGCCTCGGCCACATTGTTGGAGGTGTGGCCCAACAACCTACTCAGTTTGGTTATAAATATCCTCTGCTAAAAACACATTTAGGCAAACATTTCCTTAAAAAAAAATCAAATTCTCCTCAGCATTTCCAAAGAAAATCACAATTTCTACACAAAATTTCCCTCCTGGGGGAGGGAAAGATGGCGGCTCTCCCCTGACAGCCTCAGCCATGTTGTTGGATTTGTGGCCCTGTTGGGTTTGGTTATAAATATCCTCTGCTAAAACCACATTTAGGTAAACATTCCCTTAAAAAGAAATCAAATTCTCCTCAGCATTTCCAAAGAAAATTGGAATTTCCAATGAAATTTCCCTCCTGAGAGAGGGAAAGACGACGGCTCTCACCTGACGGCCTCGGCCACAAAGTGTGCCCTGACAACCTACTGAGTTTGGTTATAAATATCCTCTGCTAAAACCACATTTAGGTAAACATTCCCTTAAAAAGAAATCAAATTCTCCTCAGCATTTCCAAAGAAGATTGGAATTTCCAAAGAAAATTGGATTTTCCAAAGAAAATTTCACTCCTGGGGGAGGGAAAGGCCTCAGCCACGTTGTTGGAGGTGGGGCCCTGTCGGGTTTGGCTATAAATATCCTCTGCTAGAAACACATTTAGGTAAACATTCCCTTAAAAAGAAATCAAATTCTCCTCAGCATTTCCAAAGAAGATTGGAATTTCCAAAGAAAATTGGATTTTCCAAAGAAAATTTCTCTCCTGGGGGAGTGAAAGATGGCAGCTCTCACCTGACGGCCTCAGCCACGTTGTTGGAATTGTGGCCCTGCTGGGTTTGGCTATAAATATCCTCTGCTAAAAACACATTTAGGTAAACATTCCCTTAAAAAGAATTCAAATTCTCCTCAGCATTTCCAAAGAAAATCAGAATTTCCAATGAAATTTCCCTCCTGAGAGAGGGAAAGACGACGGCTCTCACCTGACGGCCACGAAGTGTGCCCTGACAACCTACTGAGTTTGGTCATAAATATCCTCTGCTAAAAACACATTTAGGCAAACATTTCCTTAAAAAAAACCAAATTTCCTCAGCATTTTCAAAGAAAAAAACAAGCTCTCACCTGACGGCCTCGGCCACGCTGTTGGAGGTGTGTCCCGACAAAGCGTCGTGCAGGTTGCGGATGAAATAATCTCTGTAATCCTCGGGCAGGGCCATGAACGTCCCTCCCATCACGATGAACTCCACTTTGTCCACGCTGTGGCCCAGCTGCTTCAGCTGAAAAATTCAAAATATCACCCAAAAATGGTTAGTCGGGGGCTTGTCCAGATTTTCCTAGGCCGCGTTTCCTTCTTTAGCTCTTTTTTTCAGCTGCAAAATTCAAAATATTATGGAAAAATAGTCGGGGCCTTGTCCAGGTTTCTCTTTAATCCCTGATTTTGTTAGGCCGCGTTTCATTCTTTAGGTGTTTTATTCAGCTGTGAAATTCAAAATATTACAGAAAACCGGTTGGGGCCTTGTCCAGGTTTCTGTGAAATCCCTGATTTTCTTAGGCCGCGTTTCCTTCTTTAATTGTTTTATTCAGCTGTGAAATGCAAAATATCACTGAAAAATGGTTAGTCAGGGGATTATCCAGATTTTCCTAGGCTGCATTTCCTTCTTTAGTTGTTTAATTCAGCTGTGCAATTCAAAATATCACCGAGAAACAGTCAGTGGCCTGTCCAGGTTTCACTAAAATTCCCGATTTTCTTAGACCGCGTTTCCTTTTTTAGTTAAGAAGCTGTGAAATTCAAAATATCACCAAAAAATAGTCAGCAGTTGATACAAATTTTTCTGAAATACCTCATTTTCCCAGGCCACGTTTTCTTCTTTAGTTGTTTTATTCAGCTGCGAAATTCGAAATATCCCCAAAAAATAGTCAGCAGCTTATCCAAATTTTTTTTTTTTTTAAATCCCTGATTTTGTTAGGCCGCGTTTCCTTCTTTAGGTGTTTTATTCAGCTGTGAAATTAAAAATAACACCAAAAAATAGTCTAGGGCTTATCCAAATTTCTCTCTAAACCCTGATTTTCTTAGGCCTCGTTTTCTTCTGTAGTTATTTTATTCAGCTGCAAATTTCAAAATATCACACAGAAATACTCAGGGCCTTGTCTCTAATCCCTGATTTTCCTAGGCTGCGTTTCCTTTTTTATTTAACAGAGCTGTGAAATTCAAAATATCACCAAAAAATAGTCAGTGGCTTATCCAAATTTTTCTGAAATCCCTGATTTTCTTAGGCCACATATCCTTTTTTAATTTTTTTTTTCAGCTGTGAAATTCAAAATATTACTGAAAAATGGTTAGTCGGGGCCTTATCCAAATTTCTCTTTAATTCCTGATTTTCTTAGGCCGCGTTCCCTTCTTTAGTTATTTTATTCACCTGCAAAATTCAAAATATCACTGAAAAATGGTTAGTCAGGGCCTTGTCTCTAATCCCTGATTTCCTTTCCTTTTTTAGGTTTTTTATTCAGCTGCGAAATTCAAAATATCACAGAAAAATAATCAGGGGCTTATCTCTAATCCCTGATTTTCCTAGGCTGCGTTTCCTGTTTAAATTCTTTTATTCAGCTGTGAAATTCAAAATATCACAGAAAAATAGTCAGCGATTTATCCAAATTTCTCTTTAATCCCTGATTTTCTTAGGCCGCGTTCCCTTCTTTGGCTGGTTCACAAATTGTAAATCGATATTTTTGTGAAGATTTTTGATAATAAAATACAGAAATGCATCCAAACGTATATAATACAGTGCAATATAATATCATGTCATGTAATACAATATGATATAATATAATATAATGTAATATAATAAAATAATAATATAATATAATATAACATAATATGGTATGATATAATATAATACAAAATAATATAATATAATATAATACAATGCAATGTAATGTAATGTAATGTAAAATAATATAATAAAACGTAATATAACATAATATAACAAATATAATATAACATAATATAATATAATATAACATAATATAACATAATATAACATAATATAATATAACATAACATAATATAACATAATATAACATCATATAATAGAACATAATATAACATAACATAACATAACATAAAATAATATAATATAACATAACATAACATAATATAATATAATATAATATAATATAATATAATATAATATAATATAATATAATATAATATAATATAATATAATATAATATAATATATTATAATATAATATAATATAATATAATATAATATAATATAATATAATATATAATGTAATATAATATGGTACAATATAATATAATATAATACAATATAGTACCATACAATATAATGTAATATAATATAATATAATGTAATATAATGTAATGTAAAATAATATAATGTAATGTAATGTAATATAATACAATATAATATAATATAATATAATATAATATAATATAATATAATATAATATAATATAATATAATATAATGTAATGTAATGTAATATAATATAATATAATGTAATATACTATAATAATAATATAATATAATATGATATAATATAATGCAATGTAATGTAATGTAAAATAATATAATATGACATAATATAACATAACATAATATAATATAATATAATATAATATAATATAATATAATATAATATAATGTAATATAATATAATATAATATAGTATAATATGACATAATGTAATATAATATAATACAATATAATATAGTATAAAATATTATAATATAATATGTAATATAATGAAATATAACATAATATAATATAATATAACATAATATAATACAATATAACATAATATAATATAATATAATGTAATATAATATAATATAATATAATATAATGTAATATAATATAATATAATATAATATAATATAATATAATATAATATAATATAATATAATATAATATAATATAATATAATATAATATGAATATAATATAATATAATATAATATAATATAACATAATATAATATAATAATATACAGTATAATACAATACAATATACTATAACACACACTATAATACACAATACAATGCATATTATATAAACATATACATTATTTTAATTTTACATAAAAATCCATGAAATACTCCCCTTGCAAAAAAACCACCCAACCCTAAGTGATTTTTTTCTGTAAGAACACGGCCCAGAGTAGAGGATTTTCCTGAATTATTTGAATGTAAATAAATGAGAATAAGTTTGAGAAATTTTTCACATCTAACTCTCCAAAAAACCACAAAAATTCAGTGATTTTGGGAGAAAATCTAAAAAAAAAAATCCCAAATTTGGTGATTTTTGGGAGGAAATCCATTGAGTTCTCCATTAGGAACTCCACAGAAATTCAGCACAATTTTTTCTGGAAATTTTTCACATCTAACTCTCCAAAAAATGCAAAAATTAAAATATTTTGGTGGAAATTCATTGAGTTCTCCATTAGGAATTCCAGAAAATTCTGCACAATTTTTCTGGAATTATTATTAACAAAATGGAATTATTATTAACGAAATAAATGAGAATAGGTTTGAGGAATTTTTCACATCTAACTCTCAAAAAAACCACAAAAATTCAGTGATTTTGGGAGAAAATCTCAAAAAAAAAATCCCAAATTCAGTGATTTTTGGGAGGAAATCCATTGAGTTCTCCATTAGGAATTCAGAGAAATTCACACAATTTTTTCTGGAAATTTTTCACATCTAACTCTCCAAAAAACCCAAAAATTAAATTATTTTGGGAGGAAATCCACAGAGTTCTCCATTAGGAATTCCAGAAAATTCAGCACAATTTTTTCTGGAATTATTATTAACTGAAATTATTATTATTTTTCTGGAATTATTATTAATGGAAGTATTATTAATGAAATAAATGAGAATAGGATTGAGGAATTTTTCACATCTAACTCTCCAAAAAATGCAAAAATTAAAATATTTTGGTGGAAATCCATTGAGTTCTCCATTAGGAATTCCAGAAAATTCAGCACAATTTTTTCTGGAAATTTTTCACATCTAACTCTCCAAAAAAACCCCAAAATTAAATTATTTTGGGAGGAAATTCATTGAGTTCTCCATTAGGAATTCCAGAAAATTCTGCACAATTTTTCTGGAATTATTATTAACAAAATGGAATTATTAATAACAAAATAAATGAGAATAGGTTTGAGGAATTTTTCACATCTAACTCTCCAAAAAACCACAAAAATTCAGTGATTTTGGGAGAAAATCTCAAAAAAAAATCCCAAATTCGGTGATTTTTGGGAGGAAATCCATTGAGTTCTCCATTAGGAATTCCAGAAAATTCAGCACAATTTTTTCTGGAAATTTTTCACATCTAACTCTCCAAAAAACCCAAAAATTAAATTATTTTGGGAGAAAATTCATTGAGCTCTCCATTAGGAATTCCAGAAAATTCAGCACAATTTTTTCTGGAATTATTATTAACTGAAATTATTATTATTTTTCTGGAATTATTATTAATGGAAGTATTATTAATGAAATAAATGAGAACAGGATTGAGGAATTTTTCACATCTAACTCTCCAAAAAAACACAAAAATTCAGTGATTTTGGGAGAAAATCTTTAAAAAAATCCCAAATTCAGTGATTTTTGGGAGGAAATCCATTGAGTTCTCCATTAGGAATTCAGAAAAATTCACACAATTTTTTCTGGAAATTTTTCACATCTAACTCTCAAAAAAACCCCAAAATTAAATTATTTTGGGAGGAAATTCATTGAGTTCTCCATTAGGAATTCCAGAAAATTCAGCACAATTTTTCTGGAATTATTATTAACAAAATGGAATTATTATTAACGAAATAAATGAGAATAGGCTTGAGGAATTTTTCACATCTAACTCTCCAAAAAACCACAAAAATTCAGTGATTTTGGGAGAAAATCTAAAAAAAATATCCCAAATTCGGTGATTTTTGGGAGGAAATCCATTGAGTTCTCCATTAGGAATTCAGAAAAATTCAGCACAATTTTTTCTGGAAATTTTTCACATCTAACTCTCAAAAAAACCCAAAAATTAAATTATTTTGGGAGGAAATTCATTGAGTTCTCCATTAGGAATTCCAGAGAAATTAATCACAATTTTTTCTGGAATTATTATTAACTGAAATTATTATTATTTTTCTGGAATTATTAATTACAAAATGGAATTATTATTAACGAAATAAATGAGAATAGGTTTGAGGAATTTTTCACATCTAACTCTCCAAAAAACCACAAAAATTCAGTGTTTTTGGAAGAAAATCTTTTAAAAAATCCCAAATTCAGTGATTTTTGGGAGGAAATCCATTGAGTTCTCCATTAGGAATTCAGAGAAATTCAGCACAATTTTTTCTGGAAATTTTTCACATCTAACTCTCAAAAAACCCAAAAATTAAATTATTTTGGTGGAAATTCATTGAGTTCTCCATCAGGAATTCCAGAAAATTCTGCACAATTTTTCTGGAATTATTATTAACAAAATGGAATTATTATTAACGAAATAAATGAGAATAGGTTTGAGGAATTTTTCACATCTAACTCTCCAAAAAACCACAAAAATTCAGTGATTTTGGGAGAAAATCTCAAAAAAAAAAATCCCAAATTCGGTGATTTTTGGGAGGAAATCCATTGAGTTCTCCATTAGGAATTCCACAGAAATTCACACAATTTTTCTGGAAATTTTTCACATCTAACTCTCAAAAAACCCAAAAATTAAATTATTTTGGGAGGAAATTCATTGAGTTCTCCATTAGGAATTCCAGAGAAATTAATCACAATTTTTCTGGAATTATTATTAACTGAAATTATTATTATTTTTCTGGAATTATTAATTACAAAATGGAATTATTATTAACGAAATAAATGAGAATAGGTTTGAGGAATTTTTCACATCTAACTCTCCAAAAAAACACAAAAATTCAGTGATTTTGGGAGAAAATCTTTAAAAAAATCCCAAATTCAGTGATTTTTGGGAGGAAATCCATTGAGTTCTCCATCAGGAATTCAGAAAAATTCACACAATTTTTCTGGAAATTTTTCACATCTAACTCTCCAAAAAACCACAAAAATTAAATTATTTTGGGAGGAAATTCATTGAGTTCTCCATTAAGAATTCCAGAAAATTCAGCACAATTTTTCTGGAATGAATCAAATATTTTACAGAAAATATCTCAAGAAAGGTTCAAAATTCCCATTTATTTAAAGACAAACAGACAATTAAAAGACAAAAATTTCATTTTCGCAGCCCAAACTTCCGGACCGTGAAAATATCCTAATTTTTTCCATCCCAAATCCCAAAAAATTCCATTTTTTTGTAAAAAAAACCTCACCTGTTCCACTCTGTGCCTGGTCTGGAGATAAGGATCGTAGCGAGCGCGGATGGCCCTCATCGACGTCGGCTTAAAAAAAACACAAAAATATTCATTTTAGAATTTTTTTTTACCCCAAAAAACAAAAAAAATTTTGGAATTGAAATTTCAAATCCCAAAGGCTTTGAATCTGAGATTTGTAAAATTTTAAATGTGAAATTTGGGTTTCTCGGATTGATAAAAATTGATGGAATTGAAGGTTTTTGGCCCAAAATGGCAAGGAGAATTAAAAGGAACGAAATTTTTCATTTTTTAGCGCAGCCCAAAACCGAAAAAATTTTACAGAAATCACCAAATAATCCTCAAAACTGTTACAGTTTTGAGTTTTTTGGTTAAAAATGGTGACAAAAATGGAGTCAAAAAGCACTGTTCGGTTTTCAAAAGGGAGAAAATAATTTGGAAATATACAAATTATATTTTGTAATTTAATATATAATTTTAATTAAGTAATTAATTTAATTAGATTGCGATTTAATGTATCATTTATACATATAAATAGATATTTATGTATAAATGTATGTAAATATATAAATTAAAATATAAACATACATAAACATAAATACATAGAAAATATAAACACATTAAAACATAAATAGAAAAATAAATATAAAGATATATAAAAATAAAAATAGATAAACATAAAAATCTAAATATAAATATAAACATATAAATCGAACTATAAATCTAAATCTAAATCCACATAAATATATATAATTATATAATATATACAGAGACAAAAACTAAAAATATAAAAACACAAAAATATAGAAATATACAAATATATAAATCTCCGATATTGCTGCTGAGAGAGACCCAGTAGGGAATGAAAGTAATTAATTTCAGAGCTGTTAATAGCTCAAAAATGGGAATTTTTTCCCCAAATTTTCAGTATTTTTAATGAAATTTAATGAAATTTAATGAAATTTTTAATTTTAATTTAAATTCGTGCTTTAGAACCTGAATTTTTAAAATTTATTGATCGGAAGAAAAGGATTGAAGCCCAGGAATGAAAAGGAATTTCAGACGTGTTAACAGCTCAAAAACGGGAATTTTTCCCCCCAAATTTACAGCATTTTTAATTAAATTCCTGCTTCGGAAAGCGAAGTTTATTTCTTGATTGATTGGAATCAAAGGATTACAGCCCAGGAATATCCCAAAAAAGGGAATATTCCTGTGTAGGACTGAGTGGAATATTCGAAATCAGTCAGGGCCTCACTATTGTTATCACTTCTATTGATCTTTATTTATATTAATGCTTATTTTTCTCTAAATATTTACATTTCTCCTATTATTATTATTATTTCTATTAATCTTTATTTATTATATGCTGTATATTACACAGTGTGTATTATGTAGTATATATTACATATTATGTATTACACATTACACATTATGTATTATTATTATTTCTATTAATCTTTATTTATTCTATGCTATGTATTACACAGTGTGTATTATGTAGCATATATTACATATTACGTATTACACATTACACATTATGGATTATTATTATTTCTATTAATCTTTATTTATTCTATGCTATATAGTACACAGTATGTATTATGTAGTATATATTACATATTATACTACACATTATGTATTATTATTATTTCTATTAATCTTTATTTATTCTATGCTATATAGTACACAGTATGTATTATGTAGTATATATTACATATTATGTATTACACATTACACATTGTGTATTATTATTATTTCTATTAATCTCTATTTATTAAATGCTGTATATTACACAGTATGTATTATGTAGTACATATTACATATTATGTATTACACATTATGTATCACACATTAAATATGATACTTTATATATCCTATATTCTGTATTCGACATTATATATTATATAGCACATATTATACATCATAGGATGTAAAAAAGGTGATTTCCCCCAAGATTTATTTCCATTAATCTTTATTCATGTTATCATATATTATACATTGTATATGATATATTGTACACTATATACCACATGCCATATACCATAGACTACATACCATATACTACATATTATCTATATCATATACCATGGACCATATACTATATATCATATACTACATAATATATATGATACACTACGTATTGTATATGATACATTACATATTATGTACTAAATATTATGTATTACAGACTAAATTATATGTTATATATCATATAATTTATATTATATATTTTATATATTACATATTATATATTATATTTTATATATTATACATTATATATTATATATTATACATTATATATTATATATTATATATTATATATTATATATTATATATTATATATTATATATTATATATTATATATTATATATTATAAATGTTATACATTATGAGATGTAAAAAATGGGGTTTTTCCCCGAATTTATACAAGAAATAAGTTTTTAACGCTGTAGGATAAAATTCCTGCTTTAGAACCTGAATTTTATTTATTGATCGGAATAAAAGGATTGGAGCCCAAGAATGAAAAGGGACAGCTCGAATTTCAGAGGTGTTAACAGCTCAAAAATGGGATTTTTCCCCCAAATTTATTTCTATTAATCTTTATTCATATATGATATATTATATATTGTACATTATATGCTATACACCATATACCATATATTATATAACACATATTATATATTACATATACTATGTGCTATATACTGTATATTACATATTACATACTGTATATTATATATTTATATTATATACTATATATTACATATTATATATTACACAGTATACATTATGTAATCCATATTATATATTACACATTATAAATTATTATGCACTATATATTATCTATTACATACTCTATATTATGCATTATACATTGCAGATAATATATTATAAAGTCTTATATATTATATATTATATATTTATATTATATATTATATATTATATATTATATATTATATATTATATATTATATATTATATATTATATATTATATATTACATGTTGTATATTACATATTATACATTACGGGATGTAAAAAATGGGATTTTTTCCCCAAATTTATTTCTATGAATCTTTATTCATATATGATATATTATATATCGTACATTATATGCTATACACCATATACCATATTTTATATAACACATATTATATACTACATATACCATGTGCTATATATTGTATATTACATATTACATACTGTATATTGTATATTTATATTAGAATTATATATTATATATTATACATTACATATTATATATTACATATTATATTTATTACATAGTATATACTATGTATTCCATATTATATATTACATATTATGAATTATTATGCACTATATATTATCTATTACATACTATATATTATACATTATATATTGCAGATAATATATTATAAATTCATATTATTATATATTATATATTATATATTATATATTATATATTATTATATATTATATATTAAATATTATATATTACATTTACATATTACATATTACATATTATATATTAAATATTAAATATTATATATTATATATTATATATTATACATTATATATTATATATTATATATTATATATTATATATTATATATTATATATTATACATTACGGCATGTAAAAAATGGGATTTTTTCCCCAAATTTATTTCTATTAATCTTTATTCATACATGATATATTATATATTATACATTATATGCTATACACCATATATTATATAACACATATTATATACTATAGATACTATGTACTAGATATTGTATATTACAGATTACATACTGTATATTGTATATTTATATTCTAAATTCTATATTCGATATTCTATATTATATACTATACATTATATATTATATATTATATAAATTATATAAAATATAGTATATATTATCTATTATATATTATATATTACATATTATAAATTATTACACACTATATTTTATCTATTACATATTATACATTATACATTATATATTGCAGATAATATATTATAAATTCATATTTATATTTGTTACATATTACATATTATATATTATACATTACGGGATGTAAAAAATGGGACCTTTTCCCCAAATTCATATGGAAAAAATTTTTGAAATCTGTAAAAAATGGGATTTTTTTCCCCCCAAATTTACACATTAAAAAAAAATTCTGCATGCTGTAGGATTACATGGCTGCTGCTTTAGAACCTGAATTTTATGGATTGATTGATTGATTGATTGATTGATTGGAATAAAAAGATTGAAAAGGAATTCCCCAAAAAAGAGAATCCTTACCTCATAGCCTGTGTAGGACTGAGTGGAATATTCGAAATCAGAGTCAGGGCCTCCCGGGCAATACCTGAGGGGCAAAAACAGAGAAAATTTAATGAAAATTTAATTTATTTCAATCATTAAATCCACTCACTTCCAACCATTTCTGGGATTCCATGACACCTGAGAGGGCTGAGCCTATCTGGGATTGGAAATGTGAAAAAGAGCGATTTTTAATTATTTTAATTGATTTTTAATTAATTTTAATTATTTTAAACGGGGTTTTAAAGCGTTTTAATTGTTTAAAGTGGGAGGGGATAGCCAAAGCAATGGAGCGCTTCTAAAAATAATGTTGCAATAATTAAAATATATAAGTAAATTAAAAATTAATAAATAATGTTACAATAATTATAATATATAAGTAAAATAAAAATTAATAAATAAGGTTACAATAATTATAATATATAAGTAAATTAAAAATTAATAAATAATGTTACAATAATTATAATATAAAAGTAAATTAAAAATTAATAAATAGGAACCTCATTGTAATAATATATAACATGTAATGAATAAATAAACAAAAAGTAATAGAAGTAATCATAGAGGTAACATGATATATAATAGATAATACATAATAATTTTTTTTAAATTAATAAATAGAAGTAACATAATGTGAAAATATTCCAATTTATACTAAATATTCCAATTTTTACCGAAATGTAAAAATATTCCAATTTGTCTCAAAATGGAAAAATATTTTGATTTATACTGAAATGTAAAAATAATCAAATCCATACAGAAATGGAAAAATATTCCAATTTATACTAAATATTCCAATTTTTACCAAAGTGTGAAAATATTCCACTTTATACGAAATTGTAAAAATATTTCAATTTATACCGAATTGTGAAACTATTACCATTTATACTAAATATTCCAATTTTGATGGAAATGTAAAAATATTCCAATTTATACCAAAATGTGAAAATATTCTGATTTATACCAAATTGTGAAAATAATCTGATTTATACCAAAATGTGAAAATATTCTGATTCATACCAAAATGTGAAAATATTCCCATTTATACCAAAATTGTGAAAATATTCTGATTTATACCAAAATTGTGAAAATATTCCCATTTATACCAATCCCAATCCAATCCCAATCCCAATCCAATCCCAATCCCAGTCCAATCCCAATCCAATCCCAATCCCAATCCCAATCCAATCCCAGTCCAATCCCAATCCAATCCCAATCCAATCCCAATCCCAATCCAATCCCAGTCCAATCCCAATCTCAATCCCAATCCCAATCCAATCCAATCCCAATCCAATCCCAATCCAATCCCAATCCCAATCCCAATCCCAATCCAATCCCAATCCCAATCCCAATCCAATCTCAATCCCAATCCCAATCTCAATCCAATCCCAATCCCAATCCCAATCTCAATCCAATCCCAATCCCAATCCAATCCCAATCTCAATCCAATCCCAATCCAATCCCAATCCCTCCCATCCCTCCTGCCAGGGAAATCCAGAAAGGAAAAACTCCTTTTCTCCAGGCTGAGCCCTTTGCCAGCCAGGGCACATCTGGGCACATCTGGGGCATCTCTGAGGGCACATCTGGGGACATCTGGGGGCGCATCCAGGGCACATTTGGGGCACCCCTGGGGCACACCTGGGGCACCTCTGGACACCTCTAGGGCACATCTGAGGCACCTCTGGGGCACATCTGGGGCACATCTGGGGGCAATTCTGGGGCACCTCTGGGGATTCATCCGGGGCACATCTGGGCACCCCTGGGCCACACCTGGGGCACATCTGGGGCACCTCTGGGGCACATCCAGGCAGCTCTGGGGACACATCTGGGGGACGCCTGGGGCACCTCTGGGGCACATCTAGTGACATCTGGGGGCTCATCCAGGGCACATTTGGGGCATTTTTGGGCACCTCTGGGACACATTCAGGGCACACCTGGGGCACCTCTGGGGGCACATCCGGGGGCTCATCCAGGGCACATCTGGGGCACCTCTGGGGGCACATCCAGGGCACATCTGGGGCACCTCTGGGGACACATTTGGGCACCGCTGGGGGCTCATCCGGGGCACCTCTGGGGCACCTCTAGGGCACATCTGAGGCACCTCTGGGGCACATCTGGGCCACCTCTAGGACACATCTGAGGGCACATCCAGGGCACCTCGGGGGCACATCTGGAGCACCTCTGGGGGCACCTCTGGGGATTCATCCGGGGCACATCCAGGGCACATCTGGGGCACACCTGGGGACTCATCTGGGGGCACCTCTGGGGCATATCTGGGACACCTCTAGGGCACATCTGGCGCACCTCTGGGGGCACATCTGGGGGCAACTCTAGGGCACACGTGGGACACCTCCGGGACACCTCTGGGGCACAGCTGGGCACACCTGGGGGCACATCTGGGGCACCTCCAGGGCACATCTGGGGCACCTCGGGGCACGCCTGGGGCACCTCTGGGGCATCTCTAGGGCACATCTGGGGCACATCTGGGCCCCCCCGCACTCACACGCAGATGTTCCCGGTGAAGTTGATGTGAGGACAGCGGTGAGGTTTGCACATCACAGCCACCACGGCGATCTGGGGGAGAGAAAAAAGGGCAGAAATTCAAATATTTGGGCATTTTTGGGGTCTTTTTGGGGTTATTTTGGGGTTATTTTGGGGTTATTTTGGGGTGTTCTGGGCTCAAATTGGTGTGGGTAACCCTGGGGGAACAAAAAATCAGGAAAATAAAAATATTTGGGCATTTCTAGGGTGGTTTTGGGATTTTCTGTGTTCAAATAGCTTTGGGATAACCCTGGGGGAGCAAAAGAATTAAAAATAAAATTAGGATTAAAAATAAGAATTAAAAATAAAATCTGGAATAAAAATAAAATCACAAAAATCAGAAAAATTAAAATATTTGGGCATTTCTGGGGTCGTTTTTGGGGTGTTCTGGGCTCGAATAGTTACAGGTTAATCCTGGGATTAAAAATAAGGATTAAAAATAAAATCTGGATTAAAAATAAAACCACAAAAATTACTAAAATAATGATTTTTTTTCATTTCTGGGCTCGTTCTGAGATTTTTTCTGCTTAATAACTGTGGGGTAACCCTGGGGGAGCAAAAGGAGAAGATTAATAATAAAATCAGGATTAAAAATCAAATTAGGATTAAAAATGAGGATTACAAATAAAGTCTGGATCAAAAATAAAATCACAAAAATTAAAATATTTGGGCATTTCTAGGGTGGTTTTGGGATTTTCTGTGTTCAAATAGCTTTGGGATAACCCAGGGGGAGCAAAAGAATTAAAAATAAAATTAGGATTAAAAAGAAGAATTAAAAATAAAATCAGGATCAAAAATAAAATCACAAAAAGCAAAAAAAATAAAAATATTTGGGCATTTCTGGGGTCGTTTTTGGGGTGTTCTGAGCTCGAATAGTTGGGACTAAAAATCAGGATTAAAAATAAAATTTGGATTAAAAATAAAACCACAAAAATTATTAAAATAAAGATTTTTTTTTTTCATTTCTGGGATTTTTTTCTGCTTAATAACTGTGGGGTAACCCTGGGGGAGCAAAAGGAGAAGATTAATAATAAAATCAGGATTAAAAATCAAATTAGGATTAAAAATGAGGATTACAAATAAAGTCTGGATCAAAAATAAAATCACAAAAATGACAAAAATTAAAATATTTGGGCATTTCTAGGGTCGTTTTGGGATTTTCTGTGTTCAAATAGCTATGGGATAACCCTGGGGGAGCAAAAGAATTAAAAATAAAATTAGGATTAAAAATAAGGATTAAAGATAAAATCAGGATTAAAAATAAAATCACAAAAATCAGAAAAATAAAAAATATTTGGGCATTTCTGGGGTCGTTTTTGGGGTGTTCTGAGCTCGAATAGTTGGGACTAAAAATGAGGATTAAAAATAAAATCTGGATTAAAAATAAAACCACAAAAATTATTAAAAGAAAGATTTTTTTTTTCATTTCTGGGCTTTTTTCTGCTTAATAACTGTGGGGTAACCCTGGGGGAGCAAAAGGAGAAGATTAATAATCAAATTAGGATTAAAAATCAAATTAGGATTAAAAATAAGAACTAAAAATATAATCAGGATTAAAAATAAAATCACAAAAATCCCAAAAAATTAAAATACTTGGGCATTTTTGGGGTCGTTTTGGGATTTTCTGTGTTCAAATACCTATGGGATAACCCTGGGGGAGCAAAAGAATTAAAAATAAAATTAGGATTAAAAATAAGAATTAAAAATCAAATCTGGATTAAAAATAAAATCGCAAAAACCACAAAAATCAAGATATTGTTTTCATTTCTGGGGTTATTTTGGGATGTTCTGTGCTCAAATTGCTCTGGGGGGGGAAGCAAAGTGGCAAGAAAGAGAAATCTTAATATTGAATATTTTTAAATTTGGGGAAAAATTGGAATTTTTTTTACATTTCGGTAAAAATCCAAATATTTAGTATAAATTGGAAAATTTTTACATTTTGGTATAAATGAGAATATTTTTACATCTTGGCATAAATGGGAATATTTTCACAATTTTGGTATAAATCAGAATATTTTCACATTTTGGTATGAATCAGAATATTTTTACAATTTGGTATAAATTGGAATATTTTTACATTTCCGTAAAAATTGGAATATTTAGTATAAATTGGAATAGTTCTACAGTTTGGTATAAATTGAAATATTTTTACAATTTTGTACAAAGTGGAATATTTTCACACTTTGGTAAAAATTGGAATATTTAGTATAAATTGGAATATTTTTACATTTCTGTATGAATTTGAATATTTTTACATTTCAGTATAAATCGGAATATTTTTACATTTTGCGACAAATTGGAATATTTTTACATTTCGGTAAAAATTTGAATATTTAGTATAAATTGGAATATTTTTACATTTTGGTATAAATTGGAATATTTTTACAATTTGGTATAAATTGGAATATTTTTACATTTCAGTAAAAATTGGAATATTTAGTATAAATTGGAATATATTCCCATTTTGGTATAAATCAGAATATTTTCACAATTCAGTACAAATGGGAATATTTTTACATTGCAGAATAAATCGGAATATTTTTAGATTTCCTAATTTTAGGAATTAAATCAATTTTTGGGATGGGATTGGTGCGCCAAGACCATCCTAATTTTAGGAATTCAATCAAATTTTGGGATGGGATTGGGGTGCCAAGATCATCCTAATTTTAGGAATTAACCCAAATTTTGGGATGGGATTGGGGTGCCAAGACTATTCTGATTTTAGGAATTAAATCCAATTTTGGGATGGGATTGGGGTGCAAAGTCCATTCTGATTTTAGGAATTAAATCAATTTTTGGGATGGGATTGGGGTGCCAAGAGCATCCTAATTTTAGGAATTAAATAAAATTTTGGGATGGGATTGGTGTGCCGAGACTATTCTGATTTTAGGAATTAAATCAAATTTTGGGATGGGATCGGGAGGATGGAGGGATTTGGGAACTTCCCAAACCACAGATGCGCCAAGGCCATCCTGATTTTAGGAATTAAATTTTGGGATGGGATTGGGGTGCCAAGACCATCCTGATTTTAGGAATTCAATCAAATTTTGGGATGGGATTGGGGTGCCAAGACCATCCTGATTTTAGGAATTAAACCAAATTTTGGGATGGGATCAGGGGATTTGGGGACACGAGGAACCTTCTCCCATCTTCCCAAACCCATGGATGTACCAAGACCATCCTGATTTTAGGAATTAAACCAAATTTTGGGATGGGATTGGGGTGCCAAGACCATCCTGATTTTAGGAATTTAACCAAATTTTGGGATGGGATCAGGTTGCCAAGATCATCCTAATTTTAGGAATTAAATCAAATTTTGGGGTGGGATTGGGGTGCCAAGACCACCCAAATTTTAGGAATTAACCCAAATTTTGGGATGGGATTGGGGGGATGGAGGGATTTGGGAACTTCCCAAACCATGGATGTGCCAAGACCATCCTGAATTTAGGAATTAAATCAAATTTTGGGATGGGATCAGGTTGCCAAGGCCATCCTAATTTTAGGAATTAAACCAAATTTTGGGCTGGGATTGGGGGGATGGAGGGATCCAGGAACCTTCTCCCATCTTCCCAAACCCATGGATGTTCCAAATCCATCCTAATTTTAGGAATTAAATCAAAATTTGGGATGGGATTGGGGTGCCAACACCATCCTAATTTTAGGAATTCAACCAAATTTTGGGATGGGATCAGGTGGATGGAGGGATCCTGGAACTTCCCAAACCATGGATGTGCCAATGCATCCTAATTTCAGGAATTAAATCACATTTTGGGATGGGATTGGGGTGCCAAGGCCATCCTGATTTTAGGAATTTAACCAAATTTTGGGATGGGATCAGGAGGATGGAGGAATCCGGGAACTTTCCAAACCATGGATGAGTCAACACCATCCTAATTTTAGGAATTCAACCAAATTTTGGGAAGGGATTGGGGTGCCAAGGCCATCCTAATTTTAGGAATTAACCCAAATTTTGGGATGGGATCGGGAGGATGGAGGAATCCGGGAACTTCCCAAACCACGGATATGCCAAGACCATCCTGAATTTAGAAACTAAATCAAATTTTGGGATGGGATTGGGGTGCCAAGATCATCCTAATTTTAGGAATTTAACCAAATTTTGGGATGGGATCGAGGGATGGAGGGATCCAGGTGTGCCAAGACCATCCTGAATTTAGGAATTAAATCAAATTTTGGGATGGGATCGGGAGGATTTGAGGACACGAGGAACCTTCTCCCATCTTGCCATAACCATGGAAAAGTGATGTGCCAATGCATCCTAATTTTAGGAATTAAATCCAATTTTGGGATGGGATTGGGGTGCCAAGACCATCCTGATTTTAGGAATTAAATCACATTTTGGGATGGGACTGGGGTGCCAAGACTATTCTGATTTTAGGAATTAACCCAAATTTTGGGATGGGATTGGGAGGATTTGGGGACACGAGGAACCTTCTCCCATCTTCCCAAACCCATGGATGTGCCAATTCCATCCTGATTTTAAAAATTTAACCAAATTTTGGGATGGGATCGGGGGGCCAAGACTATTCTGATTTTAGGAATTAACCCAAATTTTGGGATGGGATCGGGAGGATGGAGGAATCCGGGAACTTTCCAAACCATGGATGAGTCAACACCATCCTAATTTTAGGAATTCAATCACATTTTGGGATGGGATTGGGGTGCCAAGAGCATCCTAATTTTAGGAATTAAATTTTGGGATGGGATCGGGACGCGAGGAACCTTTTCCCCATCTTGCCATAGCCACGGAAAATGGATGTGCCAATGCATCCTAATTTTAGGAATTAAATCCATTTTTGGGGTGGGATTGGGGTGCCAAGACCATCCTGATTTTAGGAATTAACCCAAATTTTGGGATGGGATTGGGGTGCCAAGACCACCCAAATTTTAGGAATTCAACCAAATTTTGGGAAGGGATTGGGGTGCCAAGACTATTCTGATTTTAGGAATTTAACCAAATTTTGGGATGGGATTGGGGTGCCAACACCATCCTGATTTTAGGAATTCAACCAAATTTTGGGGTGGGATCAGGAGGATGGAGGGATCCTGGAACTTCCCAAACCACAGATGTGCCAAGACCATCCTGAATTTAGAAATTAAATCCAATTTTGGGATGGGATTGGTGTGCCAAGAGCATCCTGATTTTAGGAATTAACCCAAATTTTGGGATGGGATCGGGAGGATTTGGGGACACGAGGAACCTTCTCCCATCCTCCCAAAACCACAGATGTGCCAAGTCCATCCTAATTTTAGGAATTAAATCACATTTTGGGATGGGATTGGGGTGCCAACACCATCCTGATTTTAGGAATTAACCCAAATTTTGGGATGGGATTGGGGGGCCAAGGACATCCTAATTTTAGGAATTAACCCAAATTTTGGGATGGGATCGGGAGGATGGAGGAATCCGGGAACTTTCCAAACCATGGATGAGTCAACACCATCCTCATTTTAGGAATTCAATCACATTTTGGGGTGGGATTGGGGTGCCAAGACCATCCTGATTTTAGGAATTCAATCCAATTTTGGGATGGGATTGGGGTGCCAAGAGCATCCTAATTTTAGGAATTAAATTTTGGGATGGGATCAGGACACGAGGAACCTTTTCCCCATCTTGCCATAACCACGGAAAAGTGATGTGCCAATGCATCCTGAATTTAGGAATTAAATCCATTTTTGGGGTGGGATTGGGGTGCCAAGACCATCCTGATTTTAGGAATTCAACCAAATTTTGGGATGGGATTGGGGTGCCAAGACTATTCTGATTTTAGGAATTAACCCAAATTTTGGGATGGGATTGGGGTGCCAAGAGCATCCTAATTTTAGGAATTAAATTTTGGGATGGAATCAGGACACGAGGAACCTTTTCCCCATCTTGCTATAACCACAGAAAATGGATGTGCCAATGCATCCTAATTTTAGCAATTAAATCCAATTTTGGGATGGGATTGGGGTGCCAACACCATCCTGATTTTAGGAATTTAACCAAATTTTGGGATGGGATTGGGGGGATGGAGGAATCCGGGAACTTCCCAAAGCATGGATGTGCCAAGGCCATCCTGAATTTAGAAACTAAATCCAATTTTGGGATGGGATTGGGGTGCCAAGACTATTCTGATTTTAGGAATTAACCCAAATTTTGGGATGGGATCAGGTTGCCAAGTCCATCCTGATTTTAGGAATTAACCCAAATTTTGGGATGGGATTGGGGTGCCAACACCATCCTGATTTTAGGAATTGACCCCAATTTTAGGATGGGATCGGGGGGATTTGGGGTCACGCTCACCCCGCTGGCCGTCCTGATGGGCTTGGCCTTGAGTTTTGGGATCAGAACTTTCCGGAACTGCGGCGGCACGGCCGCGATGATGTCCACGAGGCGCGGCTGAGCCGCCAGCCCGTACTTGGCCGAGGTCTTGGTCTTCAGCCTGCAAGGAGAAACGCCACAAATTACCCCAAAATTGCAAAAAATCAGCCCAAAATTGCCACAAATTAGCCCAAAATTGCCACAAATTAGCCCAAAATTGCCACAAATTAGCTGAAAATTGCCCCAAATTAGCTGAAAATTGCCACAAATTAGCCCAAAATTGCCACAAATTAGCCCAAAATTGCCACAAATTAGCCCAAAATTGCCCCAAATTAGCCCAAAATTGCCACAAATTAGCCCAAAATTGCCCCAAATTAGCCCAAAATTGCCACAAATTAGCCCAAAATTGCCCCAAATTAGCTGAAATTGCCCCAAATTAGCTGAAAATTGCCCCAAATTAGCCCAAAATTGCCCCAAATTAGCTGAAAATTGCCCCAAATTAGCCCAAAATTGCCCCAAATTAGCTGAAAATTGCCCCAAATTAGCCCAAAATTGCCACAAATTAGCTGAAATTGCCCCAAATTAGCCCAAAATTGCCCCAAATCAGCCCAAAATTGCCACAAATTAGCCCAAAATTGCCACAAATTACCCCAAAATTGCCACAAATTACCCCAAAATTGCCACAAATTAGCCCAAAATTGCCCCAAATTAGCTGAAAATTGCCCCAAAAATCCATCCTCTTCCCCACCAGTTCCATATTTTCTCCCCATTTTGCTCTCCAGACCAAGCATTAAAAATCAAACAGCAAAACACCAAAAATAAACTCAGAACTGCTGATGGTTTTCGTTTTAATTTTTATTTTCGGTGCATTTTCCTTTTAATTATGGTTTGATCCTATTTTTTTCTGATTTTTCCCTCCAGACCAAGGAGGGCACTGAAAACACAAAAAATAAATTCAGAACCGCTGACGTTTTTTGTCTCCATTTTTATTTTCTGCACATTTTCCTTCTAAACGTGATTTGATATTATTTTTTCCTGATTTGGCCCTCCAGACCGAGCGTTAAAAAGTAAAAAACAAGACATCAAAATAAACTCAGAACCGCTGACCGTTTTTCTTTCCATTTTTATTTTTTTATGCGTTTTCCTTCTAAATATGATTTAATCTCATTTTTTCCCAATTTTTTCCTCCAGACCGAGCGTTAAAAATCAAACAGCAAAACACCAAAAACAAACTCAGAACTGCTGACGGTTTTTGTCTTCATTTTTATTTTCTGAGCGTTTTCCTTCTAAATATGATTTGATCTTATTTTTTCCCAATTTTGCCCTCCAGACCGAGCGTTAAAAAGCAAACGCTGCGCGTTAAAAAACCAAAAATAAACTCAGAATTGCCGACGGTTTTCGTCTCCAAATCATATTTAGAAGGAAAATGAACAGAAAATAAAAATGGAGACGAAAACCGTCAGCAGTTCTGAGTTTATTTTTGGCGTTTTAATTCACGGTGTTTGCTTTTTACTTTCTAGCGCTCAGTCTGGAGGGAAAAATTGGGAAAAACTAGGATTTAACCATATTTAGAAGGAAAATGCACAGAAAATAAAAATGGGAACGAATTCTGAGGTTTTTTCCGGTGTTTTGCTGTTCAATTTTTAACGCTCGGTCTGGAGGGAAAAATCAGGAAAAAATAGGATCAGATCATATTTAGAAGGAAAACGCACGAGAAATAAAAATGGAGACGAAAAGAATGTGAAAATGAAATGTGAAAATATATTTGTAAAAATGGAATGTGAAAATGGAATGTGAAAATGGAATGTGAAAATGAAATGTGAAAATGAAATGTGAAAATAAATGTGAAAATGCAACACGAAAATGAAACGTGACAATGAAATGTGACAATGAGATGTCAAAATGAAATGTGAAAATGGAATGTGCAAATGAAATGTAAAAATTAAATGTGAAAATGAAACGTGAAAATGAAATGTAAAAAAGAAATGCGCAAATGCAACACGAAAATGAAATGTGAAAATGGAATGTGAAAATGAAACGTGAAAATGAAATGTAAAAATTAAATGTGAAAATGAAACGTGAAAATGGAATGTGAAAAGGAAATGTGAAAATGAAAATGTGAAAATGAAATAGGACAATGCAATGTGACAATGAAATGTGACAATGAAATGTGAAAATGAAAATGTGAAAATGAAACGTGAAACTGAAACGTGAAAATGAAATGTGAAAATGAAATGTGACAATGCAATGTGACAGTGAGATGTCAAAATGGAATGTGGAAATGAGATGTGAAAATGAAAATGTGAAAACGAAAATGTGAAAAGGAAATGTGAAAATGAAATATGACAATGCAATGTGACAATGAGATGTCAAAATGAAATGTGAAAATGGAACGTGAAAATCGAATGTGAAAATGGAATGTGACAATGGAACGTGGCAATGAAATGTGACAACGAAAATGTGAAAAGGAAATGTGAAAATGGAATGTGAAAAGGAAATGTGAAAATGAAATGTGAAAATGAAATGACAATGCAATGACAATGAAATATGACAACGAAATGACAATGAAATGCGAAAACGCAACGCGACAGTGCCATGTGACAATGCAATGTGACAATGCAATGTGACAATGCAATGTGACAATGCAGTGTGACAATGCAGTGTGACAATGCAGTGTGACAATGCAATGACAATGCAATGTGACAATGCAGTGTGACAATGCAATGACAATGCAATGTGACAATGCAATGTGACAATGCAGTGTGACAATGAAATGTGACAATGCAGTGTGACAATGAAATGTGACAATGACATGTGACAATAACATGTGACAATGACATGTGACAATGCAGTGTGACAATGAATGTGACAATGCAGTGTGACAATGCAATGTGACAATGCAATGTGACAATGCAGTGTGACAATGCAGTGTGACAATGCAGTGTGACAATGCAGTGTGACAATGCAATGACAATGCAATGACAATGCAGTGTGACAATGAATGTGACAATGAATGTGACAATGCAATGTGACAATGCAGTGTGACAATGAATGTGACAATGCAATGTGACAATGCAATGTGACAATGCACTGTGACAATGCACTGTGACAATGAATGTGACAATGCAATGTGACAATGCAATATGACAATGCAGTGTGACAATGCACTGTGACAATGAATGTGACAATGCAGTGTGACAATGAATGTGACAATGCAGTGTGACAATGCACTGTGACAATGAATGTGACAATGCAGTGTGACAATGAATGTGACAATGCAGTGTGACAATGCAGTGTGACAATGCAATGTGACAATGCAGTGTGACAATGCACTGTGACAATGCAGTGTGACAATGAATGTGACAATGCAGTGTGACAATGCACTGTGACAATGCAGTGTGACAATGCACTGTGACAATGAATGTGACAATGCACTGTGACAATGCAGTGTGACAATGAATGTGACAATGCAGTGTGACAATGCACTGTGACAATGCAGTGTGACAATGCACTGTGACAATGAATGTGACAATGCACTGTGACAATGCAGTGTGACAATGAATGTGACAATGCAGTGTGACAATGCAGTGTGACAATGCACTGTGACAATGCACCGTGACAATGCAGTGTGACAATGCAATGTGACAGTGCAATGTGACAATGCAATGACAATGCAATGTGACAATGCAGTGTGACAATGAGATGTCAAAATGAAATGTGAAAATGGAATGTGAAAAGGAAATGTGAAAATGGAAATGTGAAAAGGAAATGTGAAAATGAAAATGTGAAAATGAAATGTGAAAAGGAAATGTGAAAATGGAATGTGAAAATGGAATGTGAAAATGGAATGTGAAAATGCAATGTGACAATGAAATGTGAAAATGAAATGTGAAAATGAAATGTGACAATGGAATGTGAAAATAAATGTGAAAATGAAACGTGAAACTGAAACGTGAAAATGAAATGTGAAAATGAAATATGACAATGCAATGTGACAATGAGATGTCAAAATGGAATGTGGAAATGAAATGTGAAAAGGAAATGTGAAAATGGAATGTGAAAAAGAAATGTGAAAAGGAAAATGTGAAAAGGAAATGTGAAAAGGAAATGTGAAAATGAAAATGTGAAAATGGAATGTGAAAAGGAAATGTGAAAATGAAAATGAGAAAATGGAATGTGAAAATGAAATGTGAAAATGAAATGTGAAAATGGAATGTGAAAATGGAATGTGAAAATGAAATGTGAAAATGGAATGTGACAATGAAAATGTGAAAATGAAACGTGACAATGAGATGTGAAAATGAAATATGACAATGCAATGTGACAATGAGATGTCAAAATGGAATGTGAAAAGGAAATGTGAAAAGGAAATGCGAAAATGAAAATGTGAAAATGAAAATGTGAAAATGAAAATGTGAAAATGGAATGTGAAAATAAAATGTGAAAATGAAAATGTGAAAATGAAAATGTGAAAATGGAATGTGACAATGGAATGTGACAATGAAACGTGAAAATGAGATGTGAAAATGAGATGTGACAATGAAATGTGAAAATGGAATGTGAAAAGGAAATGTGACAATGAAAATGTGAAAATGAAATGTGAAAATGAAATGTGAAAAGGAAATGTGACAATGAAAATGTGAAAATGAAAATGAGAAAATGGAATGTGAAAATGAAATGTGAAAATGAAATGTGAAAATGAAATGTGAAAATGAAATGTGAAAATGAAAATGTGACAATGAAATGTGAAAATGAAAATGTGAAAATGGAATGTGACAATGAAATGTGACAATGAAATGTGAAAATGAAAATGTGACAATGGAATGTGACAATGAAAATGTGAAAATGAAAATGTGAAAAGGAAATGTGACAATGAAATGTGAAAATGGAATGTGAAAAGGAAATGTGAAAATGAAAATGTGAAAATGAAAATGTGACAATGGAATGTGACAATGAAATGTGAAAATGAAAATGTGAAAAGGAAATGTGAAAATGAAAATGTGAAAATGAAAATGTGAAAAGGAAATGTGAAAATGGAATGTGAAAAGGAAATGTGAAAATGAAAATGTGACAATGGAATGTGACAATGAAAATGTGAAAATGAAAATGTGACAATGAGATGTGACAATGGAATGTGAAAATGAAATGTGAAAATGAAAATGTGAAAATGGAATGTGACAATGGAATGTGAAAATGGAATGTGAAAATGAAAATGTGACAATGGAATGTGACAATGAAATGTGACAATGAGATGTGAAAAGGAAATGACAACGAAATCTGACAATGAGATGACAACGAACTGTGAAAACGCAACGCGACAGCGCAATGTGACGATGAAAAGTGGCAAATGCAATGTGCCAACGGAACGCGGAAATGGAATTCCCGTGGGATCAGCCCCGAGGCGCTCACCTGTTGATGTCCAGCTCCCGGCCCTGCTCGTGCGCCTGCAGGAGCTGCTGGATGATGTCAGCGATGGCCATCACCATCAGCTCCGCGCCGCTGACGTCACCTGCAGGGGACACGGGGACACGGTCAGGGATGGAACTGAAATTCCTGCCCCGAAATTCCTGCCCTGAAATTCCTGCCGTGAAATTCGCGTCCTGAAATTCCTGATCCGAAATTCCTGTCCTGAAATTCCTGCCGTGAAATTCCTGATCCGAAATTCCTGCCCTGAAATTCCTGATCCGAAATTCCTGTCCTGAAATTCCTGATCCGAAATTCCTGATCCGAAACTCCTGTCCTGAAATTCCTGTCCTGAAATTCCTGTCCTGAAATTCCTGTCCTGAAATTCCTGTCCTGAAATTCCTGCTCCGAAATTCCTGCCCTGAAAATTCCTGTCCTGAAAATTCCTGTCCTGAAATTCCTGCCCTGAAAATTCCCGACCCGAAAATTCCTGTCCTGAAATTCCTGCCTCGAAATTCCTGCCCTGAAATTCCTGTCCTGAAATTCCTGCCCCGAAAATTCCTGTCCTGAAAATTCCTGTCCTGAAATTCCTGCCCCAAAAATTCCTGACGCGAAAATTCCTGACCCGAAAATTCTCAACCTGAAATTCATTCTTGTCCCAAAATTCCTGCCCTGAAATTCCTGTCTTGAAATTCCTGTCCTGTAATTCCTGTCCTGAAAATTCCTGTCCTGAAATTCCTGATCCGAAAATTCCCGACCTGAAAATTCCTGTCCTGAAATTCCTGTCCTGAAATTCTTGTCCCAAAATTCCTGTCCTGAAATTCCTGTCCTGAAATTCCTGCCCCAAAAATTCCTATCCTGAAATTCCTGTCCTGAAATTCCTGCCTCGAAATTCCTGCCCCGAAAATTCCTGTCCTGAAAATTCCTGTCCTGAAATTCCTGACGCGAAAATTCCTGCCCCGAAAATTCCCAACCTGAAAATTCCTGTCCTGAAATTCCTGCCTCGAAATTCCTGTCCTGAAATTCCTGCCCCGAAAATTCCCAACCCGAAAATTCCTGTCCTGAAATTCTTGTCCCAAAATTCCTGTCCTGAAATTCCTGATCCGAAATTCCTGTCCTGAAATTCCTGTCCTGAAATTCCTGTCCTGAAATTCCTGTCCTGAAATTCCTGATCTGAAAATTCCTGTCCTGAAATTCCTGCCTCGAAATTCCTGCCCCAAAAATTCCTGTCCTGAAAATTCCTGTCCGGAAATTCCTGTCCCAAAAATTCCTGACCCGAAAATTCCCGACCTGAAATTCATTCTTGTCCCAAAATTCCTGCCGTAAAATTCCTGTCCTGAAATTCCTGACGCAAAAATTCCTGCCCCGAAAATTCCCGACCCGAAAATTCCTGTCCTGAAATTCTTGTCCCAAAATTCCTGTCCTGAAATTCCTGACGCGAAAATTCCTGCCGCGAAAATTCCTGCCCCGAAATTCCTGCCCCGAAATTCCTGCCCCGAAAATTCCTGCCCCGAAAATTCCCGACCCGAAAATTCCTGTCCTGAAATTCCTGCCCCGAAAATTCCTGACGCGAAAATTCCTGCCCTGAAATTCCTGTCCTGAAATTTTTGTCCCAAAATTCCTGCCCTGAAATTCCTGTCCTGAAATTCCTGATCCGAAATTCCTGTCCTGAAATTCCTGCCCCAAAAATTCCTGACGCGAAAATTCCTGACCCGAAAATTCCTGTCCTGAAATTCCTGACGCGAAAATTCCCGACCCAAAAATTCCTGTCCTGAAATTCCTGCCCCGAAATTCCTGATCCGAAAATTCCTGTCCTGAAATTCCTGATCCGAAATTCCTGCCCCGAAAATTCCTGCCCCAAAAATTCCTGTTCCAAAAATTCCTATCCTGAAATTCCTGCCCCGAAAATTCCTGACGCGAAAATTCCTGACCTGAAATTCTTGTCCTGAAATTCCTGTCCTGAAATTCCTGATCCGAAATTCCTGTCCTGAAATTCCTGCCCCGAAATTCCTGTCCTGAAATTCCTGCCCCGAAAATTCCTGCCCTGAAAATTCCTGTCCGGAAATTCCTGCCCCAAAAATTCTGTTTTGAAATTCTTGTCCCAAAAATTCCTCTCCTGAAATTCCTGTCCTGAAATTCCTGCCCTGAAATTCCCGACCCGAAAATTCGTGCCCCGAAATTCCTGCCCCGAAATTCCTGCCTCGAAATTCCTGATCCGAAAATTCCTGTCCAGAAATTCCTGCCCAGAAAATTTCTGTCCTCAAATTCCCGCCATGAAAATTCCGGCAATTCCTGCCCCTAAATTGCTGTCCCGAAAATTCCTGTCCTGAAATTGCTGACCCGAAAATTCCTGCCCCGAAAATTCTGTTTTGAAATTCTTGTCCCAAAAATTCCTCTCCTGAAATTCCTGTCCTGAAATTCTTGTCCTGAAATTCCTGTCCAGAAAATTCCTACCCCAAAAATTCCTGCAATTCCTGACGCAAAATTCCTGCCCCAAAAATTCCTGCCCTGAAAATTCCTGCAATTCCTGACGCAAAATTCCTGCCCTGAAAATTCCTGCGCCGAAGTTCCTAGATGATCCCCTGGCTCTGCACAGACACCCCGATGATCCCAAATCCCAAATCCCAAATCCCAAACTCTCCCGGAGCTCTGGCAGCCTTTGGGGAATGTCACCGTTCCATGGGGAGCACCAACAGGGTGCGGTTCCAAAAATCCCAAACCCACGGAATCCCCCAGGTTGGAAAGGACACCCCCAGGATGATCAAATCCAACCCCAACCCTGCACAGACACCCCAACGATCCCAAATCCCAAATCCAAACTTTCCTGGAGCTCTGGTGGCCTTTGGGGAATGTCACTTCTCCAAGTGACCCATGAGGATCATTGATCCAAGCCCAGCCCTGCACAGACACCCCAAAGATCCCAACGATCCCAAAACCCAAATCCCGGAGCTCTGCCAGCCTTGGGAATGTCTCCATTCCTTGGGAGCACCAACAAGGCACATTCCTGAAAATCACAAAATCACGGAATGCCACGGGTTGGAAAAGACCCCCAGGGTGATCAAATCCAACCCCAACCCTGCACAGACACCCCAATGATCCCAACGATCCCAACGATCCCAAATCCCAAACTCTCCTGGAGCTCTGGCAGCCTTGGGAATGTCACCATCCCCTGGGGAGCACCAACAAGGTGCGGCTCCCAAAAATCACAAAATCAAACAATCCCCTGGGTTGGAAGGGACCTGCCCAGGATGATCAAATCCAACCCCAGCCCTGCACAGACACCCCAACGATCCCAAATCCCAAATCCCAAACGCTCCGGGAGCTCCAGCAGCCTTGGGAATGTCACCATTCCCTGGGGAGCAGCAGCAAGGCGCGGTTCCAAAAAATCACAAAATCATGGAATGTCCCAGGTTGGAAGGGACCCCCCCAGGATGATCTCCTGGCCCTGCACAGACACCTCAACAATCCCAAATCCAAAATCCCGGAGCTCAGGCATCCTTGGGAATGTCCCCATTCCCTGGGGAGCACCAACAAGGCACATTTCCGAAAATCCCAAACCCACGGAATGTCCCAGGTTGGAACGGACACCCCCAGGATGATCAAATCCAACCCCAACCCTGCACAGACACCCCAACGATCCCAAATCCCAAATCCCAATGCTCCCGGAGCTCTGGCAGCCTTGGGAATGTCCCCATTCCCTGGGGATCACCAACAAGGCGCAGTTCCCGGAAATCCCAAACCCACAGAATCCCCTGGGTTGGAAAAGACCCCTAGGACCATGAAATCAACTCCTGACTCTGGACAGACACCCCAAAAACCCCAAATCCCAAACTCTCCCGGAGCTCTGGAAGCCTCGGGAATGTCACCATTCCCTGGGGAGAACCAACAAGGCGCGGTTCCGAAAATGACAAAACCACAGAATCCCCCGGCTTGGAAAAGACCCCCAGGATGATCAAATCCAAACCCAACCCTGCACAGACACCCCAACGATCCCAAATCCCAAATCCAAATCCCAAATCCCAAATCTCCTGGAGCTCTGGCAGCCTTGGGAATGTCACTTCTCCATGTGACCCATGAGGATCATTGATTCAACCCCAGCCCTGCACAGACACCCCAACGATCCCAAATCCCAAATCCCAAACTCTCCTGGAGCTCCGGCAGCCTTGGGAATGTCACCATTCCCTGGGGAGCACCAACAAGGCCCAGTTCTGAAAATCCCAAAATCACTGAATGTCCCAGGTTGGAAAAAAACCCCAGGATCATCGATCCAACCCCAACCCTGCACAGACACCCCAACAATCCCAAATCCCAAATCCAAACTCCCCTGGAGCTCTGGTGGCCTTTGGGGAATGTCACTTCTCCAAGTGACCCATGAGGATCATTGATCCAAGCCCAGCCCTGCACAGACACCCCAAAGATCCCAACGATCCCAAAACCCAAATCCCGGAGCTCTGCCAGCCTTGGGAATGTCTCCATTCCTTGGGAGCACCAACAAGGCACATTCCTGAAAATCACAAAATCACGGAATGTCACGGGTTGGAAAAGACCCCCAGGATGATCAAACCCAACCCCAACCCTGCACAGACATCCCAATGATCCCAATGATCCCAACGATCCCAAATCCCAAACTCTCCTGGAGCTCCAGCAGCCTTGGGAATGTCACCATCCCCTGGGGAGCACCAACAAGGTGCGGTTCCCAAAAATCACAAAATCAAACAATCCCCTGGGTTGGAAGGGACCTGCCCAGGATGATCAAATCCAACCCCAACCCTGCACAGACACCCCAACGATCCCAAATCCCAAATGCTCCGGGAGCTCAGGCATCCTTGGGAATGTCACCATCCCCTGGGGAGCACCAACAAGGTGCAGTTCCCAAAAATCACAAAATCAAACAATCCCCTGGGTTGGAAGGGACCTGCCCAGGATGATCAAATCCAACCCCAACCCTGCACAGACACCCCAAAAATCCCAAATCCCAAATCCCAAACGCTCCGGGAGCTCCAGCAGCCTTGGGAATGTCACTATTCCCTGGGGAGCAGCAGCAAGGCACGGTTCCAAAAAATCACAAAATCATGGAATGTCCCAGGTTGGAAGGGACCCCCCCAGGATGATCTCCTGGCCCTGCACAGACACCTCAACAATCCCAAATCCCAAATCCCGGAGCTCAGGCATCCTTGGGAATGTCCCCATTCCCTGGGGAGCACCAACAAGGCACATTTCCGAAAATCCCAAACCCACGGAATGTCCCAGGTTGGAACGGACACCCCCAGGATGATCAAATCCAACCCCAACCCTGCACAGACACCCCAACGATCCCAAATCCCAAATCCAAACTCTCCCGGAGCTCTGGCAGCCTTGGGAATGTCACCATTCCCTGGGGATCACCAACAAGGCGCAGTTCCTGGAAATCCCAAACCCACAGAATCCCCTGGGTTGGAAAAGACCCCTAGGACCATGAAATCAACTCCTGACTCTGCACAGACACCCCAAAAACCCCAAAACCCAAATCCCAAACACTCCCGGAGCTCTGGAAGCCTCGGGAATGTCACCATTCCCTGGGGAGAACCAACAAGGCACATTCCCGAAAATGACAAAACCGCGGAATGCCCCGGCTTGGAAGGCACCCCCAGGATGATCAAATCCAACCCCAGCCCTGCACAGACACCCCAAAGATCCCAAATCCCAAATCCCAAACCCCAAATCCCAAACTCTCCCGGAGCTCTGGCAGCCTCTGGAATGTCACCATTCCCTGGGGAGCACCAACAAGGCCCAGTTCTGAAAATCCCAAAATCACTGAATGTCCCAGGTTGGGAAAAAACCCCAAGATCATCGATCCAACCCCAGCCCTGCACAGACACCCCAACAATCCCAAATCCCAAATCCAGATCCCAAATCCAAACTCTCCCGAAGCTCTGGCAGCCTTGGGAATGTCACCATTCCCTGGGGAGAACCAACTAGGCACAGTTCTGAAAATCCCAAACCCATGGAATCCCCCGGGTTCGAATGGACCCCCAGGATGATCAAACCCAACCCCAGCCCTGCACAGAGACCCCAACGAACCCAATGATCCCAACGATCCCAAATCCCAAACTCTCCTGGAGCTCCAGCAGCCTTGGGAATGTCACCATCCCCTGGGGAGCACCAACAAGGTGCGGTTCCCAAAAATCACAAAATCAAACAATCCCCTGGGTTGGAAGGGACCCGCCCAGGATGATCAAATCCAACCCCAGCCCTGCACAGACACCCCAAAGATCCCAAATCCCAAATCCCAAACTCTCCCAGAGCTTTGTCACCCTTTGGAATGTCACTTCTCCCTGTGACCCACAACCAATCCAACCCCAGCCCTGCACAGACACCCCAAAGATCCCAAATCCCAAATCCCAAATCCCAAATCCCAAACACTCCGGGAGCTCTGGCAGCCTTGGGAATGTCACCATTCCCTGGGGAGCACCAACAAGGCCCAGTTCTGAAAATCCCAAAATCACTGAATGTCCCAGGTTGGAAAAAAACCCCAAGATCATCGATCCAACCCCAGCCCTGCACAGACACCCCAACAACCCCAAATCCCAAATCCCAAACTCTCCTGGAACTCTGGCAGCCTTGGGAATGTCACCATTCCCTGGAAAGTGCCAACAAGGCACATTCCTGAAAATCACAAAATCACGGAATGTCACAGGTTGGAAGAGACCCCCAGGATGATCAAATCCAACCCCAACCCTGCACAGACATCCCAATGATCCCAACGATCCCAAATCCCAAACTCTCCTGGAGCTCTGTCACCCTTGGGAATGTCACCATTCCCTGGGGAGCACCAACAAGGTGCGGTTCCCAAAAATCACAAAATCAAACAATCCCCTGGGTTGGAAGGGACCTGCCCAGGATGATCAAATCCAACCCCAGCCCTGCACAGACACCCCAACGATCCCAAATCCCAAATCCCAAACGCTCCGGGAGCTCCAGCAGCCTTGGGAATGTCACCATTCCCTGGGGAGCAGCAGCAAGGCGCGGTTCCAAAAAATCACAAAATCATGGAATGTCCCAGGTTGGAAGGGACCCCCCCAGGATGATCTCCTGGCCCTGCACAGACACCTCAACAATCCCAAATCCAAAATCCCGGAGCTCAGGCATCCTTGGGAATGTCCCCATTCCCTGGGGAGCACCAACAAGGCACATTTCCGAAAATCCCAAACCCACGGAATGTCCCAGGTTGGAACGGACACCCCCAGGATGATCAAATCCAACCCCAACCCTGCACAGACACCCCAACGATCCCAAATCCCAAATCCCAATGCTCCCGGAGCTCTGGCAGCCTTGGGAATGTCCCCATTCCCTGGGGATCACCAACAAGGCGCAGTTCCCGGAAATCCCAAACCCACAGAATCCCCTGGGTTGGAAAAGACCCCTAGGACCATGAAATCAACTCCTGACTCTGGACAGACACCCCAAAAACCCCAAATCCCAAACTCTCCCGGAGCTCTGGAAGCCTCGGGAATGTCACCATTCCCTGGGGAGAACCAACAAGGCGCGGTTCCGAAAATGACAAAACCACAGAATCCCCCGGCTTGGAAAAGACCCCCAGGATGATCAAATCCAAACCCAACCCTGCACAGACACCCCAACGATCCCAAATCCCAAATCCAAATCCCAAATCCCAAATCTCCTGGAGCTCTGGCAGCCTTGGGAATGTCACTTCTCCATGTGACCCATGAGGATCATTGATTCAACCCCAGCCCTGCACAGACACCCCAACGATCCCAAATCCCAAATCCCAAACTCTCCTGGAGCTCCGGCAGCCTTGGGAATGTCACCATTCCCTGGGGAGCACCAACAAGGCCCAGTTCTGAAAATCCCAAAATCACTGAATGTCCCAGGTTGGAAAAAAACCCCAGGATCATCGATCCAACCCCAACCCTGCACAGACACCCCAACAATCCCAAATCCCAAATCCAAACTCCCCTGGAGCTCTGGTGGCCTTTGGGGAATGTCACTTCTCCAAGTGACCCATGAGGATCATTGATCCAAGCCCAGCCCTGCACAGACACCCCAAAGATCCCAACGATCCCAAAACCCAAATCCCGGAGCTCTGCCAGCCTTGGGAATGTCTCCATTCCTTGGGAGCACCAACAAGGCACATTCCTGAAAATCACAAAATCACGGAATGTCACGGGTTGGAAAAGACCCCCAGGATGATCAAACCCAACCCCAACCCTGCACAGACATCCCAATGATCCCAATGATCCCAACGATCCCAAATCCCAAACTCTCCTGGAGCTCCAGCAGCCTTGGGAATGTCACCATCCCCTGGGGAGCACCAACAAGGTGCGGTTCCCAAAAATCACAAAATCAAACAATCCCCTGGGTTGGAAGGGACCTGCCCAGGATGATCAAATCCAACCCCAACCCTGCACAGACACCCCAACGATCCCAAATCCCAAATGCTCCGGGAGCTCAGGCATCCTTGGGAATGTCACCATCCCCTGGGGAGCACCAACAAGGTGCAGTTCCCAAAAATCACAAAATCAAACAATCCCCTGGGTTGGAAGGGACCTGCCCAGGATGATCAAATCCAACCCCAACCCTGCACAGACACCCCAAAAATCCCAAATCCCAAATCCCAAACGCTCCGGGAGCTCCAGCAGCCTTGGGAATGTCACTATTCCCTGGGGAGCAGCAGCAAGGCACGGTTCCAAAAAATCACAAAATCATGGAATGTCCCAGGTTGGAAGGGACCCCCCCAGGATGATCTCCTGGCCCTGCACAGACACCTCAACAATCCCAAATCCCAAATCCCAAATCCCGGAGCTCAGGCATCCTTGGGAATGTCCCCATTCCCTGGGGAGCACCAACAAGGCACATTTCCGGAAATCCCAAACCCACGGAATGTCCCAGGTTGGAACGGACACCCCCAGGATGATCAAATCCAACCCCAACCCTGCACAGACACCCCAACGATCCCAAATCCCAAATCCAAAACTCTCCTGGAGCTCTGGCAGCCTTGGGAATGTCACCATTCCCTGGGGAGCACCAACAAGGCGCGGTTCCGAAAGTCCCAAAATCACTGAATGTCCCAGGTTGGAAAAAAACCCCAGGATCATCGATCCAACCCCAACCCTGCACAGACACCCCAACAATCCCAAATCCCAAATCCAAACACTCCTGGAGCTCTGTCAGCCTTGGGAAGGTCACTTCTCCAAGTGACCCATGAGGATCATCGATCCAAGCCCAGCCCTGCACAGACACCCCAAAGATCCCAACGATCCCAAAACCCAAATCCCGGAGCTCTGCCAGCCTTGGGAATGTCTCCATTCCTTGGGAGCACCAACAAGGCACATTCCTGAAAATCACAAAATCACGGAATGCCACGGGTTGGAAAAGACCCCCAGGGTGATCAAATCCAACCCCAACCCTGCACAGACATCCCAATGATCCCAATGATCCCAACAATCCCAAATCCCAAACTCTCCCGGAGCTCTGTCACCCTTGGGAATGTCACCATTCCCTGGGGAGCACCAACAAGGCACATTTCCGAAAATCCCAAACCCACGGAATGTCCCAGGTTGGAACGGACACCCCCAGGATGATCAAATCCAACCCCAACCCTGCACAGACACCCCAACGATCCCAAATCCCAAATCCCAAATGCTCTTGGAGCTCTGACAGCCTTGGGAATGTCACCATCCCCTGGGGAGCACCAACAAGGCACAGTTCTGAAAATCCCAAACCCACGGAATCCCCTGGGTTGGAAAAGACCCCCAGGACCATGAAATCAACTCCTGACTCTGCACAGACACCCCAACAACCCCAAATCCCAAATCCCAAACACTCCCGGAGCTCTGGAAGCCTCGGGAATGTCACCGTTCCCTGGGGATCACCAACAAGGCACATTCCCGAAAATGACAAAACCGCGGAATCCCCCGGCTTGGAAGGGACCCCCAGGATGATCAAATCCAACCCCAAACCTGCACAGACACCCCAACGATCCCAAATCCCAAATCCAAACATTCCCGGAGCTCTGTCAGCTTTGGGAATGTCTCCATTCCTTGGGAGCACCAACAAGGCACATTCCTGAAAATCACAAAATCACGGAATGTCACGGGTTGGAAAAGACCCCCAGGGTGATCAAACCCAACCCCAACCCTGCAGAGACACCCCAGCGATCCCAAATCCCAAATCCCAAACTCTCCTGGAGCTCTAGCAGCCTTGGGAATGTCACCATCCCCTGGGGAGCACCAACAAGGCGCAGTTCTGAAAATCCCAAAATCACTGAATGTCCCAGGTTGGAAAAAAACCCCAGGATCATCGATCCAACCCCAACCCTGCACAGACACCCCAACAACCCCAAATCCCAAATCCAAATCCCAAATCCAAACTCTCCTGGAGCTCTGGTGGCCTTTGGGGAATGTCACTTCTCCATGTGACCCATGAGGATCATTGATCCAAGCCCAGCCCTGCACAGACACCCCAAAGATCCCAACGATCCCAAAACCCAAATCCCGGAGCTCTGCCAGCTTTGGGAATGTCTCCATTCCTTGGGAGCACCAACAAGGCACATTCCTGAAAATCACAAAATCACGGAATGCCACGGGTTGGAAAAGACCCCCAGGGTGATCAAATCCAACCCCAACCCTGCACAGACATCCCAATGATCCCAATGATCCCAACGATCCCAGATCCCAAACTCTCCTGGAGCTCCAGCAGCCTTGGGAATGTCACCATCCCCTGGGGAGCACCAACAAGGTGTGGTTCCCAAAAATCACAAAATCAAACAATCCCCTGGGTTGGAAGGGACCCGCCCAGGATGATCAAATCCAACCCCAGCCCTGCACAGACACCCCAACGATCCCAAATCCCAAATCCCAAACGCTCTGGGAGCTCTGGCAGCCTTGGGAATGTCACCATTCCCTGGGGAGCAGCAGCAAGGCGCGGTTCCAAAAAATCACAAAATCATGGAATGTCCCAGGTTGGAAGGGACCCCCCCAGGATGATCTCCTGGCCCTGCACAGACACCCCAACGATCCCAAATCCCAAATCCCGGAGCTCAGGCATTCTTGGGAATGTCCCCATTCCCTGGGGAGCACCAACAAGGCACATTTCCGAAAATCCCAAACCCACGGAATGTCCCAGGTTGGAAAGGACACCCCCACGATGATCAAATCCAACCCCAACCCTGCACAGACACCCCAACGATCCCAAACCCCAAATCCCAATGCTCCCGGAGCTCTGGAAGCCTTGGGAATGTCACCATCCCCTGGGGAGCACCAACAAGGCGCAGTTCCCGGAAATCCCAAACCCACAGAATCCCCTGGGTTGGAAAAGACCCCTAGGACCATGAAATCAACTCCTGACTCTGCACAGACACCCCAAAAACCCCAAACCCCAAATCCCAAACACTCCCGGAGCTCTGGAAGCCTCGGGAATGTCACCGTTCCCTGGGGAGAACCAACAAGGCACATTCCCGAAAATGACAAAATCACTGAATGTCCCAGGTTGGAAAAAAACCCCAGGATCATCGATCCAACCCCAACCCTGCACAGACACCCCAAAAACCCCAAATCCCAAATCCAAACTCTCCTGGAGCTCTGGTGGCCTTTGGGGAATGTCACTTCTCCACGTGACCCATGAGGATCATTGATCCAACCCCAGCCCTGCACAGACACCCCAACGATCCCAACGATCCCAAAACCCAAATCCCGGAGCTCTGCCAGCCTTGGGAATGTCTCCATTCCTTGGGAGCACCAACAAGGCACATTCCTGAAAATCACAAAATCATGGAATGCCACGGGTTGGAAAAGACCCCCAGGGTGATCAAATCCAACCCCAACCCTGCACAGACACCCCAACGATCCCAAATCCCAAACGCTCTTGGAGCTCTGACAGCCTTGGGAATGTCCCCATTCCCTGGGGAGCACCAACAAGGCGCAGTTCCCGGAAATCCCAAACCCACGGAATGTCCCAGGTTGGAAAGGACACCCCCAGGATGATCAAATTCAACCCCAGCCCTGCACAGACATCCCAATGATCCCAATGATCCAAACAATCCCAAATCCCAAACTCTCCTGGAGCTCCAGCAGCCTTGGGAATGTCACCATCCCCTGGGGAGCACCAACAAGGTGCGGTTCCCAAAAATCACAAAATCAAACAATCCCCTGGGTTGGAAGGGACCCACCCAGGATGATCAAATCCAACCCCAGCCCTGCACAGACACCCCAACGATCCCAAATCCCAAATCCCAAACGCTCTTGGAGCTCTGACAGCCTTGGGAATGTCCCCATTCCCTGGGGAGCACCAACAAGGCACATTTCCGAAAATCCCAAACCCACGGAATGTCCCAGGTTGGAATGGACACCCCCAGGATGATCAAATCCAACCCCAGTCCTGCACAGACACCCCAACAATCCCAAATCCCAAATCCCAGTGCTCCCGGAGCTCTGGCAGCCTTGGGAATGTCACCATCCCCTGGGGAGCACCAACAAGGCACAGTTCTGAAAATCCCAAAACCACGGAATCCCCCGGGTTCGAATGGACCCCCAGGATGATCAAACCCAAACCCCAGCCCTGCACAGACACCCCAACGATCCCAAATCCCAAATCCAAATCCCAAATCCAAATGCTCTTGGAGCTCTGGCAGCCTTGGGAATGTCACCATTCCTTGGGAGCACCAACAAGGCACAGTTCCCGGAAATCCCAAACCCGCGGAATCCCCCGGGTTCGAATGGACCCCCAGGATGATCAAACCCAACCCCAAACCTGCACAGACACCCCAAAGATCCCAAATCCCAAATCCAAATCCCAAATCCAAACACTCCTGGAACTCTGTCAGCCTTGGGAATGTCACTTCTCCATGTGACCCACGAGGATCATTGATCAAACCCCAGCCCTGCACAGACACCCCAACGATCCCAAATCCCAAATCCCAATGCTCCCGGAGCTCTGACAGCCTTGGGAATGTCCCCATTCCTTGGGAGCACCAACAAGGCGCAGTTCCCAGAAATCCCAAACCCACAGAATCCCCTGGGTTGGAAAAGACCCCTAGGACCATGAAATCAACTCCTGACTCTGCACAGACACCCCAAAAACCCCAAATCCCAAACCCCAAACACTCCCGGAGCTCCGGAAGCCTCGGGAATGTCACCATTCCCTGGGGAGGGCCAACAAGGCGTGGTTCTGAAAATCCCAAAACCGCGGAATCCCCCGGCTTGGAAGGGACCCCCAGGATGATCAAACCCAACCCCAACCCTGCACAGACACCCCAAAGATCCCAAATCCCAAATCCAAATCCCAAATCCAAACACTCCTGGAACTCTGTCAGCCTTGGGAAGGTCACTTCTCCATGTGACCGACGAGGATCATTGATCCAACCCCAGCCCTGCACAGACACCCCAACGATCCCAAATCCCAAATCCAAACTCTCCCGGAGCTCTGTCAGCCTTTGGGGAATGTCTCCATTCCCTGGGGAGCTGTTCAGTGCCCGAACACCCCCCGGGGGAAGAACTTTTTCCCAAAATCCAAAATCCAACCCAAACCTGTCCCGGCACAGCCTCCTCAGGTAGCACAGTCCATTCCCAGATTTTTCCTGCTCTGATTTAAGGGAAAATCCCAGAAATGTTGGGATTCCCTGCCCTGTTCTGTCCCCAGGAGTCAGGAGGAGGAAAAATCCCGAACATCGTGGGCTCTGCCAGGGAAAAACCGCAGGGAAAACACGGGGAGCACCCCAAAGCCTCACCCTTCACACCCTCCAGAAAAAAAAATAAAAAATGAGGAAAAGCAGAGCAAGGCTGACCTCATCGGCTCACTGTGCACACACAAAAAAATGGAATTGTTTAGGCTGGAAAAACGCTCCGAGATTGTCGAGCTCAACCACCCCCAGCACGGCCAAAGTCACCTCTGTCCAGTGTCCCCAAGTGCCACATCCTCAGGGAATTCCAATCCCTGCAGGGACGGGAACTCCAAACCTCCTGGGCAGCTGTGCGGGGGCTGGACAGCTTGGTTTTGTTCCCAAAATCCAACAGCCCTTTCCAGGCAGGAATTGTTCCCAAAATCCAACCTGAGCCCTTCCCAGGCAGGAATTGTTCCCAAAATCCAACAGCCCTTCCCAGGCAGGAGTTGTTCCCAAAATCCAACAGCCCTTTCCAGGCAGGAACTGTTCCCAAAATCCAACCTGAGCCCTTTCCAGGCAGGAATTGTTCCCAAAATCCAACCTGAGCCCTTCCCAGGCAGGAATTGTTCCCAAAATCCAACCTGAGCCTTCCCAGGCAGGAATTGTTCCCAAAATCCAACCTGAGCCTTCCCAGGCACGAATTGTTCCCAAAATCCAACCTGAGCTCTTTCCAGGCAGGAATTGTTCCCAAAATCCAACCTGAGCCCTTCCCAGGCAGGAATTGTTCCCAAAATTCAACCTGAGCCTTCCCAGACAGGAATTGTTCCCAAAATCCAACCTGAGCCTTTCCAGGCAGGAATTGTTCCCAAAATCCAACCTGAGCCCTTCCCAGGCAGGAATTGTTCCCAAAATCCAACCTGAGCCTTCCCAGGGAGGAATTGTTCCCAAAATCCAACCTGAGCCCTTTCCAGGCAGGAGTTGTTCCCAAAATCCAACCTGAGCCCTTCCCAGGCAGGAATTGTTCCCAAAATCCAAGCTGAGCCCTTTCCAGGCAGGAATTGTTCCCAAAATCCAACCTGAGCCCTTCCCAGGCAGGAATTGTTCCCAAAATCCAACCTGAGCCCTTCCCAGGCAGGAATTGCTCCCAAAATCCAACCTGAGCCCTTCCCAGGCAGGAATTGTTCCCAAAATCCAACCTGAGCCCTTTCCAGGCAGGAATTGCTCCCAAAATCCAACCTGAGCCCTTCCCAGGAATAACCTGGGGCCGTTCACTCTCATCCCGGCCCTGTTCCCTGGAAGAAACCCCAACCCCAACCCCAATCCCAATTTCAATCCCAACCCCAACCCCAATCCCAATCCCACTGATCTCTCCTGCCAAGGAATTCCAGAGAGGAAAAATTCCTTTTTTCCAGGCCCAGCCCTTTCCCCAAACCTCCCGGGGCAGCTGTGCTGGGGATGGGAAACCTTTCCAGGCAGGAATTGATCCCAAAATCCACTTCGGAATAACCTGGGGCTGTTCCCTGGGGAAAAACCCAATCCCAACCCCAATCCAATCCCAATCCCAACCCCAATTCAAATCCCAACCCCAACCCCAATCCCAACCCCAATCCAATCCCAATCCCAACCCCAATCCCAATTCCAACCCCAACCCCAACCCCAATGCCCCCTGGCTGTCCCCTCCTGTCAGGGAATTCCAGAGAGGAAAAGTTCCCTCCCGAGCCTCCTTTTCCCTCAGTTCCCTCAGCCTCTCCTCCCCAGCTCCATTCCCTCCCGGGACACTCTCCATTCCCTCAGGGCTCTCTCTCTTTTACCTTTCCCATTTCCCCAACTCCATTCCCTCAGGGCTCTCTCTCTTTTTCCTTTCCCATTTCCCCTCAGCTCCATTCCCTCAGGGCTCTCTTTTTCCCTTCCCATTTCCCCTCAGCTCCATTCCCTCAGGGCTCTCTTTTTCCTTTCTCATTTCCCCTCAGCTCCATTCCCTCAGGGCTCTCTCTCTTTTTCCTTTCTCATTTCCCCTCAGCTCCATTCCCTCAGAGCTCTCTCTCTTTTACCTTTCCCATTTCCCCAACTCCATCCCCTCAGGGCTCTCTCTCTTTTTCCTTTCCCATTTCCCCTCAGCTCCATTCCCTCAGGGCTCTCTTTTTCCTTTCCCATTTCCCCTCAGCTCCATCCCCTCAGGACTCTTTTTCCTTTCCCATTCCCCTCAGCTCCATTCCCTCAGGGCTCTCTCTCTTTTACCTTTCCCATTTCCCCTCAGCTCCATTCCCTCCCCGGACCCTCTCCACTCCCTCAGGGCTCTCTTTTTTACCTTTCGCATTTTTCTTTTTCTGCTTCATCCCCGCGGATCCCGCGGCCCGGCCCGCCGCGCGCTGCCGTAAAGCGACACCGCCGCGCGCTGCCGTAAAACGCCGGAAAGCGCCGGAAAGCGGGGAGGTGCAATTCCGCCATCGACCACCGGAGGGCGCCGGGACCGCGCCGGTGGGAGCGGGGACTTCCCGGTTTGGGTTATTTGTGGTTCCCGGGTTTGGGATTTTTGGGGTTCCTGGGTTTTCCCTCACAAATCCCACAAATATCCCCCCAAATCCCAATTCTCCCTCACGACATTTCCCCAAATCCCAATTTCCCCTCAGGCCCCGCCGCCCCCCCCACCATGGCGGCGGCGCTCCCCTCAGCGCGCCGCTCCCATCATGCCCCGCGCGCCGCACCTCCAGCACCACGGTCCTCATGGCGCCGCCCTGCTCCAGGGAAGCTCCGGTGTGGGGATGCTCCCGGTACGCGTGAACCGCGGCCAGCGCGGCGTGGCAGCCCCGAGCCACCACCGCTCCGAGCGGCCACGACCGCGGCGGCCTCGCCAAATCCCCGCGGAGCACCACGTACTGCACCAGCGCCGCCGCTCCGGGCACCGCCATGTTGCCGCCGCGCGGGCTGATGGGAGCGGGATGGAGGCTGCGGCAGCAGGGCGCCGCCATTTTGGTGTACGGAACGGAAGTGTGGTGACGCACTTCCGGCGGCGCTGAGGCGCGCGGTTTGAGGTGCGTGTGGGGCCCTCGGGGAGGGGTTGGGGTTTTGGGGATTTTTTGGGCTTTTTGGGTTTTTTTGGGGGGTCACTCAGCCTCCCGTTGGGGACAGTGAGGTCCTGCAGGGCACAGCCTGCCCCGCTCGTCCCTTGGCGCGGTCGGGGGGCGCGGCCCGGGACCCCTGAGGTGATTTCGGGGTAATTAAAGTTTCGGGGTGGAATAAATCACCCCTCAGGTGATTTATTAGGGGCTGCTCACTACAAACAATGTATATCGCTTGCTTGACGTGTTTTGCGCTTGCCAAACAGAAAGAAAGGATGTAAAAAGGATATTGATCCAGACCTTAACAATGTTTTTGGACCCCCAAACCAGCCCAGGTCAGCTGCAGGGCTTGGACTCATGCACAAGAAAGAAAGGTGAAGAGTTCAACGTGAGGAAGACTCCTTACTTCACCAGAGGAAGATTTTTACTTCATCCAAGACCCCTGCTCATGACCACCAGGCGGCACTGCGCAAGTGTATTTAAATAAACTTTGAACTCATTATAATAGAAATCGGGAATTGATAATGAATATGTATAGGGCGTTGTGTAGCTTTATGAATATGGAACCTGTAACTCAGTATAAACCAAGAAAAGTTCCACATATGAGGTGCACGGAATTTTAGGGAGCGATCGCTCGTGTGTCCCAGCGCTGGAATGAACATTCCTGCTTTACAGCTTTTGTTGTGGAGTCCTACCCGCGCCTCACAGGGTCCTCCCTGTCACCACCAGGCCCTTCCTGTCCCTGGGACCATCCCTGTCACCCCCTTGGGATTCTCCCCGTCACCCCCAGATCCTTCCTGCCACCCCTAGATCCTTCCTGCCACCCCTGGATCCTCCCTGTCCCTTTGGGATCATCCCTGTCACCCCCTGGATCTTCCCTGTCACCCCCAGATCCTCCCTGTCCCTTCCCGCTGGGACCATCCCTGTCACCCCCTTGGGATTCTCCCTGTCACCCCTGAGCCTCTCTGTCCCTTCCCTCTGGGATCGTCCATGTCACCCCATTGGGATTCTCTCTGTCACCCCCAGATCATCCCTGTCCCTTGCCTCTGGGACCCTCCCTGTCACCCCCAGATCCTTCCTGCCACCCCCGGATCCTCCCTGTCCCTTCCCTTTGGGATCATTCCTGTCACCCCTGGATCCTCCCTGTCCCTTCCCATTGGGATCATCCATGTCACCCCCTGGATCCTCGCTGTCCCTTTGGGATCATTCCTGTCACCCCTGGATCTTCCCTGTCCCTTCCCTCTGGGACCGTCCCTGTCACCCCCTTGGGATTCTCCCTGTCACCGCTGAGCCTCTCTGTCCCTTCCCTCTGGGACCATCCGTGTCACCCCCAGATCTTCCCTGTCACCCCTGGATCCTCCCTGTCCCTTTGGGATCATTCCTGTCACCCCTGGATCTTCCCTGTCCCTTTGGGATCATCCCTGTCACCCCCTTGGGATTCTCCCTGTCACCCCTGAGCCTCTCTGTCCCTTCCCTCTGGGACCATCCCTGTCACCCCCAGATCCTCCCTGTCACCCCTCGATCTTCCCTGTCCCTTCCCTCTGGGACCACCTCTGTCACCCCTGGATCTTCCCTGTCACCCCCTGAGCCTCCCTGTCACCGCCAGGTCCTTCCTGTCCCTGGGACCATCCCTGTCACCCCCTTGGGATTCTCCCTGTCACCCCCAGATCCTTCCTGCCACCCCTAGATCCTTCCTGCCACCCCTGGATCCTCCCTGTCCCTTTGGGATCATCCCTGTCACGCCCTGGATCTTCCTGTCACCCCCAGATCCTCCCTGTCCCTTCCCTCTGGGATCATCCCTGCCACCCCCGGATCCTCCCTGTCCCTTCCCTCTGGGATCATCCCTGCCACCCCCAGATCTTCCCTGTCCCTTCCCGCTGGGACCATTCCTGTCACCCCCTGACCATCCCCGTCACCCCCTGAGCCTCCCTGTCACCCCCAGATCCTTTCTGCCACCCCTGGATCCTCCCTGTCCCTTTGGGATCTTCCCTGTCACCCCTGGATCATCCCTGTCCCTTCCCTCTGGGACCATCCCTGTCACCCCTGGATCTTCCCTGTCACCCCCTGAGCCTCCCTGTCACCCCTGGATCCTCCCTGTCCCTTCCCTCTGGGATCTTCCCTGTCACCCCCTTGGAATTCTCCCTGTCACCCCCAGGTCCTTCCTGTCCCTTCTCGCTGGGATCATCCCTGTCACCCCCTGACCATCCCTGTCACCCCCAGATCCTTCCTGTCACCCCTGGATCCTCCCTGTCCCTTCCCTCTGGGACCACCTCTGTCACCCCTGGATCTTCCCTGTCACCCCCTGAGCCTCCCTGTCACTGCCAGGTCCTCCCTGTCCCTTCCCTCTGGGACCCTCCCTGTCATCCCCTTGGGATTCTCCCTGTCACCCCTGAGCCTCTCTGTCCCTTCCCTCTGGGATCGTCCATGTCACCCCATTGGGATTCTCTCTGTCACCCCCAGATCATCCCTGTCCCTTGCCTCTGGGACCCTCCCTGTCACCCCCAGATCCTTCCTGCCACCCCTGGATCCTCACTGTCCCTTCCCATTGGGATCATTCCTGCCACCCCTGGATCCTCCCTGTCCCTTTGGGATCATTCCTGTCACCCCCTGGATCCTCACTGTCCCTTCCCTCTGGGACCCTCCCTGTCATCCCCAGATCCTCCCTGTCCCTTTGGGATCATTCCTGCCACCCCTGGATCCTCCCTGTCCCTTTGGGATCATTCCTGTCACCCCCTGGATCCTCCCTGTCCCTTTGGGATCATTCCTGTCACCCCCTGGATCCTCCCTGTCCCTTTGGGATCATTCCTGTCACCCCTGGATCCTCACTGTCCCTTCCCTCTGGGACCCTCCCTGTCATCCCCAGATCCTCCCTGTCCCTTTGGGATCATTCCTGTCACCCCCTGGATCTTCCCTGTCCCTTCCCTCTGGGACCCTCCCTGTCACCCCCAGATCCTCCCTGTCCCTTCCCTTTGGGACCATCCCTGTCACCCCCTGGATCTTCCCTGTCACCCCCTGAGCCTCCCTGTCACCCCTGGATCCTTCCTGTCCCTTCCTGCTGGGATCATTCCTGTCACCCCCTGAGCCTCCCTGTCCCTTCCCTTTGGGACCATCCCTGTCACCCCTGGATCTTCCCTGTCACCCCCTGAGCCTCCCTGTCACCACCAGGTCCTTCCTGTCCCTGGGATCATCCCTGTCACCCCCTTGGGATTCTCCCCATCACCCCCAGATCCTTCCTGCCACCCCTGGATCCTCCCTGTCCCTTTGGGATCATTCCTATCACCCCTGGATCCTCCTTGTCCCTTTGGGATCATTCCTGTCACCCCTGGATCCTCCTTGTCCCTTTGGGATCATTCCTGTCACCCCCTGGATCTTCCCTGTCCCTTCCCTCTGGGACCATCCCTGTCACCCCCAGATCTTCCCTGTCACCCCTGGATCTTCCCTGTCCCTTCCCTCTGGGACCACCTCTGTCACCCCTGGATCTTCCCTGTCACCCCCTGAGCCTCCCTGTCACCCCCAGGTCCTCCCTGTCCCTTCCCGCTGGGACCCTCCCTGTCACCCCCTTGGGATTCTCCCTGTCACCCCTGAGCCTCTCTGTCCCTTCCCTCTGGGATCGTCCATGTCACCCCATTGGGATTCTCTCTGTCACCCCCAGATCATCCCTGTCCCTTGCCTCTGGGACCATCCCTGTCACCCCCAGATCCTTCCTGCCACCCCTGGATCCTCGCTTTCCCTTCCCATTGGGATCATCCATGTCACCCCTGGATCCTCCCTGTCCCTTGCCTCTGGGACCCTCCCTGTCACCCCTAGATCCTCCCTGTCCCTTTGGGATCATTCCTGTCACCCCTGGATCCTCGCTGTCCCTTCCCTTTGGGATCATTCCTGTCACCCCCAGATCCTCCCTGTCCCTTTGGGATCATTCCTGTCACCCCTGGATCCTTGCTGTCCCTTCCCTTTGGGATCATTCCTGTCACCCCCAGATCCTCCCTGTCCCTTTGGGATCATTCCTGTCACCCCCTGGATCCTCCCTGTCCCTTTGGGATCATTCCTGTCACCCCTGGATCCTCCCTGTCCCTTTGGGATCATTCCTGTCACCCCTGGATCCTCCCTGTCCCTTTGGGATCATTCCTGTCACCCCCAGATCCTCCCTGTCCCTTTGGGATCATTCCTGTCACCCCCGGATCCTCCCTGTCCCTTTGGGATCATTCCTGTCACCCCTGGATCCTCCCTGTCCCTTTGGGATCATTCCTGTCACCCCTGGATCCTCGCTGTCCCTTCCCTTTGGGATCATCCATGTCACCCCCTGGATCCTCCCTGTCCCTTTGGGATCATTCCTGTCACCCCTGGATCCTCCCTGTCCCTTTGGGATCATTCCTGTCACCCCTGGATCCTCCCTGTCCCTTTGGGATCATTCCTGTCACCCCTGGATCCTCCCTGTCCCTTTGGGATCATTCCTGTCACCCCTGGATCCTCCCTGTCCCTTTGGGATCATTCCTGTCACCCCCTGGATCTTCCCTGTCCCTTTGGGATCATTCCTGTCACCCCTGGATCCTCCCTGTCCCTTTGGGATCATTCCTGTCACCCCCTGGATCTTCCCTGTCCCTTTGGGATCATTCCTGTCACCCCCTGGATCTTCCCTGTCACCCCTGGATCCTCCCTGTCCCTTCCCTCTGGGACCCTCCCTGTCACCCCTGGATCCTCCCTGTCCCTTCCCGCTGGGACCATCCCTGGGGTGTTGGGAGAAGCTTTTTCCCCCGCAGGATGGGGTCCTGAACGGGATCTGTCATTCTGGGGTTCCTCGGGGTGGATTTTGGGGTTTCTGTGGGGCTGAGTTGGGTTTGGTGGTCCTTGGGGTCCTAAGTGCCCTAAATGTCACCTGGAGTTGTGTCCTGTGCTCCCCGAAAGGCCTCGGCTTTGGGGGTGGAATTTGGGGTGGAATGGGGTCAGGATGGGGTTGGAAGAGGGTGGAAAGAGGGTGGAAATTGGGTTGAAATTGGGTTTAAATAGGGTTTAAATAGGGTTGGAATAGGGTTTAAATAGGGTGGAAATTGGGTTGAAATTGGGTTTAAATAGGGTTTAAATGGGGGTGAAATAGGGTTTAAATAGGGTGGAAATTGGGTTGAAATTGGGTTTAAATAGGGTTTAAATAGGGTTGGAATAGGGTTTAAATAGGGTGGAAATTGGGTTGAAATTGGGTTTAAATAGGGTTGGAATAGGGTTTAAATAGGGTGGAAATTGGGTTGAAATTGGGTTTAAATAGGGTTTAAATGGGGGTGAAATAGGGTTGGGATGGGGTTGGATAGGTTGGAAATTGAGTTGAAATGGGGTTGAAATAGGTTTTAAATGGGGTTTAAATAGGGTTGAAATAGGATGGATATTGAGTTGAAATAGGGTTGAAATAAGGTTTAAATGGGGTTGAAATGGGGTTGAAATAGGGTGGAAATTGAGTTGAAATGGGGTTGAAATAGGGTTTAAATGGGGTTGAAATGGGGTTGAAATAGGATGGAAATTGGGTTGAAATGGGGTTGAAATAAGGTTTAAATGGGGTTGAAATAGGGTGGAAATTGAGTTGAAATAGGGTTGAAATAGGGTTTAAATGGGGTTGAAATGGGGTTGAAATAGGATGGAAATTGGGTTGAAATAGGGTTGAAATAAGGTTTAAATGGGGTTTAAATAGGGTTGGAATAGGATGGAAATTGGGTTGAAATAGGGTTGAGACGGGGTTGGAATAGGGTTGGATAGGGTCAAATAGGTTTTAAATAGGGTTTAAATGTCGTTTAAATGGGGTTAAAATGAGGTTTAAATGGGGTTTCAATAGGGTTCGCATAGGGTCAGAATAGGGTTGAAATAGGGTGGAAATTGAGTTGAAATTGGATTGGAATGGGATTTAAATGGGGTTTAAATAGGGTTGAAATAGGGTCAGAATAGGGCTGAAATAGGTTGGAGAAAGGTTTGAAATAGAGTTTAAATGAGGTTTAAATAGGGTTGAAATAGGGTCGGAATAGGGTTGAAATAGGATTGAAATGGGGATTACACAGGGTTAAATAGGGTTGAAATGGGGTTTCAATAGGGTTGGAATAGGGTCGGAATAGTGTTGGAATAGGGTTGAAATACAGTTTAAATGGGGTTGGAATAGGGTTGGGATGGGGTTGGATAGGTTGGGAATTGAGTTGAACTGGGGTTGAAATAGGTTTTAAATGGGGTTTAAATAGGGTTGGAATAGGGTGGAAATAGGGTGGAAATTGAGTTGAAATTGGATTGGAATGGGATTTAAATGGGGTTGAAATGGGGTTGAAATAGGGTTGAAATGGGTTCAGAATAGGGCTGAAATAGGTTGGAGATAGGGTTGGAATAGAGTTTAAATGAGGTTTAAATAGGGTTGAAATAGGGTCGGAATAGGGTTGGAATAGGGTCGGAATGGGGATTACATAGGGTTAAATAGGGTTGAAATGGGGTTGAAATAGGGCTGGAATAGGGTCGGAATAGGGTTGGAATAGGGTCAAACGGGGTTGAAATAGGGTTTAAATGGGGTTCACATAGGGTTCACATAGGTTTGGAATAGGGTTGGATAGGGTCAAATAGGGTTTACATAGGGTTGGAATAGGGTTGGAATAGGGTTGGAATAGAGTGGAAATGGGGTGGAAATGGAGTGCAATAGGGTTGCAATAGGGTTGAAATAGGGTGGAAATAGCATGGGAATAGGGTTGGAATAGGATTGAAATGGGGTGAAATATGGTTGGAATAGGGTTGGAATTGGGTTAAATAGGGTTTAAATGGAGTTGAAATTGGGTTGGAATGGGGTTGGAATAGGGTTGGAATGGGGTTGGAATAGGGTTGGAATAGGGTTTAAATAGGGTTGGAATAGAGTTGAAATGGGGTTGGAATAGGGTTTAAATAGGGTTGAAAAATGGGGTTAAATAGGGATGGAATAGGGTTTAAATAGGGTTGGAATACAGTTTAAATAGGCCTGAAATGCAGTTTAAATGGGGTCGGAATGGGATTAGAATAGGGTTGAAATAGGGTGGAATAGGGTTGGATAGGGTCAAATAGGGTTTAAATGGGGTTTAAATAGGGTTGGAGTAGGGCTGAAATGGGGTTGGAATTGTGTTGAGTAGGGTTGAAATGCAGTTTAAATGGGGTTGGAATAGGGTTTAAATAGGATTTAAACAGGGCTGAAATAGGGTGGAATAGGGTTGGAATTGGGTTGAAATGGTGTTGAATAGGGTTGAAATAAGGAATAGGGTTGGAATAGCATGGAAATAGGGTTGGAATGGGGTGGAATAGAGTTGAATAGGGTCAAATAGGGTTGGAATAGGGTTTAAAGAGGGTTGAAATGGGGCTGAAATGGGGCTGAAATAGGGTTGAAATACAGTTTAAATAGGGCTGAAATACAGTTTAAATAGGGCTGAAATGCAGTTTAAATAGGGTTGGAATAGGGTTTAAATAGGGTTGGAATAGGGCTGAAATGGGGTTGGAATTGTGTTGAGTAGGGTTGAAATGCAGTTTAAATGGGGATGGAATGGGGTTAAATAGGGTTTAAATAGCCTTGGAATTGGTTTGGAATAGGGTTGGAAATCGGGTTTAAATAGGGTTGGAATAGGATTGGAATAGGGTGAAATAAGGTTGGAATAGGGTTGAAATGGGGTTGGAATATGTTTTAAATGGGATTGTAATGGGGTTTAAACGGGGTTTGCATGGGATTGGAATAGGGTGGAAAATGGGTTCAATAGGGTCAAAATAGGGTTGGAATGGGCTTTAAATGGGGCTGGAACAGGATTGAAATAGGGTTAAATAGGGCTGAAATACAGCTGGAATGGGGTTTAAACGGGGTTCCAATAGGGTTCCAATAGGGTTCCAATAGGGTTCTAATAGGGTTCTAATAGGGTTCCAATAGGGTTCCAATAGGGTTCTAATAGGGTTCTAATAGGGTTCTAATAGGGTTCTAATAGGGTTCCAATAGAGTTCCAATAGGGTTCTAATAGGGTTGCAGTGGGGTTGAAACAGATTTAACCCCTCCCTTCCCGTGGCTGCCTCCCTTTTGGGGCACTGAGCTGAGCTGAGCTGAGCCGAGCTGAGCTGAGCCGAGCCGAGCCGAGCCGAGCCGAGCCGAGCCGAGCCGAGATGAGCCGAGCCGAGCCGAGATGAGCCGAGCTGAGCCGAGATGAGCCGAGCTGAGCCGGGCTGAGCTGAGCTGAGCTGAGCTGAGCCGAGCCGAGCCGAGCTGAGCCGAGCTGAGCTGAGCCGAGCCGAGCCGAGCCGAGCCGAGCCGAGCCGAGCCGAGCCGAGCCGAGCCGAGCCGAGCCGAGCCGAGATGAGCCGAGCCGAGCCGAGATGAGCCGAGCTGAGCCGGGCTGAGCTGAGCTGAGCTGAGCTGAGCCGAGCCGAGCCGAGCTGAGCCGAGCTGAGCTGAGCCGAGCCGAGCCGAGCCGAGCCGAGCCGAGCCGAGCCGAGCCGAGCCGAGCCGAGATGAGCCGAGCCGAGCCGAGATGAGCCGAGCTGAGCCGGGCTGAGCTGAGCTGAGCTGAGCTGAGCCGAGCCGAGCCGAGCTGAGCCGAGCTGAGCTGAGCCGAGCCGAGCCGAGCCGAGCCGAGCCGAGCCGAGCCGAGCCGAGCCGAGCCGAGATGAGCCGAGCTGAGCCGGGCTGAGCTGAGCCGAGCTGAGCTGAGCTGAGCTGAGCTGAGCTGAGCCGAGCTGAGCCGAGCTGAGCTGAGCCGAGCTGAGCCGAGCCAAGCCGAGCCGAGCTGAGCCGAGCCGAGCTGAGCTGAGCTGAGCCGAGCTGAGCCGAGCCGAGCTGAGCTGAGCCGAGCCGAGCTGAGCTGAGCTGAGCCGAGCTGAGCCGAGCTGAGCCGAGCTGAGCTGAGCTGAGCCGAGCTGAGCTGAGCCGAGCTGAGCCGAGCCGAGCCGAGCTGAGCTGAGCTGAGCCGAGCTGAGCTGAGCTGAGCTGAGCCGAGCTGAGCCGAGCCGAGCCGAGCCGAGCCGAGCCGAGCTGAGCTGAGCCGAGCTGAGCTGAGCCGAGCTGAGCCGAGCTGAGCCGAGCTGAGCCGAGCCGAGCTGAGCCGAGCTGAGCTGAGCTGAGCCGAGCTGAGCTGAGCCGAGCTGAGCCGAGCCGAGCCGAGCTGAGCTGAGCCGAGCTGAGCTGAGCTGAGCTGAGCCGAGCTGAGCTGAGCCGAGCTGAGCTGAGCTGAGCCGAGCTGAGCCGAGCTGAGCTGAGCTGAGCCGAGTTGAGCTGAGCTGAGCTGAACTGAACTGAACTGAACTGAGCCGAGCTGAGCTGAGCTGAGCTGAGCCGAGCCGAGCCGAGCCGAGCCGAGCCGAGCCGAGCCGAGCCGAGCCGAGTTGAGCTGAACTGAGCTGAGCTGAGCTGAGCCGAGCCGAGCCGAGCCGAGCCGAGCCGAGCCGAGCCGAGCCGAGCTGAGCCGAGCTGAGCTGAGCCGAGCCGAGCCGAGCCGAGCCGAGCTGAGCCGAGCCGAGCTGAGCCGAGCCGAGCTGAGCTGAGCTGAGCTGAGCCGAGCTGAGTTGCTGAGCCGAGCCGAGCTGAGCTGAGCCGAGCCGAGCCGAGCCGAGCCGAGCCGAGCCGAGCCGAGCCGAGCCGAGCCGAGCCGAGCTGAGCTGAGCCGAGCTGAGCCGAGCCGAGCTGAGCCGAGCCGAGCTCAGCTGAGCCGAGCCGAGCCGAGCCGAGCCGAGCCGAGCCGAGCCGAGCCGAGCCGAGCTAAGCCGAGTGTCCTTCCACAGGACATTCCAGAGTGTCCCCAGAGCCTGGCCCTGCTCCGGACAGGATCTGAACCCCCGGGGCCTCCACCCCAGGAATTCACCCCAAATTGGGGAATTTTTTGGGTTTGCCCCACAGGCAGAGATTTTTTTTTTCCCTCTCCGTTTCAATTTCTGATTCATTTCCTGACCTCAGGAATTGTGTTTGCCCTGTGAGGATATTGGATTTTATTCTGATTCATAGGGGCCCTAGATTAATTAGATTTTATTCTAATTACTAGATTAATCGAGGCATTCCAGCTTTTTCCAGGGATAATGACTCGGCTTGAGGCATTCCGGGATGTTTCTGTTAATTATTTTACAGCATCGAAAATACAAAAAAAATTATAAATCAGAGAAGGTTTAATGTTTAAAATGTGAAACTTGAGAGGTGAGCTGAGACAAGGCCTGTCTAAGATTCCAAAATCTACAATTCCAGATCCCGGGAATTGTACAATTCCAGGGAATATCGATGGGAAAAGGAAAATTCCTGCAGGGTTGTGTCATTTCCAATGTAAATATAAAAAAAAAAATAAATCAGAGAAGGTTTAAGGTTTAAAATGTGAGTGTTTGAGAGGTGATCTGAGGCAGCAAGGGCAGACCCTTCAGGGTGATCCCAAAATCCAAATGATCCTCAGGCCATGGGATGATCCCAAAATCCAAATGATCCTCAGGCCATGGGATGATCCCAAAATCCAAATGATCCTCAGGCCATGGGATGATCCCAAATCCCAAAATCCAAATGATCCTCAGGCCATGGGATGATCCCAAATCCCAAAATTCCCAAATGATCCTCAGGCCATGGGATGATCCCAAAATCCAAATGATCCTCAGGCCATGGGATGATCCCAAAATCCAAATGATCCTCAGGCCATGGGATGATCCCAAAACCCAAATGATCCTCAGGCCATGGGATGATCCCAAATCCCAAATTATCCAAATGATCCTCAGGCCATGGGATGATCCCAAATCCCAAATGATCCTCAGGCCATGGGATGATCCCAAAATCCCAAATGATCCTCAGGCCATGGGATGATCCCAAAATTCCCAAATGATCCTCAGGCCATGGGATGATCCCAAATCCCAAAATCCAAATGATCCTCAGGCCATGGGATGATCCCAAAATCCAAATGATCCTCAGGCCATGGGATGATCCCAAATCCCAAATTATCCAAATGATCCTCAGGCCATGGGATGATCCCAAATCCAAATGATCCTCAGGCCATGGGATGATCCCAAATCCCAAAATTCCCAAATGATCCTCAGGCCATGGGATGATCCCAAATCCCAAATGATCCTCAGGCCATGGGATGATCCCAAAATCCAAGTGATCCTCAGGCCATGCGATGATCCCAAATCCCAAAATTCCCAAATGATCCTCAGGCCATGGGATGATCCCAAAATCCAAATGATCCTCAGGCCATGGGATGATCCCAAAATCCAAATTATCCAAATGATCCTCAGGCCATGGGATGATCCCAAATCCCAAATGATCGTCAGGCCATGGGATGATCCCAAAATCCAAATTATCCAAATGATCCTCAGGCCATGGGATGATCCCAAATCCCAAATGATCCTCAGGCCATGGGATGATCCCAAATCCCAAATGATCCTCAGGCCATGGGATGATCCCAAATCCCAAAATTCCCAAATGATCCTCAGGCCATGGGATGATCCCAAAATCCAAAATCCAAATGATCCTCAGGCCATGGGATGATCCCAAATCCCAAAATTCCCAAATGATCCTCAGGCCATGGGATGATTCCAAAATCCAAGTGATCCTCAGGCCATGGGATGATCCCAAAATTCCCAAATGATCCTCAGGCCATGGGATGATCCCAAAATCCCAAATTATCCAAATGATCCTCAGGCCATGGGATGATCCCAAAATCCAAATGATCCTCAGGCCATGGGATGATCCCAAATCCCAAAATTATCCAAATGATCCTCAGGCCATGGGATGATCCCAAAATCCAAATGATCCTCAGGTCATGGGATGATCCCAAAATCCAAAATCCAAATGATCCTCAGGCCATGGGATGATCCCAAATCCAAATGATCCTCAGGCCATGGGATGATCCCAAAATCCAAATGATCCTCAGGCCATGGGATGATCCCAAATCACAAATTATCCAAATGATCCTCAGGCCATGGGATGATCCCAAATCCCAAATGATCCTCAGGCCATGGGATGATCCCAAAATCCAAATGATCCTCAGGCCATGGGATGATCCCAAAATCCAAATGATCCTCAGGCCATGGGATGATCCCAAAATCCAAAATCCAAATGATCCTCAGGCCATGGGATGATCCCAAATCCCAAATTATCCAAATGATCCTCAGGCCATGGGATGATCCCAAAATTCCCAAATGATCCTCAGGCCATGGGATGATCCCAAAATTCCCAAATGATCCTCAGGCCATGGGATGATCCCAAAATCCAAATGATCCTCAGGCCATGGGATGATCCCAAAATTCCCAAATGATCCTCAGGCCATGGGATGATCCCAAAATCCAAATGATCCTCAGGCCATGGGATGATCCCAAAATCCAAAATCCAAATGATCCTCAGGCCATGGGATGATCCCAAAATCCAAATGATCCTCAGGCCATGGGATGATCCCAAATCCCAAAATTCCCAAATGATCCTCAGGCCATGGGATGATCCCAAATCCCAAAATTCCCAAATGATCCTCAGGCCATGGGATGATCCCAAATCCCAAAATTCCCAAATGATCCTCAGGCCATGGGATGATCCCAAATTATCCAAATGATCCTCAGGCCATGGGATGATCCCAAAATCCAAATGATCCTCAGGCCATGGGATGATCCCAAATCCCAAATTATCCAAATGATCCTCAGGCCATGGGATGATCCCAAAATCCAAATGATCGTCAGGCCATGGGATGATCCCAAAATCCAAATGATCCTCAGGCCATGGGATGATCCCAAATCCCAAATTATCCAAATGATCCTCAGGCCATGGGATGATCCCAAAATCCAAATGATCCTCAGGCCATGGGATGATCCCAAAATCCAAAATCCAAATGATCCTCAGGCCATGGGATGATCCCAAAATTCCCAAATGATCCTCAGGCCATGGGATGATCCCAAAATTCCCAAATGATCCTCAGGCCATGGGATGATCCCAAATCCCAAATTATCCAAATGATCCTCAGGCCATGGGATGATCCCAAAATCCAAATGATCCTCAGGCCATGGGATGATCCCAAAATCCAAATGATCCTCAGGCCATGGGATGATCCCAAAATCCAAATGATCCTCAGGCCATGGGATGATCCCAAATCCCAAAATTCCCAAATGATCCTCAGGCCATGGGATGATCCCAAAATTCCCAAATTATCCTCAGGCCATGGGATGATCCCAAATCGCAAATTATCCAAATGATCCTCAGGCCATGGGATGATCCCAAATCCCAAATGATCCCAAAATATCCACAGGATCCACAGGAAACCTCCCACGAGGTCCAGCAGCTCCAGCAAAGATCTCCAAGGCCAAAAATCCAATTGAACCTCCCAGAAGTGATAAGGAAAATGGAATATTGGACAGGAAAAGAGGTTCTGATCCCAAATCCGTCAGGAATTTTGTTTTCCCGGCGCCAGGTGGATTATTTTTTTTCCGGATCGTCGTTTATTCCGTGTCAGATCCGTGGTTGGACGAAGGAATGTGCCAGGGCCGAGCCTCGAAGGGAGGAGGTGCTGGAGGAGAGAGAAATCACAAAAATCAGATTAATTCAGAGAATTCTGATTCTAAAAATATTTAAATCACGCTCAGCTCAGCCAATCCCGTGCATTTCGGGAAAATCCCGCGGATTTTCGCGGAATTTAATACAAATACCTTCCCAAATTTGGATTGAGCGGGAGGATTATTCCATTCGCGATCTCATTTTGGGGAAAATAATCACCAAATCCAAGGATTTTCCTTTTCCGTCCCTTCCTGAGGATCCTGACTGGGGCAGGATCCAAACCTGCGATTTTTACCTCGGGAAGAGCTCACAGAAACCCAGGAGAGGTCACGGAAGGAGTTATGATAAGATTTGTCCTCTCTGATACAAAAAAAACCCAAAAACCTCTTTTTGCCTCCCGAAATTTTCCCGAAATCCTGGAGCAATCCCTCAGGGATAATTTTCCTTGGTGGCGCTGAACGCGGCAGTGCCGTGGGAGGGATTTTCCCCTTCCTCCTCCATGGTTTTGAAATTTCCTGGATTCGGGGTTGGATTTGGGGTGTCCCAGTCTCCTCGGCGTAAACGGAAACGTTAAAGGTCCCATCCCTGCAGGAATTCCCGTATTCCCTAGAATTCCCTGGAATTCCCTGAATTCCCTGGAATGGCGCCGTTAACAGTCCCTGGAATGACCCTGATCCCTGCAGGAATTTCCCTATTCCCAGGAATTCCCTGGAATTCCCTGAATTCCCTGGAATGGCACCGTTAACAGTCCCTGGAAGGTCCTGTCCCAGCAGGAATTTCCCTATTCCCTGGAATTCCCTGAAATCCCTGGAATGATCCCCATCCCTGCAGGAATTTCCCCTATTCCTGGGAGGCCAGGCCAGCAGAATTCCCAGAATTCCCTGGAATGATCCCTATCTCTGCAGGAATTTCCCCAATTCCCAGGAATTCCCTGAATTCCCTGGAATGATCCCCATCCCTGCAGGAATTTCTCACATTCCCGGGAGGCCAGGCCAGCGGAATTCCCTGAAATCCCTGGAATGATCCCTATCTCTGCAGGAATTTTCCCAATTCTCGGGTGGCCAGGCCAGCAGAATTCCCAGAATTCCCTGGAATGATCCCAATCCCTGCGGGAATTTCCCTATTCCCAGGAATTCCCTGGAATTCCCTGAATTCCCTGGAATGATCCCCATCCCTGCAGGAATTTCCCTATTCCTGGGTGGCCAGGCCAGCAGAATTCCCAGAATTCCCTGGAATGATCCCAATCCCTGCAGGAATTTCCCCAATTCCCAGGAATTCCCTGAATTCCCTGGAATGGCACTGTTAACAGTCCCTGGAACAATCCCCATCCCTGCAGGAATTCCCATATTCCCAGGAGGCCAGGCCAGTGGAATTCCCTGAATTCCCTGGAATGACACCATTAACAGTTCCTTCGAGGTCTCATCCCTGCAGGAATTTCCCCTATTCCTGGAAATTACCTGGAATTCCCTGAATTCCGTGGAATGACCAACGCCATCCCTGCAGGAATTTCCCCTATCCCAGGAGGCCAGGCCAGGAGAATTTCTGGAATGACCCCGATCCCTGCAGGAATTTCCCCTTTTCCCGAGAGCCCAGGCCAGCGGAATTCCTGGAATTCCGTGGAATGATCCCCATCCCTGCAGGAATTTCCCTATTCCCGGCAGGCCAGGCCAGCAGAATTCCCTGAATTCCCTGGAATGACACCGATCCCTGCAGGAATTTCCCCGGATTCCTGCGAGGCCAGTCCAGCAGAATTCTCTGGAATGACCAATGCCATCCCTGCAGGAATTTCCCCTGTTCCCAGGAGGCCAGGCCAGCGGAATTCCCTGAATTCCCTGGAATGATCCCCATCCCTGCAGGAATTTCTCACATTCCCGGGAAGTCAGGCCAGTGGAATTCCCTAAATTCCGCCGGAATGGCACCGTTAACATTCCCTGGAATGATCCCCATCCCTGCAGGAATTTCTCCTATTCCTGGGAGGCCAGGCCAGCAGAATTCCCTGAATTCCCAGGAATGACCAACGCCATCCCTGCAGGAATTCCCATATTCCCGGGAGCCCAGGCCAGTGGAATTCCCGGAATTCCCTGGAATGACCCCAATCCCTGCAGGAATTTCCCGAATTCCCGGGAGGCCAGGCCAGCCAGCCCCAGGCTGAAATGGCATCAAATTTTTCAGGATCGTGTCCTTCTGCCTCCTTATTTTTGGGAGCCGTTCTGGGATCGGCTCCTCCGTGTCCCTCTGCCCTGGAATTTTCCGGAAGCTCTCGTTCTGACCACTCTGGCTCCTCCCGGATCCTCTCCTCGGCATTCCCAAAATCCACTGCCACTTCCTGGTCCTCCACCCTGAGAGGGAGAGCCGGACAGGGATTTGGGACAAGGGATGGGGCACAGGGAGTGGCTTCCCACTGGGAAAATGGAGATTTCCTGGGATTTGGGAAGGAATTTCCAGGGAAGCTGTGGATCCCTGGGATGTCCAAGGATGGATTTGGGGTCGTGGGATCGTGGGATTGTGGCATTGGTTTGGGATTGGAATGGGATTGGGATTGGATTGGGATTGGGATTGGATTGGGATTGGGATTGGATTGGGATTGGAATGAGATTGGATTGGGATTGGAATGGGATGGGATTGGGATTGGGATTGGGATTGGGATTGGGATTGGAATGGAATTGGATTGGGATTGGGATTGGATTGGAATGGGACTGGAGTGGGATTGGGATTGGGATTGGGATTGGGATTGGGATTGGGATTGGGATTGGGATTGGGATTGGGGTTGGGATTGGGATGGGATTGGATTGGGATTGGAATGGGATAGGATTGGGATTGCGATTGGAATGGAATTGGATTGGGATTGGGATTGGGATTGGGATTGGATTCGGATTGGATTGGGATTGGAATGGGATGGGATGGGATTTTCGGCCCACGGATCCCAAAGCATTCCGGGATTGTGGGATCGAGGACACTCTGGATCCATCCCGAGGGATTTCCCCGGGAAAGGGGAGATTGTTTGGGATTTGGGATGGAATTCCTGGCTGGGCTGCAATTCCCAGGGAAGCTGTGGAGCCCTGTGATGCCCAAGGATGGATTTGGATCCCCCTGGGATCACGGGATTGGATTGGGATCGGAATGGGATGGGATTGGGGTTGGGATTGGAATGGGATTGGATTGGGATTGGGATTGGGATTGGATTGGGATTGGAATGGGATTGGAATGGGATTGGGATTGGAATTGGATTGGGACAGGATTGAAGGTCCTTTCCCACCCAAACCATCCCGAGATTTTTCTCCAAGCCGCATCCAAACCATTCCAGGGTCGGGATGTCGCCTCCGTATCAGGACGTGGCACTCACAGGGTGACCTGGCGCCCGTCCCTGGGCCACCTCCGGCTCCGGTGTCCCGCGGCTCGGGGGCTCGTCCGGGTCCCGGGCGGACGGCGCCGTTCCGGCGGCAGCTCCGCGCCAGGCCCTGGGCTGTCCCCTGGGGGGACAGGGCCCCGCCCGGCTGAGCTGTGGCCCAGCGGGGACGCGCCGGGGGCTTCGGGACACATTCCGGATCGGCAGAGAGCGACACCTGGGAAGAGAAGGAAGATGGGAAAGCATTGGGATTCAGGGAGGGATTGTGTGCATCCCGTAAATGCGATTCCCAGAAGATTGTCATCCCAGAAAACATTGGAATTCATGGAGAAATTCTGCACATTCCGTAAATGGGATTCCCAAACTTTATCCCTAAATTATATTCCAAAAGGAAGATCGTCATCCCAGAAAACACTGGAAAAAATGTGATTCCCAAACTATATCAGTGAATTATATTCGTAAAGGAATATCCCAGAAAACATTGGGATTCACGGAGGAATTTCGCGGATTCCATAAATGTGATTCCCAAACTATCTCCCTAAATGATATTCCTAAAAGAGAAGAGAAGGAAGATCGTCATCCCAGAAAACATTGGAATAAATGTGATTCCCAAACTGTGTCCCGAAATGATATTCCTAAAAGAGAAGGAAGATCATCATCCCAGAAAACATTGGAATTCATGGAGGAATTCCACACATTCCATAGATGTGATTCCCAAAAGGTTGTCATTCCAGAAAAATTGGAATTCACAGAGGAATTTCACACATTCCATAAATGTGATTCCCAAACTATGTCCCTAAATGATATTCCTAAAAGAGAAGGAAGATCATCATCCTAGAAAACATTGGAATTCACAGGAATTCTGCACATTCCATAGATGTGATTCCCAAACTATGTCCCTAAATGATATTCCTAAAAAGATACAACCTTAATGAAAGTGATACCTGGGGAGAGAAGGAAGATCATCACCCCAGAAAACACTGGAATTCACAGAGGAATTCCACATATTCCATAGATGTGATTCCCAAACTGTGTCCCTAAATGATATTCCTAAAACAGAAGGAAGATCATCATTCCAGAAAACATTGGAATTCACTGAGGAATTCCACACATTCCGTGAATGTGATTCCCAAAAGGTTGTCATCCCAGAAAAATTGGAATTCACAGAGGAATTTCACACATTCCATAAATGTGATTCCCAAAAGGTTGTCATCCCAGAAAAATTGGAATTCACAGAGGAATTTCACACATTCCATAAATGTGATTCCCAAACTATGTCCCTAAATGATATTCCTAAAAGAGAAGAGAAGGAAGATTGTCATCCCAGAAAACGTTGGAATAAATGTGATTCCCAAACTGTGTCCCTAAATGATATTCCTAAAAGAAGAGAAGAGAAGGAAGATCGTCATCCCAGAAAAATTGGAATTCACAGACGTTCCTAAAAGAGAAGGAAGATCATCATCCCAGAAAACATTGCAATTCACAGAGGAATTCTACACATTCCATAAATGTGATTCCCAAACTTTATCCCTAAATGATATTCCTAAAGGAAGAGAAGAAGATCATCCCAGAAAACATTGGGATTCAGGGTGGGATTTCACACATTCCATAAATGTGATTCTTTAACAATATCCCTAAATGATATTCCGAGAACATGTGGAAGATCATCATCCCAGAAAACACTGGAATTCACTGAGGAATTCTGCACATTCCATGAATGTGATTCCCAAACTTTATCCCTAAATGACATTCCTAAAAGAGAAGGAAGATCATCATCCCAGAAAACATTGGAATTCGCAGAGGAATTCTGCACATTCCATAAATGTGATTCCCAAACTGTGCCCTTAAATGATATTCCTAAAGGAAGATCATCATCCCAGAAAACATTGGAAAATTCACGGAGGAATTCCACACATTCCATAAATGTGATTCCCAAACTATGTCCCTAAACAATATTCCTGAAAGAAGAGAAGAAGATCATCCCAGAAAACATTGGAACATTCACAGAGGAATTCTGCACATTCCATAAATGTGATTCCCAAATTATCCCTAAATGAAGAGAAGAGAAGAGAAGAGAAGAGAAGAGAAGAGAAGAGAAGAGAAGAGAAGAGAAGAGAAGAGAAGAGAAGAGAAGGAAGATCGTCATCCCAGAAAACACTGGAATTCAAGGAGGAATTCTGCACATTCCATGAATGTGATTCCCAAACTTTATCCCTAAATGACATTCCTAAAAAGATAAGAGAAGGAAGATCATCATCCCAGAAAACATTGGAATTCGCAGAGGAATTCTGCACATTCCATAAACGTGATTCCCAAACTTCATCCCTAAATGACATTCCTAAAAGAGAAGGAAGATCATCATCCCAGAAAATTTTGGAATTCGCAGAGGAATTCTGCACATTCCATAAATGTGATTCCCAAACTATGTCCCTAAATGACATTCCTAAAAAGATAAGAGAAGGAAGATCGTCATCCCAGAAAACATTGGAATTCACTGAGGAATTCTGCACATTCCATAAATGTGATTCCCAAACTTTATCCCTAAATGATATTCCTAAAGGAAGAGAAGAAGATCATCCCAGAAAACATTGGGATTCAGGGTGGGATTTCACACATTCCATAAATGTGATGCTTTAACAATATCCCTAAATGATATTCCGAGAACACGTGGAAGATCATCATCCCAGAAAACACTGGAATTCACAGAAGAATTCTGCACATTCCATAAATGTGATTCCCAAACTGTGTCCCTAAATGATATTCTTAAAAGAGAAGAGAAGGAAGATCGTCATCCCAGAAAACATTGGAATTCACAGAGGAATTCTGCACATTCCATAAATGTGATTCCCAAACTGTGTCCCTAAATGACATTCCTAAAAAGATAAGAGAAGGAAGATCGTCATCCCAGAAAACATTGGAACATTCACAGAGGAATTCTGCACATTCCATAAATGTGATTCCCAAACTTTATCCCTAAATGACATTCCTAAAAGAGAAGGAAGATCATCATCCCAGAAAATTTTGGAATTCGCAGAGGAATTCTGCACATTCCATAAATGTGATTCCCAAACTGTGCCCTTAAATGATATTCCTAAAGGAAGATCATCATCCCAGAAAACATTGGGATTCATGAAAGAATTCTGCACATTCCATGAATGTGATTCCCAAACTGTGTCCCTAAACAATATTCCTAAAGGAAGATCATCATCCCAGAAAACATTGGAAAATTCACGGAGGAATTCCACACATTCCATAAATGTGATTCCTGAACTTTGTCCCTAAATGATATTCCTAAAAGAGAAGGAAGATCGTCATCCCAGAAAACGTTGGAATTCAGGGTGGAATTCCACACATTCCATAAATGTGATTCCCAAACTATGTCCCTAAACGATATTCCTAAAGGAAGAGAAGAAGATCATCCCAGAAACCATTGGGATTCAGGGCAGAATTCCGCACATTCCATAAATGTGATTCCCAAACCGTGTCCCTAAACGATATTCCCACAAAATCCCAGCGCAATGCAAGGGACACGTGGGGACAGAAGGAAGAAGGTCACGCGCTGGGATCGGAGCGAGGAGCGGCCGCAGCGCTCCGGCGCGATGTGCGGAGAGCCGGTTTATTCTGATAAGAGATCCTATCTGATAACAGAACCTGTTCCGTGTACACGATCGTGCCGGAATGACACACACCTGGGACTGGCTGCGCCCGAAAATCCTATTAAAGTCCTCTTAAAATCCTATTAAAGTCCTGTTAAAGTCCTGTTAAAGTCCTGTTAAAGTCCTGTTAAAATCCTATTAAAGTCCTGTTAAAGTCCTATTAAAATCCTATTAAAATCCTATCGAAATCCTATTGAAATCCTATTGAAATCCTATTAAAGTCCTATTAAAGTCCTATTGAAATCCTGTTTAAATCCTATTAAAATCCTATTAAAGTCCTATTAAAATTGTATTAAAATCGTATTGAAATCCTATCGAAATCCTATTGAAATCCTATTGAAATCCTATTGAAATCCTATTGAAATCCTATTGAAATCGTATTGAAATCCTATTAAAGTCCTATTAAAATCCTATTAAAATCCTATTAAAGTCCTATTAAAATCCTATTAAAATCCTATTAAAGTCCTATCGAAATCGTATTGAAATCCTATTAAAATAATATTAAAATCCTATTGAAATCCTATTAAAGTCCTATTGAAATCCTGTAAAAATCCTATTAAAATCCTATTAAAGTCCTATTAAAATTGTATTAAAATCCTATTAAAATCGTATTAAAGTCCTATCAAAATCCTAATGGAGTCCTATTGAAATCCTATTGAAATCCTATTGAAATCCTATTAAAGTCCTATTAAAATCCTATTGAAATCCTATTAAAATCTTATTAAATTCCTGTTAAAATCCCAAATATTCCCAAATATTACTCCCAAATATTCCCAAATATTCTCAAATATTATTCCCAAATATTCTCAAATATTCCCAAATATTCCCAAAAATTCCAAAAAATTCCCAAATATTCCCAAATATTCTTCCCAAATATCCCCAAATATTATTCCCAAATATTCCCAAATATTCTCAAATATTCCCAAAAATTCCCCAAAATTTCCAAAAATTCTCAAATATTCCCAAATATTCCCAAAAATTCCCAAACATTACCAAATATTCTCAAATATTCCCAAACATTCCCAAGAATTCCCAAATATTATTCCCAAATATTCCCAAATATTTTTCCCAAATATTCTCAAAAATTCCAAATATTCCCAAATATTATTACCAAATATTCTTCCCAAAAATTCCCAAATATTCCCAAATATTATTCCCGAATATTATTCCCAAATACGCCCAAATATTACCAAAAATTCCCCAAAATTCCCAAAAATTCCAGAAAATTCCCAAATATTCTCAAATATTATTCCCAAATTTTCCCAAAAATTCCCAAATATTATTCCCAAATATTATTCCCAAAAATTCCCAAAAATTCCCAAAATTTCCCAAATATTATTCCCAAAAATTCCCAAAAATTATTCCAAATATTCCCAAATATTATTCCCAAATATTCTCAAATAGTCCCAAAAATTCCCAAATATTCCCAAATATTCCCAAATATTATTCCCAAATACTCCCAAATATTACCAAAAATTCCCAAAAATTCCCCAAAATTTCCAAAAATTCCCAAATATTCCCAAATATTCCCAAATATTCCCAAATATTCTCAAACATTCCCAAATATTCCCAAATATTCCCAAATATTCTCAAACATTCCCAAAAATTCTCAAATATTCCCAAAAATTCCCAAAAATTCCCAAACATTCCCAAATATTCCCAAACATTATTAGCAAAAATTCCCAAATATTATTCCCAAATATTCTCAAAAATTCCCAAATATTCCCAAATATTATTCCCGAATATATTCCCAAATACTCCCAAATATTCCCAAAAATTCCCAAAAATTCCAGAAAATTCCCAAATATTCCCAAATATTATTCCCAAATTTTCCCAGATATTGTTCCCAAATATTCCCAAACATTCCCAAATATAAAAAAAAGTCCCAAATATTCCCAGAAATTCCCAAATATTATTCCTAAAAATTCCCAAAAATTCCCAAATATTCCCAAATATTATTCCCCAAAATTCCCAAATATTATTCCCAAATACTCCCAAATATACCCAAAAATTCCCAAAAATTCCCAAAAATTCCAGAAAATTCCCAAATATTCTCAAATATTATTCCCAAATATTCCCAAATATTCCCAAATATTCTCAAATATTCCCAAAAATTCCCCAAAATTCCCAAATATTCCCAAAAATTCCCAAATATTCCCAAATATTCTCCCAAATATTCCCAAATATTATTCCCAAAAATTCCCAAATATTATTCCCAAATATTCTCAAAAATTAAAAAAAAATTCCCAAATATTCCCAAATATTCCAAAAAATTCCCGAAAATTCCCGAAAATTCCCGAAACTTGCCGAGGATTTCACCTTCCGGAGCTGACAGCACCCAAGGCTTCCTCCCTTCCTCCTCCTGCAGAAAAACAGAAAAAATAATCAATTTAATTCAAAACTGTAATAAATTCTGTAATTTCAATTCCAAATTGGAATAAATTCCAATTCCAAATTGTAATAAATTCTGTAATTTTAATTCCAAATTGTAAGAAATTCTGGAATAAATTTCAAAATTGTAATGAATTGTGAAATAAATTTCAATTCGAAATTGGAATAAATTCTTTAATAAATCTCAATTCGAAATTGTAATAAATTTCAATTCGAAATTGTAATAAATTCTGGAATAAATTTCAATTCAAAATTGTAATAAATTCTGCAATAAATTTCAATTCAAAATTATAATAAATTTCAATTCAAAATTGTAATAAATTCTGGAATAAATTTCAATTCAAAATTGTAATAAATTCCAATTCCAAATTGTAATAAATTCTGGAATAAATTTCAAAATTGTAATGAATTGTGAAATAAATTTCAATTCGAAATTGGAATAAATTCTTTAATAAATCTCAATTCGAAATTGGAATAAATTTCAATTCGAAATTGTAATAAATTCTGAAATAAATTTCAATTCGAAATTGTAATAAATTCTGGAATAAATCTCAATTCGAAATTGTAATAAATTTCAATTCGAAATTGTAATGAATTCTGAAATAAATTTCAATTCGAAATTGTAATAAATTCCAATTCCAAATTGTAATAAATTCTGGAATAAATTCCAATTCAAAATTGTAAAAAATTCTGTAATAAAGTTCAATTAGAAATTGGAATAAATTTCAATTCAAAATTGTAATGAATTCTGAAATAAATTTCAATTCGAAATTGTAATAAATTCTGGAATAAATTTCAATTCAAAATTGGAATAAATTTTTTAATAAATCTCAGTTCGAAATTGTAATAAATTTCAATTCGAAATTGTAATAAATTCTGTGATAAATTTCAATTCAAAATTGGAATAAATTCTGGAATAAATTTCAATTCAAAATTGTAATAAATTCTGGAATAACTTTCAATTGAAAATGGGAATAAATTCTTTAATAACTCAATTCGAAATTGTAATAAATTTCAATTCGAAATTGTAATGAATTCTGGAATAAATTTCAATTCAAAATTGGAATAAATTCTGTAATTTCAATTCAAAATTGTAATAAATTCCAATTCAAAATTGTAATAAATTCTGGAACAAATTTCAAAATTGTAATGAATTCTGGAATAAATTTCAATTCAAAATTGGAATAAATTTGAATTCCAAATTGTAATAAATTCTGGAATAAATTTCAATTCGAAATTGTAATAAATTCTGTAATTTCAATTCGAAATTGTAATAAATTCTGGAATAAATTTCAATTCAAAATTGTAATAAAAAAAATTGGCTTTTCGCTGATTTTATAACCAAAACCAAAATCAATTTATGAATTTCTCTATCTTTTGGCTATTATGTGCAGATTTTATTAAACTCCACCCAATTCACTGGCGGAACAGGAATTTCCTTCACACAATTTCACACAATTTCATTCCCTCTGACTCCAATTTCACTCAATTTAATTCCTCCTGACGCCAATTTTATAAAATTTCCTTCCTCCTGACATCAAATTAATTCATTTTCCTTCCTCCTGACACCAAATTAATTAATTTTTCTTCCTCCTGGCACCCAATTAATTCATTTTCCTTCCTCCTCACATCCATTTTACTCAGATTTCCTTTCTCTTGCCGTCCATTAAATTGAATTTCCTCCCTCCTCACACCCATTTTTTATAAAATTTCTTTCCTCCCAACACCCATTTTAGACAATTTCATTCTCCTGACATCTATTTCACCCAAATTTCTTCCTCCTGACACACATTTTTTAGAGATTTCCTTCCTCCTGACACTCATTTCTCACAATTTCCTAAATCCTGACGCTGATTTAATTCAATTCCCTTCCTCCTGACGCAAATTTCACTCAATTTCCTTCCTCCTGACACACATTTTTTAGAGATTTCTTTCCTCCCAACATCAATTTTTCAGCAATTCCCTCCCTCCTGACACACATTTCTCACAATTCCCTCCCTCTTGACACCTATTTTACAAAATTCCCTTCCTCCTGACACACATTTTACTCAAATTTCCTTCCTCCTGACACTCATTTTTCACAATTCCCTTCCTCCTGACACTCATTTTTCACAATTCCCTTCCTCCTGACACTCATTTTTCACAATTCCCTTCCTCGTCACTCACATTTCACACAATTCCCACCCTCCTGACACACATTTCAATAATTTCTCTTCCTCCTGACACACATTTTTTAGAGATTTCCTCCCTCCTGACACACATTAAATTAATTTTCCTTCCTCCTGACATCCATTCCACACAGTTTCCTCCTCCTGACACACGTTTCACCCAAATTTCTTTCCTCCTAACATCCATTTTACCCAAATTTCCTTCCTCCTGACTCACATTTCAGATTTCCTTCCTCCTGACGCAAATTTCACTCAATTTAATTCCTCCTGACACTGATTTTACACAATTTCCTTCCTCCTGACACCCATTTAATTCAATTTCCTTCCTCCTGACATACATTTTATATTATTTCTTTCCTCCTGACACTCATTTCTCACAATTTCCTAAATCCTGACGCACATTTCACCCAAATTTCCTTCCTCCTGACACAAATTTCACCCAAATTTCTTCCTCCTGACGCACATTTTACCCAAATTTCTTCCTCCTGACACAAATTTCACATCATTTCCTTCCTCCTGACTCACATTTCACACAATTTTCTTTCTCCTGACACACATTGGAATCATTTTTCTTCCTCGTGACACATATTTCACACAGATTTCCTTCCTCCTGACACTCATGTCGCACAATTTCATTCCTCCTGACGCCAAATTTTTGGAAATTTCCCTCCTCCTGATCCCCATTTCACACAGCTTTCCTCCTGCCATCCATTTTCCCCTGCATTTCTTTCCTCCTGACACTCATTTTACCCAAATTTCCTTCCTCCTGACGCCCATTTTTTATAAAATTTCTTTCCTCCTGACACATTTCACACAATTTCATTCTCCTGACGCCAAATTTTTTAGAAATTTCCTTCCTCCTGTCGTGCATTTCGCACTCTTTCCTTCCTCCTAACACCAATTCCACACAATTTCCCAAATCCTCACACTCATTTCACGCAGATTTCTTTCCTCCTGACACATTTCACACACATTTCCTCCTGACATCCATTTTTCCCTGGATTTCCTTCATCCTCACACACATTTTATTCAGATTTTCTTCCTCCTCACACTCATTTCACACAATTCCCTCCCTCCTGACACTCATTTCACACAATTTCCTTCCTCCTGACATCCATTTTACCCAAATTTCCTTCCTCCTGACACTCCTTTTATAAAATTTCTTTCCTTCTGGCACACATTTCTCACAATTTCCTTGCTCCTGACACACATTTCACATAATTTAATTCCTCCTGACACTCATTTTATAAAATTTCCTTCCTCCTCTCACCCATTTCACACAATTTCCTAAATCCTGATGCCCATTTCAGACAGATTTATTTCCTCCTGACACCAATTTTATCAAATTTCCTCCTCCTGACTCCCATTTCACTCAATTTCCTCATTCCTGACACACATTTTTCACAATTTCCTTCCTCCTGACACACATTTCTCACAGATTTCAAACCTCCTGACACACATTTTACCCAAATTTCTTTCCTCCTAACATCCATTTTACCCAAATTTCCTTCCCCCTGACACACATTTCAGATTTCCTTCCTCCTGACGCAAATTTCACTCAATTTAATTCCTCCTGACACTGATTTTACACAATTTCCTTCCTCCTGACACCCATTTAATTCAATTTCCTTCCTCCTGACACACATTTTATATTATTTCTTTCCTCCTGACACACATTTCTCACAATTTCCTAAATCCTGACACACACTTCACCCAAATTTCTTCCTCCTGACACAAATTTCACCCAAATTTCCTCCTCCTGACACAAATTTCGCCCAAATTTCTTCCTCCTGAAGCACATTTTACCCAAATTTCTTCCTCCTGACATCAATTTCACATCATTTCCTTCCTCCTGACTCACATTTCACACAATTTTCTTTCTCCTGACACACTTTTAAATCATTTTTCTTCCTCGTGACACATATTTCACGCAGATTTCCTTTCTCCTGACACTCATTTCGCACAATTTCATTCCTCCTGACGCCAAATTTTTGGAAATTTCCCTCCTCCTGATCCCCATTTCACACAGCTTTCCTCCTGCCATCCATTTTCCCCTGCATTTCTTTCCTCCTGACACTCATTTCACCCAAATTTCCTTCCTCCTGACGCCCATTTTTTATAAAATTTCTTTCCTCCTGACACATTTCACACAATTTCATTCTCCTGACGCCAAATTTTTTAGAAATTTCCTTCCTCCTGACGTGCATTTCACACTCTTTCCTTCCTCCTAACACCAATTCCACACAATTTCCCAAATCCTCACACTCATTTCACGCAGATTTCCTTCCTCCTGACACATTTCACACACATTTCCTCCTGACATCCATTTTCCCCTGGATTTCCTTCATCCTCACACACATTTTATTCAGATTTTCTTCCTCCTCACACTCATTTCACACAATTCCCTCCCTCCTGACACTCATTTCACACAATTTCCTTCCTCCTGACATCCATTTTACCCAAATTTCCTCCCTCCTGACGCACATTATTTAGAGATTTCTCTCCTCCTGACACTCATTTCTCACAATTTCCTAAATCCTGACGCTGATTTAATTCAATTCCCTTCCTCCTGACACAAATTTCACACAATTTCCTTCCTCCTGGCACACATTTTTCAGAGATTTCTTTCCTCCCAACATCAATTTTTCAGCAATTCCCTCCCTCCTGACAAACATTTCTCACAATTTCCTCCCTCTTGACACCAATTTTACAAAATTCCCTTCCTCCTGACACTCATTTTTCACAATTCCCTTCCTCCTGACACTCATTTTTCACAATTCCCTTCCTCGTCACTCACATTTCACACAATTCCCACCCTCCTGACACACATTTCAATAATTTCTCTTCCTCCTGACACACATTTTTTAGAGATTTCCTCCCTCCTGACACACATTAAATTAATTTCCCTTCCTCCTGACATCCATTCCACACAATTTCCTCCTCCTGACACACGTTTCACCCAAATTTCTTTCCTCCTAACATCCATTTTACCCAAATTTCCTCCCTCCTGACACACATTTCCGATTTCCTTCCTCCTGACGCAAATTTCACTCAATTTAATTCCTCCTGACACTGATTTTACACAATTTCCTTCCTCCTGACACCCATTTAATTCAATTTCCTTCCTCCTGACACACATTTTATATTATTTCTTTCCTCCTGACACACATTTCTCACAATTTCCTAAATCCTGACACACACTTCACCCAAATTTCTTCCTCCTGACACTCATTTCACCCAAATTTCTTCCTCCTGACGCACATTTTACCCAAATTTCTTTCCTCCTGACATCAATTTCACATCATTTCCTAAATCCTGACTCACATTTCACACAATTTTCTTTCTCCTGACACACTTTTAAATCATTTTTCTTCCTCGTGACACATATTTCACACAGATTTCTTTCCTCCTGACACTCATTTCGCACAATTTCATTCTCCTGACGCCAAATTTTTTAGAAATTTCCTTCCTCCTGACGTGCATTTCGCACTCTTTCCTTCCTCCTCACACCAATTCCACACAATTTCCCAAATCCTCACACTCATTTCACGCAGATTTCTTTCCTCCTGACACATTTCACACAGATTTCCTCCTGACATCCATTTTCCCCTGGATTTCCTTCATCCTCACACACATTTTATTCAGATTTTCTTCCTCCTCACACTCATTTCACACAATTTCCTTCCTCCTGACATCCATTTTACCCAAATTTCTTCCTCCTGACACGCATTTTACCCAAATTTCTTCCTCCTGACACACATTTTTTAGAGATTTCTCTCCTCCTGACACTCATTTCTCACAATTTCCTAAATCCTGACGCTGATTTAATTCAATTCCCTTCCTCCTGACGCAAATTTCACTCAATTTCCTTCCTCCTGACACACATTTTTTAGAGATTTCTTTCCTCCCAACATCGATTTTTCAGCAATTCCCTCCCTCCTGACAAACATTTCTCACAATTTCCTCCCTCTTGACACCAATTTTACAAAATTCCCTTCCTCCTGACACACATTTTACTCAAATTCCCTTCCTCCTGACACACATTTTACACAATTTCCTTCCTCCTGACACCCATTTAATTCAATTTCCTTCCTCCTGACACACATTTCATATTATTTCTTTCCTCCTGACACACATTTCTCACAATTTCCTAAATCCTGACACACATTTTACCCAAATTTCCTTCCTCCTGACACTCATTTTTCAGAGATTTCCTTCCTCCTGACACATTTCACACAATTTCATTCTCCTGACGCCCATTTTTTAGAAATTTCCTTCCTCCTGACACACATTTCACCCAAATTTCTTCCTCCTGACACACATTTTTTAGAGATTTCTCTCCTCCTGACACCCATTTCTCACAATTTCCTAAATCCTGACACCGATTTAATTCAATTTCCTTCTCCTGACACACATTATTTCACCCAAATTTCTTTCCTTCTGGCACCCGTTTCACACAGATTTCCTCCTGACACCATTTCACTCAATTTCCTTGTTCCTGACACACATTTTATTCAGATTCCCTTCCTCCTGACCCCCATTTCACACAATTTCCTGAATCCTGACCCTCATTTTATAAATTTTCCTCCCTCCTGACACAATTTCCCCAATTCCCTCCCCCAGATCTCCCCCTGGCCGTGGCAGGCTCAGCGCCCAGAGCAGCTCCTGCGCTGCTGAGCAATCCCCGAGCTCAGCAATTAACCGCGGATTAATTAATATCAAAGCAGATCTCAGATAATTCCCCTCCCTCCCCGCGCTAATCCTCCGTAATTGAGGATAATCCGCGGATTTGCCCAAAACGCTCGGCGGCGCAGCGATCACACGCGGGGGAGGGAAATTAGTAAATTAATAATGAAATATGTGTGTATTGATATTAATAAATAAAAATAATAAACCTCACAGAAATGGCACAGGAGAATCCTAAACCTCGTGGAAATGGAAAGAGAAAATCCTAAATCTCACAGAAATTGTGATAGAGAATCCTAAACCTCAAAGAAATGGCACGGGAGAATCCTAAATCTCACAAAAATGGCATTAGAGAATCCTAAACCTCACAGAAACAGCACAAAAGAATCCTAAACCTCACAGAAATTACTTGAGAGAATCTTAAACCTCAGAGAAATCGAAGGAGAGAATCCTAAATCTCGCAGAAATTGTGATAGAGAACCCTAAACCTCAAGGAAATGGTGAGAGTGAATCCTAAATCTCACAGAAATGGGAGGAGCGAATTATAAACCTCACAGGAATTGCACAGGAGAATCCTAAACCTCACGGGAATGGTGTGAGAGAATCCTAAACTTCACAGAAATAGAGCGAGAGAATCCTAAACCTCAGAGAAATGGTGTGAGAGAATCCTAAACGTCAAAGGAACGGCACGAGAGAATCCTAAATATCAGAAAAATGCTGTGAGAGAATCCGAAACCTCACAGAAATGGCACAGGAGAATCCCAAACCTAACAGAAATTGTGATAGAGAATCCTAAATCTCTCCGAAATGGAAGGAGAGAATCCTAAATGTCACGGGAATGGTGCGAGAGAATCCTAAATCTCACAGAAATTACTCGAGAGAATCTTAAACCTCAGAGAAATCGAAGGAGAGAATCCTAAACCTCAAAGAAATTGTGATAGAGAATCCTAAAGCTCACAGAAATGGTGAGAGTGAATCCTAAACCTCACAGAAATGGGAGGAGAGAATCCCAAACCTCACAGAAATTACTCAAGAGAATACTAAATCTCACAGAAATGGTGTGAGAGAATCCTAAACTTCACAGAAATAGAGTGAGAGAATCCTAAACCTCAAAGGAACGGCACGAGAGAATCCTAAATATCAGAAAAATGCTGTGAGAGAATCCTAAACCTCACAGAAATGGCACAGGAGAATCCCAAACCTCACAGAAATTGTGACAGAGAATCCTAAACCTCACAGAAATGGAGCAGGAGAATCCTAAATATCAGAGAAACAGAGCGAGAGAATCCTAAACCTCATGAAAATGGCACAGGAGAATCCTAAACCTCACAGAAATGATGTGAGAGAATCCTAAACCTCTCCAAAATGAAATGAGAGAATCCTAAACCTCACAGAAATGGCAGGGGAGAATTCCAAATCTCACAGAAATGGCGCAGAGAATCTTAAACCTCACAGAAATTACTCGAGAGAATCCTAAATCTCACAGGAATGGCAGGAGAGATTCCTAAACCTCAAAAAACCAGCACAAGAGAATCCTAAATATCACAGAAATGGTGTGAGAAAATCTTAAACCTCACGGAAACCTCCGGGAGAATCCCAAACCTCACAGGAATGGAACAGGAGAATCCTAAATCTCACAGGAATGGAACAGGAGAATCCTAAATCTCACAGAAAGGGTGAGAGAGGATCCTAAATCTCACAGAAATGGCACGAGAGAATCTTAAACCTCACAGAAATTACTCGAGAGAATCCTAAATCTCACAGGAGTTGTGACAGAGAATCTTTAACCTCACAGAAACAGCACGGGAGAATCCTAAAGCTCGGAGAAATGGTGTGAGAGAATGCCAAACCTCATGAAAATGGCACAGGAGAATCCTAAACCTCATGAAAATGGTGTGAGAGAATGCCAAAGCTCACAGAAACTCTGTGAGAAAATCCTAAACCTCAGAGAAATGGCATGAGAGAATCCTGAACCTCAGAGAAATGGGACCAGGGAATCCTAAACCTCACAGAAACGGCACAGGAGAATTGCAAACCTCACAGAAATGGTGCGAGAGAATCCTAAATCTCAAAGAAATGGCACAGGAGAATCCTAAATCTCACAAAAATGGCATTAGAGAATCCTAAACCTCACAGAAATGATGTGAGAGAATCCTAAACCTCTCCAAAACGGAATGAGAGAATCCTAAACCTCACAAAAACAGCACAAAAGAATCCTAAACCTCACAGAAATGATGTGAGAGAATCCTAAACCTCAAAGAAATGGTGAGAGTGAATCCTAAATCTCACAGAAGTGGTGAGAGAGGATCCTAAACCTCACAGAAATGGGAGGAGCGAATTATAAACGTCACAGGAATTGCACAGGAGAATCCTAAACCTCACGGGAATGGCGTGAGAGAATCCTAAACCTCAAAGAAACGGAACAAGGGAATCCCAAACCTCCCAGAAATGGTTTGAAAGAATCCTAAACCTCAGAGAAATGGCAGGAGAAAATCCTAAACCTCACAGAAATGCTGTGAGAGAATCCTGAACGTCACAGAAACGGCGCCGGAGATTCCTAAACCTCTCCAAAATGGAAGGAGAGAATCCTAAACCTCACAGAAATGGAAGGAGGGAATCCCAAACCTCACAGAAATTGTGATAGAGAATCCTAAACCTCACAGAAACGGCACAAGAGAATCCTAAACTTCACAGAAACGGCACAAGAGAATCCCAAACCTCACAGGAATGGCACAGGAGAATCCTAAACCTCACGGAAACGGCATGAGAGAATCCTAAATCTCACGGAAATGGTGTGAGAGAATCCTAAACCTCACAGAAACGGCACAAGAGAATCCTAAATATCAGAAAAATGATGTGAGAGAAGCCTAAACCTCACAGAAATTGTGATAGAGAATCCTAAACCTCACAGGAATGGTTTGAGAGAATCCTAAACCTCATGAAAATGGCACAAGAGAATCCTAAACCTCACGGAAATGGTGTGAGTGAATCCTAAACCTCAGAGAAATGGCACGAGAAAATCCTAAATCTCACAGAAATGGTGCGAGAGAATCCTAAACCTCACAGAAACGGCACAAGAGAATCCTAAATCTCACGGAAATGGTGTGACTGAATCCTAAACCTAACAGAAATTGTGATAGAGAATCCTAAACCTCACAGAAACGGCACGAGAAAATTCTAAATCTCACGGAAATGGTGTGAGAGAATCCTAAACTTCACAGAAATTGTGATAGAGAATCCCCAACCTCACAGAAACTGCGTGAGAGAATCCTAAACCTCAAAGAAATGTCACAGGAGAATCCTAAACCTCACAGGAATGGTTTGAGAGAATCCTAAACCTCAGAGAAATGGTGCAGAGAATCCTAAACCTCATGAAAATGGCACAGGAGAATCCTAAACCTCACAGAGATTGGACCAGGGAATCCTAAACCTCACGGCAATGGTGAGAGAGAATCCTAAACCTCATGGAAATGGAAGGAGAGAATCCTAAACCTCACAGAAACGGCATGAGAGAATCCTAAATATCAGAAAAATGCTGTGAGAGAATCCTAAACCTAACAGAAATTGTGATAGAGAATCCTAAACCTCACAGGAATGGTTTGAGAGAATCCTAAACCTCATGAAAATGGCACAGGAGAATCCTAAATCTCATGGAAATGGTGTGAATGAATCCTAAACCTCAGAGAAATGGCACGAGAAAATCCTAAACCTCACAGAAATGGTGCAAGAGAATCCTAAAGTTCACAGAAATGGTGTGAGAGAATCCCAAACCTCACGGAAAAGGCAGAAGAGAATCCCAAACCTCACAGAAATTGTGAGAGAGAATCCTAAACCTCACAGAAATTGCACAGGAGAATCCTAAACCTCATGGAAATGGTTTGAGAGAATCCTAAACCTCACGGAAATGGTGTGAGTGAATCCTAAACCTCAGAGAAATGGCACGAGAAAATCCTAAACCTCACAGAAATGGTGCAGAGAATCCTAAACCTCACAGAAATGGAAGGAGGGAATCCTAAATTTCACGGAAATGGCACAGGAGAATCCTAAACCTCACAGAAACAGCACAAGAGAATCCTAAATCTCACGGAAATGGTTTGAGAGAATCCTAAACCTCACAGAAATGGAAGGAGGGAATCCTAAACCTCACAGAAACTGCGTGAGAGAATCCTAAACCTCAGAGAAATGTCACAGGAGAATCCTAAACCTCACAGAAATGGTGTGAGAGAATCCTAAACCTGAAAGAAATGTCACAGGAGAATCCTAAACCTCACAGGAATGGAAGGAGAGAATCCTAAATTTCACGGCAATGGTTTGAGAGAATCCTAAATCTCACAGAAATTCTGTGAGAAAATCCTAAACCTCACAAAAATTGTGAAAGAGAAACCTAAACTTCACAGAAACCTCCAGGAGCTGTTCCCCAAAAACCACCGAGCGGCACCAGGAAATGACGTCAGGAATTTTGTGCCCAAAATTTTGTGAGAAAATTCGGTTAAAAACCTCAAAGAGCTCAACCCAAAATTGGCATCAGAGCTTGGGAACATCCCAGAGAAAGGGTGAGGTGGAAAGCGAGGAGCTCTTTGAAGTCGTGGAGCATCCGAGGCCAGAGGACGCCGATTAAAATTCATTAAAAATTCATTAAAAATGATTCATTCAAGGATTTTTTTTGTTCGGGAGCTCCGCGGAACAGCCCCGAGGAGCCGCGAGTTAATCACGTCGGGAAAAATTCCCAAAGTGCTTTGGGAGGCCAAAGAATTCTTGATTTGGCCAAATTTTTTTTTTTAATTTGGCCAAATTTTTTTGATTTAGCCATTTTCTTGATTGGCAAATTTTTTTGATTGGCAAATTTTTTTTGATTGGCAAATTTTTTTGATTCGCCAATTTTTAAAAAAAAATTTTATTCATAAAAGGATTTTTTGCTCAGGAGCTCTGCGGAACAGCCCCGAGGAGCCGCGAGTTAATCACGTCGGGAAAAATTCCCAAAGTGCTTTGGGAGGCCAAAGAATTCTTGATTTTGTCCAAATTTTTTTTTTTTATTTGGCCAATTTTTTTTGATTTGGCCATTTTCTTGATTGGCAAATTTTTTTGATTGGCCAATTTTTTAAAAAAAGATTTTATTCATAAAAGGATTTTTTGCTCGGGAGCTCCGCGGAACAGTCGGGAAAAATTCCCAAAGTGCTTTGGGAGGCCAAAGAATTCTTGATTTGGCCAATTTTTTTTTTTTTTATTTGGCCAAATTTTTTTGATTTGGCCAAATTTTTTTGATTGGCCAAATTTTAAAAAAAAATTTTATTCATAAAAGGATTTTTTGCTCGGGAGCTCCGCGGAACAGTCGGGAAAAATTCCCAAAGTGCTTTGGGAGGCCAAACAGTTCTTGATTTGGCCAAAATTTTTTGATTGATTGGCCAATTTTTTTGATTGATTCGCCAAATTTTAAAAAAAAATTTTATTCATAAAAGGATTTTTTGCTCAGGAGCTCCGCGGAACAGCCCCGAGGAGCCGCGGGTTAATCACGTCGGGAAAAATTCCCAAAGTGCTTTGGGAGGCCAAAGAATTCTTGATTTGGCCAAATTTTTTTGATTTGGCCAAATTTTTTTGATTGGCCAAATTTTTTTGATTGGCCAATTTTATTTAAAATGTGATTCATAAAAGGATTTTTTGCTCAGGAGCTCCGCGGAACAGCCCCGAGGAGCCGCGAGTTAATCACGTCGGGAAAAATTCCCAAAGTGCTTTGAACAATTTTTGATTTGGCCAATTTTTTTTGATTGGCCAAATTTTTTTGATTGGCCAATTTTATTTAAAATTTTATTCATAAAAGGATTTTTAAAAAAAAAATTTTATTCATAAAAGGATTTTTTGCTCAGGAGCTCCGCGGAACAGTCGGGAAAAATTCCCAAAGTGCTTTGGGAGGCCAAACAGTTCTTGATTTGGCCAAATTTTTTTGATTGATTGGCCAATTTTTTTGATTGATTCGCCAATTTTTTAAAAAAAAATTTTATTCATAAAAGGATTTTTTGCTCGGGAGCTCCACGGAACAGCCCCGAGGAGCTGCGGGTTAATCACGTCGGGAAAAATTCCCAAAGTGCTTTGAACAATTTTTGATTTGGCCAAATTTTTTTGATTGGCAAATTTTTTTGATTTGGCCAAATTTTTTTGATTGGCCAATTTTTTAAAAAAAAATTTTATTCATAAAAGGATTTTTTGCTCGGGAGCTCCGCGGAACAGCCCCGAGGAGCCGCGAGTTAATCACGTCGGGAAAAATTCCCAAAGTGCTTTGGGAAGCCAAAGAATTCTTGATTTGGCCAAAATTTTTTGATTGGCCAAATTTTTTTGATTGGCCTATTTTATTTAAAATTTTATTCATAAAAGGATTTTTTGCTTGGGAGCTCCGCCAAACAGCCCCGAGGAGCCGCGAGTTAATCACGTCGGGAAAAATTCCCAAAGTGCTTTGAACAATTTTTGATTGGCCAAATTTTTTTGATTTGCCAAATTTTTTTGATTGGCCAAATTTTTTTGATTTGGCCAAATTTTAAAAAAAAAATTTATTCATAAAAGGATTTTTTGCTCGGGAGCTCCGCGGAACAGTCGGGAAAAATTCCCAAAGTGCTTTGGGAGGCCAAAGAATTCTTGATTTGGCCAAAATTTTTTTTTTTAATTTGGCCGAATTTTTTTGATTTGGCCATTTTCTTGATTGGCAAATTTTTTTGATTGGCCAATTTTTTAAAAAAAAATTTTATGAATAAAAGGATTTTTTGCTCGGGAGCTCCGCGGAACAGTCGGGAAAAATTCCCAAAGTGCTTTGGGAGGCCAAACAGTTCTTGATTTGGCCAAATTTTTTTGATTGATTGGCCAATTTTTTTGATTGATTCGCCAAATTTTAAAAAAAAATTTTATTCATAAAAGGATTTTTTAGTTGGGAGCTCCGCGGAACAGCCCCGAGGAGCCGCGAGTTAATCACGTCAGGAAAAATTCCCAAAGTGCATTGAACAATTTTTGATTTGGCCAAATTTTTTTGATTTGCCAAATTTTTTTGATTGGCCAAATTTTTTTGATTGGCCAATTTTATTTAAAATGTGATTCATAAAAGGATTTTTTGCTCAGGAGCTCCGCGGAACAGCCCCGAGGAGCCGCGAGTTAATCACGTCGGGAAAAATTCCCAAAGTGCTTTGAACAATTTTTGATTTGGCCAAATTTTTTTGATTTGGCCAAATTTTTTTGATTGGCAAATTTTTTTTGATTGGCCAATTTTTTTTATTGATTAGCCAATTTAAAAAAAAAAAATTATTCATAAAAGAATTTTTTGTTCGGGAGCTCCGCGGAACAGCCCCGAGGAGCCGCGGGTTTATCACGTCGGGAAAAATTCCCAAAGTGCTTTGGGAGGCCAAAGAATTCTTGATTTGGCCAAATTTTTTTTTTTTTAAATTTGGCAAAATTTTTCTGATTGGCCAAATTTTTTTGATTGGCCAAATTTTTTTGATTTGGCCAAATTTAAAAAAAAAAATTTTATTCATAAAAGGATTTTTTGCTCGGGAGCTCCGCGGAACAGTCGGGAAAAATTCCCAAAGTGCTTTGGGAGGCCAAACAGTTCTTGATTTGGCCAAATTTTTTTGATTGATTGGCCAATTTTTTTGATTGATTGGCCAATTTTTTTGATTGATTCACCAATTTTTTAAAAAAAAATTTTATTCATAAAAGGATTTTTTGCTTGGGAGCTCCGCGGAACAGCCCCGAGGAGCCGCGGGTTCATCACGTCGGGAAAATTCCCAAAGTGCTTTGGGAGGCCAAAGAATTCTTGATTTGGGCCAAATTTAATTTTTTTGATTTGGCCAAATTTTTTTGATTTGACCAAATTTTTTTGATTGGCTAATTTTATTTAAAATATGATTCATAAAAGGATTTTTTGCTCGGGAGCTCCGCGGAACAGTCGGGAAAAATTCCCAAAGTGCTTTGGGAGGCCAAAGAATTCTTGATTTGGCCAAATTTTTTTTTTTTATTTGGCCAAATTTTTTTGATTTAGCCATTTTCTTGATTGGCAAATTTTTTTGATTGGCAAATTTTTTTTGATTGGCAAATTTTTTTGATTCGCCAATTTTTAAAAAAAAATTTATTCATAAAAGGATTTTTTGCTCGGGAGCTCCGCGGAACAGCCCCGAGGAGCCGCGGGTTCATCACGTCGGGAAAAATTCCCAAAGTGCTTTGGGAGGCCAAAGAATTCTTGATTTGGCCAAAATTTTTTTGATTTGGCCATTTTCTTGATTGGCAAATTTTTTTGATTGGCCAATTTTTTTAAAAAAAATTTTATTCATAAAAGGATTTTTTGCTTGGGAGCTCCGCGGAACAGTCGGGAAAAATTCCCAAAGTGCTTTGGGAGGCCAAAGAATTCTTGATTTGGCCAAAATTTTTTTTTTTTATTTGGCCAAATTTTTTTGATTTGGCCATTTTTTTGATTGGCAAATTTTTTTTAATTGGCCAATTTTTTAAAAAAAAATTTTATTCATAAAAGGATTTTTTGCTCGGGAGCTCCGCAGAACAGCCCCGAGGAGCCGCGGGTTAAACACGTCGGGAAAAATTCCCAAAGTGCTTTGGGAGGCCAAAGAATTCTTGATTTGGCCAAATTTTTTTTTTAAATTTGGCAAAATTTTTTTTATTTGGCCAAATTTTTTTGATTGGCCAATTTTTTAAAAAAAAATTTTATTCATAAAAGGATTTTTTGCTCGGGAGCTCCGCAGAACAGTCGGGAAAAATTCCCAAAGTGCTGTGGGAGGCCAAACAGTTCTTGATTTGGCCAAATTTTTTTGATTTGGCCAAATTTTTTTGACTGATTGGCCAATTTTTTTGATTGATTTGCCAATTTTTAAAAAAAAAATTTATTCATAAAAGGATTTTTTGCTCGGGAGCTCCGCGGAACAGCCCCGAGGAGCCGCGAGTTAATCACGTCGGGAAAAATTCCCAAAGTGCTTTGGGAGGCCAAAGAATTCTTGATTTGGCCAAATTTTTTTTTTTTTAATTTGGCCAAATTTTTTTGATTTGGCCATTTTTTTGATTGGCCAAATTTTTTTGATTTGGCCAAATTTAAAAAAAAAAATTTTATTCATAAAAGGATTTTTTACTCGGGAGCTCCACGGAACAGTCGGGAAAAATTCCCAAAGTGCTTTGGGAGGCCAAAGAATTCTTGATTTGGGTCAATTTTTTTTTTTTATTTGGCCAAATTTCTTTGATTGACCAAATTTTTTTGATTGGCCAATTTTTTTTGATTGGCAAATTTTTTTGATTGGCCAATTTTTAAAAAAAAAATTTTATTCATAAAAGGATTTTTTGCTCGGGAGCTCCGCGGAACAGTCGGGAAAAATTCCCAAAGTGCTTTGGGAGGCCAAAGAATTCTTGAATTGGCCAAAAGTTTTTTTTTATTTGGCCAATTTTTTTTGATTTGGCCAAATTTTTTTGATTGGCCAAATTTTTTTGATTTGGCCAAATTTTTTTAAAAAAAATTTATTCATAAAAGGATTTTTTGCTCGGGAGCTCCGCGGAACAGTCGGGAAAAATTCCCAAAGTGCTTTGAACAATTTTTGATTTGGCCAAATTTTTTTGATTGATTGGCCAATTTTTTTGATTGATTAACCAATTTTTAAAAAAAATTTTATTCATAAAAGGATTTTTTACTCAGGAGCTCCGCGGAACAGCCCCGAGGAGCCGCGGGTTAATCACGTCGGGGAAAATTCCCAAAAATGGAAAAAATAGGAATAAAAAGGAAATAAGGGGAATAAAAAAGGAAAAAAAAAATAATAAAAAGGAAAAAAATAAGAATAAAAAGAAAAAAAAATAATAAAAAGGAAAAAAGGGGAATGAAAAGAAAATAAGGGGAATAAAAAAGGAATAAAAAAGGAATGAAAAAGGAATAAAAAAGGAATAAAAAAGGAAGTAAGGGGAATAAAAAAGGAAAGAATGAAAACAAAAAGGAAATAAGGCAAATAAAAAGGAAAAAAGGGGAATAAAAATGGAATAAAAAAGGAAAAAAAAGGAATAAAAAGGAAATAAGGGAAGAAGAAAGAAATAAAGGGAATAAAAAGGGAAATTAAAAGGAAATAAGAGGAATAAAAAAGGAAATAAGGGGAATAAAAAAGGAATAATAAAGGAAATACGGCAATAAAAAGGAAATAATCAGAATAAAAAAGGAAAAAAGTGGAATAAAAAGGAAAAAAAGGAATAAAAAGGAAAAAGAGGAATAAAAAGGAAAAAAGGAGAATAAAAAAGGAAATAAAAGGAATAAAAAGGAAATAATCAGAATTAAAAAGGAAAGCAGGAGAATAAAAAGGAAAAAAGGAGAATAAAAAGGAAATAATGGGAATAAAAAATGGGAATGAAAAAGGAAATGAGGGGAAAGGAAAAAGCAGAATAAAAAAAGAAATAAGGGGAATAAAAAGGGAAAAAAGCGAATAAAAAAGGGAAAAAAGGGGAATAAAAAAGGAAAAAATAGGAATGAAAAGGAAATAATCAGACTAAAGAGGAAATAAGAGGAATGAAAAGGAAATATGGAGAATAAAAAGGAAAAAAGGGGAACAAAAAAGGAATAAAAAGGAAATCAGGGGAATAAAAATGAAAAAATAGGAATAAAAAGGGGAATAAAAAAGGAAAAAATAGGAATAAAAAGGAAATAATCAGACTAAGGAGGAAATAAGGGGAATGAAAAGGAAATATGGAGAATAAAAAGGAAAAAAGGGGAATTAAAAATGGAATAAAAAGGAAATAAGGGGAATAAAAAAGGAAAAAAGAGGAATAAAAAGAGGAATAAAAAGGAAATAAAAAGGAAATAAAAAGGAAATAAAAAGGAAAAAGAGGGGAAAAAAGGAAAAAAGGGAATAAAAAAGGGGAAATAAAAGGAAATAATGCGAATAAGAGGAAATAAAAGGCAATAAAAAGGCAATAAAAAGGAAACAAAAAGGAAATAAAAAGGAAAAAGAGGGGGAAAAAGGAAAAAAGGGAATAAAAAAGAGGAATAAAAAGGAAATAAGGTGAATAAGAGGAAATAAAAGGAAATAAAAAGGAAATAAAAAGGCAATTAAAAGGAAATAAAAAGGAAATAAAAAAGAAATAAAAAGGAAAAAGAGGGGGAAAAAGAAAAAAGGGAATAAAAAAGGGGAAATAAAAAGGAAATAAAGCGAATAAGAGGAAATAAAAGGAAATAAAAAGGCAATAAAAAAGGAAAAAAGAGAAATTTTTTTTTAAAAATGAACTAAAACCCTCACCCCCGTTGGGCCGGCTGGCCGGGCTGGCAGTTGTCCAGGAAGTTGTAGCGAATTGTGTCCCTGGGCTTCCTGTCCGCGCAGCGCCACGGCGGAAGAGCTCTGATCCCGCGCGGCTCCCGCGGCCCCGGCGCCGGAAATTTCCGCTCGGCGACGGAGATTTGGAAAGGTTGGACAGCGACCTGGGCGGGGGAGTCGGCCTTGGAGGGAGGCTGGGATGGAATGGGAAAAGAAATTAGTCTGATTTGGGGAATGAAATGAGAAAATACTGAAATTAAATGAGAAAATACTGAAATTAAATGAGAAAAGAAATTAGTTTGATTTGGGGAAATGAGAAAAGAACTTAGTGTGATTTTTGGAAATTAAAAGAAAATAAGTGAGTCTGATTTTGGGAAATTAAACGAGAAAATGATTTGGGGAAATTAAATGAGAAAATAAATTCGTTTGATTTGGGGAAATTAGAAAAGAAGTTAGTGTGACTTTGGGAAATGAAATGAGAAAATACTGAAATTAAATGAGAAAATACTGAAATTAAATGAGAAAATACTGAAATTAAATGAGAAAATACTGAAATTAAATGAGAAAATACTGAAATTAAATGAGAAAATACTGAAATTAAATGAGAAAATACTGAAATTAAATGAGAAAATAAGTTAGTGTGATTTTGAGAAATTAGAGAATAAGTTCATCTGATTTGGGAAATGAAATGAGAAAATAAGTTAGTCTGATTTTGAGAAATTAATTAAATGAGAAAATTAGTCTGATTTTGGGAAATGAGAAAATAAGTCAGTCTGATTATGGGAGATTAAATGAGAAAATTAATCTGATTTTGGGAAATGAAATGAGAAAATAATTTAGTTTGATTTGGGGAAATTAGAAATTAAGTTAGTGTGATTTTTGAAAATTAAAAGAAAAGAAGTTAGTCTGATTTGGGGAAATTAAATGAGAAAATAAATTAGTTTGATTTGGGGAAATTAGAAATTAAGTTAGTGTGATTTTTGGAAATGAAAAGAAAATAAGTTAGTCTGATTTGAGGAAATTAGAAAATGAGTTAGTCTGGTTTTGGGAAATGAAATGAGAAAAGAAATTAGTTTGATTTGGGGAAATTAGAAAAGAAGTTAGTGTGATTTTTGGGAAATTAAATGAGAAAATACTGAAATGAGAAAATACTGAAATTAAATGAGAAAATAAGTTAGTGTGATTTTGAGAAATTAGAAAATGAGTTAGTCTGACTTGGGAAAATGAAATGAGAAAAGAAATTATTCTGATTTTGAGAAATTAAATGAGAAAAGAACTTAGTCTGATTTGGGAAATTAGAAAATGAGTTAGCCTGGTTTGGGGAAATGAAATGAGAAAAGAAATTAGTTTGATTTGGGGAAATGAGAAAATAAGTTAGTGTGATTTTGGGAAATGAAATGAGAAAAGAACTTAGTCTGATTTTGGGAGATTAAATGAGAAAATTAGTGTGATTTTGGGAAATGAAATGAGAAAAGAAATTAGTTTGATTTGGGGAAATGAGAAAATAAGTTAGTGTGATTTTTGGGAAATTAGAAAATGAGTTAGTCTGATTTGGAGAAATGAAATGAGAAAATAAATTATTCTGATTTTGAGAAATTAAGTGAGGAAAGAAGTTAGTCTGATTTGGGAAATTAATTAAATGAGAAAAGAAGTTAGATTTGGGGAAATTAGAAGATAAGTGAGTCTGATTTTGGGAAATGAAATGAGAAAATGATTTGGGGAAATGAAATGAGAAAAGAAGTTAGTCTGGTTTTGGGAAATTAAATGAGAAAATAAATTCGTTTGATTTGGGGAAATTAGAAAAGAAGTTAGCGTGACTTTGGGAAATTAAATGAGAAAAGAAATTAGTGTGATTTTGGGAGATTAAATGAGAAAATTAGTCTGATTTTGGGAAATTAAATGAGAAAATTAGTCTGATTTTGGGAAATGAAATGAGAAAATAAATTCGTTTGATTTGGGGAAATTAGAAAATGAGTTAGTCTGGTTTTGGGAAATGAAATGAGAAAATGATTTGGGGAAATGAAATGAGAAAATAAATTAGTTTGATTTGGGGAAATTAGAAAATGAGTTAGTCTGATTTGGGAAATTAAATGAGAAAAGAACTTAGTGTGATTTTGGGAAATGAAATGAGAGAATAAGTTAGGCTGATTTTGGGAAATGAAATGAGAAAAGAAATTCGTTTGATTTGGGGAAATGAGAACTTAGTGTGACTTTGGGAAATGAAATGAGAAAATAAGTTAGTTTGATTTGGGGAAATTAGAAAAGAAGTTAGTGTGATTTTGGGAAATTAAATGAGAAAAGAAATCAGTTTGGTTTGGGGAAATTAGAAAATGAGTTAGTCTGGTTTGGGGAAATTAAATGAGAAAATTAGTCTGATTTTGGGAAATGAAATGAGAAAAGAAATTAGTTTGATTTGGGAAATTAGAAAATAAGTTAGTGTGATTTTTGGAAATTAAAAGAAAAGAAGTTAGTCTGATTTGGGGAAATGAAATGAGAAAATTATTTTGGGAAATGAAATGAGAGAATAAGTTAGTATGATTTGGGGAAATGAAATGAGCAAATAAATTACTCTGATTTGGAAAAATTAGAAAATGAGTTAGTCTGGTTTTGGGAAATGAAATGAGAAAATAAATTAGTTTGATTTGGGGAAATGAGAAAAGAAGTTAGTGTGACTTTGGGAAATTAAATGAGAAAATACTGAAATTAAATGAGAAAATAAATTAATTTGATTTGGGGAAATTAGAAAAAAAGTGAGTCTGATTTTGGGAAATTAAATGAGAAAATGATTTGGGGAAATGAAATGAGAAAATTTGTCTGATTTTGGGAAATGAAATGAGAAAATAAGTTAGTCTGATTTTGAGAAATTAATTAAATGAGAAAATTAGTCTGATTTTGGGAAATGAGAAAATAAGTGAGTCTGATTTTGGGAGGTTAAATGAGAAAATTAGTCTGATTTTGGGAAATTAAATGAGAAAATAAATTCATTTGATTTGGGAAAATGAGAAAAGAAGTTAGTGTGATTTTTGGAAATGAAAAGAAAATATGTTAGTCTGATTTGGGAAATTAGAAAATGAGTTAGTCTGATTTGGGGAAATGAAATGAGAAAATAAATTATTCTGATTTTGAGAAATTAAATGAGAAAAGAAGTTAGTCTGACTTTGAGAAATTAATTAAATGAGAGAAGAAGTTAGATTTGGGGAAATTAGAAGATAAGTGAGTCTGATTTTGGGAAATGAAATGAGAAAAGAAGTGAGTCTGATTTTGAGAAATTAAGAGAAAATAAGAAATTAGTCTGATTTTGGGAAATTAAATGAGAAAATGATTTGGGGAAATTAAACGAGAAAATAAGTTCGTCTGATTTTGGGAAATTAAGAGAAAATTATTTAGTCTGATTTGGGGATATTAAATGAGAAAATAAATTAGTCTGATTTTGGGAAATTAATTAAATGAGAAAAGAAGTTAGTCTGATTTTGGGAAATGAAATGAGAAAAAAAATTAGTCTGATTTGGGGCAATTAAATGGGAAAATGATTTTGGGAAATGAAATGAGAAAATGATTTGGGGAAATTATTGAGAAAGTAAGTTAGTCTGATTTTGGGAAATGAAATGAGAGAATAAGTTAATTTGATTTTGAGAAATTAAATGAGAAAAATGATTTTGGGAAATTAAATGAGAAAATGAGTTAGACTCTGGGAAATTAATTAAATGAGAAAATAAGTGAGTCTGATTTTGGGAAATGAAATGAGAAAGTAAAATGTAAAATGTAAAACGTAAAATGTAAAACGTAAAACGTAAAATGTAAAATGTAAAAATGTAAAATGTAAAATGTAAAACGTAAAATAGAAAATGGAAAATGGAAAATGGAAAATGGAAAATGGAAAATGGAAAATGGAAAAATGTAAAAATGTAAAATGTAAAACGGAAAATGGAAAATGGAAAATGGAAATGTAAAATAATTCTGTGTAAAATGTCAGATTTATTTGTTTAAAAAGTGAAAACTGGACCGGGGAAAATCCTGCCGTGGGAAGACAAATAATTATTGATTAATTAACTTTGGCAGTGCCTGTCTCTGTTAATTCATCAATAATTAACGCCCCCCATTAATCAATCAATCAATTAATGACCCTCATCACCAAGATCCCAAAATTCTCATTCACATGACCCAAGATGAATCAAATTCTAGAAATCCTGAGTGGGAATTTTCCTCAAAAGAAAGAAATTTTCCTCCAAAGAAATTTTTCTCAAAAGGAATTTTCCTCCAAAAAATTTCCCTCCAAAGAAATTTCCTCCAAAGGAATTTTCCTCAAAAGGAATTTTCCTTTAAAGAAATTTCCCTCCAAAAAATTTCCCTCCAAAGAAATTTCCCTCCAAAGGAATTTTCCTCCAAAGGAGTTTTCCTCAAAATCAATTTTCCTCCAAAGAAATTTTCCTCCAAAGAAATTTCCCTCCAAAGAAATTTTCCTCCAAAGGAGTTTTCCTCCAAAGAAACTTCCCTCAAAAGAAATTTTCTGCAAAAGGAATTTTCCTCAAAAGAAATTTTCCTCCAAAGGAGTTTTCCTCCAAAGAAATTTTCCTCCAAAGAAATTTCCCTCCAAATAAATTTCCCTCAAAAAAAAAATTTCCTCAAAAGAAATTTCCGTCCAAAGAAATTTTCCTCCAAAGGAGTTTTCCTCCAAAGAAACTTCCCTCAAAAGAAATTTTCTGCGAAAGGAATTTTCCTCAAAAGAAATTTTCCTCCAAAGAAATTTTCCTCAAAAGGAGTTTCCCTCCAAAGAAATTCCCCTCAAAAAAAAAATTTCCTCCAAAGAAATCTCCCTCAAAAAAAAAAATTTCCTACAAAGAAATTTCCCTCAAAAGGAATTTCCCTCCAAAGAAATTTCCTCCCAAGAAATTTCCCTCCAAAGAAATTTTCCTCCAAAGGAATTTTCCTCAAAAGAAAGAGATTTCCCTCAATTCCTTTGAATTTCCCTCCATTCCTTTGAATTTCCCTCAATTCCTTGGAATTTCTTTCAATTCCTTTGAATTTCCCTCAATTCCTTTGAATTTCCCTCAATTCCTTTGAATTTCTTTCAATTCCTTTGAATTTCCCTCCATTCCTTTGAATTTCCCTCCATTCCTTTGAATTTCCCTCAATTCCTTGGAATTTCTTTCAATTCCTTTGAATTTCCCTCAATTCCTTGGAATTTCCCTCAATTCCTTTGAATTTCCCTCAATTCCTTGGAATTTCTTTCAATTCCTTTGAATTTCCCTCAATTCCTTGGAATTTCCCTCAATTCCTTTGAATTTCCCTCAATTCCTTTGAATTTCCCTCAATTCCTTGGAATTTCCCTCAATTCCTTTGAATTTCCCTCAATTCCTTTGAATTTCTTTCAATTCCTTTGAATTTCTTTCAATTCCTTTGAATTTCCCTCAATTCCTTTGCATTTCCCTCAATTCCTTTGAATTTCCCTCAATTCCTTTGAATTTCCCTCAATTCCTTTGAATTTCCCTCAATTCCTTGGAATTTCCCTCAATTCCTTGGAATTTCCCTCAATTCCTTGGAATTTCCCTCCATTCCTTTGAATTTCCCTCCATTCCTTTGAATTTCCCTCCATTCCTTTGAATTTCCCTCAATTCCTTTGAATTTCCCTCAATTCCTTTGAATTTCCCTCAATCCCTTTGAATTTCCCTCAATTCCTTTGAATTTCCCTCAATTCCTTTGAATTCTCCTCAATTCCTTTGAATTTCCCTCAATCCCTTTGAATTCTCCTCCATTCCTTTGAATTTCCCACGATTCCTTTGAATTTCCCTCAGTTCCTTTGAATTTCCCTCAATTCCTTTGAATTTCTTTCAATTCCTTTGAATTTCCCTCAATTCCTTTGAATTTCCCTCCATTCCTTTGAATTTCCCTCAATTCCTTTGAATTTCCCTCAATTCCTTTGAATTTCCCTCGATTTCTTTGAATTTCCCTCGATTCCTTTGAATTTCCCTCAATTCCTTGGAATTTCCCTCAATCCCTTTCAATTTCCTTCAATTCCTTTGAATTTCCCTCCATTCCTTTGAATTTCCCTCAATTCCTTGGAATTTCCCTCAATTCCTTTGAATTTCCCTCAATTCCTTGGAATTTCCCTCAATTCCTTTGAATTTCCCTCAATTCCTTTGAATTTCCCTCGATTCCTTGGAATTTCCCTCAATTCCTTTGAATTTCCCTCAATTCCTTGGAATTTCCCTCAATTCCTTTGAATTTCCCTCGATTCCTTTGAATTTCCCTCCATTCCTTTGAATTTCCCTCCATTCCTTTGAATTTCCCTCAATTCCTTGGAATTTCCCTCAATTCCTTTGAATTTCCCTCAATTCCTTTGAATTTCCCTAGATTCCTTTGAATTTCCCTCAATTCCTTTGAATTTCCCTCAATTCCTTTGAATTTCCCTCCATTCCTTTGAATTTCCCTCCATTCCTTTGAATTTCTTTCAATTCCTTTGAATTTCCCTCAATCCCTTTGAATTTCCCTCAATCCCTTTGAATTTCCCTCAATTCCTTTGAATTTCCCTCAATTCCTTTGAATTTCCCTCAATTCCTTTGAATTTCTTTCAATTCCTTTGAATTTCCCTCAATTCCTTTGAATTTCCCTCCATTCCTTTGAATTTCCCTCAATTCCTTTGAATTTCCCTCAATTCCTTTGAATTTCCCTCAATTCCTTGGAATTTCCCTCAATTCCTTTGAATTTCCCGCAATTCCTTTGAATTTCCCTCAATTCCTTTGAATTTCCCTCGATTCCTTTGAATTTCCCTCAATTCCTTTGAATTTCCCTCAATTCCTTTGAATTTCCCGCAATTCCTTTGAATTTCCCTCGATTCCTTTGAATTTCCCTCAATCCCTTTGAATTTCCCGCAATTCCTTTGAATTTCCCACAATTCCTTTGAATTTCCCTCGATTCCTTTGAATTTCCCTCAATTCCTTTGCATTTCCCTCAATTCCTTTGAATTTCCCTCCATTCCTTTGAATTTCCCTCAATTCCTTTGAGTTTCCCTCAATTCCTTTGAGTTTCCCTCAATTCCTTTGAGTTTCCCTCAATTCCTTTCAATTTCCTTCAATTCCTTTGAATTTCCCTCAATCCCTTTGAATTTCCCTCAATTCCTTGGAATTTCCCTCAATTCCTTGGAATTTCCCTCCATTCCTTTGAATTTCCCTCAATTCCTTTGTATTTCCCTCAATTCCTTTGAATTTCCCTCAATTCCTTTGAATTTCCCTCAATTCCTTTGAATTTCCCTCAATTCCTTGGAATTTCCCTCAATTCCTTGGAATTTCCCTCAATTCCTTGGAATTTCCCTCAATTCCTTTGAATTTCCCTCAATTCCTTTGAATTTCCCTCCATTCCTTGGAATTTCCCTCAATTCCTTGGAATTTCCCTCAATTCCTTGGAATTTCCCTCAATTCCTTTGAATTTCCCTCAATTCCTCTGAATTTCCCTCAATTCCTTTGAATTTCCCTCAATTCCTTTGAATTTCCCTCAATTCCTTTGCATTTCCCTCAATTCCTTTGAATTTCCCTCAATTCCTTTGAATTTCCCTCAATTCCTTTGAATTTCCCTCAATTCCTTTGAATTTCCCTCAATTCCTTTGAATTTCCCTCAACTCCTTTGAATTTCCCTCCATTCCTTTGAATTTCCCTCAATTCCTTTGAATTTCCCTCAATTCCTTGGAATTTCCCTCCATTCCTTGGAATTTCCCTCAATTCCTTTGAATTTCCCTCAATTCCTTTGAATTTCCCTCAATTCCTTTGAATTTCCCTCCATTCCTTTGAATTTCCCTCAATTCCTTTGAGTTTCCCTCAATTCCTTTGAATTTCCCGCGATTCCTTTGAATTTCCCTCAATCCCTTTGAGTTTCCCTCAATTCCTTTGAATTTCCCGCGATTCCTTTGAATTTCCCTCCATTCCTTTGAATTTCCCTCCATTCCTTTGAATTTCCCTCCATTCCTTTGAATTTCCCTCCATTCCTTTGAATTTCCCTCCATTTCCCCCAAACCCAAGGAGCCGAGCTTGGCGCTCAGGGCGGGACGATCCCAAATCAGCTCAAGGATTGGTCCCAATCCCAAATTCTCCTCCAGGGCCAGATTTTGTCCTACCCTGGGCCCCGCGCGGCTCAGCTCGGCGACCATGGCGATGTAGAGCCTTTTCCACACGCCCTGCTCCAGGGGGGAGGGGCAGAAGCTGAGGAGCCACCCGAGGCGCAGGCACTTCAGCATCCACAGCTGGTCCAGCTCCGCCAGCTGCTTCCAGCCCCAGCTCACCTGGGAAGGAGATTTTTGTGTAATTCCCACGTTTTCTTAAATTAATTCAATTCTTCTGCATTGGTAATGTGCCATTTGACCCTTGGATTAAACCATTTAAACCTTGGATTAAATTGTTTCAACCTTGGATTAAATAATTTCAGCCTTGGATTAAATAAATTCAGTCTTGGATTAAACCATTTAACCCTTGGATTAAATAATTTCAGCCTTGGATTAAATAAATTCAGCCTTGGATTAAACCATTTCAGTCTTGGATTAAACCATTTAACCCTTGGATTAAACCATTTCATTCTTGGATTAAATAATTTCAGCCTTGGATTAAACCATATAACCCTTGGATTTTCCAAGGTCAAAATGATTTAACCCAAGGCTGAAATGGTTTAATCCAAGGTTGAAATAATTTAATCCAAGGTTGAAATGATTTAATCCAAGGTTGAAATAATTTAATCCAAGGCTGAAATGGTTTAATCCAAGGCTGAAATGCTTCCAGGCCCAGCTCACCTGTGACTTCACAGGTCAAAAATTCAGTGCTTGAAGCAGATTTTTGTGTAATTTCCACATTTTCATAAATTAATTCAATTTTTCCGCATTGGCAATGTGCCATTTAATCAGATTAAATAATTTCAGCCTTGGATTAAACCATTTCAGCCTTGGATTAAACCATTTCAGCCTTGGATTAAACAATCTAACCCTTGGATCAAACCATTTGAGCCTTGGATTAAACCATTTCAACCTTGGATTAAATGATTTAATCTTTGGATTAAACCCTTCCAACCTCGGATTAAACCATTGCAGCCTTGCATTAAATAATTTCAACCCTGGATTAAACTATTTCAACCTTGGATTAAACTATTTCAGTTTTGGATTAAATAATTTCAGCCTTGGATTAATCCATTTAAACCTTGGATTATCCAAGGTCAGAATGATTTAATCCAAGGCTGAAATGGTTTAATCCAAGACTGAAATGGTTTAATCCAAGGTTGAAATAATTTAATCCAAGGTTGAAATGGTTTAATCGAAGGCTGATATGGTTTAATCCAAGGTTGAAATAATTTAATCCAAGGCTGAAATGGTTTAATCCGAGGCTGAAATGCTTCCAGGCCCAGCTCACCTGCGAGTTCACAGGGCAAAAATTCAGAGTTTGGAGCAGATTTCTGTGCAATTCCCACATTTCCATAAATTAATTCAGTTCTGGGGAGGGGCAGAAGCTGAGGAGCACCCGAGGCGCAGGCACTTCAGCATCCACAGCTGCTCCAGCTCCGCCAGCTGCTTCCAGCCCCAGCTCACCTGGGAAGGAGATTTCTGTGTAATTCCAACGTTTTCTTAAATTAATTCCGTTTTTCTGCGTTGGTAATGTGCCATTTGACCCTTGGATTAAACCATTTCAACCTTGGATTAAACCATTTCAGATTTGGATTAAATAATATCAGCCTTGGATTAAACCATTTAAACCTTGGATTAAATTGTTTCAACCTTGGATTAAATAATTTCAGCCTTGGATTAAATAAATTCAGTCTTGGATTAAACCATTTAACCCTTGGATTAAATAATTTCAGCCTTGGATTAAACCATTTCAGCCTTGAATTAAACCATATAACCCTTGGATTATCCAAGGCTGAAACGGTTTAATCCAAGGTTGAAATAATTTAATCCGAGGCTGAAATTATTTAATCCAAGGCTGAAATTATTTAATCCAAGGTTGAAACAATTTAATCCAAGGGTCAAATGGTTTAATCCAAGGGTCAAATGGTTTAATCCAAGGTTTAAATGCTTCCAGGCCCAGCTCACCTGCGAATTCACAGGGCAAAAATTCAGTGCTTGAAGCAGATTTCTGTGTAATTTCCACATTTCCTTAAATTAATTCAATTTTTCTGCATTGGTAATGTGCCATTTAACCCTTGGATTAAATAATTCAACCCTTGGATTAAACCATTTCAACCTTGGATTAAACCATTTCAGCCTTGGATAAAATAATTTTGACCTCAGATTAAATAATTTTGACCTCGGATTAAAACATTTCAACCTCGAATTAAACCATTTCAACCTTGGATTAAATAATTTCAGCCTTGGATTAAATCATTTTGACCTCGGATTAAATCATTTTGGCCTTGGATTAAACCATGTAACCTTTGGATTAAACCATTTAACTCTTGGATTAAATCATTTCAGCCTCGGATTAAACCATTTCAACCTTGTATTAAATTATTTAATCTTTGGATTAAACCATTCCAACCTTGGATTAAACTATTTCAACCTTGGATTAAATAATTTAATCTTTGGATTAAACCATTTAAACCTTGGATTAAACAATTTCAACCAAGGATTAAACCATTTCTACCTTGGATTAAACCATTTAACCCTTGGATTAAACCATTTAACCCTTGGATTAAATAATTTCAGCCTTGGTTTCAATAATTTAACCCTTGGATTAAACTATTTATGATCTGGATTAAACTATTTAAATCTTGGATTAAACCATATCAACCTTCGATTAAACCATTCAACCCTTGGATTAAATAATTTCAGACTTGGACTAAACCATCTAACCTTTGGATTAAACCATTTCAGCCTTGGATTAAATAATTTTAGTTTTGGATTAAACCATTTAACCCTTGGATTATCCAAGGCTGAAATGGTTTAATCCAAGGCTGAAATGCTTCCAGGCCCAGCTCACCTGCGAATTCACAGGTCAAAAATTCAGTGCTTGAAGCAGATTTTTGTGTAATTTCCACATTTCCTTAAATTAATTCAGTTTTTCCGCATTGGTAATGTGCCATTTAACCCTCGGATTAAACCATTTCAGCCTTGGATTAAACCATTTCAACCTTGGATTAAACCATTTCAGCCTCGGATTAAATAATTCCAGCCTTGAATTAAACTATTTCAACCTTGGATTAAATAATTTCACCCTTGGATTAAACCATATCAACCTTTGATTAAACCGTTTAACCCTTGGATTAAACCATTTCAGCCTCGGATTAAACCATTTAACCCTTGGATTAAATAAATTTCAGCCTTAGATTAAACCATTTAAACCTTGGATTAAACAATTTCAACCTCTCAAGGCCTTCTTGACGTGGGTCCTCCCCAGCTCAGGATATTCTGTGATTCTGAATAATTCCCTCTGCTATTTTTTCCCTCCCTGGGCGTGGACGGTTTGAATTGGAACTTCACAAAAAGCTGGAAAAAGTTACTAAAAAACAGTTTAGCAGAGCTGAGATTTTTACATATTCCTAAATTATTACAGAATATTACCTCAGTGCAGCAATATCATCATCGATAAGTAAATTTCTTTTTTCAAAACTACTTTGGGCAGCATCTCACAGCATTTCCGGGCACGCAAACAGAATTTTGGAGTTTTTTCTGCCTCTCCACATCCGACACTTGACCCTCAGGCATTTCAAAGGATCATTTTCCTCAAAGGATCGAGCGTTGTTCTTTGCAGAAGCAAAAACCAATATTTCTGGAAGAATTAAAGGCTCTGCACGCAGTGAAATGTATTTTAGGGAAATGTGTTTTTTCAGGAAGTACCAGGCTGCTTTTTTTTGGGAATAATCACTTGGAAGTGCCACATTTAAAATGCTTTAGAGCTGAGCATCTAAAATTACTCTTCACTTCCGCGGATCTTGGCCAATTTTATAATTTAGGATCTGAGGAACAAACATCACTTAGTTCTTGGCACAGACTGCTGAGTCAGAAGACTTTCACCAAAAATTAATGTTTTCCTTTATTTTTTTAACAACTTTGACTGGGATTTCTGAACCCCAAGCAGGTGTTGGTTTTTTTTTTTTTTTAAAATTTTTTTTTTTTACCTGTGCACATCGGCAGAGGCTCCGCGGGTCCAGGAAGGAGAAGATGTACAAGGACAGGACTCGAGGGAGCCTGGTGGTGAAATCGATGGCCTCGGTGGGGACTCGAGCCTGGAGGTGTTTGGCACAGAATTTCTGCTGCGACAGCGAGCAGCATTCCAGCAGCTCCACCAGGATCCTCCTCCGCTGGCCGTCCGTCCACTTGTCAAACTGGAAAAAAAAAAACCAAACAAAAAACAAATAAAAAGGAGTTTCGGGGGTAGAGAAACCGGAGATTCAGCTTCTTAAAATAAAAGGAGGCGAGGGAAAGTGCGCAGCCAGCAGCTTCTGGTGACTCACAGAGAGGGAGCAGAGCGCTGGGAATTAATGGAGAGGCAACATGAAAAGAAATTCTGAAGCCACAGAATGATTTCTAATCCTCAAAGGATTTGGGATGGCCTAGAACAGGACTCATTAATCCTTAAAATGCCTTTTGCTCCGGGAGCGGCTCCGGGCCTTGGCTTCCCTCACGGGAAGGAGAAGGCTGCGATGGAGTTCACAGGAGGAGGCCCAACAAGGTGAGCTTTTTGCCTTTCCTGAACCTTCCACAGCCTCCCACCACTGCAATCTTGGAGTGCTTCTAAATTTGTAAAATATTTCTCCTCATGAATCCCCAGTTTTCCCTTCTTTTCAAAGGGAAAACTGAGCAAGGAACCCTTTGCTTCCTTCTCAGGGTAGGCCATCCCCACACAATGAGCTTGTTGCTGATTCCTTGCCTTTCCCAACACTTCATGGCCTCCCACCACTGCAATCCTGGAGTATCTCACGATTTATAAAGTATTTTTCCTCACAAATCCCACCACACAGGAGAGAAATCCCCAGTTTTTCCTTCCTCCTCAGAGTAGGCCATCCCCACATGCTGAGCTCTTTGCTGATTCCTTTCCTTTCCTGACACTTCCACGGCCTCCAGCACTGCAATCTTGAGTATCTCACGATTTATAAAATATTTTTCCTCACAAATCCCCAATTTCCCTTCTTTTCAAAGGGAAAACAGAGCGGTTTGGGGAATTCCCCTCCTCGGGGAATTCTGTTCTTCCCCATTTGCTTCTTTCTCAGGGTAGATCATCCCCACATGCTGAGGTCATTGCTGATTCCTCACCTTTCCTCGCACTACCACAGCCTCCCAGCACTGAAATCTTGGAGTACCTCATGATTTATAAAATATTTTTCTTCACAAATGCCCAGTTTTCCCTTCTTTTCAAGGGGAACCCCTTTGCTTCCTTCTCAGGGTTGGCCTTCCCCACATGCTGAGCTCGTTGCTGATTCCCTGCCTTTCCTGACACTTCCACGGCCTCCCAGCACTGCAATCTTGGAGTGCCTCACAATTTATAAAATATTTCTCCTCACAAATCCCTCCGCAAAGGACACAAATCCCCAGTTTTTCCTTCCTTCTTGGGGTAGGCCATCCCCACATGCTGAGCTCATTGCTGATTCCTTGCCTTTCCTGACACTTCATGGCCTCCCAGCACTGCAATCTTGGAGTGCCTCACAATCTGTAAAATATTTTTCCTCAAGAATCTCCAATTTTCCCTTCTTTTCAAAGGGAAAACCGAGGAGTTTGGGGAATTCCCCTCCTTGGGGAATGCTGCTTTTCCCCCTTTGCTTCCTCCTCGGGGTCAGCCATCCCCACACAATGAGCTCATTGCTGATTCCTTGCCTTTCCTCACACTTCCACAGCCTCCCAGCACTGCAATCTTGGAGCACCTCTCCATTTATAAAATATTTTTCCGCACAAATCCCCAATTTTCCCTTCTTTTCACAGGGAAAACCAAGCGGTTTGGGGAATTCCTCTCCTTGGGGAATGCTGGTTCCTCCTTGGGTTAGGCCATCCCCACAGGATGAGCTCATTGCTAATTCCTTGCCTTTCCTGACACTTCCACAGCCTCCCAGCACTGCAGTCTTGGAATGCCTCACGATTTGCAAAATATTTTTCCTCACAAATCCCCAGTTTTCCCTTCTTTTCAAAGGGAAAACCGAGCGGTTTGGGGAATTTTCCTCCTGGGGGAATGCTGCTTTTCCCTGTTTGGTTCCTTCTCAGGGTAAACCATCCCCACATTATAAGCTTTTTGCTGATTCCTTGCCTTTCCTCACACTTCCATGGCCTCCCAGCACTGCAATCCTGGAATACCTCACGATTTATAAAATATTTTTCCTCACAAATCCGCAATTTTCCCTTCTTTTCAAAGGGAAAACCAAGCAGTTTGGGGAATTCCCTTCCTCAGGGAATTCTGCTTTTCCCCCTTTGCTTCCTTCTCGGGGTAGGCCATCCCCACACGATGAGCTTTTTGTTGATTCCTCACCTTTCCTCACACTTTCACGGCCTCCCACCACTGCAATCCTGGAGTACCTCATGATTTATAAAATATTTTTCCTCACTAATCCCCAATTTTCCCTTCTTTTCAAATGGAACCCTTCGCTTCCTTCTCATCCCTACACGATGAGCACTTTGCTGATTCCTCACCTTTCCTGACACTGCCATGGCCTCCCAGCACTGCAATCCTGGATTAACTCATGATTTGTAAAATATTTTTCCTCACAAATCCCCAGTTTTCCCTTCTTTTCAAAGGGAAAACCGAGCAGTTTGGGGAATTCCCCTCCTCGGGGAAATCTGCTTTTTCCCCTTTACTTCCTTCTCAGGGTAGGATATCCCCACATGATAAGCTGTTTGCTGATTCCTTGCCTTTCCTCACACTTCCACAGCCTCCCAGCACTGCAATCCTGGAGTCCCTCACGATTTGTAAAGTATTTTTCCTCACAAATCCCCAATTTTCCCTTCTTTTCAAAGGGAAAACTGAGCAGTTTGGGGAATTCCCCTCCTCAGGGAATTCTGCTTTTCCCCCTTTGCTTCCTTCTCAGGGTAGGCCATCCCCACATGCTGAGCTCGTTGCTGATTCCTTGCCTTTCCCGACACTTCCACAGCCTCCCAGCACTGCAATCTTGGAGTGCCTCACGATTTATAAAATATTTTTCTTCACAAATCCCCAATTTTCCCTTCTTTTCAAATGAAACCCCTTGCTTCCTTCTCAGGGTAGGCCATCCCCACACGATGAGCTTTTCGCTGATTCCTTGCCTTTCCTCACACTTCCACAGCCTCCCAGCACTGCAATCCTGGAATACCTCATGATCTGTAAAATATTTTTCCTCACAAATCCCCAATTTTCCCTTCTTTTCAAATGGAACCCCTTGCTTCCTTCTCAGGGTAGGCCATCCCCACACAGTGAGCTCTTTGCTCATTCCTCACCTTTCCTCACACTTCCATGGCCTCCCAGCACTGCAATCTTGGAGTACCTCTCAATTTGTAAAATATTTCTCCTCATGAATCCGCAATTTCCCTTCTTTTCAAAGGGAAAACCAAGCGGTTTGGGGAATTCCTCTCCTTGGGGAATGCTGCTTCCTCCTTGGGTTAAGCCATCCCCACACGATAAGCTTTTTGCTGATTCCTTGCCTTTCCTGACACTTCCACGGCCTCCCAGCACTGAAATCTTGGAATACCTCACAATTTATAAAATATTTCTCCTCACAAATCCCACCACACAGGAGAGAAATCCCCAGTTTTTCCTTCCTCCTCGGGGTAGGCCATCCCCACATGCTGAGCTCATTGCCGATTCCTCACCTTTCCTGACACTTCCATGGCCTCCCAGCACTGAAATCCTGGAGCATCTCACAATTTGTAAAATATTTTTCCTCACAAACCCCCAGTTTTCCCTTCTTTTCAAAGGGAAAATGGAGCAGTTTGGGGAATTCCCCTCCTCAGGGAATTCTGCTTTTCCCCCTTTGCTTCCTTCTCGGGGTAGGCCATCCCCACACGATGAGCTCTTTGTTGATTCCTTGCCTTTCCTGACACTTCCACAGCCTCCCAGCACTGCAATCCTGGAATACCTCATGATCTGTAAAATATTTTTCCTCACAAATCCCCAATTTTCCCTTCTTTTCAAATGGAACCCTTCGCTTCCTTCTCATCCCTACACGATGAGCACTTTGCTGATTCCTCGCCTTTCCTGACACTGCCATGGCCTCCCAGCACTGCAATCCTGGATTAACTCATGATTTGTAAAATATTTTTCCTCACAAATCCCCAGTTTTCCCTTCTTTTCAAAGGGAAAATGGAGCAGTTTGGGGAATTCCCCTCCTCAGGGAATTCTGCTTTTCCCCCTTTGCTTCCTTCTCGGGGTAGGCCATCCCCACACGATGAGCTCTTTGTTGATTCCTTGCCTTTCCTGACACTTCCACAGCCTCCCAGCACTGCAATCCTGGAATACCTCATGATCTGTAAAATATTTTTCCTCACAAATCCCCAATTTTCCCTTCTTTTCAAATGGAACCCTTCGCTTCCTTCTCATCCCTACACGATGAGCACTTTGCTGATTCCTCGCCTTTCCTGACACTGCCATGGCCTCCCAGCACTGCAATCCTGGATTAACTCATGATTTGTAAAATATTTTTCCTCACAAATCCCCAGTTTTCCCTTCTTTTCAAAGGGAAAACCGAGCAGTTTGGGGAATTCCCCTCCTTGGGGAGCACTGCTTTTCCCCCTTTGCTTCCTTCTCAGGGTAGGCCATCCCCACACAATGAGCTCTTTGCTCATTCCTCACCTTTCCTGACACTTCCATGGCCTCCCAGCACTGCAATCCTGGAGTGCCTCACGATTTGTAAAATATTTTTCCTCAAGAATCTCCAATTTTCCCTTCTTTTCAAAGGGAAAATGGAGCAGTTTGGGGAATTCCCCTCCTCAGGGAATTCTGTTTTTCCCCCTTTGCTTCCTTCTCGGGGTAGGCCATCCCCACATGCTGAGCTCATTGCCGATTCCTCACCTTTCCTGACACTTCCACGGCCTCCCAGCACTAAAATCCTGGAGCACCTCACAATTTCTTAAATATTTTTCCTCACAAATCCCCAGTTTTCCCTTCTTTTCAAAGGGAAAACTGAGCAGTTTGAAAAATTCCCCTCCTCGGGGAAATCTGCTTTTTCCCCTTTGCTTCCTTCTCGGGGTAGGCCATCCCCACACGATTAGCTCATTTCTGATCCGTTGCCTTTCCTCACACTTCCATGGCCTCCCACCACTGCAATCCTGGAGTACCTCACAATTTATAAAAAATTTTTCCTCACAAATCCCCAGGTTTCTCTTCTTTTCAAAGGGAACCCTTTGCTTCCTTCTCAGGGTAGGCCATCCCCACACAATGAGCTCATTGCTGATTCCTTGCCTTTCCTGACACTTCATGGCCTCCCAGCACTGCAATCCTGGAGTGCCTCACGATTTATAAAATATTTTTCCTCACAAATCCCTCTGCAAAGGACAAAAATCCCCAGTTTCTTCGTTTTCTTTATTTTTTCCTTCTTTAATTTTTTTTCTTTGTTTATTTTTTTCTTTGTTTCTTTATTTTTTTCTTTGTTTCTTTATTTTTTCTCTGCTTCTTTATTTTTTCTAAGTTTCTTTTTTTCTTTGTTTCTTTATTTTTTCTTTATTTTTTCTTTGTTTCTTTATTTTTTCTTTGTTTCTCTATTTTTTCTCTGTTTATTTTTTCTTCGTTTCTTTATTTTTCTTTCTTCCTTTATTTTTTCTTGGTGTCTTCATTTTTTCTTCGTTTCTTTATTTTTTCTTTCTTTATTTTTTCTTTGTTTCTTTATTTTTCCTTTGTTCCTTTATTTTTGCTTTGTTTCTTCATTTTTTCTTTGTCTCTCTATTTTTTCTTAGTTTCTTTTTTCTTTGTTTCTTCATTTTTTCTTCATTTATTTTTCCTTTGTTTATTTTTTCTTTCTTTCTTTATTTTTTCTTGGTTTCTTTATTTTTTCTTTGTTTCTTTATATTTTTTGTTTCTTTATTTTTCCTTTCTTTCTTTATTTTTCCTTTCTTTCTTTATTTTTCCTTCGTTTTGATGTCAAGAGCTCTCCCCACAAAGATTTCTGCACAACCTCCAAGAAGCTCAGAAAGCAGAAAATGTGGAATTCCTGAGCTCCTGGAGGGATGAAATCCAACCACAAAAATCTCCCAGAGATCCTTGTCTTTCCAGGCACAGTGAATTAAGTGAATTTTCAGTGAATTAAGGAATATTTCCTTTTTGAAATTCTCCCTTCTCCTGCACGCGCTCCTCCCTAAATCAATCGGCGATCGCCAATTTCCGAGATCAATTCTGCATTTGTTTCTTTTTTTTTTCTTAGTTTATTTTTTCATTGTTTATTTTTCCTTTGTTTCTTTATTTTTTCTTTATTTATTTTTTCTTTCTTTATTTTTTTTCTTTATTTTTTTTCTTTATTTTTTTTCTTTGTTCCTTTATTTTTTCTTTGTTCCTTTATTTTCTCTTCGTTCCTTTATTTTTTTCTCTATTTTTTCAAGCAGCTCAGGATCCAGAAAATGTGGAATTCCCAAGATCCTGGAGGGATGAAATCCAACCAGAAAAAGCTCCCAGAGATCCTTGTCTTTCCAGGCACAGTGAATTAAGTGAATTTTCAGTGAATTAAGGAAAATTTCCTTTTTGAAATTCTCACTTCTCCTGCACGCGCTCCTCACTCAATCAATCCGCGATCGCCAATCTGCGGAGATCAATTCTGCATTTGTTTCTTTTTTTTTCTTAGTTTATTTTTTCATTGTTTATTTTTCCTTTGTTTCTTTATTTTTCCTTTGTTCCTTTATTTTTTCTTTGTTTCTTTATTTTTTCTTTCTTTATTTTTTCTTTCTCTCTTTATTTTTTCTTTGTTTCTTTAGTTTTTTATTTCTGTTTAAATTCGATTTAAATTCCGTTTAAATTCGATTTAAATTCCGTTTAAATTCGATTTAAATTCCGTTTAAATTCCATTTAAATTCCGCTTAAATTCCATTTAAATTCTGCTTAAATTCCATTTAAATTCCATTTAAATTCCGTTTAAATTCCGTTTAAATTCCATTTAAATTCCATTTAAATTCCATTTAAATTCCATTTAAATTCCGTTTAAATTCCATTTAAATTCCATTTAAATTCCGTTTAAAATCCATTTAAATTCCATTTAAATTCCATTTAAACTCCGTTTAAATTCCATTTAAATTCAGTTTAAATTCTGTTTAAATTCCGTTTAAATTCCGTTTAAATTCCATTGAAATTCTGTTGAAATTCTGTTTAAATTCCATTTAAATTCCTTTTAAATTCCATTTAAATTCAGTTTATATTCCATTTAAATTCCGTTTAAATTCCATTTAAATTCAGTTTAAATTCCGTTTAAATTCCATTTAATTTCCATTTAAATTCCATTTAATTTCCATTTAAATTCCATTTAAATTCCATTTAAATTCCGTTTAAATTCCTTTTAAATTCCATTTAAATTCAGTTTAAATTCCATTTAAATTCCTTTTAAATTCCATTTAAATTCCGTTTAAATTCCTTTTAAATTCCATTTAAATTCCGTTTAAATTCCTTTTAAATTCCATTTAAATTCCGTTTAAATTCCATTTAAATTCCGTTTAAATTCCATTTAAATTCCATTTAAATTCCGTTTAAATTCCGTTTAAATTCCATTTAAATTCCATTTAAATTCCGTTTAAATTCCGTTTAAATTCCTTTTAAATTCCATTTAAATTCCGTTTAAATTCCGTTTAAATTCTGCTGGAAGGATTTTCTGGAGAGCTGGGGGAGAAGGAGAGCAGCACACCCAACATCAATAAAATCAATTAATCTGCCCAAAGAAATCCCAAACTTTGAGCTCTCACGAGAAAATCTGATTTTTTTACAGAAAATCATCAAGAGACACTCCCACCCTGCCCGGGGATTAATCGCTGCAATTAATCTGCAATTAATCCCTGAGCTCACACACGAATTTCTCATTTTCTTGCAGTAAATATTTCAAGAATATTCCATTTCCTTGAAAAAATATTTAATTTTCAATTGTTTCATTTTCTTGAAATAATATTTCATTTTCAATTATTTCATTTCCTTGAAATAATATTTCAAGAACATTTCATTTTTTGAAGTGATATTTCAAGAATATTTCATTTTCCCGAAATAATATTTCATTTTCAATCATTTCATTTTCCTGAAATAATATTTCAAGAATTATTACATTTTCTTGAAGTAATATTTCATTTTAAATTGCTTAATTTTCTTGAAATTTTATTTCATTTTCAATCATTTCATTCTCTTGAAATGATATTTCAAGAATATTCCATTTCCTTGAAAAAAAAATTTCATTTCCAATTGTTTCATTTTCTTGAAATAATATTTCATTTTCAATTATTTCATTTTCCTGAAATAATGTTTCAAGAATATTTCATTTTCTTAACATAATATTTCATTTTCAATTGTTTCACTTTCTTAAAATAATATTTCAAGAATATTTCATTTTCTTGTAATAATATTTCATTTTTAATCATTTCATTTTCCTGAAATAATATTTCAAGAATTATTACATTTTCTTGAAGTAATATTTCATTTTCAATTGCTTCATTTTCTTGAAATAATATTTCTTTTTCAATTCTTTCATTCTCTTGAAATAATAGTTCATTTTCAATTGTTTCATTTTCTTGAAATAATATTTCATTTTCACTTATTTCATTTTCTTGAAGTGATATTTCAAGAATATTCCATTTTCTTGAAATATTTCATTTTCAATTCTTTCATTCTCTTGAAATGATATTTCAAGAATATTCCATTTCCTTGAAAAAAAATTTAATTTTCAATTATTTCATTTTCTTGAAATAATATTTCATTTCCAATTCTTTCGTTTTCTTGAAATAATGTTTCAAGAATATTTCATTTTCTTGACATAATATTTCATTTTCAATTCTTTCATTCTCTTGAAATGATATTTCAAGAATATTTCATTTTCTCAAAATAATATTTCGTTTTCGAATATTTCATTTTCTTGAAATAGTATTTCAAGAATATTTCATTTTCCTGAAATAGTATTTCAAGAATATTTCATTTTCCTGAAATAGTAATTAATTTTCAATTATTTTGTTTTCTTGAAAAATATTTCAAGAATATTTCATTTTCTTGACATAATATTTCATTTTCAATTCTTTCATTTTCTTAAAATAATATTCCATTGTCCCAATAAAAAAAATTATTTCCTATAAACACAAATAATCCTTAAAATCAAAATATTCGCCTGTAAAACTCAAAAGCAGAGCAGTCTCCTCTCATTTTCACATTTTCTCATTTTCACATGGGGGAAATTAATCCCTTTTTCCCCCAAAAAAGATAAATTTTACGTTTCCCGTTAGATAAAACTTCCGAAATCTCTCTGTCCCGAGGAGATATTTTTTAAAAACTTTACCCATTTCCCCAGCAGGGCTCTTCTTTCTTCGAACACCTGCAAAACACACGGAGAGGGAAAGAAAATTCAATGTTTCCGGGAGATTTGCCGCTGAGAAAAACGCGGAAAACGATCCGCGAGATATCGACAGAATTGATATCTCAATTGATATCTCAATTGATATCTCTATTGATATTTCAATTGATATCTCAATTGATATCTCTATTGATATTTCAATTGATATTGCAATTGATATCTCAATTGATATCTCTATTGATATTTCAATTGATATTTCAATTGATATTTCAATTCATCTGAACGGACGATTTTGGGGAAAAAAAATAAAAATTATGGAGATCCTTCAATCCAAACTCATAGGATCAACTAAAGAAGGTGCTCAGGCACGTCCGTGGGTATTTTGGGTATTTTTTTGGGTATTTTTCTGGGTGTTTTGGGTGTTTGGGGTGTTTGGGGTGTTTGGGGTATTCTGGGTATTTTGGGTGTTTTGGGTATTTGGGATATTTTGGGTATTTTGGGTGTTTTGGGTATTTTGGGGTATTTTGGGTATTTGGGGTATTTTGGGAATTTTGTGTATTTTGGATATTTTGGGGTATTTTAGATATTTTGGGGTATTTGGGGTGTTTTGGGTATTTTGGGTGTTTTGGGATATTTTGGGGTATTTGGGGTGTTTTGGGTACTTGGGGTGTTTTGGGTATTTTGGATGTTTTGGATATTTGGGGAATTTTGGGGTATTTTGGGTATTTTCGGTATTTTGGGTATTTTGGGGTATTTTGGATATTTTGGGGTATTTTGGGTATTTTGTGTATTTTGGGTATTTTGAGTATTTTGGGTATTTTGGGTGTTTTGGGTATTTTGGGTATTTTTTAGTATTTTGGGTATTTTGGGTATTTTGGGGTATTTTGGATATTTAGATATTTTGGGTATTTTGGACATTTTGGGTATTTTGGATATTTTGGGTATTTTGGGGTATTTTGGGTATTTTGGGTGTTTTGGGAATTTTTTTGGTATTTTAGGTATTTTGGGTATTTTGGGTATTTTGTATATTTTGGTTATTTTGGGTATTTTGTGCATTTTGGGTATTTATTTTGGGTTCTCTGTGATTTTCTGCTGAGAAAAACTAAGCTCAGAAAACAATCACAGAAATATCCACGGAATTGATATTTCTATTGATATTTCTATTGATATTTCTATTGATATTTCTATTGATATTTCTATTGATATTTCATTTGATATTTCAATTGATATTTCAATTGATATTTCAATTCATCTGAACGGACGATTTTGGGGAAAAAAAATAAAATGATGGAGATCCTTCAATCCAAACTCCCTGAAGGTTGCTCAGGCCCGTCCGTGGGTATTTTGGGGTGTTTTTTTTAAATTTTGGGTATTTTTTCGGATGGAGGCTCCAAAACCTCCCTAAACATCAGTTTTGTGGATGGGGTGAGATGGGATGGGATTTAAAATCCTTCCCACCCCAAACCATTCTGTTTTTCCTCTAAAATATCAGATTTGTTTCTTTAAATACTGTGGAGAAAGTGAAAACCGAACCGGGGACAATCCACTAATTATCAGCAAATTTAATGACGATATCAACACGAACAGCGATGGCCAAACCTCGAGGAATTAGATAATGAGACCTCCCAAATCCCACGGAAAAAGACGATTTGGATCCAAATAAATCCGAGCATTTCTGATGTTGGCTCGGAGCCGCCTGGGATGGTGGAAGGTGTCGGGGTTGGAATGGGATGGATTTAATGTCCTTTCCACCCCAAACCATTCTGCGTTTCTCCTCTAAAATATCAGATTTATTTGTTTAAATTCCCTGGTGAAAGTGAAAACCGAACCGGGGACAATCCACTAATTATCACCAAATTTAATGACGATATCAACACGAACGGAGATGGCCAAACCGTGAGGAATTAGATAATGAGACCTCCCAAATCCCACGGAAAAGGAGGATTGGGATCAAAATAAATCCGAGCATTTCTGATTTTGGCTCGGAGCCACCTGGGACGGTGGAAGGTGTCGGGGTTGGAATGGGATGGATTTAATGTCCTTTCAACTCCAAATCGTTCTGTTTTTCTCCTGTAAAATATCACTTTCATTTGCTTAAATTCCCTGGTGAAAGTGAAAACCGAACCGGGCACAATCCACTAATTATCACCAAATTTAATGACGATATTGACATGAACAGAGATGGCCAAACCGTGAGGAATGAGATAACGACACCTTTGCTCCTTGGGCACTTCCCAGGGAACAAAGATTTCCCAATCCCAAAAAAAGGAGGATTGGGATCAAAATAAATCCGAGGATTTCTGATTTTGGCTCGGAGCTGCCTGGGACGGTGGAAGGTGTCGGGGTTGGAATGGGATGGATTTAAGGTCCTTTACACCCCAAGCCATTCTGTGTTTCTCCTCTAAAATGTCACTTTTATTTCTTTAAATATGGCGGAGAAAGTGAAAACCGAACCGGGGACGATCCACTAATTATCAGCAAATTTAATGACGATATTGACATGAACAGAGATGGGCAAACCTCGAGGAATTAGATAATGAGACCTCCCAAATCCCAAAAAAAGGAGGATTTGGATCAAAATAAATCCGAGCATTTCTGATTTTGGCTCGGAGCCACCTGGGATGGTGGAAGGTGTCGGGGTTGGAATGGGATGGATTTAAGGTCCTTTCAACTCCAAATCGTTCTGTTTTTCTCCTGTAAAATATCACTTTCATTTGCTTAAATTCCCTGGTGAAAGTGATAACAGGACCGGGCACAATCCACTAATTATCACCAAATTTAATGACGATATCGACACGAACAGAGATGGCCAAACCGTGAGGAACGAGATAACGACACCTTTGTTCCTTGGGCACTTCCCAGGGAACAAAGATTTCCAAATCCCAAAAAAAGGAGGATTTGGATCAAAATAAATCCGAGGATTTCTGATTTTGGCTTGGAGCTGCCTGGGATGGTGGAAGGTGTCGGGGTTGGAATGGGATGGATTTAATGTCCTTTCCACCCCAAACCATTCTGCGTTTCTCCTCTAAAATGTCAGATTTATTTCTTTAAATTCCCTGGTGAAAGTGAAAACCGAACCGGGGACAATCCACTAATTATCAGCAAATTTAATTACGATATCGACACGAACAGAGATGGCCAAACCGTGAGGAACGAGATAACGACACCTTTGTTCCTTGGGCACTTCCCAGGGAACAAAGATTTCCAAATCCCAAAAAAAGGAGGATTGGGATCAAAATAAATCCGAGGATTTCTGATTTTGGCTCAGAGCCGCCTGGGATGGTGGAAGGTGTCGGGGTTGGAATGGGATGGATTTAATGTCCTTTCCACCCCAAACCATTCTGCGTTTCTCCTCTAAAATATCAGATTTATTTGTTTAAATATGGCGGAGAAAGTGAAAACCAAACCAGGGACAATCCCCTAATTATCACCAAATTTAATGACGATATTGACACGAACAGAGATGGCCAAACCTCGAGGAACAAAATAACAAGACCTTCCAAATCCCACGGAAAAGGAGGATTTGGATCAAAATAAATCCGAGGATTTCTGATTTTGGCTCGGAGCCACCTGGGATGGTGGAAGGTGTCGGGGTTGGAATGGGATGGGATTTACGGTCCTTTCCACCCCAAACCACTCTGCGTTTCTCCTCTAAAATGTCAGATTTATTTGTTTAAATTCCCTGGTGAAAGTGAAAACCGAACCGGGGGCAATCCACTAATTATCAGCAAATTTAATGATGATATTGACATGAACAGAGATGGCCAAACCTTGAGGAATGAGATAATGAGACCTCCCAAATCCCACGGAAAAGGAGGATTTGGATCAAAATAAATCCGAGGATTTCTGATTTTGGCTTGGAGCTGCCTGGGATGGTGGAAGGTGTCGGGGTTGGAATGGGATGGGATTTACGGTCCTTTCCACCCCAAACCATTCTGCGTTTCTCCTCTAAAATGTCAGATTTATTTCTTTAAATTCCCTGGTGAAAGTGAAAACCGAACCGGGCACAATCCACTAATTATCATCAAATTTAATGACGATATTGACATGAACAGAGATGGCCAAACCATGAGGAATGAGATAACGACACCTTTGTTCCTTGGGCACTTCCCAGGGAACAAAGATTTCCAAATCCCACGGAAAAGGACGATTTGGATCAAAATAAACCCGAGCATTTCTGATGTTGACCTTTCCCGTCGGGAGCCGAACCCCAAATCACCAACTCGTGGCTCAAAAATGTCCCCAAACCCTGGGGATGGTGACCTGGGCAGGGAGGGAAGGCTGGAAATGCTTTTTGCAGGGGGAGGATCAAAGAGGGGAAAAGCCTCGCTCGTATCCGTGCAGAAAACGGCGATTAGAGGAGCGTTTGATCGTTAAAAACTGCGGACGTGCCGGGGACGGCTCCTGCCGAGAAGGAGATTATCTGACAGCTCCGGCGCTGTTCTCCCAGCGGGAACGACTCTCGCGAGGGCTGGGAAATGACATTTCTTTTATTGGAGTGTTGGCGGTTGTTATTTGATTTATTCGCGCGGGGGACGCGGGGTGAAAAATTAAAAAAAAAACAAAAAAATTCCCCAAAAAACTCAAAATTCATCCCATTCCAGCAGGGACACTTTCTGCTGTCCCAGGCTGCTCCAGACTGGCCTGGGACAGAATTCCCAGGGAATTGTGGAATGGTTTGGGATGGAAAGGACCCTAAAACTCACCCCATTCCAGTGGGGACAGTTTCCACTCCTCCAAACCCCATCGAGCCTGGGACAGAATTCCCAAGGAATTGTGGAATGGTTTGGGATGGAAAGGACCCTAAAACTCACCCCATTCCACCAGGGACACCTTCTGCTGTCCCAGGCTGCTCCAAACCCCATCCAGCCTGGGACAAAATCCCCATGGAATGGTTTGGGATGGAATGGACCCTAAAACTCACCCCATTCCTGCAGGGACACTTTCTGCTGCTCCAAGCCCTGTCCAGCCTGGGACAAAATCCCTGTGGAATGGTTTGGGATGGAAAGGACCTCAAAACTCATCCTGTTCCAGCAGGGACACATTCCACTTTCTTCCCAACTTCCAATTTCTTCCCAACCTTTGACATCTTCTTGTCTCAGGGAATTGGAAATCGATGCTCTTTAAGGTCCTTTCCACCCCAAACCATTCTGTGCTTCCTTGCAGATTCTGTCCCAGGCTGCTCCAAGCCCTGCCCAGCCTGGCCTGGGACAAAATCCCCATGGAATTATGGAATGGTTTGGGTTGGAATGGACCCTAAAATCCACCCCATTCCACTGCCCCAGGCTGCTCCAAACCCTGTCCAGCCTGGGACAAAATCCCCATGGAATGGTTTGGGATGGAATGGACCCTAAAACTCACCCTGTTCCAGCAGGGACACTTTCCACTGCTCCAAGCCCTGTCCAGCCTGGGACAGAATTCCCAAGGAATGGTTTGGGATGGAATGGACCCGAAAACTCACCCCATTCCATTGGGGACACTTTCCAGTGCCGCAGGCTGCTCCAGCCTGGCCTAGAAAACCTCCATGGAATGGTTTGGGATGGAAAGGACCTCAAAACTCACCCCATTCCACTGCCCCAGGCTGCTCCACTGCTGGCCTGGGACAAAATCCCCACGGAATGGTTTGGGATGGAAAGGACCCTGCTTGTTTGCTTTAAGGTCAATCAGAGTTTTCCATTTTTTCACGTTAGATTTTAGATAAAATGATATAAAATGTAATTGATTTGGCAAAATAGAGATATTTAAAATGAATGCTTGTTTGCTTTAATGTCAATCAGATTTTGGGAATTTGGGAATTTGCGGACCCCGAGGATTTGGGATTTTGGACCATTCCAAACCTACAGAGGGAAAACACAACTGAAATTCTTTGAGGATTTGGGAATTTGTGAACCTGAGGATTTGGGATTTGGGACCATTCCAACCCTACACAGGACTGAAAAACATGACTTAAATTCTGCCGGGATTTGGAAATTTGTGAACCTGAGGATTTGAGATTATTCCAACCCTACTCAGGACTGAAATTCCTCTGGAATTTGGGAATTTGTGAACCTGAGGATTTGAGATTATTCCAACCCTACTCAGGACTGAAATTCCTCTGGAATTTGGGAATTTGTGAACCTCAGGATTTGAGATTATTCCAACCCTGCACAGGACTGAAATTCCTCTGGAATTTGGGAATTTGTGAACCTCAGGATTTGAGATTATTCCAACCCTACTCAGGACTGAAATTCCTCTGGAATTTGGGAATTTGTGAACCTGAGGATTTGAGATTATTCCAACCCTACTCAGGACTGAAATTCCTCTGGAATTTGGGAATTTGTGAACCTCAGGATTTGGGATTTGAGATTATTCCAAACCTACACAGGGAAAAACACAACTGAAATTCCTCTGGGATTTGGGAATTTTATTTGGGACCATTCCAACCCTACATGGGGAAAAATATGACTGAAATTCCCCTAGGATTTGGGAATTTCTGAACTTGAGGATTTGGGACTATTCCAAACCTACACAGGGAAAAACACAACTGAAATTCTTCGAGGATTTGGGATTTTTGACCATTCCTACCCTGCACAGTGAAAAACACAACTGAAATTCCTCTAGAATTTGGGAATTCGATTTGGGACTTTTCCAAACCTACACGGGGGAAAACACAACTGAAATTCCTCTCGGATTTGGGAATTTGTGAACCTGAGATCTTGGGACTATTCCAACCCTACACAGGACTGAAATTCCTCAGGTATTTGGGAATTTGTGACCCTGAGTATTAGAGACCATTCCAAAACGACAGAGGGAAAAACACGACTGAAATTCTTTGAGGATTTGGGAATTTGTAAACCTGAGGATTTGGGATTTTTCCAAAATTACACAGGGAAAAAAACAACTTAAATTCTGCTGGGATTTGGGATTTCGTGACCCTGAGGATTTGAGATTATTCCAACCTTGCACAGGACCGAAATTCCTCTGGGATTTGGGAATTTGTGAACCTGAGGATTTGAGATTTGAGACCATTTGTCAATCAGGATTTGGGAAGTTTTGGACCTGAGGATTTGGGATTTTGGACCATTCCAACCCTACACAGGGAAAAACACGACTTAAATTGTGCCAGGATTTGGAAATTTGTGAACTTGAGGATTTGAGATTATTCCAACCCTACTCAGGACTGAAATTCCTCTGGAATTTGGGAATTTGTGAACCTGAGGATTTGAGATTTGAGACCATTTGTCAATCAGGATTTGGGAAGTTTTGGACCTGAGGATTTGGGATTTGGGACTATTCCAAACCTCCACAGGGAAAAACACAACTTAAATTCTTTGAGGATTTCGGATTTCTGACCATTCCAACCCTACACAGTGAAAAACACACCTGAAATTCCTCTAGAATTTGGGAATTCGATTTGGGACTTTTCCAAACCTGCACAGGGAAAACCACAATGAAATTCCTCTGGGATTTGGAAACTTGTGAACCTGAGGATTTGAGATTATTCCAACCCTACACACAGAAAAACACAACTTAAATTCTTCAAGGATTTGGGAATTTGTGACCCTGTGGATTTGAGACCGTTCCAACCCTACACAGGTCTGAAATTCCTCTGGGATTTGGGAATTTGTGACCCTGAGGATTTGGGATTTGGGACCGTTTGTCAATCAGAATTTGGGAATTTGTGACGCTGAGGATTTTGGACCATTCCAAACGGACCTGACACAACCCCGAGGACACAAACCCTTGGGTTGGCTGTGCCCCGCGGGGTCGGACTGGGGGGATCTCCACGATTCCCTTCCGAGTGCGACCGTTCCACGATTCCCCAAATTCCCCGAATCCCCCAAATTCCCCAAATCCCCCAAATCCCCCGAATTCCCCGAATCCCCCGAATTCCTCGAATTCCCCAAATTCCCCGAATTCCCCAAATCCCCCAAATCCCCCAAATTCCCTGAATCCCCCGAATTCCCCAAATTCCCCGAATTCCCCAAATTCCCTGAATTCCCCAAATCCCCTGAATCCCCCAAATCCCCCAAATTCCCCGAATCCCCCAAATCCCCCGAATTCCCCAATCCCCCAAATCCCCCAGATTCCCCAAATTCCCCGAATTCCCCGAATCCCCCAAATCCCCCGAATTCCCCAATCCCCCGAATCCCCCGAATCCCCCAAATCCCCCGAATCCCCCAAATCCCCCAAATTCCCTGAATCCCTCGAATTCCCCAAATCCCCCAAATTCCCCAAATCCCCCGAATTCCCCAAATTCCCCAAATTCCCCGAATTCCCCGAATCCTCTGAATTCCCCGAATTCCCTGAATCCCCTGAATTCCCCGAATTCCCCGACTTCCCCAAATCCCCCAAATCTCCCAAATTCCCCGAATCCCCCAAATCCCCCAAATTCCCCAAATTCCCCGAATGCCCCGAATGCCCCAAATCCCCTGAATCCCCCAAATCCCCCAAATTCCCTGAATCCCCCGAATCCCCCAAATTCCCCGAATTCCCCAAATCCCCCAAATTCCCCGAATCCCCCAAATTCCCCGAATCCCCCGAATTCCCCGAATCCCCCGAATCCCCCAAATTCCCCAAATTCCCCCAAATCCCCCGAATCCCCCGAATCCCCCGAATTCCCCAAATCCCCCAAATTCCCCAAATCCCCCAAATTCCCCGAATCCCCCGAATCCCCCGAATCTCCCAGTCCCCGCCCTCCGGAGGGCACTTGCCCTGTCGTTCATGGCCTGGTGGCTCAGCGGTGTCCACGCGCTCAGCTCGAGCTGCAGCTTGGGGCCCTCGGCCGTTTTGGGAGGCGCGAACGCCATGGGGACAGAGAGGGACGATCCTCCTGTGGGGCAGAGCAGAACCTTTGTTTTCGTCGGGAAAAATCATTTTAAAAAAGAATCTGATCATTTCCAAGCACGGCGATGACACGAGGAGAAATTATTTGGAATTCACGCGGGGGAAGGTTTTTATTTGGTGCATCCGTGAGGGTGAAGGCCACAAGGAAATGGAGATCCTGGAAGTGTCCAAGGCCAAATTTGGAGCACCCTGGGATGGGGAAGGTGTCCCTGCTCCTTTGTTTTCATGAGGAAAAATAATTCTAAAAAGGAATTTGATGATTTCCGAGTGCGGCGATGACACGAGGAGAAATTATTTAAAATTCACATGGGGGAAGTTTTTATTTTGTGCATAAACAGCATCTGTGAGGGTGAAGGAGGACCCTGGGGTGGGGAAGGTGTCCCTGCTCCTTTGTTTTCATGGGAAAAAAAAATTTAAAAAGGAATCGATGATTTCCAAGCGCGGCAACGACACGAGGACAAATTATTTGAAATTCATGTGAGGGAACATTTCTGTTTTGTGCACCCATGGAATCCATGACGGTGAAGGCCACGAGGAATTGGAATTCCTGGAAGTGTCCAAGGGTTTGGAGCACCCTGGGGTGGGGAAGGTGTCCCTGCTCCTTTGTTTCCATGGGGAAAAATAATTTTAAAAGGAGTTCAATAATTTCCGAGCACGGTGACGACACGAGGAGAAATTATTTGAAATTCACGCTGGGGAAGGTTTTTATTTTTTGCATCCCTGAGGGTGAAGGCCTGAAGGAAGTCCTGGAGGTGTCCGAGGGGTTTGGAGCACCCTGGGATGGGGAAGGTGTCCCTGTTCCTTTGTTTTCATGAGGAAAAATAATTTTTAAAAGGAATTTGTTGATTTCCGAGCGCGGTGATGACACGAGGAGAAATTATTTGAAATTCACACGGGGGAAGGTTTTTATTTGGTGCATCCGTGAGGGTGAAGGCCTGAAGGAAATGGAGATCCTGGAAGTGTCCAAGGCCAAATTTGGAGCACCCTGGGATGGGGAAGGTGTCCCTGCTCCTTTGTTTCCATGGGGAAAACATAATTCTAAAAAGGAATTCAATGATTTCCGAGTGCGGCGATGACACGAGGAGAAATTATTTAAAATTCACATTGAGGGAAGTTTTTATTTTGTGCGTCCACGGCATCTGTGAGGGTGAAGGAGCACCCTGGGGTGGGGAAGGTGTCCCTGCTCCTTTGTTTTCATGGGAAAAAAAAAATTTAAAAAGGAATCGATGATTTCCAAGCGCGGCAACGACGTGAGGACAAATTATTTGAAATTCATGTGAGGGAACATTTCGATTTTGGGCACCCATGGAATCCATGACGGTGAAGGCCACAAGGAATTGGAATTCCTGGAAGTGTCCGAGGGGTTTGGAGCACCCTGGGATGGGGGAAGGTGTCCCTGTTCCTTTGTTTTCATGAGGAAAAATAATTTTAAAAAGGAATTTGATGATTTCCGAGCACGGCGATGACACGAGGAGAAATTATTTGGAATTCACGCAGGGGGAAGATTTTTATTTTGTGCACCCACGGCATTTGTGAGGGTGAAGGAAGTGGAGGTCCTGGAAGCGTCCGAGGGTATTGGAGCACCCTGGGGTGGGGAAGGTGTCTCTGTTCCTTTGTTTTCATGGGGAAAAATAATTTTAAAAGGAATTCAATAATTTCCGAGCGCGGTGACGACACGAGGAGAAATTATTTGAAATTCACACGGGGGAAGGTTTTTATTTTTTGCATCCCTGAGGGTGAAGGCCTGAAGGAAGTCCTGGAGGTGTCCGAGGGGTTTGGAGCACCCTGGGATGGGGAAGGTGTCCCTGTTCCTTTGTTTTCATGAGGAAAAATAATTTTTAAAAGGAATTTGTTGATTTCCGAGCGCGGTGATGACACGAGGAGAAATTATTTGAAATTCACGCGGGGGAAGGTTTTTATTTTGTGCATCCATGAGGGTGAAGGCCACAAGGAAATGGAGATCCTGGAAGTGTCCAAGGCCAAATTTGGAGCACCCTGGGGTGGGGAAGGTGTCCCTGCTCCTTTGTTTCCATGGGGAAAAAATAATCCTAAAAAGGAATTCGATGATTTCTGAGCGCGGTGATGACACGAGGAGAAATTATTTAAAATTCACATGAGGGAAGTTTTTATTTTGTGCGTCCACGGCATCTGTGAGGGTGAAGGAGGACCCTGGGGTGGGGAAGGTGTCCCTGCTCCTTTGTTTTCATGGGAAAAAGAAATTTAAAAAGGAATCGATGATTTCCAAGCACGGCGACGACACGAGGAGAAATTATTTGGAATTCATGTGAGGGGACATTTCTATTTTGTGCACCCATGGAATCCATGACGGTGAAGGCCACAAGGAATTGGAATTCCTGGAAGTGTCCAAGGGTTTGGAGCACCCTGGGATGGGGGAAGGTGTCCCTGTTCTTTGTTTCCATGAGGAAAAATAATTTTAAAAAGGAATTTGTTGATTTCCGAGCACGGCGATGACACGAGGAGAAATTATTTGGAATTCACGGGATTTGGAGCGCCCTGGGATGGGGGAAGGAGTCCCTCCCGGAATGGGATGAGCTTTAAGTTCTTTTCCAACCCAAACCGTTCCGAGATTTTGTGATTTCTCGACAGAACCTCTGCGCCCTGATAAATAATTAATCATTTTCCCATCATTTCTTGCCCAAACATAGGAAAAGGATTTTTTTTTCCCCTCCATCTTCTTTCCCTTCCAATTTCCAGTCTGGAGCCTTAAGCTGCAGCAGCCTCAAAACCAAATAATTTCTTTCCTACATTAAAAAAAAATCTCCGTTCCCTGCGTGTAATTATCAGGCTTTTTCTTTTTTTTTTTTTTTTTTTTGTAAATACCTCAGATCACTTTAAAGCTTCACGGTGGCGGGATGGATAATGGGATTTTTGGGACAAAAAAAAGGCAAATCCATGAATTCAATCCCATGTTGTGTTACCAGCCTGTCCTGAACCCAAAAACATCCAAACCCACCCAGAAAAAAGGACTTTTGGGGGTTCTCTCCGAGCCCTGCTCCTCACCCAGACAAAATTCCTCTCTATTTTGTCAAAATTTTGTCAAGAATTCCTCTGAAATAAAGAGGAATTAAATATTTGAGGAATAGATATTTGAGGAATAACTATTTGAGGAATAAATATCTGAGGAATAAATATCTGAGGAATAAATTCCTCCAAATCCACTGCAGGATCTGCCTGGGCACATCTCTTTTCTGCTTAATTTCCCTTCCTCCCTTTCCTAATTTCAGAATTCCTAATTACAGAATCGAAGAAACACGAAGGAAAAAAAATTGAAAAACGCGTTGCCTTTTCCCCTCCGCGCTCAGGAAGTAAATTCATTCCAAAAACCTTAGTTCTTTCTCCTTTTTTGGGGTCAGAAATCCTAAAATAAAATAAAATAAAATAAAATAAAATAAAATAAAATAAAATAAAATAAAATAAAATAAAATAAAATAAAATAAAATAAAATAAAATAAAATAAAATAAAATAAAATAAAATAAAATAAAATAAAATAAAATAAAATAAAATTTGCCTTCCCGCGGAGAAGAACTCGCCGTGGTTTCACACCCGCGCTCGGACAAAGCCGAAACTTTCCGTGGGAGGATTTGGGCGGATTTGGGATCGTTGTTTTTTGTTTGCTTTCCTGCATTTCGATGCCCAGAAACAACTCCGCTGCCAAAAAAACAGGTTTGGGCACCTGGGTCCTGTTTATTTTTATTTCAGGGACAACCTTCTCCATTAGTCACAAACCCAACCCTGACTCCCTGTCCTGGTTTTCCATGGTTTTCTCGGTCACATTCCCAAAGCTCTTCCGGAGCTTTCCGTGCCAAAAATGGGGCTCGGGATTTGGGAAAATCTGCCCAAAATGTCCTGGTGAGGAGAAGTGGAGGGGCAGGAGTGGATTTTTCTCTTGATGTAGGACCTGAGGGGAAGGCTGGAGATGAGTCAGGAGAGGCTCAGGGTGGATTTAGGGTTTGGGGAAAAGGTTCTTCCCTCGGAGGGGGAACGGAACAGCTCCCCAGGGAATGGGGATGTTCCCAAGGGTGACAGAGCTCCGGGAATGTTTGGGATTTGGGATTTGGGATTTGGGATTTTTGGGGTGTCTGTGCAGGGCTGGGGCTGGATTGGTTGTGGGTCACAGGGAGAAGTGACATTCCCAAGGGTGACAAAGCTCCGGGAGTGTTTGGGATTTGGGATTTGGGATTTGGGATTTTTGGGGTGTCTGTGCAGGGCTGGGGTTGGATTGGTTGTGGGTCACGTGGAGAAGTGACATTCCCAAGGGTGACAAAGCTCCGGGAGAGTTTGGGATTTGGGATTTGGGATTTTTGGGGTGTCTGTGCAGGGCTGGGGTTGGATTTGATCATCCTGGGCGGGTCCCTTCCAACCCAGGGGATTGTTTGATTTTGTGATTTTTGGGAACCGCACCTTGTTGGTGCTCCCCAGGGGATGGTGACATTCCCAAGGCTGCTGGAGCTCCAGGAGAGTTTGGGATTTGGGATCGTTGGGATCATTGGGATCATTGGGATGTCTGTGCAGGGTTGGGGTTGGATTTGATCACCCTGGGGGTGTTTTCCAACCCGTGGCATTCCGTGATTTTGTGATTTTCAGGAATGTGCCTTGTTGGTGCTCCCAAGGAATGGAGACATTCCCAAGGCTGGCAGAGCTCCGGGATTTGGGTTTTGGGATCGTTGGGATTGTTGGGGTGTCTGTGCAGGGCTGGGCTTGGATCAATGATCCTCGTGGGTCACATGGAGAAGTGACATTCCCCAAAGGCCACCAGAGCTCCGGGAGAGTTTGGATTTGGGATTTGGGATCTTTGGGGTGTCTGTGCAGGGCTGGGGTTGGATTTGATCATCCTGGGGGTCTCTTCCAACGCGGGACATTCCGTGGGTTTTTGATTTTCGGGAATGTGCCTTGTTGGTGCTCCCCAGGGAATGGAGACATTCCCAAGGCTGACAGCGCTCCGGGAGCACTGGGATTTGGGATTTGGGATTTGGGATTTGGGATTTGGGGTTGTTGGGGTGTCTGTGGAGGGCTGGGGTTTGATTTGATGGCCCTTGTGGGTCACATGGAGAAGTGACATTCCCAAGGATGACAGAGCTCCGGGAGCGTTTGGATTTGGGATTTGGGATTTGGGATTTGGGATTTGGGATTTGGGATCGCTGGGTTGTCTGTGCAGGGTTGAGGTTGGATCGATGTCACTTGGGTGTCATGTGGAGAAGCGACATTCCCAAGGTTGTCGGAACCTTTGGGATTTGGGATTTTTGGGGTGTCTGTGCAGGGTTGGGGTTAGATCGATGGTCCTTGTGGGTCACATGGAGAAGTGACATTCCCAAGGCTGCCAGAGCTCCAGGAATGTTTGGATTTGGGATTTGGGATTGTTGGGGTGTCTGTGGAGGTTTGGGGTTGGATCGATGGTCCTTGTGGGTCACGTGGAGAAGTGACATTCCCAAGGATGACAGAGCTCCGGGAGCGTTTGGATTCGGGATTTGGATTTGGGATTTGGGATTTGGGATTTGGGATTTGGGATTTGGGATTTGGGATTTGGGATCATGGAGTGCCTGTGCAGGGCTGGGTTTGGATCGGTGGCCCTTGTGGGTCACATGGAGATGTGACATTCCCAAGGATTACAAAGCTCTGGGAGCATGTGGATTTGGGATTTGGGATTTTTGGGGTGTCTGTGGAGGGTTGGGGTTGGATTTGATGACACTTGTGGGTCACATGGAGAAGTGACATTCCCAAGGCTGCCCAGGCTGGGCTCGATGTGCATTTCCTGACCTTCCTCAGAGGCTGCGGCTCAGGGAGCTCATCCACGGAATGCTCTGGGTGGGAAAGGACCTTAAAGATCACCCAGTGCCACCCCTGCCAGGACAGGGACACCTCCCACTGTCCCAAGGTGCCCCAAGCCCTGCCCAGCCTGGCCTGGGACATTCCAGGGACCCAGGGGCAGCCACAGCTCCCCTGGGAATTCCATCCCAGCCCCTCCCCACCCTCCCAGGGAACAATTCCTTCCCCAAATCTCCACTTTTCCAGGCAGAAGCCATTCCCTGTGTCCTGTCCCTCCGTCCCTTGTCCCCAGTCCCTCTCCAGCTCTCCTGGAGCTCTCCCTGGAGCCTTCTCCTCCCCAGGTGAGCACCCCCAGCTCTCCGTGGGCTCCTCAGGAAAATCGGGAACGCCGCGCCGAGCTGGGAGTCGCAATTTCCCTCCGCGGGAGTTGTTATCGCCAGCCCGCGCTGCCCAAAATAACATTCCAGAGATGGCTCAGCCTGTTCTTCCTGTGCCCAGGGATGGAATTCGGAGAGCTCAGGTGATTCCAAAAACATTCCAAGAGACGTGAGGGGGAGGGTTAGCAAGATTTGAGACTTAAATAGACAGCGGGAAAATGTCGGTTTGCTGCCCAAAAGGAAAATCGGAGAAATTTTGTCGTCGTGTCATTTGAGACACAATGACAAAAAAAAAAAATTCTCTATTATTGCTCTAAAAAAATGAAATTAAAAGCTTTGAGGCATGAGGACAAATAAAAAATTATCTATTATTGCTGTAAAAAATGAAAAGGAGACGTAGGAGCAGGAAAATCGATACCGGGAAAATGTTGGTTCGCTGCCCAAAAGGAAAATTGGAGAAATTTTGTCATTGTGTCGTTTGAGACACGATGACAAAAAAAATTATCTATTATCACTCTAAAAAAATTAAATGAAAAGCTTTGAGACGATGACCAAAAAAAAAAAAAAATTATCAACTATTGACTAAAAGAATCAAGCCTTAAATAGACATTGGGAAAATGTCAGTTTGCTGCCCAAAAGGAAAAAATTTGAGAAGTTTTGTCATCGTGTCATTTGAGATATGATGACCAAAAAAAAAGTTATTTATTTTTGCTCTAAAAAAAATGAAATTAAAAGCTTTGAGACGTGATGACAAAAAAAAAAAGTTATCTATTACCGCTCAAAAAAAATGAAATGGAGATGTAGGAGGAGGAAAATCGATATTGGGAAAATGTTGGTTCGCTGCCCAAAAGGAAAATTGGAGAAATTTTGTCATTGTGTCGTTTGAGACATGATGACAAAAAAAAATTATCTATTACTGCTCAAAAAAAATGAAATGGAGATGTAGGAGGAGGAAAATTGATATTGGGAAAATGTTGGTTTGCTGCCCAAAAGGAAAATTTGAGAAATTTTGACATCATGACATTTGAGATATGATGACCAAAAAAAAAAAAATTACCTATTATTGCTGTAAAAAAATGAAATGGAGATGTAGGAGCAGGAATTGTAAATATCAAACTAAAAGAATTGAGCCTTAAATCGACATCAGGAAAATGTTGGTTTGCTGCCCAAAAGGAAAATTTGAGAAATGATGACCAAAAAAATATCTATTATCGCTCTAAAGAAATGAAACGAAAAGCTTTGAGACATGATTACAAAAAAAAAATTATCTATTATTGCTCTAAAAAATGAAATGGAGATGCAGGCGCAGGTGGCAGGTATTGTAAATATCAGACTAAAAGAGGTTTGGGGAAAAAAACCCAAATTTTGTGAGTTTATAGAGGGTTAAAAAGAGGAAAATGCCTCGGTTGGTACAGGCAGAGTCCCTGGGAATGTTCACAGTTGGGATGGGAGGGTCCAAGAAATTTGGAATTTTGGAGATGTGGGAAGGAGGCACAGAATTTCCTGGGGCAGGAGGCAACAGCAAGAGAATTTCACTCAGAAACCTCCGGAAACACTTCCAGTACAAACTGGAATTCAAAAATTGTTTAAAAACCAAGAGATTCCACTGAGAAAAGCTCAAAAATTCACAATAATCACATCTCACTAACTAGGGGTGGTGGAATAATTTCCTTTATCTGAGCTTAACCATACTCAAAACAGCTCCCGCAGAAGCAGAAACGCTTTTTTAACTTTTTTTTTACCACATCTCCACAGAAATAAAGCCTTTGCGGTGCACAGAGCCACAAAGGCTTTATTTTATTGTTTCTCTAATCCTATCGCTCTGTGTGGAAACTGAGGTGCAGCAGAGGAGTTCGGCTGGGAATAAATTCAGAATTCAGAAATTCCGGAATTTTACTGGATCGACCTCAGGCTGAGGCAGGAGAGCGATTTTAATTGTGAATTATTGCGGAGACAGCGATGGGAGAAAGGCTTTGAGCAGTGTGGGTGCAGAGAGTGGATTGAGAAGGAGCTGGGGCTGAAATCAATAAAATAAATAAAAAAAAAAAAAGCAAGGCCAGGACTTGTCCATGATTCCAATGTGAATTCCTGAGCTGATATTGTTCGTGTGACACCTTTGTTCCCTGTCCCCTTCCCCTCCGTTATTGGAGAATCCTCTCAGGAGTCACGGATTGGGAGAAGAGATCAGCAAGGCCAAAGCCACCACCAAAAAGTGTCCTCGGGTGCCATGTCCTCGTGGCTTGGGGACAGTCCCAGGGATGGCGACTGCACTGCTCTGGGACAGTTCCAATCCTGACCACCCGAAATTCCAACCTGAGCCTGCCAAACCTGCCACCAAAAAGTGTCCTCGGGTGTCACGTCCTCGTGGCTTGGGGACAGTCCTAGGATGGCGATTCTGCTGCTCCTGGGGCAATTCCAATCCTGACCACCCGAAATTCCAACCTGAGCCTGCCAAACCTGCCACCAAACCTTGTCCTCGGGTGCCATGTCCTTGTGACCTTGGGACAGCCCTGGGGATGGCAATTCCGCTGCCCCCAGAGCAGTTCCAAAGCCTGACCACCCGAAATTCCAACCTGAGCCTGCCAAACCTGCCACCAAACCTTGTCCTCGGGTGCCGTGTCCTCGTGGCTTGGGGACAGTCCCAGGGATGGTGACTGCACTGCTCCTGGGGCAGTTCCAATCCTGACCACCCGAAATTCCAACCTGAGCCTGCCAAACATGCCACCAAAAAGTGTCCTTGGGTGTTGTGTCCTCGTGGCTTGGGGACAGTCCTAGGATGGTGATTCTGCTGCTCCTGGGACAGTTCCAATCCTGACCACCCGAAATTCCAACCTGAGCCTGCCAATCTGCCACCAAACCTTGTCCTCAGGTGTCGTGTCCTCGTGGCTTGGGGACAGTCCTAGGATGGCGATTCTGCTGCTCCTGGGGCAGTTCCAATCCTGACCACCCGAAATTCCAACCTGGGCCTGCCAAATCCACCACCAAACCTTGTCCTCGGGTGTCACGTCCTCGTGGCTTGGGGACAGTCCCAGGGATGGCAATTCTGCTGCTCCCGGGGCAGTTCCAATCCTGACCACCCGAAATTCCAACCTGAGCCTGCCTGGCACAGCCTGAGGCCGTTCCCTCCATCCTGTCCCTGTTCCATGTGGCTGTCCCCTCCTGGCAGGAGCTGTGCAGAGCCAAAGGTTCCCCTGAGCCTCCTGTTCTCCAGGCTGAGCCCCCCCAGCTCCCTCAGCCCTTCCCCAGCTCCGTTCCCTTCCCTGGACTCACTCCAGCCTCTCCATGTCCTTCTTGTCCCAGAACTGTCCCCAGCACTGGAGGTGCCCCAGCAGTGCCAGCACAGGGGACAGGCACTGCCCTGGCCCTGCTGCCACCCCAGAGCTGGGACAGCCCAGGTGCCATCGCCCTCTTTGCCCACCTGGGCACGTGATCAGCCACCTCCCCCAGCTGCTTTTCCCCCCAGCCCCTTCCCCTGGCAGCGACAGGAGTGGCTGAGCATGGCAGAGCTCAGGTGAGCTCTTGGGGCTCCAGACCCTTCCCCGGCTCTGTTCCCTTCCCTGGACTCGCTCCAGCCCCTCCATGTCCTTCTTGTCCCAGAGCTGTCCCCAGCCCTGGAGGTGCCCCAGCAGTGCCAGCACAGGGGACAGGCACTGCCCTGGCCCTGCTGCCACCCCCGAGCTGGGACAGCCCGGGTGCCATTGGCCTCTTTGCCCACCTGGGCACACCTGTCCGCGGGGACCGATCCCGTCCCGCACTGCAAACTTTGGGGACATCGCCGCACGGCGCTCCCGCGCACACCGGGGCTTCCGTCGCCCTCCCGCATCCCTTCACATTCCCCGCGGAGTTCGTGTCACCTCCCGCCGTGTCCCAAGCGTTTGTGTCCCCGCCCCGCCGTGCCACGTTGCGTTTGTCCCCCCGTGAGGACCCTCCACACCCGCGGTGTCCCTCAGCGTGTCCCCTCGTGTCCCACCGCAGTGACGCCCCCTCCGCACGCTCTCCCAGGGGTCCCGTGTCCCCCGTGTCCCCCCGTGTCCCCCGTGCCCCCCCGTGTCCCCCCGTGTCCCCCCATGTCTTCCGTGTCCCCCGTGTCCCCCGTGTCCCCCCGTGTCCCCCCGTGTCCCCCGTGTCCCCCGTGTCCCCCCGTGTCCCCCCGAGTCCCCAGTGTCCCCCCGAGTCCCCTCACCTTCCTCCTTCCTCCTGCGGACACCTCCTCCTCCTCTTCCTCCTCCCCGCGGTCCGCATCCCGTCGCTATGGCAACCCCGGGGGGCGGAGCCAGCCAATCAGCTCCCGCCTCCTCCTCCCGCCCCTCCGCATCCCGTCTCCATGACAACCCCGGGGGGCGCCACCCAATCAGAGCCCCCCAGCGGGGTCAGAGCGGCCTGCGGTTCCGATCTACCTAGCAACCAGCCCGGCGCCTTCTGATTGGCTGTGCTGCAGAGAGTGGGCGGGGCTTTGTTGCGCGGGGGGCGTGGCCGCGCGCGGCGGAGGGGCGTGGTCCCGCGGGGGCGTGGCCGGGCGCTGCCGCCGCCAGGCGAGCGCGGGGCGCGCGCGGGAGCGTGAGGGCGGCGGAGCCGAGCAGGTAACGGAGCCATGGCGGGGCCGCGGCGCTGCCTCCGGGGCTCCTTCCGCCCGCTCGGGGCTCACGGTGCGGGCGGAGCCGCGGCCGTGCGGCCCTGCGGCCAGCGGAGCGCAGCGCAGCGCAGGGGCGGGGGATGCCGTGCTGCGCTCGGCGGGCGGGCGGAGGGAGCACGGGGGGTGCCGGTGCTGAGGGCCGGGGGGTGCTGAGGGCCGGGGGGTGCTGAGGGCCGGGGGTGCTGAGGGCCGGGGGGTGCTGAGGGCCGGGGGGTGCTGAGGGCCGGGGGTGCTGAGGGCCGGGGGGTGCTGAGGGCTCGGTGGTGCTGAGGGCCGGGGGGTGCTGAGGGCCGGGGGTGCTGAGGGCCGGGGGGTGCTGAGGGCTCGGTGGTGCTGAGGGCCGGGGGCTGCTGAGGGCTCGGTGGTGCTGAGGGCCGGGGGGTGCTGAGGGCTCGGTGGTGCTGAGGGCCCGGTGGTGCTGAGGGCCCGGGGGTGCTGGGGGCTCGGTGGTGCTGAGGGCCGGGGGGTGCTGAGGGCCGGGGGGTGCTGAGGGCCGGGTGCTGCTGAGGGCAGGGGGGTGCTGAGGGCCCGGTGGTGCTGAGGGCCGGGGGGTGCTGAGGGCTCGGTGGTGCTGAGGGCCGGGGGGTGCTGAGGGCCGGGGGGTGCTGAGGGCCGGGGGGTGCTGAGGGCCGGGGGGTGCCGGTGCTGAGGGCCGGATGGTGCTGAGGGCCGGGTGCTGCTGAGGGCAGGGGGGTGCTGAGGGCCCGGTGGTGCTGAGGGCCGGAGGATGCTGAGGGCCGGGGGGTGCTGAGGGCCGGATGGTGCTGAGGGCTCGGTGGTGCTGAGGGCCCGGTGGTGCTGAGGGCCGGAGGATGCTGAGGGCCGGGGGGTGCTGAGGGCCGGGGGCTGCTGAGGGCCGGGGGGTGCTGGATCCGCGGCCTGCCCCTCCTGCGGGGCTGTGGGCGCCGGGCCCGGGCTGCCCCCGTGCCGTAGTGCGGTACCGAGGCCCCGGGGGAGGGATGCGGGTGCCTCAGCCTCCCGGGGCCGGGGCTCGGCGGCTGCCGGCGCTGTCCGTGCGCTGCCCGAGCCCTTCGGGAGCTCCGATCCGCGATCCCAGAGGATGCTGCTCCGCCGCTGCACTTGCTCCTCTGCCTTTCCACAAGGGATGCCGGCTCGGGCGGCAGCCTGCCTGCTTCCCATCGCGGGGAACGGAGCATTTCCCTGCCCGGCCCTTCCCGTGGAATATGAGCTCGGGGAGAGCGGTGCTAGACCTGTCCCTCCCTATCTACCGAGTGCATCCCCGCCCGTGCAAGTCGGTGAGCTTTAAAGCCCCTCCGACCCAAACCATTCGGTGAATCTTGGAAAATCCCCCCGGGATTGCTTCTGCCTTTCCATGCTCGCTGATTGAGGCGGAGGATGTGGGGGATTGTGGTGCGGCTGTCCCTCAAGGCGGAGCACCAGTGGAGCGCAGCAGCGCCGGAGTTTCTTTCCCACTGAGTAATTAAAATGGAGTTGGGAGAATAATGTATTCTCCTTTTGTGCCTCGGTGTGGGTGGGAATGGTTTGGGGAAGCGCTGGCACTGCTCTTGTGCAGGGAGTGAGTTCCTCTCCTTTCTCCGGGGTCAGGAATGGCTGAGGTGATGTTTTCCTCTCCTCCTGGAGGAGTTTGTTGGTTTTTCTCGCCATTTCTCCGAGGCAGATCGCAGGGGATTAATCCCCCTGAATCTTTGCTTTCTAAAGTCTGATGAGTTTGGTTTTTTTTTTTCCTCATTGTTCCCCTCTCATTGCTCCCTTAGGAACTTTGAAATTCGCTTTGGAAAAAAATTCCTTGTGAGAATCAGCCCTTTCTCCTCACGATTTTCCCCGTTTATAATAATTGCCTGTGCATGCCTTAATTAATCCTTTCCAGCAAGAATCGGATGGGCTCCTCCTAAATCATGTAAAAAAAAAATCCTCCTGATAAATAATGTAAAAATCCACAGCCACACCAACAAACTACTCCTTTTGCCTGAATTTTATTAGCGCTGCTCGTGGTGCAAGGGGAGGCCTCCCCTCCTCTTTTATCCGCGGTGTCATCGAAAGTGTTTTGTTTTTCTGTACACATGAAAATAACCACAACACCTCCTGTGCAGAGGCTTGACAAAGAGTGCACAAACTGGATCTGTGGTAAGAAGCTCTCCCGACACCCAGGATTGCTTATTACAGCACCCATCTGTCTGCACTAATTAATAGATCATCCCCGGGCTCGTTTGCAAAGCTTGGGGTCTCCTTTCGCAATGAGATGGTTCTTTTTTTTGCCTCCTTTCTCCCGGATTTATTTAATTTTTTTCCCCACTGGATGGCCAGGCTGTGTATTTGGATGTGCTTTTCTGTCTCTTGAAATTCTTAATTTTTTTTATGGTACTGTGAGGAATATCTTGAACATAAAATGGCAAAGTCCTGAAAGGACACAATTTTTTTTTCTGCTTTTTGCATATTTTTTTTTTATGGCTTATTGAGTCTTTGTTTTCGCACGTTTCCTTCAGTTTGAGGTTGTTGGGAAGGCAGAGGATAGGTGGATGTGTGTGAATCGTGTTTTGTACATCATTAATTTGATTTCTGTGGAGCATTCTTGGAGTTTTTCCCAAGACTGCAGATCCTGACCTGGATTCGCCCAACGTTTGTGGTGCAGACTTCAGCTGCAGTTCATCCCAGGTTGCTTCTGAACCTTTTTTGTGAAGGTTTTTTTACGAATTGCTGCGATTCCAGCGAGCAAAAAAAGTCACTTGCTCATCCACACTGTGAGGTGACCTCACCCAAATTAGGGAATAGAGCCTTTTGGAGTTGATTCAGGAGAAATAGAAAAAAAATCACAAATCCAGAGTTGTGGAGATGATAAAAAAATCAAAAAGTGGTGGTTTTTTTATGAATTTGAGGAAATGTTCTTCAAATGTTAAACACAAAGTAATGGATTCCATGGGGATTGTACAAGATGGGGTCAGGGACTGGTTTGGGTTGGAATGAACCATTTATTTCTGCCAGGGAAGGGCACCAAACTGAGCAGGAATTGTTTTTATTTCTGTTTAACCTGCTCAGGAGGTGGGGATGTGCAGAAAGTGTTATCACACCTCAGTTCCAGCGAGCGAAAAGCGTCACTGCAAGGTGACCTCACCCAAATTAGGGAACGCAACCTTTTGGAATTGATTCAGGAGAAACAGAAAAAAAATCACGAATCCAGAGTTCTGGAGATGATAAAAATCTCAAAAAGTGTTTGGGTTTTTTTCTGAATTTGAGGAAATGTTCCTAAAATGTTCATCCCAAAGGAACGGATTCCAAGGGGATTGTACAAGATGGGGTCAGGGACTGGTTTGGGTTGGAATGAACCATTTATTTCCAATCTTTCCACCTGGGAAGTGCACCAAACTGAGCAGGAATTGTTTTTATTTCTGTTTAACCTGCTCAGGAGGTGGGGATGTGCAGAAAGTGTTATCACACCTCAGTTCCAGCAAGCGAAAAATGTCACTGCAAGGTGACCTCACCCAAATTAGGGAATGCAAACTTCTGGAGTTGGTTTAGGAAAAACAGAAAAAAAATCACGAATCCAGAGTTCTGGAGATGATAAAAAAATTCAAAAGACTTCTTATTTTCTGAGTTTAAGGGAATGTTATTGAGATGTTAAACGCAAAGGAATGGATTCCAAGGGGATTGTACAAGATGGGGGCAGGGACTGGTTTGGGTTGGAATGAACCATTTATTTCCAATCTTTCCGCCAGGGAAGTGCACAAACCTGAGCAGGAATTGTTTTTATTTCTGTTTAACCTGCTCAGGAGGAGGGGATGTGCAGAAAGTGTTATCACACCTCAGTTCCAGCGAGCAAATAACGTCACTGCAAGGTGACCTCACCCAAATTAGGGAACGCAACCTTTTGGAATTGATTCAGGAGAAACAGAGAAAAAATTGTGAATCCAGAGTTGTGGAGATGATAAAAAACTCAAAAAGTGGTGGTTTTTTTATGAATTTGAGGAAATATTCTTAAAACGTTAAGCGCAAAGGAACGGATTCCAAAGAGAATGTAACAAGATGGGATCAGGGACTGGTTTGGGTTGGAATGAACCATTTATTTCTGCCAGGGAAGGGCACAGAACTGAGCAGGAATTGTTTTTATTTCTGTTTAAGCTGCTCAGGAGGAGGGGATGTGCAGAAAGGCTCCAGGCTCAGCTGATGGGCACAGTTCCGCTCTCCGTTTCTTTTCAGAATTACCAAATTGTCCAAAAGTCAGTCTGAGAAATGGCATTTCCTAAATCCGAAGGACACAACTTTTCGAGTTCATATCCACCTGAAATCAGCCTAAAATCAGCTGTGGCTACACATGACATATCTTAGAGATTGTGGCTGATTTGGCTCTTTTAACTCAGCGTTAAAATGTTAAATCTCTCTCTTCACGGCTGAGATTTGAGCTGTGTTGGTTCTACCACTTCAGGTGTGTAGGTAGTTCTCTTCTCTGCCTTTTTTCCTTTTTTTTTTTTTGGCCATATTTTGTTTTTCCCAAATTTGGAACTTCTCCTATTTCTATTTTTTCACCGTTTCAATGCTGCCTCAGTCACGGCTTGGCCATATTTTGGCCATATTTTGTTTTTGGCCATATTTTGTTTTTTGGCCATATTTTGTTTTTCCCAGATTTAGAACTTCACCTGTTTCTACCTTTTCACTGTTTCAGTGCTGCCTCAGCCACAGCTTGGCCATATTTTGTTTTTTGGCCATATTTTGTTTTTCCCAAATTTAGAATTTCTCCTTTTTCTATTTTTTCACTGTTTCAGTGCTGCCTCAGCCACAGCTTGGCCATATTTTGGCCATATTTTGTTTTTGGCCATATTTTGTTTTTTGGCCATATTTTGTTTTTCCCAAATTTAAAACTTCTCCTATTTCTATTTTTTCGCCTTTTCGGTGCTGCCTCAGCCACGGCTTGGCCATATTTTGTTTTTTGGCCATATTTTGTTTTTCCCAAATTTAGAACTTCTCCTATTTCTATTTTCTCACCATTTCAGTGCTGCCTCAGCCACAGCTTGGCCATATTTTGGCCATATTTTGTTTTTGGCCATATTTTGTTTTTTGGCCATATTTTGTTTTTCCCAAATTTAGAACTTCCCCTATTTCTATTTTTTTCGCTGTTTTGGTGCTGCCTCAGCCACGGCTTGGCCATATTTTGTTTTTTGGCCATATTTTGTTTTTGGCCATATTTTGTTTTTTGGCCATATTTTGTTTTTGGCCATATTTTGTTTTTTTGCCATATTTTGTTTTTCCCAAATTTAGAACTTCTCCTATTTCTATTTTTTCACCGTTTCAATGCTGCCTCAGCCACAGCTTCGCCGCCAATCCCCGTGAGAGAGAAAAGCAGCGAGTTGTCAATAAACCGAATTTAACGCGGTTATCTTTAGCATCTCAGCCTTTTTTTTTTCCTCTTTTCATGTTTGTTTTTAACCATCCTGTCTTCAAAAAAAGCTCCAGCCAAACCCTTCCCCTCTCACGGCACTCCGGAATTGTTTAGGTTGGAAGGAAGCTCTCGAGATTATCCAGTCCAACCCACAAATTTAATTTTTTCTGACCGTGAGATGGGCCTGTGTAAATAAAAACATGAGTAAAAAATTAAATCTTTCCCATCTCTCGCTGTGTTCGCGTTAGGGAGAGAGGAAAAGCTTTTTCCCAGGAAAAGCTCCGTTCTCTGAGGATTGGGAGTCTGTCCAGAGTTGTGCTTTTGGAGGACTTGGGGTTTTTCTAAATTTCTTTTTAGATGATAATTCGCTTTAAGGCAGCTGGTTGGAGACCGAATTTTGCAAATTTTACCGTTTTACGACTGAATTGTCACTAAAAATGGTTTTTTTTTGTACTCTTGGGGCTCTGTGAGATTTTCCCACCTCCCATTTCCGAGTTTCTCCAGTGGATGAGCACAAACTGCTGAGAAAACACAGATCCAGCCCCAGGGAGCGATTCCTGTTTAAATTAGGAGTGATTCCCATTTAAATTAGGAGCGATTCCCATTTAAATTAGGAGCAATTCCTATTTAAATTAGGAGCGATTCCTATTTAAATTAGGAGCAATTCCTGTTTAAATTAGGAGCGATTCCCATTTAAATTAGGAGCAATTCCTGTTTAAATTAGGAGCGATTCCCATTTAAATTAGGAGCAATTCCCATTTAAATTAGGAGCCATTCCCATTTAAATTAGGAGTGATTCCCATTTAAATTAGGAGCGATTCCCATTTAAATTAGGAGCGATTCCTGTTTAAATTAGGAGCGATTCCTATTTAAATTAGGAGCAATTCCCATTTAAATTAGGAGCGATTCCTGTTTAAATTAGGAGCGATTCCTGTTTAAATTAGGAACAATTCCCATTTAAATTAGGCGCGATTCCCATTTAAATCAGGAGCAATACCCATTTAAATCAGGAGCGATTCCTGTTTAAATTAGGAGCGATTCCTATTTAAATTAGGAGCGATTCCTGTTTAAATTAGGAGCGATTCCCGTTTAAATTAGGAGCGATTCCTATTTAAATTAGGAGCGATTCCTATTTAAATTAGGAGCGATTCCTATTTAAATTAGGAGCGATTCCCGTTTAAATTAGGAGCGATTCCTGTTTAAATTAGGAGCGATTCCTGTTTAAATTAGGAGCGATTCCCATTTAAATCAGCTCCACGGATGGTGGAACTGGCACAGCAACCCCAAAATTCCCCTCTTCAGCGAAAGGGCCGACCCTCCGCTGCCAGGATGGGTTCTGGAGAGGAGGATGGATGCGATTAAAATAGCAAAAAAAAAAAAAAATCCGATTCAAATGCCCCATTTGAGCCCAAAGCGTGACGCAGCTCGTGGGGCAGGCCGGTGGCGAGCCGGGACTTGTGGGGTTGGTGACGAGGAGTGGTTTTGTTTTTGTTTTATAATTATTCCTCGGGAGTTAACGAGGCCGCGCAGGGGAGGAGATGCTATCGCCGTGAGCGGAGGTGCTGAGTCACAAAGAGCCTGGTTTCAGTGCGGTCGGGTTGAAAGTGTGGGGTTTTCTAAAAATATTCCCTCATCGTTAATGGGATCCCCTGTTCTCGTCATTTCTGGGTGGAGTCTTACCGCGTCCCAGCTCTTCTTCCGTCTTCCGTTTAATTCTTCCATTCAGCCCTTCCGTCTTCCGTTCAGTTCTTCATTCAGTCCTTCTATTTTCCATTCAATTCTTCCCTTCAGTCCTTCCGTCTTCCATTCAATTCTCCATTTGGTCCTTCCAACTTCCGTTCAATCCTTCCCTTCAGTCCTTCCATCTCCTGTTCAGTTCTTCCATTCAGCTCTTCCGTCTTCCATTGAGTTCTTCATTCAGTCCTTCTATTTTCCATTCAATTCTTCCCTTCAGTCCTTCCATCTTCCATTCAATTCTCCATTTGGTCCTTCCAACTTCCGTTCAATCCTTCCCTTCAGTCCTTCCATCTCCTGTTCAGTTCTTCCATTCGGTCCTTCCATCTTCCATTTAATTCTTCCATTCAGTCTTTCTGTCTTCTACGCAATTCTCCATTCAGTCCTTCCGTCTCCTGCTCAATGCTTCCCTTCAGTCCTTCCATCTTCCACTCAATGCTTCCATTCGGTCCTTCCATTTTCCATTCTATTTTTCCATTTAGTCCTTCCATCTTCAATTCTTCCGTTCTATTCTTTCATCTTCCATTGCATTCTTCCATTCAATCCTTCCATCTGCTGTTCTATTTTTCCATTCAGTCCTTCCATCTTCAATTCTTCTGTTCTTCCATCTTCCATTTAATTCTTCCATTCAGTCCTTCCATCTTCTGTTCAATTCTTCCATTCGGTCCTTCCATCTTCCATTCTATTCTTCCATTCAGTCCTTCCAACTTCTGTTCAATCCATTCGGTCCTTCCATCTTCCATTGTATTCTTCCATTTAGTCCTTCCTTCTTCCATTCTATTTTTCCATTTAGTCCTTCCTTCTTCCATTCTGTTCTTCCATCTTCCACTCAATCCTTCCATTCGGTACTTCTGTCTTCCATTCTATTCTTCCATTCAGTCCTTCCGTCTTCCATTCTGTTTTTCCATTTAGTCCTTCCATCTTCAATTCTACCGTTCTATTCTTTCATCTTCCATTATATTCTTCCATTCAATCCTTCCATCTGCTGTTCTATTTTTCCATTCAGTCCTTCCATCTTCCGTTCAATTCTTCCATTCGGTCTTTCCATCTTCCATTCTATTCTTCCATTCAGTCCTTCCAATTTCTGTTCAATCCATTCGGTCCTTCCATCTTCAATTCTTCTGTTCTGTTCTTCCATCTTCCATTGTATTCTTCCATTCAATCCTTCCATCTACTGTTCTATTTTTCCATTCAGTCCTTCCATCTTCCATTCAATTCTTCCATTCAGTCTTTCCATCTTCCATTCTATTCTTCCATTCAATCCTTCCAATTTCTGTTCAATCCATTCGGTCCTTCCATCTTCTATTCTATTCTTCCATTCAGTCCTTCCATCTTCCATTCTGTTTTTCCATTTAGTCCTTCCTTCTTCCATTCTGTTCTTCCATCTTCCACTCAATCCTTCCATTCGGTCCTTCCATCTTCAATTCTTCCGTTCTATTCTTTCATCTTCCATTGTATTCTTCCATTCAATCCTTCCATCTGCTGTTCTATTTTTCCATTCAGTCCTTCCATCTTCCGTTCAATTCTTCCATTCGGTCCTTCCATCTTCAATTCTTCTGTTCTGTTCTTCCATCTTCCATTGTATTCTTCCATTCAATCCTTCCATCTACTGTTCTGTTTTTCCATTCAGTCCTTCCATCTTCAATTCTTCCGTTCTATTCTTTCATCTTCCATTGTATTCTTCCATTCAGTCCTTCCATCTTCCATTCTATTTTTCCATTCAGTCCTTCCATCTTCAATTCTTCTGTTCTGTTCTTCCATCTTCCATTTAATTCTTCCATTCGGTCCTTCCATCTTCCATTCTGTTTTTCCATTTAGTCCTTCCATCTTCCATTCAGTCCTTCCATTCGGTCCTTCCATCTTCCGTTCAGTCCTTCCATTCGGTCCTTCCATCTTCCATTCTATTTTTCCATTTAGTCCTTCCATCTTCAATTCTTCCGTTCCATTCTTTCATCTTCCATTGTATTTTTCCATTCAATCCTTTCATCTACTGTTCTATTTTTCCATTCAGTCCTTCCGTCTTCAATTCTTCTGTTCTGTTCTTCCATCTTCCATTTAATTCTTCCATTCAGTCCTTCCATCTTCCGTTCAATTCTTCCATTCGGTCCTTCCATCTTCCATTCAATTCTCCATTCAGTCCTTCCATTTTCCATTCAATCCTTCCATTCAGTCCTTCCATCTTCCGTTAATTTCCTCCAGAAATTTAAAGAAAACCCCAAAAAAACCAGGATTAAAACTTTAAACGTTGCAGAAGGACCTTCTAGTCTTGCACAGAACTCAAAGCTGTTTTGTCTGCTAGAGGATTTCCCTAGAAATGGAGAGGTGAAATATTTTAATGGATTTCAGAGATTTTTAGTGTTTTCTGTCTGTCGTGTTTTCTGTTCCAGGTGGGCCAGGAAAAGAAGGAATTCCAGGAAAAGAAGGAAGTCCTGGAAAAGAAGGAATTCCAGGAAAAGAGGGAATTCCAGGGAGAGAAGGAATTCCAGGGAAAGAAGGAAATCCAGGAAAAGAAGGAATTTCAGGAAAAGAAGGAAGTCCAGGAGAAGAGGGAATCCAGGGAAAGAAGGAAATCCGGGAACAGAGGAAATCCAGGGAAAGAAGGAAGTCCGGGGAAAGAAGGAATTTCAGGAAAAGAAGGAATTCCAGGAAAAGACGGAATTCCCTGGAGCGCTGCTCTGCCGCCATGGGGTCCGTGGTGTGGGAATGCGGTTGAAATTGTAACATTTAACTCACGCCGCAGACAACTGAGAGAAGTCCAAAAAACCCCAAAAAAAGGAAAATTTCCCATCTCAACTCCCGGATTAAGCTGAAGATGTCGACTCCAAAACCAATTCCAGTTTGGAGGAACCCCAAGCGAGGGCTGGAGATATCGGCGTGAGCCCCAGAGCGGCGAGGAGCGGAGGATTTGCCAGGATGGCCCTGGGCTGGGTGCTGTGCTCGCTGTGGGCGCTGCAGGCGTGGGTGGCACCCGCGGGTGGGCACAGCCTGTTCTCCTGCGAGCCCATCGTGCTCAGGATGTGCCAAGATCTGCCCTACAACAGCACCTTCATGCCCAACCTGCTCAACCACTACGATCAGCAGACGGCGGCGCTGGCCATGGAGGTAAGCCTGGGTTTGGGTTTTCGGTTTTTTAAAAAAAAAAAAAATTCAAAGATATTTAATTTAATTTTTTAAGAGTTGATTTTAAAAACATGCAAAATGAAACAAACAAACAAACAAAAAAACCCCAAAACAGCAAAAAAAACCCAACCCCAAATGAAAAAAACTAAGTCAAAAAACTCAAACAAAAAACACCCCAAAGCAAAAAAAAAACCCAAAAAAACCCAACCCAAAAAGCCAAGATCGGCCCTACAACAGCACCTTCATGCCCAATCTGCTCAACCACTACGATCAGCAGACGGCGGCGCTGGCCATGGAGGTAAGCCTGGGTTTGGGTTTTTGGTTTTTTAAATTAATTTTTAAAAAAAATTTAGATTGTGTTTAATGTAATTTAATTTTTAAAGGGCTAATTTTAAAACACGCAAAGCAGACAAAAAGAAACAAAAACAAAAAAACCCCAAAACAAAACAAACCCAAATGAAAAAAACAAAGCCAAAAAACTCAAACAAAAAACACCCCAAAGCAAAAAAAAAAACCCCAAAAAAACCCAAACCAAAAAGCCAAGATCTGCCCTACAAGAACAGTTTTGGTTTTTTAATTAATTTTTAAAAAAAATTTAGATTGTGTTTAATTTAATTTAATTTTTAAAGAGTTAATTTTACAAGGCGCAAAACGAAACAAACAAAACAAACAAAAAACCCCCCCAAAAACAACAAAAAAACCCCAACCCCAAATGAAAAAAACTAAATCAAAAAACTCAACCAAAAAACACCCCAAAGCAAAAAAAAAAACCCAAAAAAACCCAACCCAAAAAGCCAAGATCTGCCCTACAACAGCACCTTCATGCCCAACCTGCTCAACCACTACGATCAGCAGACGGCGGCGCTGGCCATGGAGGTAAGCCTGGGTTTGGGTTTTTGGTTTTTTTTAAAAAAAATTTCAAAGAAATTTAATTTAATTTTTTAAGAGTTGATTTTAAAAACATGCAAAACAAAGAAACAAACAAAAAAAAAAAACAAAAAAACCCAAAACAAAACAAAAAAAAAACCAAAACCACAAATGAAAAAAACTAAATAAAAAAAACCCAACCCAAAAAGCCAAGATCTGCCCTACAACAGCACCTTCATGCCCAACCTGCTCAACCGCTACGATCAGCAGACGGCGGCGCTGGCCATGGAGGTAAGCCTGGGTTTGGGTTTTTGGTTTTTTAAATTAATTTTAAAAAAAAACTTAGATTGTGTTTAATGTAATGTAATTTTTAAAGGGCTAATTTTAAAACACGCAAAGCAGACAAACAAAAACAAAAACAAAAAAACCCCAAAACAAAACAAACCCAAATGAAAAAAACTAAGCCAAAAAACTCAAACAAAAAACACCCCAAAGCAACAAAAAAACCCAAACCAAAAAGCCAAGATCTGCCCTACAAGAACAGTTTTGGTTTTTTAATTAATTTTTAAAAAAAATTTAGATTGTGTTTAATTTAATTTAATTTTTAAAGAGTTAATTTTACAATGCGCAAAACGAAACAAACAAAACAAACAAAACCCCCCCCCAAAAAACAACAAAAAAACCCCAACCCCAAATGAAAAAAACTAAATCAAAAAACTCAAACAAAAAACACCCCAAAGCAAAAAAAAAACCCAAAAAAACCCAAACCAAAAAGCCAAGATCTGCCCTACAACAGCACCTTCATGCCCAACCTGCTCAACCACTACGATCAGCAGACGGCGGCGCTGGCCATGGAGGTAAGCCTGGGTTTGAGGTTTTTTTTGTTAAAAAAATTTCGAAGATATTTAATTTAATTTTTTTTTCAGAGTTGATTTTAAAAACTTGAAAAAGAAACAGACAAACAACAAACAAAAACAAGAAACAAAACAAAAAAAACCCCCCAAACAAAAAAAAACCCAAACAAAAAAACGCAAACAAAAAATCCCAAACAAAAAAACCACCGAACAAACAAACAACCGAACAACCCAAAAAACAAAAAAACCCCAAAAAACAAACCAAACAAAAAACCCCGAAAGTCCCCCAAAAACAAAAAAATTCCAAACAAAAAAACCAAACAAAAATCACCCCAAAACAAACAGAAAAACCCCAAAACAAACAAAAAACAAACAAAAAACAAACAAAAAACAAACAAAAACCCCAAAAAACCAAACAAAAAACCCAAAAAACAAACAAAAAAAACTGAACAAAAGAACCCCCAAACCAAAAAACCCAAAAAGTCACCCAAACAACCTAAAATAAAAAAAACCCCAAAAACCCCAAAAAACAAACATAAAAAACAGAACAAAAAAACCCCCAAACCAAAAAACCCAAGCAAAACCACCCCAAAACAAACAAAAAAACCCCAAACCCCCAAACAAAAAACCCCCAAAAAGCCCGAGCAAAAAACCCAAACAAAAAACCCAAAGAAAAAACTCCCCAAAACAAAAAAAACCCACCACCAAAAAACCAAACCAAAACAAAAAAGCCACCCCCAAAAAATCAAAAACAAAAACCAAAAAACCCCCAACCCAAAAAAACTGAAAAACCCCAAAAATCCAATAAAGCCCAACCATCCCTCCAACCAACCAAACACCAAACCCCTCCCAAAAAACAACAAAACAAAAAAAAAAACCAAAAAAACCCAACAAATATGTGCATATATATATATGTGTATATATATATATATAAAATGTATATATAATGTGTATATATATGTGTGTATATATATATATATATATATATATAAAATTTTTTATATTTATATGTGAAATTTTGGCCTTTCGTTCTCCAATAATCAATAAGAGAATCCCAGGAAGAAAAAAACCAATCAAGGTCATGAATAATTCAAATATAATCCCAAATGCCATACTAGAAATAGTCAAAATATTCCACGACTGCAGATTCTGCCTAATTGGGTATCACTGAGTGGGAAATATTTTGGATGTGTTTGTTATTTTAAATATCAAAAGTCTGGTAAATTATATATATTACGTATATTTTTATATATCTATAATGTATATTATAGATATTATATGTGTATATATATATTTTTTAGACATATATTTATATATGCATATATAATAGTATGTGTATTTATATATATATATATAAAATAATGTATTTTGTGTATATTAAAATATATGTAAAAATATTTTGTATATATGTATTTATATATATACATATAATATGAATTATAAATACATATTATATATATAATATATATTATATGTATATATATAAGTATATCTTAAATATATCTTTATATATTTAAATATCTGCAAGACTTTTTCAGTCTATTTTCCATCCCACCCAAGGAATTTCCCCACCTGGAATTCTTTGATATCGCTAAAATGTGATGGAAATTCAGAATATTAGGCAAATCTTGCTCTCACCCTGCTCATAATTCCACGAGGGATTTGTGCAGATGTGGTTTATTTGGATTTTTGGAGCTCTCGGGAGCCCTCGTGGGTAAATCTGTGGTGCCGAACGCTGAGAAATCGAAGAATAATTCGGTGTTTTCTCCTTGGAATGTTCTTGCAGAAATGGAATTTAATCGTTTTTGTGAAATAATTATAAAGCTGTGGCTTTGTGTGGGCGAGTTTGGGATCAGACGGATTTGGAATTGGGTGGATTTGGTAAAACTGAGGTTCTTTCTCTTAAATTCACTTTTTGGAAGAGCTGTGGACTTGCGTTGCGGCGGCTCCTTTGGGTGAATGGGATTCCCGTTATCCCGAGCACAGATAATGGGAATTCCATCTCAGGATCGGTTCTGGCAAATTCCGAGGCCCAAAATTCCCAGAGAATCCCAGGGAAATATCCAGGGCAAGGCTGGGTGGGGTTTGGGTGAATGGGATTGCCATTATCCTGAGCAAAAGGAGGGAATTCCATCTCAGGATTGGTTCTGGCAAATTCCAAGGCGCAGAATTCCCAGAGAATTCCCAGAAACATCCAGGGAAAGGCTGGATGGGGTTTGGATGAATGGGATTCCCATTATCCTGAACACTCCTGAAAAGGAGTGAATTGAATCTCAGGATTGGTTCTGGCAAATTCCAAGGCCCAAAATTGCCAGAGAAGCCATGGATCCCTGGAAATAATCAGGGAAAGATTGAATGGGAATTTCATCTACATGAATGGAAGTGAATTCCATCTCAGGATTGGTTCTGGCAAATTCCGAGGCGCGGAATTCCCAGAGAATTCCCGGAAGTATCCCGGGAAAGGCTGGATGGGGTTTGGGTGAATGGGATTCCCATTATCCTGAACACTCCTGAAAAGGAGTGAATTGAATCTCAGGATCGGTTCTGGCAAATTCCAAGGCGTGGAATTCCCAGAGAATTCCCGGAAGTATCCAGGGAAAGTCTGGATGGGGTTTGGGTGAATGGGGTTCCCATTATCCTGAACACTCCTGAAAAGGAGGGAATTCCATATGAATGGGATTCCCATTCTCCCAAACACAGAGCAGAAGGAGGGAATTCCATCTCAGGATCGGTTCTGGCAAATTCCGAGGTGCAGAATTCCCAGAGAATTCCCAGAAATATCCCGGGAAAGGCTGGGAGGCTCCTTTGGGTGAATGGGATTGCCATTATCCTGAGCAAAAGGAGGGAATTCCATCTCAGGATTGGTTCTGGCAAATTCCGAGGTGCAGAATTCCCCGAGAATTCCCAGAAATATCCCGGGAAAGTCTGGATGGGGTTTGGATGAATGGGATTCCCATTATCCTGAACACTCCTGAAAAGGAGGGAATTCCATATGAATGGGATTCCCATTCTCCCAAACACAGAGCAGAAGGAGGGAATTCCATCTCAGAATTGGTTCTGGCAAATTCCGAGGTGCAGAATTCCCAGAGAATTCCCAGAAATATCCCAGGAAAGGCTGGGAGGCTCCTTTGGGTGAATGGGATTCCTGTTATTCTGAGCAAAAGGAGGGAATTCCATCTCAGGAATGGTTCTGGCAAATTCCAAGGCGCAGAATTCCCAGAGAATTCCCAGAAATATCCAGGGAAAGGCTGGATGGGGTTTGGATGAATGGGATTCCCATTATCCTGAACACTCCTGAAAAGGAGAGAATTGAATCTCAGGATTGGTTCTGGCAAATTCCAAGGCCCAAAATTGCCAGAGAAGCCATGGATCCCTGGAAATAATCAGGGAAAGATTGAATGGGAATTTCATCTACATGAACGGAAGTGAATTCCATCTCAGGATTGGTTCTGGCAAATTCCGAGGCGCGGAATTCCCAGAGAATTTCCGGAAGTATCCAGGGAAAGTCTGGATGGGGTTTGGGTGAATGGGGTTCCCATTTTCCTGAACACTCCTGAAAAGGAGGGAATTCCATATGAACGGGATTCCCATTCTCCCAAACACAGAGCAGAAGGAGGGAATTTCATCTCAGGATCGGTTCTGGCAAATTCCGAGGTGCAGAATTCCCAGAGAATTCCCAGAAATATCCCGGGAAAGGCTGGGAGGCTCCTTTGGGTGAATGGGATTCCCGTTATTCTGAGCAAAAGGAGGGAATTTCATCTCAGAATTGGTTCTGGCAAATTCCAAGGCGCAGAATTCCCAGAGAATTCCCAGAAATATCCAGGGAAAGGCTGGATGGGGTTTGGATGAATGGGATTCCCATTATCCTGAACACTCCTGAAAAGGAGTGAATTGAATCTCAGGATTGGTTCTGGCAAATTCCAAGGCCCAAAATTGCCAGAGAAGCCATGGATCCCAGGAAATAATCAGGGAAAGATTGAATGGGAATTTCATCTACATGAACGGAAGTGAATTCCATCTCAGGATTGGTTCTGGCAAATTCCGAGGCGCGGAATTCCCAGAGAATTCCCGGAAGTATCCAGGGAAAGTCTGGATGGGGTTTGGGTGAATGGGGTTCCCATTTTCCTGAACACTCCTGAAAAGGAGGGAATTCCATATGAATGGGATTCCCATTATCCTGAGCAAAAGGAGGGAATTCCATCTCAGAATCGGTTCTGGCAAATTCCGAGGCACGGAATTCCCGAGAATCCCCCAGATCCCTGAAATATCCAGGGAAAGGCTGGGTGGGGTTTGGGTGAATGGGATTCCCATTATCCCAAACACAGAGCAGAAGGAGGGAATTTCGTCTCAGGATTAGTTCTGGCAAATTCCGAGGCCCAAAATTCCCAGAGAATTCCCGGAAATATCCAGGGAAGAGCCGGGTGGGGTTTGGAGCCGCCTGGGACAGCGGAAGGCGTTGGGGTTGGAATGGGATGGGATTGAAGGTCCCTTCCACCCCAAACCATTTGGGATTTATGATTTTATTTATTTTCTGACCAATTTCACACCAATTTCCTTCAGCCATTTTTGTTCAGGATCATTCAATCCTCTGGAGATTTCAGAGATTTCCATTCCAAATGGAAATGTTCCAACTTTCTTCCTGCAATTCTTCCTTTTTTTTCCTTCTCCTTCTCCAAATGTTGGGCTTCCTTCCCGAAATTCTGCTGCTTCATTCCTGGAATAATCTGAATTATTACCTTCCCCTTAATTGCAATTACCTTCCCCTTAATTTGAATTACCCTCCCATTTAATTTTAATTACCTTCCCATTTAATTTGAATTACCTCCATCCCATTTTCTAGCCTTATCGCTCGGGGTGTGGACAGCACAGGGATTTATTTAGGATTAAAATCCCACTTTTATTTAGGATTAAAATCCCACTTTTATTTAGGATTAAAATCCCACTTTTCTCTGCTAATAACTCCCTGGAAATGGCCAATGTTATGTTAATTTTCCAGAATTTTCAGTGGTCTCCTTGAATTTCCAGGAATGGAATTTTTACTTAAATTCTGTTTAATGGCCACTGCTGGAAGCAGAGCAAAAATTCCGTGGAGTCCTCGGCCTGGGCCGGAATAAGTGAGGCAATTATCCATAAAATCTGCTTTTATTAAATATTTATTATTAAAAATAAATTGAAATTGTTAAAATTTTAAGCAATTTCAGTCTGGGGGATGGGTGATGGGCTACTTCTGAGGTTGGGAGGGAAACAAATCTTTATCAAATTGAAATTCTCCCACTGCAGGGTTTTGAGCAGGGAAAAAAATGAAAATCCAGATTTTCACCAATGCATTCCCCTCCCTCAAATTAACTTTTGAGCAGGAAAAAAAATTGAAAATCCACAGATTTTCACCAATGCATTCCCATCCCTCAAATTAACTTTTGAGCAGGAAAAAAAATTGAAAATCCACAGATTTTCAGGAATGCATTCCCATCCCTCAAATTAACTTTTGAGTGGGGAAAAAAATGAAAATCCACAGATTTTCATGAATGCATTCCCATCCCTCAAATTAACTTTTGAGCAGGAAAAAAATGAAAATCCAGATTTTCACAAATGCATTCCCATCCCTCAAATTAACTTTTGAGTGGGGAAAAAAATGAAAATCCACAGATTTTCACCAATGCATTCCCATCCCTCAAATTAACTTTTGAGCAGGAAAAAAATGAAAATCCACAGATTTTCACAAATGCGTTCCCATCCCTTGAATTTAATTTTGAGCAGAAAAAAAATGAAAATCCACAGATTTTCATTAATCCATTCCCATCCCTTGAATTAACGTCTGAGCAGGAAAAAAATGAAAATCCACAGATTTTCACAAATGCGTTCCCATCCCTCAAATTAACTTTTGAGCAGAAAAAAAGAATAAAAATCCACAGATTTTTCACTAATTCTTTCCCATCCCTTGAATTAACTTCTGAGCAGGAAAAAAAATGAAAATCCAGAGATTTTCACAAATGCATTCCCAACCTTTGTATTAACTTTTGAGCAGGAAAAAAAGAAAGAAAATCCACAGATTTTCATTAATCCATTCCCATCCCTCAAATGAACTTTTGAGCAGGAAAAAAATGAAAATCCACAGATTTTCACAAATGCATTCCCATCCCTTGAATTAAATTTTGAGCAGAAAAAAAGAAGAAAAATCCACAGATTTTTCACGAATTCTTTCCCATCCCTTGAATTAACTTCTGAGCAGGAAAAAAAAATGAAAATCCAGAGATTTTCATGAATGCATTCCCATCCCTTGAATTAACTTTTGAGCAGAAAAAAAGAATAAAAATCCACAGATTTTTCACGAATTCTTTCCCATCCCTTGAATTAACTTTTGAGCAGGAAAAAAAAAATGAAAATCCAGAGATTTTCACGAATGCATTCCCAACCTTTGTATTAACTTTTGAGCAGGAAAAAAAGAAAGAAAATCCACAGATTTTCACAAATGCATTCCCATCCCTCGAATTAACTTCTGAGCAGGGAAAAAAGAATAAAAATCCACAGATTTTCAGGAATGCATTCCCATCCCTTGAATTAAATTTTGAGCAGAAAAAAAATGAAAATCCACAGATTTTCACTAATCCATTCCCATGCCTGGAATTAACACAGATTGCACTTTAATATATACTTAGGAAGAGGGGAAATGTTTATAATTTCACTTTTGGGGTGTTTTTAATGACTCAAATTCTGGGCTGATTGAATGTTAAATGTTAAATGTTAAATGTTAAATGTTAAATATTAAATGTTAAATATTAAATGTTAAATGTTAAATGTTAAATGTTAAATGTGGCATTTTCTGGGAACATCTCTGCTCTCCAAACTCCTCCGTGGTTGCTGGGAAAACACAAAAAACCACAGCAGCAGAACCCAGAGTGACTCATTTTGTGTGCTGGAGGGAAAAAAGGCCTCGTCATTCTCACATTCTCGCAATTCCTGATAAAAAAAATAGGAGAAAAACTCAGTTTTTCATCAGAAAGGGCACAGCGCGACAAAGAGTGGGAGCGAAGCGTAAAGAGAATTATTGTTGCTGTAAATTCAGAGTGCTGAATTCCCATACTAATTGTTAAAAACTTAATTATTGTTATTTCTTGAAGGGTTAAAAAACCAGGGTTTTTTTTTTGAGATTTTAAGCAGATGTAATTCCTTTGTAATTGTGATAAGGTCACATCATCAGGTTAGCGAATCTGTAGATTCAGTAAATGCAGAGTAGTAATCTTCCCACATTAATTGTTTAAAAACTTAATTATTGTTATTTCTTGAAGGGTTAAAAAAATCAGTTAGGTTGGTTTTTTGAGACTTTAAGCAGATGCAATTCCTTCATAATTGTGATAAGGTCACATCCTCATGTTAGGGAACCAGTGGATTCAGTAAATTCAGAGTAGTACTCTTCCCATACTAATTGGTTAAAAAATTATTGTTATTTCTTGAATTTTTGTTATTTCTTGAAGAGTTAAAAAAATCAGTTGGGTTGGTTTTTTGAGACTTTAAGCAGATGTAATTCCTTCGTAATTGTGATAAAGTCACTCATCATGTTAGCGAATCGTTAGGATGATGGAATCCCAGAATGTTTTGGGTGGAGAATTATCGTTGCCGTTGTCTTACCGTCGGTAAATTCAGAGTGCTACTCTTCCCATGCTAATTGTTTAAAAACTTAATTGTTGTTATTTCTTGAAGGGTTAAAAAAAATTGGTTACTTTGCCTTTTTGAGACTTCAAGGGGATGTAATTCTGTCATAATTGTGATAAGGTCAATCATCAGGTTAGGGAATCTGTAGATCCAGTAAATTCAGAGTAATTCTCTTCTCATACTAATTGTTTAAAAACTTAATTATTGTTATTTCTTGAATTATTGTTATTTCTTGAAGGGTTAAAAAAATCAGGGTTTTTTTGAGATGTTAGCGGATGTAATTCCTTCATAATTGTGATAAGGTCAATCATCAGGTAGCGAATCGTTAGGATGATGGAATCCCAGAATGTTTTGGGTGGAGAATTATTGTTGCTGTTGTCTTACCATCAGTAAATTCAGAGTGCTACTCTTCCCATGCTAATTGTTTAAAAACTTAATTATTGTTATTTCTTGAAGGGTTAAAAAAATCAGGGTTTTTTTGAGACATTAGTGGATATAATTCCTTCATAATTGTGATAAGGTCACATCATCAGGTTAGCGAATCTGTAGATTCAGTAAATTCAGAGTAGTACTCTTCCCACACTAACTGTTTAAAGACTTAATTATTGTTATTTCTTGAATTATTGTTATTTCTTGAAGGGTAAAAAAATCAGGTTGCCTTTTTGAGACTTTAAGCAGATGTAATTCCTTCATAATTACCATAAAGTCACTCATCAGGTTAGGGAATCGTTAGGATGATGAAATCCCAGAATGTTTTGGGTGGAGAATTATCGTTGCCGTTGTCTTACCGTCGGTAAATTCAGAGTGCTACTCTTCCCATGCTAATTGTTTCAAAACTTAATTATTGTTATTTCTTGAATTATTGTGATTTCTGGAAGGGTTATAAAAATCAGGGTTTTTTTGAGACGTTAGCAGATGTAATTCCTTCATAATTGTGATAAGGTCACATCATCAGGTTAGGGAATCAGTAGATTCGGTAAATTCAGAGTACTGCTCCTCCCATACTAATTGTCAAAAATGTAATTATTATTATTTCTTGAATTATTGTTATTTCTTGAAGGGTAAAAAAATCAGGTTGCCTTTTTGAGACTTTAAGCAGATGTAATTCCTTCATAATTATCATAAAGTCACTCATCAGGTTAGGGAATCGTTAGGATGATGCAATCCCAGAATTTTTGGGGTGGGAAGGAGCATTAAAACTCACCCAGCTCCACTTTCCTCTATCCAAAATTCCTCCAAGCCCTGTCCAGCCTGGCCTGGGACATTCCCAGGGATCTCTGGGAATTCCATTCCATTCCTCACTGCCCTCACAGGGAAGGATTTTTCCCAATATCCCATCTCCATCTCCCTTCTTTCAGCCTCGATTAAACACAAATAAAATATCCCTGAGAGTGCTCCGGTCCCTGCTGGAATCAGCTCTGCTCCTCGATTTCCTCCCGGGAAAGATAATTCCGTCGGCTTCGCGCTGTGCCGCTTTAATCCGGGAGGATTTTGGGGAGGGTTTGGGGCCTTGGAGTGATATTTTATCCACCAAAAATCCCTGAAGGATCTTCGTCCTTTGGACAGAGGACAAACTTGACTGAAATGAGAATTATTTTGTGTTCTAAAGGCAGAAATAAAGGAGCAGTGAGAACCAAGTGAGGACAGAGCCGTGAGGTGCTGATGTCCAGGGCAGGAATTGTCCATTCCTGGGGCCAGGATGGACTGTCCAGAGCAGGAATTGTCCTGGGGCCAGGATGAGCTGTCCAGGGCAGGAATTGTCCACTCCAGGTCTGGGATGAGCTGTCCAGGGCAGGAATTGTCCACTCCTGGGGCCAGGATGAGCTGTCCAGAGCAGGAATTCTGTCCTGGGGCCAGGATGGACTGTCCAGGGCAGGAATTGTCCACTCCAGGTCCAGGATGACCTGTCCAGAGCAGGAATTTTGGGGTCTGGGATGAGCTGTCCAGAGCAGGAATTTTGGGGTCGGGATGAGCTGTCCAGAGCAGGAATTTTGGGGTCGGGATGAGCTGTCCAGAGCAGGAATTTTGGGGTCGGGATGAGCTGTCCAGAGCAGGAATTTTGGGGTCGGGATGAGCTGTCCAGAGCAGGAATTTTGGGGTCGGGATGAGCTGTCCAGGGCAGGAATTTTGGGTCTGGGATGAGCTGTCCAGGGCAGGAATTTTGGGGTTGGGATGAGCTGTCCAGGGCAGGAATTTTGGGGTCGGGATGAGCTGTCCAGGGCAGGAATTTTGGGTCTGGGATGAGCTGTCCAGGCCAGAGCAGAGCCAGGAGCTGTCCAGGCTTTTTCCCTGCCTGACTCCCGAGGGTCACTCCTCCCCTGTGCTCGGAGCTGTCACATCCAAAATTCCAGGAGGTATTTTTGGGATTTTCTCTGCTCTCAGACTGGTTTTTGGCAATCCCCGTCAGGCGCATCCTGCCAAAATCCTTCCCAAATATTCCCGAGGACGCTGCTCCCGCGGCTCCGTGCCTTCCATAAATCCATAAATCCATAAATCCATAAATCCTGGGCTGACGGAGAAGATAAATTACCCTTCTCCCCCAGGGACCTGACTTGTTTCCCCAATCTCTCCGGATTATTATTGCTGAAAAGAATTATCTCCTCTCCCTTTGCCGCTTCGTATTCCTCCAGCCTTGAAGGATTGAGAGCAGCAGGCAGTGGGGTTTATATTTTTAATTTTCTTTTTTATTATTTTTTAATTTTTTTTAAATTTTATTTTTTAATTTTTTAATTTTTTTACTTATTTATTACACGGTTTTCGTAGGCAAATATTTTGATCGGAAAACGCGGAATTTGGCGGCCCCGTTGGAGCCTGTGGCCGCGCGGTGACGGCTTTTTTCCTCTTAATTCTTAAAATTTAAATCTTAAATTTTAGGAATTTAAATCTTTATTTAAATCTTAAATTTTAGGAATTTAAATCTTAATTTAAATCTTAAATCTTAAAAAAAACCCAACAAACTTAATTCCTGTCACAGACTCACTGATAATTACGAACTTTTTCGGAATTAATTAAGCCGCCGGCGCTTCTTGTGCCTCACCCTGATTTTTTTGGGACCCCACAAACAACGGTGGGGATCAAAAAGGCTTTAAAGGATGCGATCCAGATGTGGCCGAGGCCTAAATGGGTCCCTCTGAGTTCTCTTTTGGTGTTATCCTGGCGGTCAGAGCCTCTAAAAATGAGACGATGCAGTCGCCATGTGGACAGGGAGATAACGAGCCGTTCCTTTTCCCGTTTTCCTTATCAAAAACGAGCAGTGGGAGGAACTTGGGAGATGGAAAAGAGGGAAATGGAGAAATTGTGATATCCTGCAGCTGATTTGGGGTTCGCAGAAAGAATCTGGAAGGGCAGAGGAGGAATATTGGGAATCACGGCATCGATAGAAATGATCTCCCCAGCCACGGATTTTTGGGATATTGATATATATTGGCCTGGCCGCTTTGTGTTGGGGAGGATGAAATAGGAAAGCTTTATCAATATGATTACCTGGCAAAAGATGCTGAGAATATGGAAACTATGAGCGAGATTGAAATGAAGACAAAGCTTTGAGACACCAAACCCCAGTTACTAAATAACTGGAAAACAATGGTATGGCCACTGAAGGTTGATTAAACAATTAAATTTTGATTAAACAATTAAATTTTGATCAAACAATCCCCTCTGCTTGCAGGCAGGTCCCAGGGTCAGAGCAGACCCTACCAACTTGGCAGAGGGTCCAAAAAGCAGTTTTTAGAGTTTAACGCCGTAGGGTAATGCAATGACTCTCACAGGCTGTGTGTAAATGTTGTAGGATTTGTAGCTTGTTCTAGATTGGTTAGTGAAAATTAGAATATTCAGCACTGAAGATGATTTATTGTATTGTAAACGGCAACCACGGCATTGCATTGCATTCCATTCCATTCCATTCCATTCCATTCCATTCCATTCCATTCCATTCCACTCTATTCCATTCCATTCCATTCTATTCTATTCTATTCTGTTCCGTTCCGTTCCGTTCCGTTCTACTCTACTCTACTCTACTCTACTCTACTCTACTCTACTCTACTCTACTCTATTCTGTTCCGTTCCATTCCATTCCATTCCACTCCATTCCATTCCACTCCATTCCATTCCATTCCATTCTATATTCTATTCTATTCTATTCTATTCTATTCTATTCTATTCTATTCTATTCTATTCTATTCTATTCTATTCTATTCTATTCTATTCTATTCTATTCTATTCTATTCTATCCTATCCCATCCCATCCCATCCCATCCCATCCCATCCCATCCCATCCCAATCCATCCCATCCCATCCCATTCTATATTCTATTCTATTCTATTCTATTCTATTCTATTCTATTCTATTCTATTCTATTCTATTCTATTCTATCCCATCCCATCCCATCCCATCCCATCCCATCCCATCCCATCCCATCCCATCCCATCCCATCCCATCCCATCCCATTCTATATTCTATTCTATTCTATTCTATTCTATTCTATTCTATTCTATTCTATTCTATTCTATTCTATTCTATTCTATTCTATTCTATTCTATTCTATTCTATTCTATTCTATTCTATTCTATTCCATTCCATTCCATTCCATTCCATTCTGCATTCTGCATTCTTCTGTACTTTCCTTCTCTCCCTCTCTCCCCTCTCTGCCCTGCTCTGAGCTGTGTCTGGCAGCTCCTGGCAGGTCCCCTACCCCCACACCTTTCACAATAAACCTCATGCTCTAAGACCTCACTTCAGAGATCTCTCATCTCCATCCCAACCGTCCGAAACAAACCCGGAGACAAATCCTACAGCTTTGGCCACAGGTGGACTTTGCCACAGAACATTCAGCTGCAGATGTGAGGGAATCTGATTTTTCACACCCAGTTTCAGGTTCTGAGCGTTCCTGCCAGTTTGGGTTCTCACGGAGGACAATTCCGCTGACCTGCCACAGCCCTGTGTGCCTTTGCCAGCCCTGCTTTTGTCACCTTTGGTGACAAAATTAACCTAAGTTAATTTTTTAAAATTTTTTTTAAAGTGGAAAAGAACCAGAGAGTGCTTAAAATGGCATGAGCAGAAGGCACAGCTGTATTTATTCCCAGCCCGGTGTTAACATCTGGGATAGGAGGAATTTTTCCGGTAGAGGCAGATCAGATGTTAAGTGACTCATTTAGTTCTGTTCCTTTCCTAATAATCAGCAAGATGGGGACAATGTAGAGTGAAAAATCCCGAATTTCTTACTCCCTGAATTCCACTTTTATTCATTTTCACCCCTATCTTCTCCTGCCTTCCCTCCTAAGTCATCACCAAGGACGGGGAGAACGTAGAGTGAAAAATCCTGCATTTATTACACCCTTAATTCCACCTTTGTTCCTTTTCATGCTTATCTGATTTAGCCTTCCCTCCTAAATCATCAGCAAGGATGGGGAAAATTTGAGTGAAAAATCCCGAATTTCTTACTCCTTTAATTCTGCTTTTATTCCTTTTCACTGCTATCTTCTCCTGCCTTCCCTCCTAAGTCATCAGCAAGGATGGGGAGAACGTAGAGTGAAAAATTTCTTACTCCCTGAATTCCACCTTTGTTCCTTTTCACCACTGTCTTCTCCTGCCTTCCCATCTAAATTGTCAGCAAGGATGGGGAGAATGCAGAATGAAAAATCCCGAATTTCTTCCTTCCTTAATTCCACCTTTATTCCTTTTCACCGCTATCTTCTCCCTCCTAAGTCATCACCAAGGATGGGGAGAACGTAGAGTGAAAAATCCCGAATTTCTTACTCCCTTAATTCCACCTTTGTTCCTTTTCACCTCTGTCTTCTCCTGCCTTCCCTCCTAAATCATCAGCAAGGACGGGGAGAATTTGAGTGTAAAATACTGAATTTCTTACTCCCTTCCGTCCTAAATCATCAGCAAGGATGGGGAGAATTTGACTGAAAAATCCTGAATTTCTTACTCCTTAATTCAACTTTTATTCCTTTTCACCGCTCTCTTCTCCTGCCGTCCCTTCTAAGTCATCACCAAGGATGGGGAAAATTTAGACTGAAAAATCCTGAATTTCTTGCTCCCTTCCCTCCTAAATCATCACCAAGGATGGGGAGAACGTAGAGTGAAAAATCCCGAATTTCTTACTCCCTTCCCTCCTAAATCCTCAGCAAGGCTGGGGAGGATGCAGAGTGAAAAATCCTGAATTTCTTCCTCCCTTAATTCCACCTTTGTTCCTTTTCACACATATCTTCTCCTGCCTTCCCTCCTAAATCATCAGCAATGATGGAGAGAACGTAGAGTGAAAAAACCCGGATTTCTTACTCCCTTCCCTCCTAAATCGTCCTCAAGGATGGGGAGAACACAGAGTGAAAAATCCTGAATTTCTCACTGGCCCTTCCCGCGAGAAGGCTCCAACCGATGGCTCCAACACGAAGAATGTGCTGCAGGAATGGCTCCCTCAGGAACCTCATTTACAGAATTGTCATTTCCTCGTTGTCATTTCTCCCTCATTTACAGAATTCCCAAATCACACTCCTTTTTGTCAGAACCTGCCCGCGGATGTCGCAGCTCCGGCTCATCCCACGTTGTTCTTTCCCGCTAAGGATTTCACCTCTCGTGCCCTCTGCAGATCAAACCTGAGCCAGAAATTCTGCATTTCAATCAGACAAGCCCCAGGTATTCCCAGAGCAGGAATTCCTGAGGAATTCCTACACATCTCTGCGATTCCAGCTTCGGTTCACCGATAAATCTAAAACGCTCTACATTTGGCTGCTTTTGAGGTTAAAAAATCCCAGCTGGGAGTAAGAGGATATGAAACGAAAGGAGGAGAAGGCTTTAATCAGCTGGAGCAGCGCTCGCGTCGCTGTGATCGCATTGTTCTGCGCGGATCGTCGCCGCGCGCGCTAACGAGAAAATTAATCCTTGCTGCAAATTAGCGCCTGAGATCAGGGCGCTCGCAAAGCAGCGGCTGATTAAAAACCACTTCTGCATTGGCTTTAGGTGCCTGCGCTTCCAGGGGTTCGGGAGGCGGAATTGAGGAATATAGAAGGCCAAGAAAAGTGGGAGGTTTAGGAGGGAGGGCAGGAGAAGATGGGGGTGAAAATGAATAAAAGTGGAATTAAAGGAGTAAGAAATTCGGGATTTTTCACTCAAATTCTCCTCGTCCTTGCTGATGGTTTAGGAGGGAGGGCAGGAGAAGATAGCGGAGAAAAGGAATAAAGGTGGAATTCAGGGAGTAAGAAATTTGGGATTTTTCACTCAAATTCTTCCCATCCTTGCTGAGGATTTAGGAGGGAAGGGAGTAAGAAATTCAGGATTTTTCACTCAAATTCTCCCCATCCTTGCTGATGATTAGGAAAGGAACAAAACTAAATGATTGCTGAGATTCAATAATCTCAGCGAACGTTTCAAATTCCGCGGATTCAGAACGGTTCCGATTGTTCGAACAGGAAGATCAGCCACGTGAGGCAACAATTTGCGTTCACATAAAACTCAGGGAGGGCTCTGTGTTTTCTGGAGGCTTGAGGAAGAGAGGGAATTTTTGTGAGCAGTTCATCCCAACAAAGCCAAAGATGGACAAATAAAAGGACTTTTTGTCTGCCGCGTGTGGCGATTTGTGTTTGGGGGATGTCAAAGTTCTGGCTCTGGACAGGACACGGGGAATGGCTTCCCATGAATAGATGGACAAAAGAAAAAAGGACTTTTTGGCCACTGCTACATGCAGTGATTTGTGTTGGGGCGATGTGGAAGTTCTGGCTCCAGACAGGACGCAGGGAATGGCTTCCCACGAATAGATGAACAAAAAAAAAGGATTTTTTGGGCTCTGCTGCGTGTGGTGATTTGTGTTTGGGAGATGTTGAGGTTCTGGCTCCAGACAGGACATGGGGAATGGCTTCCCATGAATAGATGGACAAAAAAAAAGGAGTTTTGGCTGCCGCATGTGACAATTTGTGCTTGGGTGATGTCAAAGTTCTGGCTCTCGACAGGACATGGGGAATGGCTTCCCACAAATAGATGGAAAAAAAAGGACTTTTTGGCCACTGCCACGTGCGGTGATTTGTGTTTGGGAGATGTGGAAACTCTGGCTCTGGACAAGACATGGGGAATGGCTTCCCATGAATAGATGGACCAAAGAAAAGGAGTTTTTGGCCTCTGCCGCGTGCGGTGATTTGTGTTTGGGCAATGTTGAGGTTCTGGCTCTCAACAGGACATGGGGAATGGCTTCCTATTAATAGATCGACCAAAAAAAGGACTTTTTGGCTGCCGCGTGTGGCGATTTGTGTTTGGGAGATGTGGAGGTTCTGGCGCCGGACAGGACACGGGGAATGGCTTCCTATGAATAGATGGACAAAAAAAGGACTTTTTGGCCACTGCCACATGCAATGATTTGTGTTTGGGTGATGTGGAAGTTCTGGTTCTCTGCAGGACATGGGGAATGGCTTCCCACAAATAGATGGACAAAAAAAAGGACTTTTTGGCTGCTGCGTGTGGCGGTGATTTGTGTTTGGGAGATGTGGAAGTTCTGGCTCTGGACAGGACACGGGGAATGGCTTCCCATGAATAGATGGACAAAAAAAGGACTTTTTGGCCTCTGCTGCATGCGGTGATTTGTGTTTGGGCGATGTGGAAGTTCTGGCTCTTGACAGGACGCCGGGAATGGCTTCCCATGAATAGATGGACAAAAAAAAAGGATTTTTTGGCGGCTGCCGCTTGCGGTGATTCGCGTTTGGGCGATGTGGAAGTTCTGGTTCTCTGCAGGACACAGGGAATGGCTTCCCATGAATAGGTGGACAAAAAAGAAGGACTTTTTGGCCACTGCCACATGCGGTGATTTTTTTGGGGGATGTGGAGGTTCTGGTTCTCTGCAGGATGCAGGGAATGGCTTCCCATGAATAAATCGACAAAAAAAAGGACTTTTTGACCACTGCCATGTGTGGTGATTTGTGTTTGGTTGATGTGGAAGTTCTGTCCTTCGACAGGACATGGGGAATGGCTTCCCATGAATAGGTGGACAAGAAAAAAGGACTTTTTGGCCTCTGCCACATGTGGTGATTTGTGTTTGGGCGACGTGGAGGTTCTGGCTCTGGACAGGACACAGGGAATGGCTTCCCACAAATAGATGGACAAAAAAAAGGACTTTTTGGATGCCACGTGTGGCGGTGATTTGTGTTTGGGCGATGTGGAAGTTCTGGCTCCAGACAGGACACAGGGAATGGCTTCCCATGAATAGATGGACAAAAAAAGGACTTTTTGGCCACTGCCACATGCAGTGATTTGTGTTTGGGTGATGTGGAAGTTCTGGTTCTCTGCAGGACATGGGGAATGGCTTCCTATTAATAGATTGACCAAAAAAAAAGGACTTTTTGGCTGCCGCGTGTGGTGATTTGTGTTTGGGGGATGTGGAAACTCTGGCTCTGGACAGGACACGGGGAATGGCTTCCCACGAATAGATCGACCAAAAAAAGGACTTTTTGGCCACTGCCGCGTGTGGTGATTTGTGTTTGGGCAATGTGGAGGTTCTGACTCTCGGCAGGACATGGGTAATGGCTTCCTATTAATAGATGGACAAAAAGAAAGGACTTTTTGGCCACTGCTGTGTGCGATGATTTGTGTTTGGGCAATGTGGAAGTTCTGGTTCTGGACAGGACACAGGGAATGGCTTAGATGGGATTTTGGGAAGGAATTCCTCACTCTGAGGGTGGGGAGGCCCTGGGATAGAATTCCCGTAAAAGCTGTGGAAATGTCCAAGGCCAGGCTGGACAGGGCTCGGAACAACCTGGGATGGTGGAAGCCATCCCTGCTCATTTTTGGTGTTATCGATCCTTCCGCCATGGAAAAATCACTCCAAAAAATCAGATAAAATACCCCAGGGCTGAGCTTTACAGAGCAGCACTGAAAGGAGATTTCCTTCCGAAGGGAACGCAAATCACATGAGGATTCAAACTCCTGCTGGAGATCATCAGTGCCCAAATATTAAACCAAAATCACAGCTTTGAGAAACCCTGATTTTTTAAATTTTTTTTTTTTTGCCTGTCTGATACACGTTCTCCAGAGAATAATTTAATACTAATTTTTAGTTTTTTGTGTTTTTAATGAGAGCAAGATGCCACGTGAATATTTTCAAAATGCTGAGTGAGAGGAAAAATGAAGAGAATAAAGGTCTGGGGGTTTTGTTAAATTGAGAAACCAACGCTTTCACACTGAAGGTGACCTCCATCACCACATTCATATTTACTTAAATCAAAAATTAATTCCCAACGACGATTCGAGTGGAAATAAGAAAATTAAGTTCAGCCTTAATGGCTCAGTGCAAACATAGGGTGGAAAAAAATGACTTTTATGTAAAGATTGAGTTGAAAAGAAACGCTCCACATCTTAATCAAGATCAGTTCCCCGGGGAGGTTTTCAGGGTCAGGGGAGGCAGATGGCTCTGCTTTGTGCCTCGTTCTGCAGCAGCTGGTGCAGCCTGGAGGAGGAATCACTGGGAAAGGCGGAACGCGCGCGGATTTATTCGGAATAGTTAAATGGCAAAGTGCTAAACGCTCACTCAGGGCTCTGCAAATGGAAATTTAGAATCTGGTGTGGAGCGGTTGGGGGATATTTGTTTTCCAGCTCGCTCACCACCACGAGGGCACAGATATCCCTAACTTTGTATGGTTTTTGTGCAGAATTTTGGAATATAAATAATATTTGGCTGTTGAAAAGCATTTGGGGAATATTTGTTTTCCCACTCTCACCGCTGTGAGGTCACAGATATCCCTTCCTATCTTTACGGTTTTTGTGCAGAATTTTGTGATGGAAATAATGTTTATCCCTTCCTATCTTTGTGTGGTTTGCCTGCAGAATTTTGCAATGTAAATAATGTTTGGCTGCTTTTGGAGCATTTGGAGAATATTTGGTTTCCCTCTCTCTCACCACCGCGAGGTCACAGATATCTCTAACTTTTTATGGTTTTTGTGCAGAATTTCGGAATATAAATAATGTTTGGCTGCTTTTGGAGCATTTGGAGAATATTTATTTTCCCTCTCTCTCATCACCACGAGGTCACAGATATCCTTTCCTATCTTTTCGTGGTTTTTGTGCAGAATTTTGGAATATAAATAATATTTGGCTGCTGAAAAGCGTTTGGGGGATATTTATTTTCCCGCTTTCTCACGACCACAAGGTCACAGATATCTCTATCTTTGTACGGTTTTCGTGCAAAATTTTGTGATATAAATAATGTTTGGCTGCTTTTGGAGCATTTGGGGAATATTTATTTTCCCTCTCTCTCTCATCACCATGAGGTCACAGATATCCCTTCCTATTTTGCGTGGATTTTTTGCAAAATTTTGTGATGTAAATAATATTCATCCCTTCCTATCTTTGTGTGGTTTTCTTGCAAAATTTTGGAATATAAATAATATTTGGCTGCTTTTGGAGCATTTGGAGAATATTTGGTTTCCCTCTCTCTCACCACCGCGAGGTCACAGATATCCCTAACTTTTTATGGTTTTTGTGCAGAATTTCGGAATATAAATAATATTTGGCTGCTTTTGGAGCATTTGGAGAATATTTATTTTCCCGCTCTCATCACCACAAGATCACAGATATAATTTCCTATCTTTTCGTGGTTTTTGTGCAAAATTTTGGAATATAAATAATATTTGGCTGCTGAAAAGCGTTTGGGGGATATTTATTTTCCCGCTTTCTCACGACCACAAGGTCACAGATATCCCTAACTTTGTACGGTTTTCGTGCAAAATTTCGGAATATAAATAATATTTGGCTGTTGAAAAGCGTTTGGGGAATATTTATTTTCCCACTCTCACCATCACGAGGTCACAGCTATCCCTTCCTATCCTTGCGTGGTTTTTGTGCAAAATTTTGCAATGGAAATAATGTTTATCCCTTCGTAACTTTGTACAGTTTTCCTGCAAAATTTTGGAATATAAATAATATTTGGCTGCTTTTGGAGCATTTGGAGAATATTTATTTTCCCTCTCTCTCATCACCACGAGGTCACAGATATCCTTCCCTATCTTTTCGTGGTTTTTGTGCAAAATTTTGCGATGTAAATAATATTTGGCTGCTGAAAATCGTTTGGGGGATATTTATTTTCCTGCTTTCTCACGACCACAAGGTCACAGATATCCCTAACTTTGTATGGTTTTCGTGCAAAATTTTGTGATATAAATAATGTTTGGCTGCTTTTGGAGCATTTGGGGAATATTTATTTTTCCTCTCTCTCATCACCATGAGGTCACAGCTATTCCTTCCTATTTTTGTGTGGATTTTGTGCAGAATTTTGTGATGGAAATAATGTTTATCCCTTCCTATCTTTGTGTGGTTTTCCTGCAGAATTTTGCAATGTAAATGATATTTGGCTGCTTTTGGAGCATTTGGAGAATATTTGTTTTCCCGCTCTCTCACCACCGCGAGGTCACAGATATCCCTAACTTTTTATGGTTTTTGTGCAGAATTTCGGAATATGAATAATATTTGGCTGCTTTTGGAGCATTTGGGGAATATTTATTTTCCCGCTCTCATCACCACGAGGTCACAGATATCCTTTCCTATCTTTGCGTGGATTTTTTGCAAAATTTTGCAATGTAAATAATGTTCATCCCTTCCTATCTTTGTGTGGTTTTCGTGCAAAATTTTGCGATATAAATAATGTTTGGCTGCTGAAAAGCGTTTGGGGAATATTTATTTTCCCGCTCTCACCACCACGAGGTCACAGCTATCCCTTCCTATCTTTTCGTGGTTTTTGTGCAAAATTTTGGAATGTAAATAATACTTGGCTGCTGAAAAGCGTTTGGGGGATATTTGTTTTCCCACTCTCTCACTCACCACGAGGTCACAGATATCCCTAACTTTTTATGGTTTTCGTGCAGAATTCTGTGGTGGAAATAATGTTTATCCCTTCCTATCTTTGCATGGTTTTCATGCAGAATTTTGCAATGTAAATGATATTTGGCTGTTGAAAAGCGTTTGGGGGGTATTTGTTTTCCCACTCTCTCACTCACCACGAGGTCACAGATATCCCTATCTTTGTATGGTTTTTGTGCAGAATTTCGGAATATAAATAATGTTTGGCTGCTGAAAAGCGTTTGGGGAATATTTATTTTCCCGCTCTCATCACCACGAGGTCATAGCTATCCCTTCCTATCTTTGCGTGGATTTTGTGCAGAATTTTGCGATGTAAATAATGTTTATCCCTTCCTATCTTTGTGTGGTTTTCCTGCAGAATTTTGCAATGTAAATAATGTTTGGCTGCTTTTGGAGCATTTGGAGAATATTTGGTTTCCCTCTCTCTCACCACCACGAGGTCACAGATATCCCTAACTTTTTATGGGTTTTCTGCAGAATTTTGCAATATAAATAATATTTGGCTGTTGAAAAGCGTTTGGAGAATATTTGGTTTCCCTCTCTCTCATCACCACGAGGTCACAGGTATCCCTATTTTTGTACGGTTTTTGTGCAGAATTTTGTGATGTAAATAATGTTTATCCCTTCCTATCTTTGTGTGGTTTTTGTGCAAAATTTTGGAATATAAATAATGTTTGGCTGCTTTTGGAGCATTTGGAGAATATTTGGTTTCCCACTCTCTCACCACCACGAGGTCACAGATATCCCTAACTTTTTATGGTTTTTCTGCAGAATTTTGCAATATAAATGATATTTGGCTGCTGAAAAGCATTTGGAGAATATTTATTTTCCCTCTCTCTCATCACCACGAGGTCACAGATATCCCTTCCTACATTTGGTTTTTGTGCAGAATTTTGCGATGTAAATAATATTTGGCTGCTGAAAACCAGGGTGGCGTGGCCAGGGTGTGATTTTTGTTGTGCTGGCGCTCGGAAATTTGGTTTTCCTTGCTTTCTCCGCTGCGGGATGGTGGTTCCAGCTCTGGGGCAGATGGATCCCGAGAGGAACCCACACCAGGCTGAGAAAGCAAGGAATAAATACCGAATAATTCAAGCACCAAGCAGTCAGGAATTTTACCTTTTTTTCTTGCTGGCATGGCAAGTTCCCTTCTTAGTTTTGGGAGGGATTTTGGTGATTTTGGCAGAAGTTAGGATGGATTTTATGGATCTGAGGCACCTCCCACCATCCCAGGCTGCTCCGAGCCTCATCCAGCCTGGCCTTGGACATTTCCAGGGAATTCTCTTCACAGGGAGGAATTCCTTCCCAATATCCCATCCTCCAGCAATTCCTCATTCTGTGAGCACAGCACCCTGCTCAGCACAGGAATATATTTGTGAAGTTCTGCGAATTTTTCCCTTTTCTCCCCGAGCTCCCCTGAGGTTCCAAAGAACATCCGCGCAGATCGCTGGTGGTGACATCAGCTGAGCGCGGAGTGAAGGATTTGCTGTCGTTTCTTTGTTTGTTTTGGATTCTTTTATCTCCAATGAGCCACCTGCTGGTTTTGCATTCGCCGCTTTCTGTGCCGAACGCGCGGCGAGCGAGTTTGCCTTTCTGTCATCAGTGATTTTATAGCGCTCGTTTGCAAGGTGCAGTGATCAAAGTGTGCCATATTTGTATTTTTATGGAGCCGATATTTATATTTGTATTGAGTTGATATTTATATTTTTATTGAGTTGATATTTATATTTTTATGGAGTCGATATTTATATTTTTATTGAGTTGATATTTATATTTTTATTGAGTTGATATTTATATTTTTATTGAGTTGATATTTATATTTTTATGGAGTCGATATTTGTGTTTTTATGGAGCTGATAGTTATGGAGTCGATATTTATATTTTTATGGAGTCGATATTTATATTTTTATTGAGTTGATATTTATATTTTTATAGGGCCGATATTTATATTTTTATTGAGTTGATATTTATATTTTTATTGAGTTGATATTTATATTTTTATGGAGTCGATATTTATATTTTTATTGAGTTGATATTTATATTTTTATTGAGTTGATATTTATATTTTTATGGAGTCGATATTTATATTTTTATTGAGTTGGTATTTATATTTTTATTGAGTTGATATTTATATTTTTATAGGGCCGATATTTATATTTTTATTGAGTTGATATTTATATTTTTATTGAGTTGATATTTATATTTTTATGGAGCCGATATTTATATTTTTATTGAGTTGATATTTATATTTTTATGGAGTCGATATTTATATTTTTATGGAGTCGATATTTATGTTTTTGTGGAGTCAATGTTTATATTTTTATGGAGTCGATATTTGTGTTTTTATGGAATCTATATATTTTTATGGAGTCAATATTTATATTTTTATGGAGTCGATATTTATATTTTTATTGAGTCAAAATTTATATATTTATATGGAGACAATATTTATATTTATTGAGTCGATATTTATAATTTTACGGAGTCAATATTTCTATTTTTGCGGAGTCGATGGCAGTGATGCTGAGGTGATCTGCTCTGTGGTGACTCTGCTCTGTCCCACCTCTCCCGTGGTGACAATGACATCCAAATCCCTTCCGGATCCCGCGGAATTTTCCGGGCGTTTGCTCCTCTCGTGCTCCATTTCTCCATAAGACATCAGAGCCTTCACTTGAGGGGAATATTCAGCGTTAAATTCTGCTAATTGGGAGAAAATAATGGAGAAAACGAGTATTAAGCGATGTTTTGGAGGTAGAACGATAGTGAAATATTTGTGCTGTAATTGTGTGTAATTTGTATTTTTCTGTTGTGCTGGAATCCTTAGTGTGGGAAACTTCTTCCTTTTCCAACTGTTTAGTTTAGTCGATTTTTTTTGATTTTGTTGTTCTAATTAAGGTTGTGTGTTGAACGTTGATTTTAATGATTCCCTGTGGGATTTGGGAATCGCTTCTTCCCAGCGATCTGTTCATCAATTCGATGCAATTAACTGGACACAGAACCAGCACAAAGTTCAATGCTCAAGTTTTCTTCATTTTCTCTCATTTTCACAATTTTCATTTCCGGCCAGAGGTTCAGGGTTGCGTTTTTAACACCTCTCCCGTTTTCCTCCCATCTCATGGGAACCAGAACCAAGTTCGATGCTCAAGTTTTCCTCATTTTCTCTCATTTTTACGATTTTCATTCCCTGCCAGAGGTTCAGAGCTGTGTTTTTTAACACCTTTCCCATTTCCCTCCCATCTCATGGGAACCAGAACCAAGTTTGATGCTCAAGTTTTCCTCATTTTCCCTCATTTTTACGATTTTCATTTCCCGCCAGAGGTTCGGGGTTGCGTTTTTAACACCTCTCCCGTTTTCCTCCCATCTCGCAGGAACCAGCACAAACTTCGATGCTCAACCCTTCAAGTTTTCTTCATTTTCTTTCATTTTTACGATTTTCATTCCCCGCCAGAGGTTCAGAGTTGTGTTTTTAACACCTTTCCCATTTCCCTCCCATCTCATGGGAACCAGAACCAAGTTCGATGCTCAAGTTTTCTTCGTTTTGTCTCATTTTTAAGATTTTCATTCCCCACCAGTGGTCCCAGAGTTATATTTTTAGCACCTGTCCCATTTTCCCTCCCATCTCACAGAACCAGCACAAACTTCGATGCTCAACCCTTCAAGTTTTCTTCATTTTCTCTCATTTTTAAGATTTCCATTCCCCACCAGAGCTCCCGGAATTATATTTTTACCACCTTTCCCATTTTGCCCCCATGTCGCGGGATCCAGCACAAACTTTGATGCTCAAGTTTCCTTCATTTTCTCTCATTTTTAAGACTTTCACTCCCCTCCAGAGGTTCTGGAGTTGCATTTTTAACACCTTTCCTGTTTTCCCCCATCTCATGGGAATCAGCACAAAGTTCGATGCTCAGCTCTTCAAATTTTCTTCATTTCATCTCATTTTTAAGACTTTCACTCCCCTCCAGAGGTCCTGGAGTTGCATTTTTAACACCTTTCCTGTTTTCCCCCATCTCATGGGAATCAGCACAAAGTTCGATGCTCAACCCTTCGAGTTTTCTTCATTTTGTCTCATTTTTAAGACACTCACTCCCCTCCAGAGGTCCTGGAGTTTTATTTTTAACTCCTGTCCCATTTTCCCCCCATCTCATGGGAATCAGCACAAACTTCGATGCTCAGCCCTTCAAATTTTCTTCATTTCATCTCATTTTTAAGACTTTCATTCCCCACCCAAGGTCCTGGAGTTATATTTTTAACTCCTGTCCCATTTTCCCCCCATCTCACAGGAACCAGCACAAAGTTCAATGCTCAACCCTTCCCATTTTCTTCATTTTTCTTTCATTTTTACGATTTTCATTCCCCGCCAGAGGTTCGGAGTTGTGTTTTTCACACCTTTCCCATTTCCCTCCCATCTCATGGGAACCAGAACCAAGTTCGATGCTCAAGTTTTCTTCGTTTTCTCTAATTTTTAAGATTTTCATTCCCCACCAGTGGTCCCAGAGTTATATTTTTAGCACCTGTCCCATTTTCCCTCCCATCTCACAGAACCAGCACAAACTTCGATGCTCAACCCTTCAAGTTTTCTTCATTTTCTCTCATTTTTAAGATTTCCATTCCCCACCAGAGCTCCCGGAATTATATTTTTAACACCTTTCCCATTTTACCCCCATGTCGCGGGATCCAGCACAAACTTTGATGCTCAAGTTTCCTTCATTTTCTCTCATTTTTAAGACTTTCACTCCCCTCCAGAGGTCCTGGAGTTGCATTTTTAACACCTTTCCTGTTTTCCCTCATCTCATGGGAATCAGCACGAAGTTCGATGCTCAGCTCTTCAAATTTTCTTCATTTCATCTCATTTTTAAGACTTTCATTCCCCACCCAAGGTCCTGGAGTTATATTTTTAACTCCTGTCCCATTTTCCCCCATCTCGCGGGAATCAGCACAGAGTTCAATGCTCAACCCTTCGAGTTTTCTTCATTTCATCTCATTTTTAAGATTTTCACTCCCCACCGGCGCTCCCAGAGTTGTGTTTTTAACACCTTTCCCATTTCCCACACATTTTATGGGAACCAGCCCAAAGTTCGATGCTCAACCCTTGAAGTTTTCTTCATTTTGTCTCATTTTTATGATTTACATTCCCTGCCGGAGGTCTGGGAGTTATATTTTTAACACCTTTCCCATTTTCCCCCCATCTCATGGGAACCAGCACAAAGTTCGATGCTCAACCCTTGAAGTTTTCTTCATTTTCCCTCATTTTTAAAACTTTCATTCCCCACCAGAGGTCCTGGAGTTGCATTTTTAACACTTTTCCCATTTCCCTCCCATCTCACAGGAACCAGCCCAAAGTTCAATGCCCAACCCTTCAAGTTTTCTTCATTTGGTCTCATTTTTAAGACTTTCATTCCCCACCGGAGGTCCCGGAGTTATATTTTTACCACTTTTCCCATTTTCCCCCATCTCACAGGAGCCAGCACAAACTTCGATGCTCAGCCCTTCAAGTTTTCTTCATTTTCCCTCATTTTTAAGACTTTCATTCCCCACCCAAGGTCCTGGAGTTGCATTTGTAACACCTTTCCCATTTTCCCCCCATCTCATGGGAATCAGCACAAAGTTTGATGCTCAACCCTTCCAATTTTCTTCATTTCGTCTCATTTTTAAGACTTTCATTCCCTTCCGGAGGTCCTGGAGTTGCGTTTTTAACACCTTTCCCATTTTACCCCATCTGAGGAGAACCAGCAGAAAGTTTGATGCTCAAGTTTTCTTCATTTGGTCTCATTTTTAAGACTTTCATTCCCCACCGGAGGTCCTGGAGTTATATTTTTAACACCTTTCCCATTTCCCCCCATCTCACAGGAATGAGCACAAAGTTCAATGCTCCACCCTTGAAGTTTTCTTCATTTTGTCTCATTTTTAAGACTTTCATTCCCCACCCAAGGTCCTGGAGTTTTATTTTTAACTCCTGTCCCATTTTCCCCCATCTCGTGGGAACCAGCACAAAGTTCGATGCTCAACCCTTCGAGTTTTCCTCATTTTTAAGATTTTCATTCCCCGCCAGAGATCCCAGAGTTGTATTTTTAACACCTTTCCCATTTTGCCCCTATCCCACAGGACCCAGCACAAAGTTGAATGCTCCACCCTTGAAGTTTTCTTCATTTTATCTCATTTTTAAGACTTTCATCCCCAGTCAGAGGTCCCAAAGTTACATTTTCGACACCTTTCCCATTCCCCCAGCCCGCGCTCTCGTTCGCGGTGCCCCGCAGAGCTGTCCCTATGGTTACCCCGCCTTTGTGGGGGGACAAAGGTTGGCATCTCGGTCCTCCCGAGCCGAATCCTGCCCTTTGACTCCCTCCCCTTCCCCACCCTCGCCAGGCTTGGCAGCCGCGGGGTTCCCATGGAAACGGGGAAGGAAATGTGAAAAGAGGAGCACAAAGGGCTGCTTCATTTGAATTCGAACAAGGGAGGAAGGCTCCTTGGAGCTCATCTCCGCGCGGGCGGGGAAACGCGGAATTTATCTCCCCAAAGTTGCTTTCAATTTGTAAACTTGTTTATATTCCCTGTTCCTCCGTTCCTAGGACAAAAGTTGTCATGTCCGCGGCGCCGAGCGAGGGGAAACATCTTTCTTTATAAATTCAGGGAGACAACTCAGCTCAGTCACTCATTTTCCTCTCCCCCCTCGCAGCTCTGGGGGCATCACTCATGTTTTTAACATTTCCCCCTGAAAACTCACATGTATTACATTTTTTTCCCTTTCCTAAGGGCTCAATCATATTGTCAATTATCTGCCGTCCCTGTCTTTGCGGGGGAGTGGATGAGTTATGTGTCCTTGAGAATCCGCAGAGCTCCTGAGAATTCCTTCTGCTTTCTCCTCCTGCGTTTAACCCTCGCGGCACGGAAATGGAACTGCAGAAATAAAATGCAGTTATCGAGTTTGACCTTGGGTTTAGGTTTGCTGCCGATTGTGGATAATAAAGAGAAAAAAATAAAAGCAAGGAGGCAAAAATGTCGTGGATGGCGACATTTTAGCTGAACGTTTTACAAACGGGTTAAGTGATAAAGTTTGATATAAATTTTATATCAATTTTACATTTATATATAAATTTTTCATATATATTTATATATATTATTAAAAAATTGTATTTATATATATAATTTATAAATTTATATATAAATTTATATATATTTTTATATATTATATAAATAAATTTATATATATTTTTATATATTATATATAAATTTATATATTTTTTATATATTATATATAAAAATATATATTTATATATAATATATGTATTTGCGTTATATATATAAATATATATTTATATATCATTTTAAACAATTTTATATCAATTTTACATTTATATATAAATAAGTTTTATATTTATATATATAAATTTTAAAAATTTTTTAAAGGACACAGAAGTTACTTTGCCTCCAGGTTTTTCTCTGAATGACAGATTACCCAATTCTTCCTGAAAAGGTCTTTACCTCACGTCCAAGAAATACCATTGAAAGGGAATTACTTGGGAATCTGTTCCAAATCTCGTGGCTAAAACAGGCTCCCCAGACATTTTCTTTCCTCTCCCTCTGCAAATCGTCCCCGTTTTTCACAATAACCTTCATTAAGCAGGATCACAAAAAAGGCAGCGTAATTCTCCGGATCCTTTTTTCCCAGCGCGACGGGAGGCGTTCGCTTTTGTCTGCGGATTGCAAACTTCCAGGCTTCGAGAATTTCCCCTTCGCTTCCCCTCCCACTCTGCCGCGGCTGCCGTGACATTCCAGGGTCACCGAGGGGACTGGGGAGAGGCCTGGCAGGGATCTGTGGAGCTGATCCATCAGGAATGGGATGGATTAAAGGACACGTTCTCGATCTCTGGCTGTCAGTGCTCAGCCCTGGGCTGGGGAGCAGAGGGAGCGAAGTGCTGAACTCAAAAAATGTGTGGACACTCCTTCCCGCTCTGCCGGCCCCATCCTGCTGCTTCCAGCTCCTCTTTATATTCTGTGTATTCTTTATATTCTCTATATTCTGTATATTCTGTATATTCCTTATATTCTTTATATTCTCTATATTCTGTATATTCTTTATATTCTGTATATTCTCTATATTCTGTATATTCTCTATATTCTGTATATGCCTTATATTCTTAATATTCTTTATATACTTGATATTCTTTATATTCTGTCTATCCTTTATATTCTGTATATTCTCTATATTCTGTACATTTTCTATAATCTGTATATTCCTTATATTCTTTATAGACTTCATATTCTTTATATTCTTTATATTCTCTGTATTCTTTACATTCTTTATATTCCTTATATTCTTTATATTCTTCATATTCTTTCTATTCTTTATATTCTTCCCCAGCTCTTCTTGCCTTCCGCTCTTCCCTCAGCTGCACTCCCCAGCCTTTTAGATATTTTATAGAAAAATAAAATGGATTTTGCAGCTTCAGGCGATTATTTGGTGGGAAAATGCGCTCACCCCTTCTTGCCTCCCTCTAGAAGTTTAATTCAGTCTTTCCTGCTTTTATGGCCTGATCCCACTGATTCCGTTCCGTGTCCGTTCCCACATCTTGCCTCCCTCTAGGAGTTTAATTCAGTTTTTCTGCTTTTATGGCCTGATCCCGCTGATTCCGTTCCGTGTCCGTTCCCACATCTGCCTCAAGGAGTTTAATTCAGTCCTGTTTTTATGGTCTGATCCCACTGATTCCGGTCCGTTTTCATTCCCGCATCCACCTCAAGGAGTTTAATTCAGCCTTTCCTGCTTTTATGGCTTTTATATCCCACTGATTCCATTCCGTGTCCGTTCCCACATCTGCCTCAAGGAGTTTAATTCATTCCTGCTTTATTTATGGCCTGATCCCACTGATTCCGTTCCGTGTCCATTTAATTCAGTCTTTCCTGCTTTTATGGCCTGAACCCACTGATTCCGTTCCCACATCTGCCTCAAGGAGTTTAATTCAGTCTTTCTGCTTTTATGGCTTTTATATCCCACTGATTCTGTTCCGTGTCCATTCCCGAATCTGCCTCAAGGAGTTTAATTCAGTTTTGCTTCTATAGCCTGATCCCACTGATTCTGTTCCGTGTCCGTTCCCGCATCCGCCTCAAGCAGTTTAATTCCGTTGTTTTCCTTCTTCTATAGCCTGATCCCACTGATTCTGTTCCGTGTCTGTTCCCGAATCCACCTCAAGGAGTTTAATTCAGTCTTTCCTTCTTTTATAGCCTGATCCCACTGATTCTGGTCTGTGTCCATCCCGAATCCGCCTCAAAGAGTTTATGGGCTGATCCCACTGATTCCATTCCATGTCCATTCCCACATTCGCCTCTAGGAGTTTAATTCAGTCTTTCCTGCTTTTATAACATGATTCCACTGATTCCGTTACGTGTCCGTTCCCACATCCGCCTCAAGGAGTTTATTTCAATCTTTCTTTTATAGCCTCATCCAGCTGATTCCGTTCCGTGTCCGTTCCCATATACACCTCAAGGAGTTTAATTCAGCCTTGCTTTTATGGCCTGATCCCACTGATTCTGTTCCATGTCCATTCCCACATCCGCCTCAAGGAGTTTAATTCTGTTGTTTTCCTTCTTTTATAGCCTGATCCCACTGATTCTGTTCTGTGTCTGTTCCTGAATCCGCCTCGAGGAGTTTATGGCCTGATCCCACTGATTCCATTCCGTGTCCATTCCTGCATCCGCCTCAAGGAGTTTATGGGCTGATCCCACTGATTGTGTTCCGTGTCCATTCCCACATCCGCCTCAAGGAGTTTAATTCAGTCTTTCCTGTTTTTATAGTCTGATCCTACTGATTCCGTTCCGTGTCCATTCCCAAATACACCTCTAGGAGTTTAATTTAGTTGTGTTTTTATGGTCTGATCCCACTGATTCCTGTCCGTTTTTATTCCCGCGTCCACCTCAAGGAGTTTAATTCAGCCTTTCCTGCGTTTATGGCCTGACCCCACTGATTCCATTCTGTGTCCATTTAATTCAGTCTTTCCTGCTTTTATGGCCTGACCCCACTGATTCCATTCTGTGTCCATTCCCACATCCGCCTCAAGGAGTTTAATTCCATTGTTTTCCTTCTTTATAGCCTGATCCCACTGATTCCGTTCCGTGTCCGTTCCTGAATCTGCCTCAAGGAGCTTAATTCAGTTTTGCTTCTATAGCCTGATCCCACTCATTCCATTCCATGTCCGTTCCCATATCCACCTCGAGGAGTTTAATTCCGTCTTCCTTTTATGGCCTGATCCCACTGATTCCGTTCCGTGTCCGTTCCCACATCTGCCTCAAGGAGTTTAATTCAGTTCTGCTTTTATAACCTGATCCCACTGATTCCATTCCCACATCTGCCCCAAGGAGTTTAATTCAGCCTTTCCTGCTTTTATGGCCTGATCCCACTGATTGTGTTCCATGTCCATTCCCGAATCCACCTCGAGTTTAATTCAGTCCTGTTTTTATGGTCTGATCCCACTGATTCTGGTCCGTTTTCATCCCCGCGTCCACCTCAAGGAGTTTAATTCAGCCTTTCCTGCTTTTATGGTCTGATCCCACTGATTCCGTTCCGTGTCCGTTGCCCCATCCGCCTCAAGGAGTTTAATTCATTCCTGCTTTATTTATGGCCTGATCCCACTGATTCCGGTCCGTGTCCTTACAAACTCCCCCGCAGGACATTCCATCCACATCCTGACATTTGACAGAAATTCCTTAAAGGACGTGGAAGTTCCTTTGCCTCCGGGTTTTTCTCGAGGTTTTTCTAGGAGCGTCGTTTATTGTTTAAGGAGGTTTTGAAGGAGTTCTTTCATCCATCCGCAGATACTTCCCTCTCTTCATTCCGTTTAACTGGGAAAGGATTTGGAATTACAGTCCTGTGCAGAGGCCTCGTGGAGTAATTGCGTCATCTTTCTGTCTTCCCGCGTTTCCCTCACCCTCTTTTATGAATCCCGTTATTGTTTGGCCTTGTCCTACTTGTGAGTGTTGCGCACTCGTGGGAGCAATTTTTCCCAAATTTTTCCCAAAAGTCTGTCTGTGGTACAGAAGAGAGCTGGGAACAAACTCCTGACCGCCTTTATGAATCCTATTGTTGTTTGGCCTTGTCCTATTTGTGAGTGTTCTGGAGATGTGGGAACAATTTTTCCCAAATTTTTCCCAAAACTGTGGTACAGAACAGAGCTGGGAACAAACTCCTGGCCTCCTTTATTAACCCCATTATTGCTTGGCCTTGTCCTACTTGTGAGTGTTCCGCACTCGTGGGAGGAATTTTTCACAAATTTTTCCCAAAAGTCTGTCTGTGATGCAGAAGAGAGCTGGGGACAAACTCCTGGCCTCTTTTATGAATCCCATTATTGTTTGGCCTTGTCCTATTTATGAGTGTTCTGGACTCGTGGGAGCAATTTTTCCCAAATTTTTCCCAAAACTGTGGTACAGAACAGAGCTGGGAACAAACTCCTGACCGCCTTTATGAATCCTATTATTGTTTGGCCTTGTCCTATTTGTGAGTGTTCCGGACTCGTGGAAGCAATTTTTCCCAAATTTTTCCCAAAACTGTGGTACAGAACAGAGCTGGGAACAAACTCCTGGCCTCCTTTATTAACCCCATTATTGCTTGGCCTTGTCCTATTTGTGAGTGTTCTGGACTCGTGGGAGGAATTTTTCACAAATTTTTCCCAAAAGTGTGGTACAGAACAGAGCTGGGAACAAACTCCTGGCCTCTTTTATTAATCCCGTTATTGTTTGGCCTTGTCCTACTTGTGAGTGTTGCGCACTCGTGGGAGCAATTTTTCCCAAATTTTTCCCAAAACTCTGTCTGTGGTGCAGAAGAGAGCTGGGAACAAACTCCTGGCCTCTTTTATTAATCCTGCTATTGTTTGGCCTTGTCCTACTTGTGAGTGTTCCGAACTTGTGGGAGGAATTTTTCCCAAATTTTTCCCAAAACTCTGTTTGTGGTGCAGAAGAGAGCTGGGAACAAACTCCTGGCCTCAACAGGGGGAAAATCCTGGACATTCTAGGGAAATATCCTGAACTTTTCGGGGCAAAATCCTGGACTTTTCAGGGCAAAATATTCTTTCATCTCTTTGGAGAACAGCAAACACCTTTTAGGCGCCGCCAAAACAAATAAATGGAGGCACTGTGGCAATTCCTGTCAAATATTTATCCGGTGAATTATTAACCCAAAAAAATCGAGTCAGGGGTTTGGATTTGCCCTCAGTTCGATGGCTTTGGTGAGGATTTTGGGATTGGCCGTTCCGAGGTGGATAACAGCTGTCTGGCCGGTGGAAAAGTGGGATACAATTGCAATTATTTTGAATTCTTTCCCCCCCGTCCTCCCCTGTGGCGTTCAGCTGTGACCTCATTAACTCGGCACTGAATGGAAGGCAGAGCATTGCCTGATGAATCTGAAATTTTAATTTACAGCTGCTGCGTTCCCACGTGTTGTTTAGAAATGGTCAGCGGTTTAAAAACGGTTAAAAATTGAAGTCGCCGGTTAATTATCTTAATTCCTCCACTTAGGAGCATAAATTAATTTTCATTAAATATGCTGGAGTAAATTGAGATGTTTTCAGCCTCAATTTTTCTGTACTATTGTCTGCTGAATAGAGAGGCCTGTTTGGTTGCCCTCTTTTAATTCTTTAATTGGGGCAAAGAAACTTATATTGGGACGGACAATTTCTTTGAAAAATTAGTAAAAATTCCCAATAAATTCAGTCTGTATTCAGAACCTACAGACTCACTGTAGAATTGCAAGAAAAGAAAACCTCTTTCCAAAGCGTTTTCACCCAAATCCTCCTCATTTCCAGGAAGGCCACCCTGCATTATTCGTGTACATGGAACAAGCTGCTGATTTTTTAATTTCTTCCCCAAAAACACAGCTCAGGGTCCTGGACTGGCAGTGCCTGGAGATGAGGGAAAGAAAATATATTCTCTTTATCAGAATTACTCTAAGCAATGCATTTTAACGATGGCCTAATATGCGTTTTATATGCTGATTTTTGAATTTCTTCCACCAAAACGCAGCTCAGGGTCCTGGACTGGCAGTGCTGGGAAAAGAACCATGAGGGAAAGAAAATATATTCTCTTTATTAGAATTACTCTAAGCAATGCATTTTAACCATGGCTTAATATGCATTTTATATGCTGATTTTTTAATTTCTTCCACCAAAACACAGCTCGGTGTCCTGGACTGGCAATGCCTGGAAAACAACCACAAGGGAAAGAAAATATATTTTCTTTATTAGAATTACTCTAAGCAATACATTTTAATGATTTTTTTGTGAAATATCCTTAATTTCGAGGCACAGAGATGTAAATCTTCCATCCAACTGTTGACGGTGTGTGTGGTTCTGCTGGGACACAGATAGAACAGATGGTCTGCGACGTTGGATTAAGGCACAGCTGTTAAAATATCAGCGTCGTGTTGCAGACGTTGTTTGCTCTCCAGGATAATTTTTATAAAGTTAATCCAACAGATTATGTTCTTGCTTTGGTTTGCGTCGTGTTATTTATGTTTGTAATTGTGGTGGATCAGCGCTGTGCTCTGCTCCTTCCCAAGCCCAAAAAATCTGAATTTCCATGGATCATTGTATCCCCTGAGAATTTGGACAGTAACTGTGGAGCAGAATATTGCAGGATCATTCCTTGAAGGATTTTGGTGAAATTTGATTTCACAGCAGCAAAATTCAGTCATTCCAAGGAGATGCCGGTCCCGACGTACCCCGGGAAGACACGAGAGCTGTTGGATGGTGAATCCTTCTTGGAGAAGTCTCCAACACCCAGAGCTCAGGCGTGAGGTGATTTATTCCGACTGAATCCGCTGTTGTTTTCCCGTGGATGGAGCCGGGAGTTTCGGCTGGCGAGAGAAATCCGCGAGAGCATTCCCACGTCGGCCTGGCTTCAGTTTTTGGGTTTAATTTGGACAGTGACTGTGGAGCAAAATCTTTTTTGATATCTTTGTGGATCATTCCTTGAAAGATTTAGGTGAAATTTGATTTTGCAGCAGCAAAATTAGCCATTCCAAGGAGATGCCGATCCTGATGTACCCAGAGCTGTTGGATGGTGAATCCTTAATTTTTTGGGTTTAATTTGGACAGTGACTGTGGAGCAAAATATTCCAGGATCATTCCTTGAAGGATTTCAGTGAAATTTGATTTCTCAGCAGCAAAATTCAGTCATTCCAAGAAGATGCCGATCCTGACATACCCGGAGCTGTTGGATGGTGAATCCTTAATTTTTTGGGTTTAATTTGGACAGTGACTGTGGAGCAGAATATTCCAGGATCATTCCTTGAAGGATTTCGGTGAAATTTGATTTCTCAGCAGCAAAATTCAGCCATTCCAAGGAGATGCCGGTCCCGACATACCCAGGGAAGACATGGGAGCTGTTGGATGGTGAATCCTTCTTGGAGAACAGTCTCCAACACCCAGAGCTCGGGTGTGAGGTGATTTATTCCGACTGAATCCGCCGTTGTTTTCCGTGGATGGAGCCAGGAGTCTTGCCTGGCGGGAGAAATCCACGCGAGCGTTCCGACACAGCTCCCCGAATTCACTCCGCGGGGATGGATTGTCTCTCGCAGCCTTTCCGGCTGCCAAAAAGTTCTGCTCCTGCGTTTCACAGCCGAGAGCTCAGCTCGTGCCTCGAAGGAAGGGTTTGTCTGCTGTGCTCTGGAGATGAAGTTCTGAAATTCAAAAGTTTGCCTCAAATCCGAGTCAGGAGGACAATAAACTGCCCCTTGTGACACTGCCCCGAGGGGCCTGAGGTGACAGCTGGGTTGGTGACTTTTTGCAGCCGTCTGGGAGGAGGCTGATGACCGCAGAGTTGATGTTTGAGGCACTGCAGGTCCCCGTGGCTGCTCTGCCAAGAAGCGCTTGGGCTGGAATGTCAAAATTCAGGGAGCAGAAGCTTTCTCCCGTCCCCATCCCAGTGGGAAACTTCAATAGTCTGCGCTGGTTTGTAAAATTAAACTTTTTTAGATCCCCTGGGTGAAAAACCACAGCCAAGTCACACGTGAAGGAGCCTTTGAGAGCTCCTTCATCGAGCCTTTGAGAAGAAAAAGTAAATTCTCTTCGGTGGGAGTATTCAGTGGTTTTTGTGTTTGGAATTCCAGCTGGTCTGGTTTTATTCCGCAGGGTTTGAATGTTGTGTATCAACACAAATCCAAAGGGGGACTTTGAATCCTGGCTGTGTCCTTATCCGTATTTTCCATCCTTTCTGTGATTTCTAGAAATCCCCTTTTTTTGTTTTGAGCACCGAAGGATTGATCTGGCTGCGAATTCTGTCAGTGCCAGATCCTCCACCAAATGCTCAGCAGGAGGAATTCTCGAGCCGTGGATTGTCACGCTCCTCTCTCCTGGAATTTCCCAAGGTGACCTTCCTGGAGCTGGCAGGAATTGTGTGACGCTGCCATGGGGATCGGGGAAGGAGAGGGAGGAGGAGGAGGAGGAGGAGGAGGAAGAGATGGAGATGGAGATGGAGAATGAAAAGGAGAGGGAGAGGGAGAGGGAGAGGGAGAGGGAGAGGGGGGAGTGGGAGATGGAGATGGAGATGGAGATGGAGATGGAGATGGAGATGGAGATGGAGATGGAGATGGAGATGGAGATGGAGATGGGAAGGAGAAGAGAAGGAAAGGGAGAAGGAGAAGAAGGAGAAGAGGAGAAGGAGAAAAGAAGGAGGAGAAGGAGAAGAAGGAGAAAAGAGAAGGAGAGGGAGAAGGAGAAGGAGGAGGAGGAGAAGAACGAGAAGGTGAAGAGGAGGGAGAAGGAGAAAGAAAAGGAAAAAAAAGGAGAAGGAGAAGAGAAGGAAAAGAGAAGAACAAAAAGGTGAAAAGGGAGAAGAAGGAAAAGGAAAAAAGGAGAAGGAAAAAAGGAGAAGGAAAAAAGGAGAAGGAGAAGAGAAGAACGAGAAGGTGAAGGTGAGGGAGAAGGAGAAGGAAAAAAGGAGAAGTAAAAGGAAAAAAGGAAAAAAGGAGAAGGTGAAGGAAAAAAGAAGGAGAAAAGCGAGAAGGTGAAGGTGAGGGAGAAGAAGGAAAAGGAAAAAAGAAGGAGAAGAAGAAGAAGGATGAGAAGAGAAGCAGAAGGAGAAGGAGGAGAAAGAGAAGGAGAAGGAGGAGAAGCAGAAGAAGAGAAGCAGGAGAAGGAGGAGAAGAAGGAAAAGGAGAAGAGAAGGAGAAGGAAAAAAGAAGGAGAAGAAGGAGAAGAAAAGAAGAAGGAGAAAAGGAGGAGCAGGAGAAGAGGAGAAGGGAAGCAGAAGGAGGAGAAGGAGAAGAAGGAGGAGGAGAAGAGAAGCAGAAGGAGAAGAGAAGGAGGAGGAGGAGAAGCAGAAGGAGAAGAGAAGGAGGAGGAGGAGAAGCAGAAGGTTGTCGTTGCTCCACTTCTCAGCACAGCTCCCCTTCCCCTTCCCACAGTGACAGCAGCGCTGGAGCATTTCCCAGCAGCCCTGGAAGCAGCGATCGCACTCCTACGGCGCTCAGAATGTCATTTTTGCAGGAGATGGAAATGTGTCATTTCAATGAAAAACAGGATTTCGACAAGATCTGCAGCTCCTGCTGCAGTCTCATCCTTGTCCAGGAAAATATTAATTAGCAGTATCTCAAATCCAGTCCAGAGGGTGATATATTTATTTCCTGACATTTACATTTCTCCCAAACCCATCCCAGCAGGCACACGGAGAGGAAGGAGGAATCCCAAACCTCTCAGCTTCACAAACCCAACCCTTCCTGTGCATGGCAATGGTTTCCAGGACCCCATCTGCATCCTGGTTCCTAAAACACAACCCCACACCCCGGAAAAGCGCAAATCGACAGATGGACGCCGTCTTTTCAGTGCCTTCCAGAGGAACTTTGGAATTTAAAATTCGGCAGGAGACATCTTTAAAGAGCAGGAGCAGATGGCTTTGCTTTTCAGTCCTGTGGGTGGAGATCAATATCATTCTCTTTTAACCACTTCCACCTTTATCTCCTTTTTTTTTTTAACCACTTCCATCTTTATCCCTTTTTTTTTTAACCACTTCCATCTTTATCTCCTTTTTTTTTTTTAACCACTTCCATCTTTATCCCTTTTTTTTTTTTTTAACCACTTCCATCTTTATCCCTTTTTTTTTTTTTAACCACTTCCATCTTTATCCCTTTTTTTTTTTTCCCCTGCAGGAATTAACCTCAGCTGTCTGTTTGCAGACAGAAAGCTCGGGGTGGTTTTTGTGATTGCTTCCCTTTTAGAGCAAGGCAGGTAAAATGTGAAAAAATTTAAAAGTGAAGAGCAGGGTGAGTGCCTCGTTCAACCTGCAGCTTGAAAAAAATAGGATTTAGACCCACAGTAATTACTTGTCTTTTTTTTAGTTGTTGGAGTTACTTAAAGAACTATTTCAATGCAGGAATTAACCTCGGCTGTCTGTCTGCAGACAGAAAGCTCAGGTTGGTTTGTGTCATTGCTGCTCTTTCAGAGCAAGGCAGGTAAAATAATTGTGAAAAAATTTGAAAGTGAAGAACAGGGTGAGTTCAACCTGCAGCATGAAAAAAATGACATTTAAACCCTCAGTAATTACTTCTCTTTTTTTAAGTGCTGGAGTTACTTAAAGAACTATTTCAATGCAGATATTTAATTTTAGGGCTAACGTAAAAACAACCTGATTTTTTTTTTCCCCCTTTCCCAGGCCCTACAGCAGTGCTGTGTGTCTAATCCTCTTCGCAACCAGGATTTTTCCAAATTATGAGATGTGGGATATTGAAAGGCTGGGGGGCTGTGGGGTTCATACAGATAATTGGGAATAGCTTTATTCCACTCCGAAGGGGAAAAGCTCAGCAGAGCTGTGCCCTGTTTGGCTTTTCTTACGCCTAGCAGTGCGAAAAATCAGAAATAATTCCAAAAATGAAAGCACAGCTCAGTTTCTCACCAGGAAGTCGATGGTGAGGTAAGGTGGAAGCACAAATTCCTCGCTCTGTGCCAGGAATTCTCACCGAACGTGTTTTGGCGCTCCGAGCAGGCTTGGGCAAAGTCACCTTTTGCCTTCAGAAAACACAAAAAAGGGTCTGCAGTGAAGCTGTGTAAAGTTGGGTAAATTGGATTAATTCCAGAAAAAACAGCCTCGTTCCTGCACACCTGGCCGTGCCCGTGGCCCTCGAGCCGAATGGAGTGGGAAAAGGTAGAAATGGCGCTGATTTTGGGCCGAGTTCGTGCCCCAAATCCCTGCTTTTTGCTCTGGGGGAGCATTCCCTGGTTCTTTTTAGGAAGCAGCAGCTGGGTTGAGGCGGGACCCTGTTTTATTCCCATTTATGATTTCTATTTATCATAAAATATAAATTGTTATTTATTTATTAATCCGAAACGAGTATTTCCAGTTGAAGTGTGAGCTCCGGGAGTGAGGGCTGCAGGACCCAGTGAATCCAGAGGGGTTGGGATGTTGGAAAACAAATTTCCATAGTCCCGAGGAAACCAATTCTGCTTGGGATGCTGGAGAACAGAAATTCCCGATTTTTTTCCCTAATAAAGAGCGAGCTCCATCAAAGACATCGGCGCCCTTTGGGACAAAATTCCTGATTTTTTCCCTAAAAAAGACGGAGCTCCATCAAAGGCATCAGCGCCCTTTGGGACGAAATTCCCAATTTTGTCCCTAATAAAGAGCAAAATTCCCTGTTTTTTTCCCTAATAAAGAGCAAGCTCCATCAATCAAAGGCATCGGCGCCCTTTGAGACGAAATTCCCGATTTTTTCCCTAATAAAGAACGAGATCCATCAGTGCCCTTTGAGATGAAATTCCTGATTTTTTCCCTAAAAAAGAGCAAGCTCCAGCAAAGGCATCAGCGCCCTTTGAGACGAAATTCCCGATTTTTTCCCTAATAAAGAGTGAAATTCCCGATTTTTTCCCTAATAAAGAGCAAGCTCCATCAAAGGCATCGGCGCCCTTTGAGACGAAATTCCCGATTTTTTCCCTAAGAAAGAGTGAAATTCCCGATTTTTTCCCTGGTAAAAAGCGAGCTCCAGCAAAGGCATCAGTGCCCTTTGAGATGAAATTCCCGATTTTTTCCCTAATAAAGAGCAAGCTCCATCAAAGGCGTCGGCGCCCTTTGAGATGAAATTCCCGATTTTTTCCCTAATAAAGAGCGAAATTCCCTGGTTTTTTCTCTAATAAAGAGCAAGCTCCATCAAAGGCGTCGGCGCCCTTTGAGATGAAATTCCCGATTTTTTCCCTAATAAAGAGCAAGCTCCATCAAAGGCATCGGCGCCCTTTGAGACGAAATTCCCGATTTTTTCCCTGGTAAAAAGCGAGCTCCAGCAAAGGCATCGGCGCCCTTTGAGATGAAATTCCCGATTTTTTCCCTAATAAAGAGTGAAATTCCCGATTTTTTCCCTAATAAAGAGCAAGCTCCATCAAAGGCATCAGCGCCCTTTGAGATGAAATTCCCGATTTTTTCCCTAATAAAGAGCAAGCTCCATCAAAGGCGTCGGCGCCCTTTGAGATGAAATTTCCCGATTTTTTCCCTAATAAAAAGAGTGAAATTCCCGATTTTTTCCCTAATAAAGAGCAAGCTACAGCAAAGGCATCAGTGCCCTTTGAGATGAAATTCCCGATTTTTTCCCTAATAAAGAGCAAGCTCCATCAAAGGCGTTGGCGCCCTTTGAGATGAAATTCCCGATTTTTTCCCTAATAAAGAGCGAAATTCCCTGGTTTTTTCTCTAATAAAGAGCAAGCTCCATCAAAGGCATCAGCGCCCTTTGGGATGAAATTCCCGATTTTTTCCCTGGTAAAAAGCCAGCTCCATCAAAGGCAGGGATTCGCAGGACAAAGAGCAGCTGATGTGCCCCGAGGCGCTGATCCCGCCGGGAATTGCAGCAGCAGTTGACAGTCATAGCATCGCTCTCTCCCCAGGAGCCCGAGGGGAGAAAAGTTCCCTCCTTCCGTCTCTGAGTTGATGAGGATGCTTCCTGTTTCTGCTCGGAGAATGGGATGGATAAACAAACAGAGGAGGGAGGGATGACAGAAGGAATTAATTTTAAATCTTGTGAAGTAATTTCCCAAAACCGGCCGGTTAAATGTCTGTGTAAAATGAAATAATTTGCTTTGTTGTCTCTCAGTATTGTGAGGTTTGACATCGGAGCTCAGTTCCATGGTGTGTTTATAACTCGAGTTACTGCTTTTATTTGTAACCAAAAGGGAGATTTTTTAAAAAATGGTTTGGAGTGGGGGAAAATCTTCACATTCCATCTCTCTTTCGTTTTTCATCCTTCAGGGGATGAAAGTTGTTGGTTTGACATTGGAGCTCAGTTCCATGGTGTGCTTATAATATGAGTTACTGCTTTTGTTTGGAACCAGAAGTGAGAATTTGTTAAAATAATTATTTGGAGTGGGGGAAAATCCTCACATTCTGTCTCTTCTTTGTCTTTTGTCCTTCGGGGGATGAAAATTGTTGATTTGACATAGGAACTCAGTTCCGTGGTGTGTTTATAATGTAAGTTACTGCTCTTGTTTGTAACCGGAAGTGAGAATTTGTTTTAAAAATTCTTCGGAGTGGGGGAAAATCTTCACATTACATCTCTTCTTTGTCTTTCGTCCTTCGGGGGATGAAAATTGTTGGTTTGACATACGAGCTCAGTTCAATGGTGTATTTATAATGTGAGTTACTGCTCTTGTTTGTAATCGGAAGTGAGAATTTTTAAAAAAATTCTTCGGAGTGGGGGAACATTTTCACATTACATCTCTCCTTTGTCTTTCATCCTTTGGGGTATAAAAGTTGGGGGTTGGAATGAGATGATCTTTAGGGTCTCTTCCAACCCAAACCCTTCTGCGATTCCATTAACCTCCCCCCCAAAAAACCAAACACAGTTAGAAGTTGGAACGAGATGATCTTTAGGGTCCAATCCAAACCCTTCTGTGATTCCATGACTCCCAAAAACCAAACCCAGTTGTGGGTTGGAATGAGATGACCTCCACGATCCCTTCCAAACCTTCCTGTGATTCCTTAAAACCTCGAAACCAAACCGTGCTGGGGGTTGGAACGAGATGATCTTTGGGGTCCTTTCCAACCCAAACCATTCTGTGATTCCATGACTCCCAAAAAAAAAACCAAACCCAGTTGGGGTTGGAATGAGATGACCTTCACGATCCCTTCCAAACCCTTCTGTGATTCCATGACCCCCCAAAACCAAACCCAGTTGGGGTTGGAATGAAACCAAACTCATTTGGGGGCTGGAACAAGATGATCTCCAGGGTCCCTTCCAAACCCTTCTGTGATTCCATGACTCCCAAAAAAAAAACCAAACCCAGTTGGGGTTGGAATGAAACCAAACTCATTTGGGGGCTGGAGCAAGATGATCTCCAGGGTCCCTTCCAAACCATTCTGTGATTCCATGACCCCCCCCAAAACCAAACCCTGCTGGGGGTTGGAACGAGATGATCTTTGGGGTCCCTTCCAACCCAAACCCTTCTGTGATTCCATGACCCCCCAAAACCAAACCCTGCTGGGGGTTGGAACGAGATGATCTTTGGGGTCCCTTCCAACCCAAACAAACCCTTCTGTGATTCTATGACCACCCGCCCCCCAAAAAAAACCAAACCCAGTTGGGGTTGGAATGAAATGATCTTCAGGGTCCCTTCCAAACCTTTCAGTGATTCCTTAACCCCCCAAAACCAAACCCTGCTGGGGGTTGGAACAAGGTGATCTTTAGGGTCCCTTCCAAACCCTTTTGTGATTCCATGACCCCCCAAAAACAAAGCCAGTTAGGAGCTGGAATGAGATGATCTTTACTGTCCTCTCCAACCCAAACCCTTCTGTGATTCCCTAACCCCCCGAAAGCAAACCCACTTTGTTGGGTTTTTGAATTTCTGATCTCTGTCAAAGCCTTTTTCCAGCAGATGGGAATTGCAGGGAAGGAAGGAGCTGGGAAGGTCCAGCAGGAATGGGGAGCTTTCTTCCAGCCCTAAAAACTCTGGGGAGGAGGAGAAAAAGATCAGGGTGAGGTTACCCTGACCCTAATCCCGATGGCACAGGACAAGAAGAGTTTATCTCTCCCTGAACATTTCTCTCCTCCATCCTTGGATTTCCCAGGACTTGGCCTGAATTACTGAAATTTGGCTGCCACGGCTCCCCTCGCCCTCCTCCTCTTCCTTTTTCCTCTCGGAGAGCCTCCCCAGGCAATTTCCGAGAGCACATCCCCCGAGCACAGCGCCTTTGTTCGGAGTCAGAACTTGCGCCGCGTCCTTGGGCGAGAGCAGCAAAATCACCTTTTCATCTCCGTGGGTTTGTTTTTAATTGGGAACGACGCCGTCGGTAGGTGGAGGTGACTTTTCATCTCGGGGAGAGACAATTTGGAGAGAATTTTTGGGGCGCTGCCCCCAGGCACACATGCTGGCTCTGCGTTATCAGGAGTTCTTGGAGGGATTTGAAGACATAAAAACAGGAACTCGTCGTGAAGACAGAGCTCAATTTTCTTATTTTCAAGTTTAGTTTTTTTCACTCTTCTTCGTAAAGACAAAGCTGCATTTTCTTATTGTCAAGTTTAGTTTTTTCACTCTTCTTTGTAAAGGCAGAGCTCAATTTTCTTATTTTCAAGTTCAGTTATTTTCACTCTTCTTCATAAAGACAACTCAATTTTCTTATTTTCAAGTTGAGTTTTTTCATTCCTCTTCGTAAAGGCAGAGCTCAATTTTCTTATTTTCAAGTTGAGTTTTTTCCACTCTTCTTCGTAAAAACAGAGCTCAATTTTCTTATTTTCAAGTTGAGTTTTTTCCACTCTTCTTTGTAAAAACAGAGCTCAGTTTTCTTATTTTCAAGGTTAGTTATATTCACTCTTCTTCATATAGACAGAGCTTCATTTTCTTGTTTTCAAGTTTAGCTTTTTTCACTCTGCTTCGTAAAGGCAGAGCTCAATTTTCTTATTTTCAAGTTTAGTTTTTTCCACTCTTCTTTGTAAAGACAGAGCTTCATTTTCTTATTTTCAGTTTAGCTTTTTTCACTCTTCTTCATAAAGACAGAGCTCAATTTTCTTATTTTCAAGTTTAGTTTTTTTCACTCTTCTTCGTAAAGGCAGAGCTCAATTTTCTTATTTTCTATCTAGTTTTTTTCACTCTTCTTCATATAGACAGAGCTCAATTTTCTTATTTTCAAGTTGAGTTTTTTCCACTCTTCTTCATAAAGACAGAGCTCAATTTTCTTATTTTCAAGTTTAGTTTTTTTCACTCTTCTTCGTAAAAACAGAGCTCAATTTTCTTATTTTCTATCTAGTTTTTTTCACTCTTCTTCATATAGACAGAGCTCAATTTTCTTATTTTCAAGTTGAGTTTTTTCCACTCTTCTTCGTAAAAACAGAGCTCAATTTTCTTATTTTCAAGTTCAGTTTTTTCACTCTTCTTCGTAAAAGCAGAGCTTCATTTTCTTATTTTCAAGGTTTTTTTGGGAAGAAAGGAAGTTAAATTCTTACCAGAATAAGCGTGGAATTCACATTTTATTTCCCCTTTCCATCAAATAAAAGAAGACCTTCGGCTTTTCCTCTCATAAATCCCTGGAATCAATTTCTTGGATCCGATGGCTTTGACTCTGCTGTAGACCACAAATACAAGAAAATAAATGTATAAATAAAAATAAAGCTGAGGTACATGTCCAGCCAAACAGAAGGAGTTCCCTGAGTAACGTGAGCTTGTAAATGTAAATATTTCCCAACTGCTGCCGCCTTTTTCCTGGCTGATAACTCATCCTGCTCTTCCTGAGAGAGTTATTCCTAAATTTTGTGGCTCTCCTGTCATGGGATGTTCGAGAAATGAAGGGAATTTGATCAGCTTGGTAAATAATGATGTTATTTAAAAAAAAAAAAACATTAAAATCATAGCGTGGCTGTGTCTGGTATTCAAAAATTAACCTTTTAAAGAGGGAAGGAGACACATGGGAAGGATTGGAAAAGTAAAGAGTCAATAAGGGAGATGTGAAGCCTTTCCTTAGAATTCCCATTATTTGCCATTTATATTACCAAACCGATGACCTATTTCTCCCTGTTAGATTGGTTCTCCTCCACAGTTTGGAAAAAGAAAACGCTGAATTGGTTTAAAACACTCCTCAGGAAACTGAGAATGTAATCTTTCTGCAGCTCCTCTTTAATAAGATTTAGGGTTTATATGTATTTATATATTTATTTATTTATATATTTGGGCTTCACTGCAAATTCCAGAGATTTGGATCCCTGCACTCTAATCCCTCTGGGCTGTGGAGAAAACCCTGGTAGCAAAATAATGGACTTTTCCTAAAAAATCTGAGTAGGACAGAGCAGTGCTGTTGATGAAGTCACTGTGACCTTGTCCCTTTGGGCTGTGACATGAAATATAAATCAGGAGTGGCTCACAGAGGTCTGGAGTTTGTTTCATTGCAGAACTGCAAATCCTAATCTATTCCAATATTCTGTAATTCCACTCGCGGAGGTCTGGAGTTTGTTTAATTCTGGAATTGTAAATCCTAATCTGTTCCAATATTCTATAATTCCGCTCGGGGAGGTCTGGAGTTATTTAATTCCAGAGTTGTAAATCCTAATCTATTCCAATATTCTCTAATTCCACTCGCGGGGGTCTGGAGTTCATTTGATTTCAGAACTGTAACTCCTAATCTATTCCAATATTCTGTTGTTCTGCTCACAGAGATCTGCAGTTTGTTTGATTGCAGAGTTGTAAATCCTAATCTATTCCAATATTCTCTAATTCCGCTCACAGAGGTCTGGAGTTTGTTTCATTCCAGAACTGTAACTCCTAATCTATTCCCATATTCTGTAATTCTGCTTGCGGGGGGGCTGGAGTTTGTTTTATTCCAAAACTGTAAATCCTAATTTATTCCAATATTCTCTAATTCCGCTCACAGAGCTCTGGAGATTTTTCATTCCAGAGTTGTAAATCATAATCTATTCCAATATTCTGTAATTCCTCTCATGGAAGTCTGGAGTTTGTTTAATTCTAGAGTTGTAAATCCTAATCTATTCCAATATTCTCTAATTCCGCTCACAGAGGTCTGGAGTTTGTTTCATTCCAGAACTATCTATTCCAATATTCTGTAATTCCGCTCTGGGAAGTCTGGAGTTCGTCTCATTCCAGAATTGTAAATCCTAATCTATTCCAATGTTCTGTAATTCCGCTCAGGGAAGTCTGGAGTTTGTTTTGTTCCCGAATTGTAAATCCTAATCTATTCCAATATTCTGTAAATCCGCTCGGGGAGGTCTGGAGTTTGTTTCATTGCAGAATCGTAAATCTTAATCTGTTCCAATATTCTGTAATTCCTGATGGTTAGGCAGGAAATGACATTTTTGCTGTGATGACAGTTCCTGGGAGCTGGGAAATTCGGGGGCTGTGTGGGAATTTCTATAACCAGGATAACGTTCGGGCTGGGAATGTTTTCCTTGCGCGGATACCTTCAGGAGAGAACCAGCATTCCCCCAGGGGTGTTTATCCATCGAATTCCCACTGATTTTAATGCAGGTGGAGTACATAAATATCCCTCGGGAATCTTTCTGTTATCTTCCTAAAATATCTAAATTTTGTGTCCTGGCGATCATTTCTCCATTAAAATTCACACTGATTTTAATGTGGAGAACATAAATATCCTTTGGGAATCTTTTCATTATATTCCTAAAATACTTGAATTTTGTGTCCTGGCCTTATTTTCTAAAATTCTCACTGATTTTAATGCAGATGGAATACATAAATATCCTTCAGGAATCTTGTCATTATTTTCCTAAAATATCTAAATTTTGTGTCCCGGCGATCATTTCTCCGTTAAAATTCCCACTGATTTTAATGTGGAGAACATAAATATCCTTTGGGAATCTTTTCTTTATCTTCCTAAAATACCTAAGTTTTGTGTCCTGGCCATCATTTCTCCATTAAAATTCCCACTGATTGTAATGTAGTACATAAATTTCCCTCGGGAATCTTTTTATTATCTTCCTAAAATACCTAATTTTTGTGTCCCGGTGATCATTTCTCCATTAAAATTCCCACTGATTTTAATGTGGATGGAGCTCATAAATAACTATCGGGAACCTTTTCATTATTTTCCTAAAATACCTGAATTTTGTGTCCTGGCGATCATTTCTCCATTAACATTCCCACTGATTTTAATGCAGAGGGAGCACATAAATATTCTTGGGAATCTTTTTATTGCCTTCCTAAAATACCTAAATTTTGTGTCCTGGCCTTATTTTCTGAAATTCCCACTGATTTTAATGCAGATGGAGCACATAAATATCCCTCGGGAATCTTTCCGTTATCTTCCTGAAATACCTAAGTTTTGTGTCCTGGCAATCATTTCTAAAATTCCCACTGATTGTAATGCAGACAGAGTACATAAATATCCCTTGGGAATCTTTTAATTATTTTCCTAAAATACCTGAATTTTGTGTCCTGGCGATCATTTCTCCATTAAAATTCCCACTGATTTTAATGCGGGTGGAGTACATAAATATCCCTCAGGAATATTTTCGTTATTTTCCTAAAATACCTAAGTTTTGTGTCCTGGCCTTATTTTCTAAATTTCCCACTGATTTTAATGTGGAGTACATAAATATCCCTCAGGAATCTTTTCATTGCCTTCCTAAAATACCTGAGTTTTTTGTCCCGGCAGTCATTTCTCCGTTAAAATTCCCACTGATTTTAATGTGGAGAATATAAATATCCTTTGGGAATCTTTTCATTATTTTCCTAAAATACCTAAGTTTTGTGTCCTGGCCATCATTTCTGAAATTCCCACTGATTTTAATGCGGACAGAGTACATAAACATCCCTCGGGAATCTTTCCATTATCTTCCTGAAATACCTAAATTCTATGTCCTGGCCATAATTTCTAAAATTCCCACTGATTTTAATGTGGATGGAGTACATAAATATCCCTCAGGATTCTTTTTTTATCTTCCTAAAATATCTAAATTTTGTGTCCTGGCGATCATTTCTCCATTAAAATTGCCACTGATTTTAATATGGAGTACATAAATATCCCTTGGGAATCGTTTAGTTATCTTCCTAAAATACCTAAATTTTGTGTCCTGGCGATCATTTCTCCCAACCTCCAGAAAAAGGAAATCGCGGTCGCGGTTGTGACAGCACAAAGCGAAATGGAATCTTCCAGAAAAGCTCTTCTCTCAGCTGTTCCATTCTCCCTTCTCTCCTCCAGCCCTTCCACCCCATGGTGAATTTGGAGTGCTCGCGGGATTTCCGGCCGTTCCTGTGCGCGCTCTACGCGCCGGTGTGCATGGAGTACGGGCGGGTGACGCTGCCCTGCCGCCGCCTGTGCCAGCGCGCCCACAGCGAGTGCTCCAAGCTCATGGAGATGTTCGGCGTGGCCTGGCCCGAGGACATGGAGTGCACCAGGTGAGAAAAACATCTTTTTTTAATTTTTCCTCCGATCCAGGATGTTCCACAGCCCCCCCCCCAAAAAAAGGGTGTTATAAACATTTTATGGTGTATTTTCCTTTCCGTTTTCCGGCATTCTGTTTCCTGAGGTGGGAAATGAGTTCCTATTTAATTTTTCCGAGAGATCTGGGTTTGATGAGGGGGAAATCTCAAAGATTTGAGATTTTTTCTGTTTTTTTGCAGAGCATCCGGCCCTTGTCCAGCTGCAAACAGCTCTTCTCAGCCTCACGTTGCACAAATAAATTTATAGAAAAACTATCCGATGATGTTCCAATTAAAAACAATACCTTCATAAAATTAAAAATGTCTTCATTCTTTATTGTTTTTTATAAGTGACTTCAACAGCTGAGTCACTTATAAAAGTGACTTATGGCTTAGATGAAATTGAGGGGCACAGGCTGGGAGAAATAGTTTCCAGTTGGATTGGAGAGAAGAGAAAATAATTAAATTTTTTTTAGGTAAATAAATCAGAGGATGTTTCTAGGTCCTGCTAATCCGGATCATGATGGTTCTGACTTTGTATCCTGGACAGATGGGCTCTTCAGGTTCTCCCTTTTCCTCAGCAAGGCCCAGGAGGTGACATTTCAAAAGCAAATTTCAGATTCCTGGAACTCTGCTGGTGCTGTGTTCGTGCCTTTGTGCCAGAACATGGACTGGGAGGGGACACTGAGCTCAAACTGGGCTGACTGGGATGGTAAAACCTCGTGGGGAGAGGAACTGGGATCCCTCCAGTCTGTCCTTCAGAACTCCAGCAGCCCTTGCCTCCTGTCAGAGCTTTAATTTTAATTACATTTTTTGTATTTATTTGTATATATTTTATTTATTTTATATATTTTATATATATTATATATAGTATATTTTATAGTTAATATTTTATATATTTTATATATTTATGTTTATATTTCTGTATTTTTAATATGTTTTATATATTTTATATATTGTATAATATATATTTTATAGATATTATATAGTATATATAATACTGTATATATTTTATCTTTTATATTTAATAAAATTATATTTTATATTTTATATAAATATAAAATATAAAATATTGTACATTTTTATAAAACAAAATGTATTTTCTATTTTTTATAGTTTCTATATTTATGTTTATATTTATATATTTCCTTTTATATATTTTATATCTTTATATATATTAATTTTTTTTTAATATTTAAATATAATTTAAATTTAAATTTAAATTTAAATATCTTCATCACAATTCCGTTTATGAATGCCGGTGGCAGCGCTGGTTGGAATTCTGGTGTAACCACCTCACCATCCTCAGCAGTTGCTTAGGAAAGGCTTTAAAAAATTCTATAAAATTCTGCCGTGGGTTAAATTCACAGAATTCCTGGGCTGGATTTTCCATCCTTACCCTCACTCCTAAAACCCCGGTGGGCTCCTCATCTGTTTTATTTTAAAGCTTATTTTGAAACTTATTTTACATTTTCAACATCAATGATTTATACATCATTGTGTATAAACAGTGCAGAATTTCAGGGATTCCCCATTTTTTGGGTTGCCTGGTTTTGCTCCATCTGTTTTGCCTGAAGCCACCCCTGGAGATGAGGTCACCAGGCCTTGTAAAGTAGGAGTTTTTCTGTAAATTCAGTAAAATTCTGTAAATTTTTCTGTAGATTCCCTGTAAATCCTTCTTTCCAGGTTCCCAGACTGCGACGAGCCCTACCCTCGCCTGGTTGACCTCAACCTGGCCGGCGAGCCCACGGAGGAGGCCCCGATGGCCGTCCAGAGGGACTACGGCTTCTGGTGCCCGCGGGAGCTGAAAATCGACCCCGACCTGGGCTACTCCTTCCTGCGCGTCCGCGACTGCTCCCCTCCCTGCCCCAACATGTACTTCCGCCGCGAGGAGCTCTCCTTCGCCCGCTACTTCATCGGCGTCATCTCCATCGTCTGCCTCTCGGCCACGCTCTTCACCTTCCTGACCTTCCTCATCGACGTCACGCGCTTCCGCTATCCGGAGCGCCCCATCATCTTCTACGCCGTCTGCTACATGATGGTGTCGCTCATCTTCTTCATCGGCTTCCTGCTGGAGGACCGCGTGGCCTGCAACGCCTCCAGCCCCGCGCACTACAAGGCGTCCACGGTGACGCAGGGCTCGCACAACAAGGCCTGCACCATGCTCTTCATGGTGCTCTACTTCTTCACCATGGCCGGCAGCGTCTGGTGGGTCATCCTCACCATCACCTGGTTCCTGGCCGCCGTGCCCAAGTGGGGCAGCGAGGCCATCGAGAAGAAGGCGCTGCTGTTCCACGCCAGCGCCTGGGGCATCCCGGGCACGCTGACCATCATCCTGCTGGCCATGAATAAAATCGAGGGCGACAACATCAGCGGCGTGTGCTTCGTGGGTCTCTACGACGTGGACGCGCTGCGGTATTTCGTGCTGGCGCCGCTGTGCCTCTACGTGGTGGTGGGAGTGTCCCTCCTGCTGGCCGGGATCATCTCCCTCAACCGCGTCCGCATCGAGATCCCGCTGGAGAAGGAGAACCAGGACAAGCTGGTGAAGTTCATGATTCGCATCGGCGTCTTCAGCGTGCTGTACCTCGTGCCGCTGCTGGTGGTCATCGGGTGCTATTTCTACGAGCAGGCCTACCGCGGCGTCTGGGAGACCACGTGGATCCAGGAGCGCTGCCGGGAGTACCACATCCCCTGTCCCTACCAGGTGAGGACCCCGCGGGGAGTCGATGGTGAGGGATGTGGGAAGAGTTCCTTCTTGTCCCCAAATCGAAGTGCTGCTGTTCCCAGAAAAAAAAGGGTTCTTGCTGTATTCAAATGATAGGACTCAAAAAGTCCCAAACTCAAAGTGCTGCTGTTCCCATTAAAAAAAGGGTTCTTGCCATGCTCTGATTATAGGGACTCAAAAAGTCCTGAACTCAAAGTGCAGCTGTTCCCATAAAAAAACGGTTCTTGCCATACTCAAATGGTAGGGACGCAAAAAGTCCCAAACTCAACGTGCTGTTGTTCCCATTAAAAGAAGGATTCTTGCCATACTCAGATGGACTCAGAAAGTCCTGAACTCAAAGTGCTGCTGTTCCCAGAAAAAAAAGGGTTCTTGCCATACTCAGATTATAGGAACTCAAAAAATCCCAAACTCAAAGTGCTGCTGTTCCCATAAAAAAATGGTTCTTGCCATACTCGAATTATAGGGACTCAAAAAGTCCCTAAAGTGCTGCTGTTCCCGTAAAAAAAAAACAGTTCTTGCCATACTCAGAGGGACTCAAAAAATCCCGAATTCAAAGTGCTGCTGTTCCCATAAAAAAAAAAGGTTTCTTGCCGTATTCAAATTAGAGGCACTCAAAAACTCAAGGTGCTGCTGCTCCTATTAAAAAAAGGGTTCTTGCTGTACTCAAGTCATAGGGACTCAAAAAGTCCCTATCTCGAAATGCTGCTGTTCCCAGAAAAAAAAAGGTCCTTGCCATGCTCAAGTTATAGGGACAAAAAATCCCTAACTCAAAGTGCTGCTGTTTCCCCAAAAAAAAGGGTTCTTGCCATACTGAGGGACTCAAAAACTCCTGAGCTCAAAGTGCTGCTGTTCCCAGAAAAAAAAGGGTTCTTCCCATACTCGAATTATAAAAGTCCCGAACTCTTAGTGATGGTGTTCCCGTGAAAAAGAGTTCTTGCTGTACTCAAATTAGAGGCACTCAAAAAGCGATGCTGTTCCCATAAAAAAAAGGTTTCTTGCCATATTCAAATGAAAGGGACTCAAAAAGTCCCTAAAAGAGCTGCCGTTCCCATTAAAAAAAGAGTTCTTGCCATACTCAAATTAGAGGGACTCAGAAAGTCCTGAACTCAAAGTGCTGCTGTTCCCATAAAATAAACGGACTCAAAAAATCCCAAACTCAAAGTGCTGCTGTTTCTATAAAACAAAAAAAAAAAAATCGTGCCATACTCAAATTATAGGGCCTCAGAAAGTCCCTAACTCAAGGTGCTGCTGTTCCCATAAAAAAATTGTTCTTGACATTCTCAAATGATAGGGACTCAAAAAGTCCCTAAAGTGCTGCTGTTCCCATAAAAAAAAGGGTTCTTGCCATACTCGAATTCTAGGGACTCAAAAAGTCCCGAACTCAAAGTGTTGCTGTTCTCATAAAAAAAAGAGTTCTTGTCATACTCAGAGGGACTCAAAAAATCCCAAAGTGCTGCTGTTCCCATAAAAAAAGGGTTCTTGCCATACTCAGATGGACTCAAAAAGTCCCGAACTCAGGGTGCTGCTGTGCCCATAAAAAAACGGTTCTTGCCATACTCAAATTACAGGGACGCGAGAAGTCCCGAACTCAAAGTGCTGCTCTTCCCATAAAAAAATCTGTGCTTGCCATACTCAAATTCTAGCAATTCAAAAAGTTCTGAAGTCAAAGTGCTGCTGTTCCCATAAGAAAAAGGGTTCTTGCCGTATTCAAATGATAGGGACTCAGAAAGTCCCGAACTCAAAGTGCTGCTGTTCTCATTAAAAAAAAAAAGGTTCTTGCCATACTCGAATTATAGGGACTCAAAAAGTGATGCTGTTCCCATTAAAAAAAAGGGTTCTTGCCATATTCAAATGATAGGGACTCAAAAAGTCCCTAAAAGAGCTGCCGTTCCCATTAAAAAAAGAGTTCTTGCCATACTCAAATTAGAGGGACTCAGAAAGTCCTGAACTCGAAGTGCTGCTGTTCCCATAAAATAAACGGACTCAAAAAATCCCAAACTCAAAGTGCTGCTGTTTCTATAAAACAAAAAAAAAAATCGTGCCATACTCAAATTATAGGGCCTCAGAAAGTCCCGAACTCAAGGTGCTGCTGTTCCCATTAAAAAAATTGTTCGTGACATTCTCAAATGATAGTGACTCAAAAAGTCCCTAAAGTGCTGCTGTTCCCATAAAAAAAAGGGTTCTTGCCATACTCGAATTCTAGGGACTCAAAAAGTCCCGAACTCAAAGTGTTGCTGTTCTCATAAAAAAAAGAGTTCTTGTCATACTCAGAGGGACTCAAAAAATCCCAAAGTGCTGCTGTTCCCATAAAAAAAGGGTTCTTGCCATACTCAGAGGGACTCAAAAAATCCCAAAGTGCTGCTGTTCCCATAAAAAAACGGTTCTTGCCATACTCAGATGGACTCAAAAAGTCCCGAACTCAGGGTGCTGCTGTGCCCATAAAAAAACGGTTCTTGCCATACTCAAATTACAGGGACGCGAGAAGTCCCGAACTCAAAGTGCTGCTCTTCCCATAAAAAAATCTGTGCTTGCCATACTCAAATTCTAGCAATTCAAAAAGTTCTGAAGTCAAAGTGCTGCTGTTCCCATAAGAAAAAGGGTTCTTGCCGTATTCAAATGATAGGGACTCAGAAAGTCCTGAACACAAAGTGCTGCTGTTCCCATAAAAAAAAAAAAGGTTCTTGCCATACTCGAATTATAGGGACTCAAAAAGCGATGCTGTTCCCATTAAAAAAAAGGATTCTTGCCATATTCAAATGAAAGGGACTCAAAAAGTCCCTAAAAGAGCTGCCGTTCCCATTAAAAAAAGAGTTCTTGCCATACTCAAATTAGAGGGACTCAGAAAGTCCTGAACTCAAAGTGCTGCTGTTCCCATAAAATAAATGGACTCAAAAAATCCCAAACTCAAAGTGCTGCTGTTCCCATAAAAAAAAAAAGGTTCTTGCCATACTCGAATTATAGGGACTCAAAAAGTGATGCTGTTCCCATTAAAAAAAAGGTTCTTGCCATATTCAAATGATAGGGACTCAAAAAGTCCCAAACTCAAAGTGCTGCTGTTCCCATTAAAAAAAAAGGACTCAAAAAGTCCCTGTCTCAATGTGCTGCTGTTCCCATTAGAAAAAGGATTCTTGCCATACTGAGGGACTCAAAAAGTCCCAAACTTAAAAAAAAAGGGTTCTTGTCATACTCAAAAGATAGGGACTCAAAAAGTCCCAAAATCAAAGTGCTGTTGTTCCCATAAAAAAAGGAGTTCTTGCCATCCTCAAATTATTGGGATAATGCATTGGAAAATCAAGTTCCCGTCAAGTGCTTGGTGGTTTTTTCAGGCCTGTGTGGCACCTAAACAGGAGATAAAGTTGTTATTTAAACCAACTTTGAGACCAGGACTTGATGAGTTTATTTTTGGTCGCTGGAAGTTTTGCTCGTGAGGAATTTTGGCGTTACAACCGAGTTACCATCAGGCTGATTTTTCTCGTTCTCGTCGTTCATTTCTGGCAGTTTTTGGGGGGATTTTGTGCTCATTTTGTGCCGGGAACATCTCTATAAAACTTGAAATGTGTTCTGAAGAAAACCAGAGCTTGCAGCTCATCATCTTTGGGGTTTTTTCCAAGAAATTGAGACTTCTCTGCTCGGTTTAATTGAGTTATCACAAGAAGAGAAGCCTCTAAGGGCCCTGAGATCAAACTCTCCACTGTTTTATTCAGACGCGGTTGAAAAGAAAGTATTTTAGAGATTAATTGCCTACTTTTTGGCTGGAATGGCAGATTGTTTCTGGAATGATATTAATTAGATATCTTCTGCAGCTTATTTTAAAGGAGCATTATTTCCAGAAAATTTTACAGCAAACCTCTATTATACACAGGGATATTAAAAAAATCAGTATTTTGTCCCTAAAGCAGTTAAAACACCACAGCTGAATCATCAAAGCTCGCATTTTAATGCAATAAAATATCACTTAAAGGGTTGGCTTCGGCTTGCTAATAATCCTTTTATTACCTTTTAACCTTTTCTGTCGTTTTTCTCCGTTTCTTTTAGGGTGGGACTCTTCCCTCCCATCCATTTTTATGGCAGGAAATCTGTGGCCGTGGGTGTGTGTGGTTTCATTGATTGAGTCTTCACTGCTGCAGGTTTTAATCCGTTCCAACTGGCTGGTTTTTAATTTTTTAATTAAAATAATACATAAATAATAATAAATTTTTTAAACAAAACTAAAAAAAAATAAGGGGGACACGCGATTTTCTCTTGATAAATTTCCAACACCCACCGCGTGCCGATCTAAATTTTCCCGCTAAGGATCTCTAAAATCCGAGAGGATTTTTTTCCTCCCCAGAACACCAAGCAAAAACCGTTTCAAACCTCGAAACTTGAGGGCTGGAATGATGAAAATTCCAGGAAAACGCTCCCGGAATTGCTGGCGAACCGTTGCCATAATGGCCCAGCGGGAGCCAAAAGAACAATAATGGTTTCATTCACATCAAATTGGGTTGAAGGACCCGCAGACCCCAGGGAGTATCAGAAAAGTTTTTTTGTTCTTTTAACCCATCCATTTTTGTTTTTTTTTCCCCTCAAATTAAACATTCTTCCCTTATTAAACAATCCAGATTTATAACTGAAGCAGATTTCTAAAGCTGTGGGGAAAATTATTTTATCCTTAGTTCATGCTAGTGAAATATATCCTTAAATTAGGGGGGAAGTGCGGAGTTCTGTGGAAAATATCCCTCAGTGGCCATATTTTTATGAAGTTTTAATGTTATTTAATTAACTTGAAAAGTTTCTGAGAGGACACTGTCCTAAGTGGAGAGTTGGATAAAAGTTTTAAGTGCAAAACCCACCCAGGGCTGTGACGAGCGGGGGATTTTTCCCCAAAACCAGCAAATCTGAGGTTAAAAATTCGTTAATTGGGATGGGGAAAAAAAAAAAAAATCCATGAATCCATCAGTGTGACATCATCTCTGCCATCGGAGACGGTGGCACAGAAACTCCTTCTGGAAAATTCCTGCTGCTGAGGGGGGAGGAAAATTCCGTCTGCAATTCCCACGGGAGGGAATTCAAGGAAAAAACAAAAATAAACTTCAGTGTATTCGGCTGCCTAAAGTGAGAAATATTCCCCAAAATGAGAGATATCCCCAAATGGAGGAGGCCATGAGATGCTTCCATCTTGATTTCTGGCTGCCCGAATTTTCGCAAATTCTCCGCGAAATCTCTGCTCGCGGTGGCCGAAAAATGCCCTGACCCATCTGCCTCTCTCTTTCCTCAGGTTGGGATAATTTTCTTTCTCTGGGGGAGGAAACAGTGCCTTTGGAATTTACTTCCAGTGCGGTAACATTCGAACAAAATTCCCAATTTTGTGTCGGAATCCTGATTTTTATTCATTGCCTTAAACAGAGGAGGTTCCGCTGACGTCGCCGTGTCATTCCCAGAGCAGAGCTGATAATTTCCCCATTTTTCATAAATTCTCGGTGTTGGCACCGTTTGTTAATCCTTCCCCAATGTTCAAAGTTTGTCTCTTTTTGTTCCTTAGTTCTGTGTTCAGATTGGTGAAAATTATAAACAGACCCCGGTCCTGTTCATTTTTGAGCATAAGAGGTATTTGAAAATAATTCAGATTATATGTTACATTATTTTATATATATTATATTATATATTATGTATTATGTATTATATATTTTATATTATATATTATGTATTATGTATTATATATTTTGTATTTTGTATTTTATATTTTATATATATTACATATATATAAATATATAGACTACATATAAATATATACATATAAAAATATAATATATATAAAAATTTAATAAATATTAAAATCTATAAATAATATATGATCTATTACTATATTTTAAATATATTATATATATATTATATTATATAATTCAGATTATATATTACTTCAGGAGCCCTAAAAAGACAAAAATAAATAAACAAACCGCGAGTAAAAACACATTTCCAAATGCAAATTCCGTACAAGGAGAGTGTCAGAGTTTTATTCCTCTTGGAAATAATGCAGAGAATCAAAATCAGGCCACAGTCTGTGAAACAGTCTCCCCCAGTCTGTGAAAATAGGTCTCAAAATTGGGATGAATTTGGCTAAGAAATGAAATAAAAACTCAGTAAAGTCTGTCCCCAAAGCTGCTTGTGATGGACATTTCTCTTACAAAAAGGAGGAGTTCGAATAGTCCCAAAAAATCTGATTTCCTGCAAAACCAAGAAAGCTTTGCGTCAAAATTAATTTTATCTCAAATCCAAACCAATGCCTCAGGGCCAGGCTCAGGGAGAGGCTTCAAATCTAGATACTCGAGAGAAAAAGAAAAAATAGAAAAATAAAAATAAACCATTTCAAAGACATAAATGAGCACCTCAGACAGCATTTCCTGGAGTTTGGGAATCCCACGGAGAGCTCATCGTGCTCTGCCCCAGACAGAGCAGAGTTTTTCTGCAGAAACGATGAGCACAACAAAACTCTAAAAAGTAATTTTCACCGAGTTCTTTGAAGCAGTTCCTCTGCTTATCTCGAAATCTTTTCTATTTTCCTTCTGATCTCTGCTTGGAAAAAAAAAAGAAAATTAAAACTGCCTTGGTGATTTTAAGAACTTAATTACCCTGAGCCGTAAGATGATGTAATAGCAAATATTGTTTTTATCAGCAGCAAAAATAGACAATCCCATTTTTCCCCCCATTTTTTCCCCCATTTTTTCCCCCATTTTTTCCCCCATTTTTTTCCCTCATTTTTTTCTCCCCACTCTGTTCCATTCTGAGGATAAAGTTAAATGAGATTTCCCCCTGGAAGAGGAGGAATTTGGGTTTCCTGAGATCCCAAAAGGGTGAAGAGATGTACACACTTGGCAATTTATTTCTGTTAATATTGAAGTCGTAATGCAACAGAGATTGTTTTAATGCATTATTTGACAAGATTGAACGGATGGATTTTAATATTAGGATTAAAATCCAAATAGGATTAAAATCCCGTGCGGCGCTGATCATTTTGGCTCAAGAATTGAGCAGATTTCTTAGCTCTTATTTTCACTTTTTGAGCTAATCATGGTTATTTTTTTTTTTAAATTCCACATTTTCAAGATCCTTTTCTATGTGCCATCTCTTGGAGCAGCCTGGGATGGTGGGAGGTGGCAGGAGATGGAATGGGATGAACTTTAAGGTCTTTTCCAACCCAAAACCACTCTGTGCCCCAAAATTAACACCGCGTGACAAAAATCTCTTCATTTCAGACTCTTTTGGCTCCCAGACATCCCTAAAATTCTTTGTTTCACCACTTTTTAAAAGGCTTTTTCCAAATCTAGGTTTGGATTCGAGATAAATTAATCTCGACTCAAAACCTTCTTGACTCTGCAGGAAATCAGATTTTTTTTTTGACTGTTTGAACTCCAACTTTTTGTAAGTTTTAAGTTTTTTTTTTTACAACCGCGCACCAGGGGTGACATTTCCAAGGACCTTTCCTCCTCGGCTGTATGAATATCCTTCTGCTAATTTTAAATAAAATTGGGCCGAAACAAAAGATGAAAAAACCCAAAAAACCCAAGATGAGCTGGCCAGAATCAATCCTTGACCCACAGACCTTTTGCTTTTTGCTCAAATCGGGTGGAATTTCCCCATTTTTATGAGCAAAATCCATATTTTTTCCCCATTTTTTCCATTTTTTCTCCCCGTTTTCTCCGCTCCTCAGGGGCGTTGCCGCTGTTTTTTTTTTTTTTTAATCTGGCACGTCTCAGCTGTTTTGCCATCTGTGGAGCTGCAGGAAATGCTTTGGCAGGAAATGCCTCGTGCATGGCACGGGAATAAAGGGAATATATTTAGGGATGTCTGTAAATCTAAATTTCTCCCTCCCCCTCCTTTTTCATTAGTTATTGTTTGGAATTCCTCTTAGGAGAGGTAATGGATTTGCTTAAATCTGCCCTAAGGAGTTGTTTCTCGTTGGATGTAATTATTCTGCTCTAAAGGAAAAAAAAAACAACAAAAGGTGGGGATAAAACCTGATTTTCTGTCTAAATCAGAAGAGATGGAGCAAATCTGAGTTAGGAGCTGAGTTTCCTTCAGAAGGAGAAAAATATTATTGATCACAGCATTGCTCAGGAAATCAGATAACAGAGTTATCTTTTCATTTTAATAAATTAAAGGAAATTGCTTAGGATTTGCATTTGGAAATGTGTTTTTACGTGTGGTTTGTTTGTTTATTTTGGTCTTTTTAATAGATCTCCTGAAGTCATTATATGTAATCTGAATTAATTTTAAATTATGCGCAAAGATGAACATTTTGTTACGCTCAGAAATGAGAAACAAAAATGTTTCTCATTTTCACCAATCTGACACGAAACTGATAAATACCAAAACCCAATGAGTATCAAATCTGATAAGAAATATCAAAACTGATGAGCTGTGTCCAAATCAGGGCTGTCCTTTGGCCAACTTCTGTTCCTCCTCGTGTTTCAATTTTGGGAATTGTCCTTCTAAAATGGAATTTTTGTATATAATTTACTTTAATGTCTGAAAATCCCTCAGTCTGTCCTCCTGAAGCAGTTCTTTCAGAGGGAGCTGAGAGGAGTTTTAAGGAGAAATAATTCATTAATAACTCTAATTATTCTGTGGCCAACTTCTGTTCCTCCTCGTGTTTAAATTTTGGGAATTGTCTTTCTAAAACTTCATTATTGTATATGACTGACTTTAATGTCTGAAAATCCCTCAGTCTCTCCTCCTCTTTCAGGGGAGTTTTAAGGAGAAATAATTCATTAATAACTCTAATTATTCTGTTTGACATCACAGTGTCAAATTTTCTCCGTTGATGGAGAAACACCAAATTATTTTTCAAAGACTCACCTGAACTGATTTTTAAAAAATCCAATAATACTAATCATTATTATTAATATTACTCCACTCCCAGTATAACTTGAAAAAGAAGAGCTGCGATCCAATGAACACAGAATTTCCATCTGCGGGGAATAAAAAATCTATTCCAAATCCTCAATATATTCTAAATATATTCTAAATGAACTCTTCATTTCACCCCTGAGTTCTGCACTTTGCTTTGAGCAGTTTGGCTATTGTTTTCCTCTTTCCCAAATCGCTCTGATGTTTTCCTCAGGGCTTTATCTCCGGGGATTTCACATTTTTTTATTGCCGAGAGCCTTCATTTGAGGAGTGGCAGTTCGCAGCTCTCCCCTGAATTAATTCCACCCTCATCGATTTCTTTCCCTTCTCGGACTGGAGAAACTCACGAGAAATTCTTCTAAAATACAATTCATGGCGTTTGAAATGGTTTTTTAGGGATGCGATTTTTAGGCACTTACACAGTTAAAATTCTTGGGGAAAAAATGGATTTTCGATGAGTTTGGCGTGGTGAGGTGAATCTGGGCCATCGCTTAACCTCTGGAGCCGATAAATTTCCTCCAGAATTGCTGTTCCCCGTGAAGATGGAAATTTGATAAACTTTTATTACAGCGTCTTATTTATTTTTTTATTTTATTTTTTTTTTATTTTTAAAATTTTATTTATTTATTTATTTTCTTTTACTTATTTATTTATTTATTTTATTTTACTTATTTATTTTATTTTATTTTTCTTTTCTTATCTTGGCTTAGCTTTGAAGCTGTTCCTGGCCTAAGTCTTGCAGAGCAGCCAGAATGGTTCCGTGGCTTTGATAAGAGCAAGATTTTAATAATAATTTCCTTTAGGGTGACAAATCCAACTTAATTTCGCCGGAAAACGAAGCGTGAGCGTAATTCCGTGCCTCGGAGCAATGACAGTGATGGAAATGCTTTTGAAATAAAAGCTGTTAGATCACATCCCCGCCGGTCTTCCCCCGCCGCTTTTCCCTTTTCCAACAAAAGGCCGGGTTAATTTGAATTTCATTGCTTTTTATCCCTCGGGAAATATCAAACGATCGGCGTTATCGCCCCGGAGGAGGGGACAGGTGTTGTGTTTGAGCTTTTCCCCACACGCAGAGCTCATTAATTTGTGGTTTCGCACGTTTTTCGCGGGAAGAGGCCTGCGGCCTGCGTCAGGAAAATCAGACGTGATTGATCATCCGGGGGCAGGAGGGGAAAATATTCCGGAATTGGTTCTCTAAGCGTCGAAATGAGCACTGTGCCCTCGGAGTGGTGTTGGTTTTCCCCGGGGGAATGTGGAAACTGATGTTTTTAACCTCTTTTCGGATCTCCGGCCCACCGCGGCCTGTGGGAGGGAGGGAAACGCCGAACCACCATGGCTGCTGAGGGTTTGGGAATTCCTGAGGGAAAAACATTTTCGGTGGAACCTCTGAACCACCGTGGCCGCTGAGGGTTTGGGAATTCCTGAGGGAAAAACATTTTCACTGGAACCTCCGAACCACCGTGGCCGCTGAGGGTTTGGGAATTCACTGAGTGTTTGGGAATTCCTGAGGGAAAAACATTTTCGGTGGAGGCTCTGCACCAGCCCAGCAGGTGGGAGGGGAAATACGAGCCACAGAAATCCCTTTATTCTGTCTTTATTTCACGTTTTACGCCACAGAATGTGCGGGGGGAGGCCTGTGGGTGTGTGTGAGCAGCTCCGAGCGGCGCAGAGCCCAAAACCCAAATCCTGTTTGTTTTTCCTGTTCTCCTTGTTGGCTGGAAACCTCTGGATCTTCCGGGAAATCCTTCCCTGGGAGGGTGGCGATGGAGTTCCAGGGAAGCTGTGGGTCCCTGCAATGTCCCAAGATGGATTTGGGTCCCCCTGGGATCGTGGGATTGGATTGGGATTGGGATGGGATGGGACTGGGATTGGGATTGGGATTGGGATTGGGATTGGATTGGGTTTGGATTGGGATGGGATTGGGATCAGATTGGGATGGGATTGGGATCGGATTGGGATTGGAATGGGATTGGAATGGGATGGGATTGGGATTGGGATTGGGATCGGATTGGGATTGGAATGGGATGGGATTGGGATTGGAATGGGATGGGATTGGGATCGGATTGGGATTGGAATGGGATGGGATTGGGATGGGATTGGGATGGGATTTATGGCCCACGGATCCCAAAGCATTCTGGGATTGTGGGATCGAGGACACTCCGAATCCATGCCGAGGGATTGCCCTGGGAAAGGGGAGAGTGCTTGGGATTGGGGAAGGAATTGCTGTCTGTGCTGCAATTCCCAGGGATGCTGTGGATCCCTGGGATGCCCAAGGATGGAATTTTTAAAAGCGCGGATGGAAATTGCACCAGGTGACTGTTCCATAAACACAGACATCTCCGAGTGTCTCATTTATTGATTATTCCCTCCTCTCCCCAAGAAGATCAATTCAAATTTTCACTGTCGCTCTCGATGAGGACCCAAAGCAGATCACATTCATGGAGGCTTTTGGGAAATGCTCAGCATTTTGAGGAGGAATTTGGATATTTGGGTGAATTCATAATTCGGTGTGTCGTGAATAAATCCAAACCCACCCACGTCTGCGCCACTTCGATGGTTTTAATTGTATTTTTGACTCTTCCTAAAAGCTGGGTGGTAAAAAAGTGAAAATCTCCCAGGTCTAAATTTCGATGTTGAACACATGATTTTGTTGAACACGATGATTTTTTGCCTAATTTTGGTGCTTTTAAACTGCACAAGCTGTGCCAGAGACAGAGAAGGGCAGTTTGGGGTTGGAGCTTTTGGGCTCAAACACCTGGATTTTAGTTCAATAAACCTGCAAGAGTCATTCAAGCTTCATTCCTCCGGTGTTAATTAATATAAATGTTGTTAATTATTATAAATATCTCCTATCTGGCAGGTTAATATTGTCTCAAACAGGTGCAGCCACTCAGTAGTAATGTGAGTTTAATTTGGCTGCTTTGCACAAAGAGGCTTAATTGGGAGAAAAGTGACTAATGATGTTTAATAATTTGCTTTGCCGAAGAGCAGGACGCGCTTCCTCTCACCTGAAAGATTTGTTGGATGCATTTATTTTAATTTTTTTTTTCTCGGAATGATTCTCAGGCGAATACATTGAGCCAAAATTTTCGCTGTTGAGTGATTTATTGTAATATCTCAGTGTGAGTTGTACATTAGAATTTGTGGTTTATCCTTATTGCAAAATCCAAAATTAAATCCCCTCCAGGCCAGAGGGAGAGACTTGGCCCCACGGACAAACATTAAATAGAAATATAAAAATGCACCTGAATATCACCTCCATTAGGAAATGATGAATTTCACCACTTATTCCACTTAATGCCATGATGAAAGAATAAGGAGGATTTTTGAAGGCTTTGTTTCACGGGGTAATTTTTTATTGGGTAATTGTAAATGGTTTTGAATCCTGGGTGGAATTGCAGGGTGGCTAAAAACCACCTCTGAGCTGTTCTGTTAAATTCTGCAGGAATCAAACCCTCCAGCAGCCGTGGCTTTCCTGGGGCAGAGGTGGATGGAAAATCCTTAATGAACATCTCCTAATTACACTCATTACACTGGTGCATTTTTATTTTCCATCTCCAATGGTGACAGTACTAAAAAATGTGCAATAATCCAAAATATTAAACCAGAGATTGCTGGGTTTGCACTGCTCCAGTGGATGCTGCCCCTCAGCATAAATCGGAATACGATTGGAATATCGCGGGGTGGGAGCCTATTTATGGCAAATCCTCCTGACCCAGGGATGAATTCGATGAAATTTTCAGTTTGGGGGAAGAACTGGTTCTGGATGTTGTTTTAGGATGTTGGTGCCCCTTGGCATAAATAGGAACACAGTTGGAATATCACAGGGTGGGAGCCTATTTATGGCAAATCCTCCCGACATAGGGACTGATTCAACTTTGAATTTTCAATTTTGGGGGAAAACTGGTTCTGGATGTTGTTTTAGGATGTTGGTGCCCCTCAGCATTAATTGGAATACAGTTGGAATATCGTAGGAGCCTATTTATGGCAAATCCTCCCGACACAGGGACTGATTCAACTGAATTTTCAATTTGGGGGAAAACTGGTTCTGGATGTTTTTTTAGGATGTTAATGGACCTCAGCATTAATTGGAATACAGTTGGAATATCATGGGGTGGGATCCTATTTATGGCAAATCCTCCCGACACAGCGATGAATTCAAATTTGAATTTTCCATTTGGGGGAAAAACTGTGTTAATGCCCCTCAGCATTAATAGGAATACGGTTGGAATATCGTGGGGTGGGATCCTATTTATGACAAATCCTCCCGACACAGGGACTGATTGGACTGAATTTTTAATTTTGGGGAAAAACTGGTTCTGGATGTTGTTTTAGGATATTGGTGCCCCTTGGCATAAATAGGAATACAGTTGGAATATCACAGGGTGGGAGCCTATTTATGGCAAATCCTCCCGACACAGGGACTGATTCAACTTTGAATTTTCAATTTTGGGGGAAAACTGGTTCTGGATGTTGTTTTAGGATGTTGGTGCCCCTCAGCATTAATTGGAATACAGTTGGAATATCGTGGGAGCCTATTTATGGCAAATCCTCCCGACACAGGGACTGATTCAACTGAATTTTCAGTTTGGGGGAAAACTGGTTCTGGATGTTTTTTTAGGATGTTAATGGCCCTCAGCATTAATAGGAATACGGTTGGAATATCATGGGGTGGGATCCTATTTATGGCAAATCCTCCCGACACAGCGATGAATTCAAATTTGAATTTTCCTTTTGGGGGAAAAACTGTGTTAGTGTCCCTCACCATTAAAAGGAATATGGTTGGAATATCGTGGGGTGGGAGCCTATTTATGACAAATCCTCCCGACACAGGGACTGATTGGACTGAATTTTTAATTTGGGGGAAAAACTGGTTCTGGATGTTGTTTTATGATGTTAATGCCCCTCAGCATAAACTGGAATACCGTTGGAATATCGCGGGTTGGGAGCGTATTTGTGGCAAATCCTCCCAACGCAGCGATGAATTCGACTTCGAATTTTCAATTTGGGGGAAAAACTGGTTCTGGATGTTGTTTTAGGATGTTGGTGCCTCTCAGCATAAATTGGAATGTGGCTGGAATATCACGGGGTGGGATCCTATTTATGGCAAATCCTCCCAATAGAGGGATGAATTCGACAGAATTTTCAATTTGGGGGAAGAACTGGTTTTGGGTATTGTTTTAGGATGTTGGTGCCCCTCAGCATAAATTGGAATACAGTTGGAATATTGCGGGGTGGGATCTTATTTATGGCAAATCCTCCTGACACAAGGACTGATTCAACTTTGAATTTTCAATTTGGGGGAAGACCTGGTTCCGGCTGTTGTTTCAGGTGATTGTATCTGTGTTTCTACATTAACACAATAATTAGGATCAGAGGAAGCTCTGTCCCTGTCAACCTCTGCCATAAATTGGTGATGCTCAAACCGTGGCCTTTCCCACAACTCACGTCTGAAGCAATTCCCAAATCCTGCTGTCCTGAGGATGGAAATCCTTCATATTTCTTTCCTGTTGCTTAGATCAAAACTCCTCTGAGTGTTTTTCCCCAAATTTCAGTGTTTAGTTTCTTTTCCTGTTACTTAGACCAAACATCTGAGTGTTTTTCCCCAAATTTCAGTGTTTCATTCCTTTTTCCTGTTGCTTAGATCAAACACCTGAATGTTTTTTCCCCACATTTCAGTGTTTCGTTCCTTTTTCCTGTTGCTTTGGTCGAACACCTCTGAGCGTTTTCCCCCCCACATTTCAATGTTTAGTTTCTTTTTCCTGTTGCTTAAATCAAACACCTGAGTGTTCTTTCCCCCACATTCCAGTGTTCAGTTTTCCCCACATTTCAGTATTTAGTTTCCTTTTTCCTGTTGCTTAGACCAAACACCTGAGTGTTTTTCCCCCAAATTTCAGGGGTTTGTTTCTTTTTCCTGTTGCTTGGATCAAACACCTCTGAGTGTTTTTCCCCACATTTCAGTGTTTAGTTCCTTTTTCCTGTTGCTCAGATCAAACACCTCTGAGTGTTTTTCCCCAGATTTCAGTTTTTAGTTCCTTTTTCCTGTTGCTTGGATCAAACACCTGAGTGTTTTTCCCCACATTTCAGTGTTTAGTTCCTTTTTCCTATTGCTTGGATCAAACACTTCTGAGTGTTTTCCCCCACATTTCAGTGTTTAGTTCCTTTTTCCTATTGCTTGGATCAAACACCTCTGAGTGTTTTTCCCCAGATTTCAGTTTTTAGTTCCTTTTTCCTGTTGCTCAGATCAAACACCTCTGAGTGTTGGGATCTGTTCTGTCGGGATCGGGATCACGATCTGCTGCTTGCCATCCGTGTTCCCTCCCGTTCACGTCCCTCGTGCCCTGAGAAAATGAAAGTTTTTGGGGTTTTAGGATGTTCCGAGGTGTTTGAAAATCTCCCTCAGCCACGATGAAAGGCAGGGAACTTCTTCCTATGGTGTCTGAGGTCACGGAATCCCAGAGTGCTTTGGGTGGGAAGGGACCCTAAATCCCATCCCGTTCCAACCCCGACACCTTCCGCTGTCCCAGGCTGCTCCAGGGACTGGGACACTTCCAGGGATCCACAGCTTCTCTGGGAATTCCATCCCAGCCCCTCCCCACCCTCCCAGGTGAGGAATTCCTTCCCTAACCGTTCCCTGTCTCCTGTCCCTCCACCCCCTTGGAATTTGTCTCTCTCCATCTTTCCCACAGGCTCCCTTCAGGTCTTGGGGGGTCACAGTGAGGTCACCCCAAACCTTCTCTTTTCCTGAACAATCCCAGCTCTCCCAGCCTTTTTTGGGAATTCCACAGTCACAGTGTGAGTTCTGGTGTCACACAAACGCTCACCGAGGACTTTCTGCCACCACGAGTTCGTTCCTTCCCTCCACAGCTTGGTGGCATCTCCCAGGCTTGCTCTTTGTCCTCGTGGGATCGGTTTTTGAGCTCAATTTTCTATTCCGGGTTATCTGTTCTGGGTTATCCATTCCAGAAATCCCCTGGAGTTCAGTTTGTTTCGCCGCCGCCCTGCAGACCTTCCTGGAAACAACACCTTCGTCTTTTCCAATCAAACCCTCCGTGCGTAAAAATGTTCTCAAAAATAGACCTCGTGAGCGTTTCCGAGCTCAGTTGAACTCCCTGAAGACAGAAATTTTGGGTTTACAAGAACCAGTGCCAGAATTCCCGAGGGAGGGAATATAACCCTCACCGCAGGTCAGGGAATAAAGGATCAGCGCTGCCCATCCATGAAGCATTTCCTGGCGTTTTTCCCAACAGCACCTGGTCCTAGATAGGTTAATCCCACCAAAGAAACGACTCTGTATGATTTGCAGCCTGGAAAACATTTCACAATCATTCAGGGCATGGACAAAAGCCCCGAAACACAACCAAAGGCCGGGACCTCCCAGCGCTGGAGGCCCCAGCGCTCGGTCATGCTCCGCGGAGTTGCCAACAAAGGCTCCCCGACGCTGTTTGCGTTGGCTCGAGGCAGAGATGGACATTTAAATGCGTTCAAAAATGGGTGTTGAGCCAGGACGGGTCAGAGAATGTTCCCTTTCACAGAATCACAGAATCACAGAATCACCAGCTTGGAAGAGACCTTCAAGATCATCGAGTCCAACCCATGTCGCAACCCTCAACTAAACTAAACCATGGCACCGAGTGCCACATCCAATCTCCTTTTAAGCACGTCCAGGGATGGTGATTCCACCACCTCCCCTGGCAGACCAGTCCAATATTTTATCACTCTTTCTGTAAAAAACTTTTTTCTAATATCCAACTTATATTTTCCTTGGCGGAGCTTAAGACTGTGTCCTCTTGTTCTGCCAGTAGATGCCTGGATAAAGAGACCAACCCCCACCTCACTACAACACCTTTCAAGAAGTTGTAGAGAGCGATAAGGTCGCCTCTGAGTCTCCTTTCCTCCAGGCTAAACAACCCCAGTTCCCTCAGACGTTCCTCACAGGGCTTGTGTTCCAAGCCCCTCACCAGCCTTGTCGCTCTCCTTTGGACCCGTTCAAGTGTCTCCACATCCTTCCTAAACTGAGGGGCCCAGAACTGGACACAGCACTCAAGGCGCAGCCTCACCAGTGCCGCAACAAGGCTGGTGAGGGGCTTGGAACACAAGCCAAGGAAAATATAAGTTGGATATTAGAAAAAAGTTTTTTACAGAAAGAGTGATAAAATATTGGAATGGTCTGCTGGGGGAGGTGGTGGAATCACCATCCCTGGACGTGTTTAAAAGGAGATTGGATGTGGCACTCGGTGCCATGGTTTAGTTTAGTTGAGGGTTGGGACATGGGTTGGACTCGATGATCTTGAAGGTCTCTTCCAACGTGGTGATTCTGTGATTCTGAGTATAGGGGAAGAATGACTTCCCTGGACCTGCTGGCCACACTATTTCTGATACAGGCCAGGATGCCATTGACCTTTTTGGCCACCTGGGCACACTGCTGGCTCATGTTGAGCCGGCTGTCGACCAGCACTCCCAGGTCCCTTTCTGCCTGGCCACTGTCCAGCCACTCTGTCCCCAGCCTATAGCGTTGCAGAGGGTTATTGTGGCCAAAATGCAGGACTCGGCACTTGGACGTATTGAACTTCAACTTACTGGCCTCTGCCCATCCATCCAACCGTTCCAGGTCTCTCTGCAGAGCCCTCCTACCTTCCAGCAGATCAACACACGCTCCCAGCTTAGTGTTGTCTGCAAACTTACTAATGATAGATTCAACACCCTCATCCATGTCATCAATAAAAATATTAAACAGAGCTGGTCCCAGCACAGATCCCTGAGGGACACCACCAGTGACCCTTTGTCTCCTTTTCTCTCCGCAGGTGACTCAGATGAGCCGTCCGGACCTGATCCTGTTCCTCATGAAGTATCTGATGGCGCTGGTGGTGGGGATCCCCTCGGTGTTCTGGGTGGGCAGCAAGAAGACGTGTTTCGAGTGGGCCAGCTTCTTCCACGGCCGCAGGAAAAAAGAGTGCGTGCGCAGAAACTCCCTTGCGGGGAGGGAGGATTTGGGTTGGTTTTTCATGGAGGAAAAGGCAGGAATTCATGGAAAAGTCACTGTTCGGAATGGACAAGACAGGCAACACCTCAAAAAATTGCTCCCCAATTTTTCCCTTGTTATTATATTAATATTTCCCTTATATTTCCCTATTATTCCTCAATTCCAGAATCAAATCTACCTTGCTGCATCTGCCTTGAAAATATTTTTTTTAACAAGAATTAGAGCGTTACTACTTCTCTGCCTCTTACCGAGAGGTGGAATTGAAACTTTTTATTTGTAAATGTGCAAGTGCTCAGCTGAATCAGACCTTTAAATTGAAATTAAACGCAGGTTCTTCTCACTGTGGCTGCATTAAAAGCATTTGTCTCTGCTTTTAATCTTCCTTATGCATTAGTGCTGAGGAGCAGTTTGGTAAAGTGACAATGAGAATTTCTTGGGGCTTCTGCAAGGTTGAAAATAATTTAGATTAAGGTATGGTGTAAATTTAGAGGCAATTTGTGTGATTTTGTGGTAGCTATTTTCATAATAAATACAATCTTTTAAGATGTTTTAAAATAGATCCACAAAGACGAAGCCTTTCAGTGACTCCTCCGTGACTTTTGGTCCATCCTTAGGAGGACCCAGAGCCTCTGGCTCGATTTTCCCTCGAGCAGGAAGAGGCAGAGCAGACACAAACCTCCCTCCTTGGGAAGCAAAAAATTGGGAGGAGGATCTGCCTGGGCTCAGGAAAGGAATGGTGAAAGAACAGCGTGGAGAATGGGAGGGGAGGAAGAGGCCTCCACAAAAAAAAAAGAGAATTAAATCCCAAAGAGGAGCACAGGGATTTGCTGCAGCCCTTCCATCCCCCGTGCGTGACTGTGACCGTTCCAGCACACAGCTCATGTTCCTCCTCTGCCAGCTCTGATTTGAAATGATTTTATGAGATTTTAAATGAGATTTTAAACTCTCCGGGGTGAGGAGGTGGCTCCCCGTACTCCCCGAGAGTTTCCTGGGAATCTGAGGGTGACAATATTCACACTCTGACAAGTACAAAGTGCTCGCTGCAATTCGAGAAATTGAAATTTCAGACTCGGCTAAAACAGCCAACCGCAGAGGTGCTTCACAATGAGGCGAGTGAGGACATTATAATGTAAATAATGGTCTAATTTGCCAAGCAGCGCTGCTTGTTCTGTTTGTCAAACAGCCTCGGTGCCGCGTAATTAACGTTAATTGTTAATTGTTCCAACCGCTCAGAGTCGTCAACGAGAGTCGCCAAGTGCTGCAGGAGCCAGACTTCGCGCAGTCCCTGCTGAGGGACCCCAACACGCCCATCATCCGAAAATCCAGGGGCACCTCCACGCAGGGCACCTCCACGCACGCCTCGTCCACGCAGCTGGCCATGCTGGACGAGCAGCGGAGCAAGGCCGGCAGCGTCCACAGCAAAGTCAGCAGCTACCACGGCAGCCTGCACCGCTCGCGGGACGGACGGTACGAGAGGCCTCCCGAAATCCCCGAGGGGTTGGGGTTTGGGTGGGAGGGGAGCTCGGAGATCGTCTCGTTCCACCGCCCTGTCACCAAAACTGTGGGAAAAACAAAAACCCTCCAACGACATTTTTAGAGAGTCAAGGCATTACTGTATTTTCTGGCCAGGATGTTGTTCTGGTGAGGATGTGCCACAGAAATCATCTCATCCACATGTCACCAAAACTGCGAAAAACAAAACCCCTCCAACGACATTTTTGATGTTAGAGAGTCAAGGCATTACTTTATTTTCTGGTCAGGGTGTGCCACGGAAGTTATCTCATCCACATGTCACCAAAACTGCGAAAAACAAAAACCCTCCAACGACATTTTTGATGTTAGAGAGTCAAGGCGTTACTTTATTTTCTGGCCAGGATGTTGTTCTGGCCAGGATGTGCCACAGAAATCATCTCATGCACACATAGCCCGGGTGTGCAGAGAGAATCATTCCATGATGCACCGATTTTACAGGAATTTCCCCCAAATTTTATAGTCAAAACCCATAGAGATGCATTGTTTCAAAGTTCATTGGTCCAGAGTTGAGCCAAGCCCCAGTGTTCAGTTTCCCATTGGATCCGAATCCCCCTCGCCTCCAATGTGAATTAGATCTTCATTTTTCTATTTTCTTATCAGTCCTTTCTGGCAAGATTTCTCCAATTCTGTCAGAGGCGGATGTTTGGAGATGGCCACCGATGTTCCGTTGATGTTCTATTGATGTTTTTATCTCTCTGGGTATCTTTGGGCTGCTCCACTCTGTCCTGTGCTGAGCCCATCTCCTCAGAGTGATGCTGTACCTCCTAAATAAACTAAAGAAAATTCCCTTCCCCAAAGCAAAGTCAAGTCAAGCCTAACTAGAGAGACAAAAATAAAAAGTTAGAAGTTATACAAAATTTTTAAACCGGTATATTTTCCAACACCAGGGCGCTCCGAGCCCTGCCCAGCCTGGCCTTGGACACTCTGGGGGAGTGGAGTCCATGACTTCTCCCACAAATCTCGTGCGGAAGGTTGGACAGCCATACCTGTGGCCATAATTATGCCAAAATTGGATCTTCTAGGGCATCTCCTTTCCCGTAGACTAGAAAGAGAAAAAAATACCGTGATATTTTCAGAGCCTTTGCTGCTGTTTGTGAATTAATTCCACAGCAGGACTGTGTTCAGTTTTCCTGCATGGGAAAAATCGGTGTTACGTCCTGTGGGCAAAAAAATGTCACCTCAGTGTCACCATGGCTGCTTTTGTCCCCTGGCCGTTGATTTTGTGTCTGTAAACACTCCCAGCCCTGCCCAAGTAAACAAAGGCACGAGTAGCTCTGACTTGAGACGGAGTGGAGGTTTAGAGGGTGATTAGCTTCACTCAGCTAATTATCAATTCACCGAGCAGGGCCGTTGTGTGAGGAGCTGAACGCTTGGCCCGCGGCTGTGTTGATGCCTTAAACAGGCTGGTGAAAATATGGATTAGACACAACAGTACAGGGAAAAGGCAATTTACCTCGGTTTGATAGGATCCTAGGTGCCCAGACTCATCAAAGTCGGAAAAAAACACGCCAAAATGACTTTCCAAAGTCGTTGGAAAACACGCCAAGGAGTGAGCGACAAGCCGGAACCGAGCCCCCCATACAATGCGTACTGGATTTTTATGGACTTCACAAAAGTAGCATATCTACTTAAAATCCCCCAATAAGAAACTTAATAAATGAATAATTGCCCCCTATTCTAATGACCCCCCCCAAATGAGACTACAGCCTAGTTTACAAAAACATGTTCCAAGAGAGAACAGGTTGGAGCCTCTAGTTCTGAGAGAATATGAATGTTTGGTCTTCCTCACTTTGCAGGACCCAAACTAAGCTAAATATCAAACTACAAGGGCTGTAAACATGTGGGGCTAAAGTACAAGGAGTGTTTGTGCAGGGTACAAGGAGTGTGTATAGAGGGTAACAGGGAAGGGAAAGGGTATAAAAATATATAAAAAGGGTATAAAAATATATTAAAAGGGTATAAAAATATATAACAAGGGTATAAAAATATATTAAAAGGGTATAAAAAGAAAACACAAAAATCACCGGCATCAGTGTGAGCTCAATGGCTGAGCCGAGCAGGGAATGTCTTTCTCCGAGATCCATTTCCATCTGAATTATTAAAATGTGGATATAGATCTAATATCGATATCCACCTGAGACGGACAGAGACTAACTTGTTAAGGTTAGAAAGTGAATGTTTATTTGAGCTGCAGGGATAGCTCCCAAAGGTACAGCTCCCAAGTAACAATGCAACACAGAACTTATTTATCTATAGCAATAATGCATATTTAAAATACAGACACATATTCATAGCATAAGCACCTCCCATTCCCTGCTTCATGTGGAAATAAGCAAAAAGTCATTAAGCATGCGCAGTTCCTGCAATGGAATTGGGTCGGGGGTCGTGAATTGGGTCTGAGGGCTGTTTTTGAGGAAGTAAAACTCATCTTCCTCACTTTGACCTTACCTCGTTGGTTTTTGACAATACATTTGACCCTGGAAAACTCCCAATGCTCTCCTCTATTGCTTCTAAGTAGGTTGCATCTGGGCAAAATCTGTAACTGTCTAGGCTCTCCTTTGAACCTCTTTTCTTAAGATTATTAATTGTCTAATCTAAGCACAGCTGAGTAAATATCAGATAATCAAAGGCTACTCTGCACTTAATCATTAATTTCTTTCTAGCTGAGTTCTGCCTCTTTTTCTATTCTAGTTGATTTCAACAGAACTTTTATCTAAAATCTCTACATTTAAGTGTCTAAAAGACAACCCTAGGTTTCACCGGGACCCATTTCCGTCCTTAACCATGGCCATAATTATTTCCCCAAATTAGGTACACCCCCTGCAGCTAGAGGCGTGGAGGAGCGAGACTCATTTCCATATTTCCATCATTAACCACGGCCATAATTGTTTCCCTAATTAGGTACACCCCCTGCAGCTACCGCGGCGTGGAGGAACGACTACCTCACGGCAGCATGTCGCGACTGACGGACCACTCGCGGCACAGCAGCTCGCACCGCCTCAACGAGCAGTCGCGGCACAGCAGCGTCAGGGACCTCAGCAGCAACCCAATGACACACATCACGCACGGCACCAGCATGAACCGCGTCATCGAGGAGGATGGCACCAGCGCCTGAGCGCGCGGGGCTGGCGGGGCCTTCCTCACCTCAGTATTATCCTCATCCTCATCCTCATCCGGTGCTGCGTTTGCCCGTCGGGGTTGGCTTCTCTCTGTTCTCCGAGTTGGGGGCTCGTCCGGCTCGAGGCACCGAGAGAAAAGCTCGCGTCTCCTCCGAACCTCCCTGGGGGCGATTATTTATTTGGTAACTGTTCCTCGTCAGACACAACTGCTGAATTTCTCATTCCCCGTGGAAAACAATCTCCTCCTCCTCTCTCCCTCCTTCCGTGCCACCCCCAAATCTCAGTGCGGGAGCGCTTCTGATGGGACGGACGGGAACTCGTGCTGGTTGAAGGAACCCCTCCCTCGAGGCGGCGGCGAGGGGACACTTCCAGCGCTGCCTGGGGGACTCTGTGCGAGCTGGCAGCGTTTGGAAAGGCCACAGGAACCTGCGTTTTGGAGAAGGAAACTCCTCTGAGGATCGCCAGCTCTTCCCAGAGCTGTCCAGGCTCAGTTGTCAGGAGGGCGGGGGGAAGAGAGAGGCAGGGAAGAGCGATTTTTTTATAACTTGTATTGTCCTTGCTTTTTTACGAAAGACTATTTAAATTTTCTACTCGTTTACAATTTCTGTAGGAAGAGATGGGGGTTTTAAAACCAGTTATCTAGATAATATCCAGCTGTTTATTTTTTAGAGTCGTGTACAGAAGCTGAGATTGCCTGTTCCCGATCTATTTAAAAAGAAATTATGACAGAAAAGCTGAATTTGTCACCCAAGCAGGAATGTCCAGCCAGAGCAGAGCCTGTTTACAGCCCCAGCGCCGGGGTGAAGGCTGAGGCCAAAATGAGGATTTGATTCGAGGATGCTCTACCTTCCTGGTGATGTTTTGGCTGCTTGGGGGAGGATTCTCTCTGCTGAGCCACAATTTGGGGATGGGTGGGGGAAGTGGAGGCAGGAGCTGTCCCCGGATGGGGACAGAGCAGGATGTGGCAGCACCGCTGCCGGGGGCTCGGCTATGGATCCGCCCGTGCTGGGGGTTGTTCTCATTCCCCACTACAGCTCCGGGGTAGAGAATTCCCAATTTGGGCTTTTTCTGCACGGAAAGGATCCGCTGGAGGCAGAGGTGGAGGATATCCTGTGATCTTGTGGAGCATCTGCTGCCGAGATTGATGTGAGGAAACACTGCTGGCGTGCAAAGCTACCTCAGTAATTACTGCAGATCGGAGCTGGGAAATGAATCCTCAGTTCTGCATTGTCCTTCCTTCATTCCCTCCTGCCCTGCTGGGGGCATGGTGAGAAGCCTTTGTGCGCCAGCCCTGAGGGCAGGAGCTCGGGGAGCAGCTCGGGGGCTCGGGGATGGAGCTGCTCCGCAATTAACTCACTTTAATTGCAGCCGGTGACACAGCGGCAAAGCTCGTAACCTGCGTGCTGCGGAATCAAAGGCGGCCCCGGGAGCCACCGCAGCTCCCGGACGGATTTATCCCAAATTGTCCCTCCTGCTTCCAGCGGGCTGCGAGTGGAGCCCAGCGTGGGATGACAACGCTGTGCTGTCAGCCCGGGCAGGGACTGGGGCTGGGCAGGCTCTGCTCTGCTCTTTGCTCAGCAAACAGCCCCGGGGCCGTGCCGGGGTCACCCTGGGCCCGGGATAGCCGTATCCTGGGAATAATCCTGTCCTGGGGGTCACCCTGGGCCCGGGATAACCATATCCCGGGAATAATCCTGTCCTGGGGGTCACCCTGGGCCGGGGGTCACCGTATCCTGGGAATAACCATATCCCGGGAATAATCCTGTCCTGGGGGTCACCATATCCTGGGAATAACCATATCCCGGGAATAATCCTGTCCTGGGGGTCACCCTGGGCCGGGGGTCACCGTATCCTGGGAATAACCCTGTCCCGGGGATCACCCTGTACCGGGAATAACTCTATCCTGGGAATAACCCTGTACCGGGAATAACCCTGTCCCGGGAATAATCCTGTCCCAGGGATCAGCCTGTGCCAGGGATCACCCTATTCCAGGAATAACCGTGTCCAGGGAGTAAGTCTGTCCCGGGGGTCACCCTGACCTGGGAATAATCCTGTCCCAGTAATAATCCTGTCCCGGGAATAATCCTGTCCCAGGCATCACCCTGTCCTGGGGATGACTCTATCCCGGGGATCTCCCTATCCCAGGAATTACCCTATCCCAGGAATTACCCTATTTCAGGAATAACCCTGTCCCAGGTATAACCCTATCCCGGAAATAACCCTGACCTGGGGATCGCCCTATCCCGGGAATAACTCTGTGCCAGGGATCCACCCTGTCCCGAGAATAACTCTGTCCCAGGAATAGCCCTATCCCGGGAATAACACTGTCCCAGGAATAGCCTTATCCCCGGGAATAACCTTTTCCCAGGAATATTCCTATCCTGGGAATAACCCTGTCCCAGGAATAATTCTGTCCCAGGGATCACCCTGTGCCAGGGATCACCCTGTCCTGGGTCTCAGCCTATCCTGGGAATAACCCTGTGCCAGGGATCCACCCTGTCCCGAGAATAACTCTATCCTGAGAATAACCCTGTCCCGGGAATAACACTGTCCCGGGAATCAGCCTGTGCCGGGGATCACCCTATCCTGGGAATAACTCTATCCTGGGAATAACCCTGTCCCGGGAATAACACTGTCCCAGGAATCAGCCTGTGCCGGGGATCACCCTATCCCAGGAATAACTCTGTCCCGGGTCTCACCCTATTCCCAGGAATATTCCTATCCCGGTTCTCACCCTGTCCCAGGAACAACCCTATCCCAGGAATAACTGTCCCGATCCAAAGCGCACAGCTGTGGAAAACCATTCCGAGTGACTTAAACCGGAGCAGCTACAACTCCCCGGGAGCCCCGAGGGTGGAATCTTGGTTGTTTTCAAATTCAGCTCCCCCTGAACACTGAGCTGCTCCAAAGGGGTGATGTGGTGGAAATCTGGGTCTGGGAAGGGGCCGGGAAGCTGAGTTTTCCGAAACGCTGGAACCAAACTGAACAAGCTCAAGGGTTTACATTGATCTTCTTGGCTCCATTTCCAGTTTTTTGGGGTTTTTTTAAATGAATTGTAGCAATGCTTTGACTTGTTTAGAGACAGGAGAGGAATGTTGATGGAGCTTGGAGAAAGATCCTGCTGGAAATGTTAATTTGTGAGGCTTCCAGGTGGGAATATCTAAGCCACTCCTTGCTCGTGGATCCTAAAGGGACAGGCTGCTGTCATCTGAGAGCTGATTAAACCCAAAACTGCGGCTCTGGCTGGGGTCCCTTCCACCTCCAAGGCCTGAGCCAGCACACTGTGCCCTCTTGGCAGAGCATTCCTCCTGGGAAGAGCATTCCTCACCCATGGAAGAGCATTCCCCACCCATGGAAGAGCCCCGCAGCTCCTAACAGTTCCCCAAAGGGCTCAGCTCCCAAATCCTTGTGCTGCGAGGCTCTGAGTGCATCCCAGTTCGGATGTGGCTCCGGCCCTGTCCCTGGCAGGGGCACCAGGGGTGTTTTGGGGTGTTTTTGGGGTGTTTTGGGGTGTTTTTGGGGTGTTTTTGGGGTGTTTTCCCACCTGGTGAGAGCTCCAGCGCGGGTTCCTGGTTTGTGGGGTTGGTTGGTGCTGAGCTTTAAATTCCCCCGGAGCTGGAAGCCCCAGCCAGGAGGGCATTCCTCAGTCCCTGCAGAGCTCCCTGGATGTCCCCGCGGTGCTCCCTGGATGTCCCTGCAGCTGTCCCCAGCTCCTCGGGGAGTTGTGGCATTATTTTCTCCCTCCCCAGCAGCCCCCAAGAGTAGATCCTCTGTCCCAGGACCTGGCAGGGGAGCAGGACAAAGCTTGGCTCCTCCAGCTAATCCCAACCCCAGCTCCGTGCGTTTCCCTCCCGCACACACCGCGGCCCCAGAACGCTCCGTGAAACCCTCGGCTTCTCATTCCCAGCGCTCCCAGCTCCTGTTTTACCACCCTGGCAGCGCTGAGAACAGATCCCCCCGAGTCTGTGGTGTCCCTGCGGTCCCAATCCCTTCGTGGCTCACGGAAATGCCGCGAATCGGAGCTGCGGCCGCGCTGCGTGGAAGGTTTTTTAAAGCATAAACAACCCTCCTTTTTCAAGCATGAACAACCCAACGGCAGCCAAAAGCCACATTTAGGTGTGAATGTGTTCGTGTTCTCCTCTTCTTCCAGCTTAGACCCAAACTTTGCTCTGGAGTGTTAAAACAGCAGCTCTGGGGGTCGGTGGAGAGCACGGGGTGGCCAAAATCTGGTCACAGCCAAATCCAGCACCGCTCCCAAATTGTTCCAGCAAGGAGGGAAGGGAAAAAACACCTCGAGAAGGGCACGAGGAGAAGAGCCAGGCCAGCCTCAGGGCAGTGCCCACCTCAGGGGAGCTGATGGTCCAGCCCAGCTCTGAGAACCCCAAAAAAGCGGCAGGGAGCTCCGTCCGTGCGGCGAAACCAGGGCACAGCAGACACCCCGAGTGCCCCCCGAGCAGCAGAATGTCCAATTGAATGTGAAACTCCACCCCATCCCCCTGTGCTGCTTTTCCGAGCAGATTGGGATTGATTTTCCCCCGAGGCCTCTCTCTTCTCCCGTGAGACCTCTCCGCGGTGGAATGTGTGGCCCCGTTGCCCTCGGCTCTCGGTAGGCTTGTTTACAGTAGTCCAGTGTCGGTTTGGTAACGTTTGATTTTTAGCACTTTAACTGTGAGTGTACAAACTTGGTTCCCTTGTAGTCTCGGTGTACATTTTCATTTTAGACCTTTGGAAGTTTGTAATAAAACATTGGGAAAACTCCGGTTTCCAGTTCTTCTCCTATGGGCGTGATCCCACCCCCCTGAAAAAATCCATGGTTAAAATTTAAATGTTAAATAATTAAATATCAGATTTTACTCTGGCCAGCAGCTCTCTGAATTTGAAGAAAGGCTTTCTAGGCTTAGTTTTCCCCCAACATCTGCACTCGTGGGCGCCGGGCACCCTCCCAGCAAACACAAAACTCTCGCAGATTTTGGGCTCTGGTTTGTTCCACCCTTTCAGGAGAACAGACCCCTCAGACCGCGCTCAGCATTTCTTGAGCGGAGAGGAGTGAGGAGCAGACAGGTTTGGGAGCAGCAGTGCCGCGGATGTTTGGGGTTTTCATTGCCAAATCCAACTGAGGACGGGATGACAGATTTATCTGGAGCAGCTGTCTGGCGTTCGGGCGGGTCCGTGGTTGGTTTGGGTTGGAAGCCTTACCTGAGTCTGGTGTGTCTGCTGATGAAATTAACTCCTGCCACTAATTACAGCGCAATTCAGCTGTGCTGGTTTAGCACCAAGTGCTGGTTTGGGCCTCGTTAGGGAAATAGGTCAGGGATGGAACTTCAGGAGCTGATGGTCTCCTCCTTCTTCCTGGGATTTATAGGTGTTGTTGCCTTGTTTTAAATCCTCCCTGGATGTAAAAGTGTTGTTTTAAAGCTGTTGTGGGTGAGCAGCTCTGAAGTGAAGCAGCCAAGGATGTGATTGGACTCTTCTGCAGCTGAGGAATGGAATTCCCACTGCAGCTGGGACCATCGGGAATGTGAATGGAATTCCCACTGCAGCTGGAACCATCGGGAATGTGAATGGAATTCCCACTGCAGCTGGGACCATCGGGAACGAGGAATGGAATTCCCACTGCAGCTGAAACCATCGGGATGAGGAATGGAATTCCCACTGCAGCTGGAACCATCGGGATGAGGAATGGAATTCCCACTGCAGCTGGAACCATCGGGAACGAGGAATGGAATTCCCACTGCAGCTGGGACCATTGGGAATGTGAATGGAATTCCACTGCAGCTGGAACTATGGGAATGAGGAATGGAATTCCCACTGCAGCTGGGACCATCGGGAACGAGGAATGGAATTCCCACTGCAGCTGAAACACTCAGGGATGAGGAATGGAATTCCCACTGCAGCTGGAACACTCAGGAATGAGGAATGGAATTCCCACTGCAGCTGGGACCATCGGGATGAGGAATGGAATTCCCACTGCAGCTGGAACACTCAGGAATGAGGAATGGAATTCCCAGTGCAGCTGGAACCATCGGGAATGTGAATGGAATTCCCACTGCAGCTGGGACACTCAGGAATGAGGAATGGAGTTCCCACTGCAGTTCCAACACTCAGGATGAGGAGTGGGAGCTCCCAGCACTGATGTCCCCTCTGTGCTGCATCCCAGGTCCCCACGGGGTTAATGCTGGGACTGGGAGGAGACAGGAGCTCTTTAACCCTTTCGAGGGCAGTGTGACACCTGCAGGTGCGCAGGGTGGGAGGAGCAGGGAACAGGAGGAGCTGGAGGAGGGGGAGGTGGTTGGAGCAGAGGCCGAGGTCAGTTCAGACCCCCAGGCTGGGATTTCGGTGTATTTTAGTCACCATGGAGGTCAGTTCAGACCCCCAGGCTGGGATTTCGGTGTATTTTAGTCACCATGGAGGTCAGTTCAGACCCCCAGGCCAGGATTTCGGTGTATTTTAGTCACCATGGAGGTCAGTTCAGACCCCCAGGCCGGGATTAAGGTGTATTTTAGTCACCATGGAGGTCAGTTCAGACCCCCAGGCCGGGATTTAGGTGTATTTTAGTCACCATGGAGGTCAGTTCAGACCCCCAGGCTGGGATTAGGATGTATTTTAGTCACCATGGAGGTCAGTTCAGACCCCCAGGCTGGGATTAGGATGTATTTTAGTCACCATGGAGGTCAGTTCAGACCCCCAGGCTGGGATTTCGGTGTATTTTAGTCACCATGGAGGTCAGTTCAGACCCCCAGGCTGGGATTAGGATGTATTTTAGTCACCATGGAGGTCAGTTCAGACCCCCAGGCTGGGATTTCGGTGTATTTTAGTCACCGTGGAGGTCAGTTCAGACCCCCAGGCCGGGATTTCGGTGTATTTTAGTCACCATGGAGGTCAGTTCAGACCCCCAGGCTGGGATTAGGATGTATTTTAGTCACCATGGAGGTCAGTTCAGACCCCCAGGCTGGGACTAGGATGTATTTTAGTCACCATCGCGTTCCTGACGCACCTTAACCCCCTGTCTGCTGCTCTGGGGCCAGCTGTGGCTCTCAGCCCTGCCAGCTCCTGCCCTTGTGATTTCTGCTCCAGTTTGAGGGGAGAAGAGCGTCTGGCCGTGCACTAATCCTGAAAACAATGAAATCATGGAATCATGGAGTGGTTTTGGTGGGAAGAGACCTTAAATTTATCTTGTTCTGCTCCCAGGTTGCTCCAAGCCCTGTCCAGCCTGGCCTTGGACACTTCCAGGGATCCAGGGGCAGCCACAGCTTCTCCGGGAATTCATTCCAGGGCCTCCCCACCCTCGCAGGGAAGAATCTTTTCCCAATATCTGATCTGAACCTACTCCAAGAAATCCTTGCTAACAAAAGCCTCAAACAAAACAGGTGGAAATAGAAGGATCTTTTTTTAAAAGTCATTTTCTCTAGGCGTTATCTCCAGCTCACAGCTCCAGCAGGGTAAAACCGCCGTCCCTGGAGCGTGACCGCTCGGGATCCACGTTCGTTCCCAGGGGCCCTGGCGACCGGCCCGACAGGTTTTTGTGATAGCACCGCAGGCACCTTTGATTGATGCTCGGTCTCCAGTTTCAGTGCCCGCACCTGTTTGCCACCTCTGCCAGCAGCCACATCCTGCTCCTGTCACCTCCCCTGGAATTCCCTGCTCCTGTCACCCCCCAGCATCCCCTGCTCCTGTCACCCCTGCTCCTGTCACCCCTGCCACCCCCTGCTCCTGTCACCTCCCCTGGAATTCCCTGCTCCTGTCACCCCTGCTCCTGTCACCCCCTGTCGCCCCTGCTCCTGTCACCCCCCCTGGAATTCCCTGCTCCTGTCACCCCCTGCCATCCCCTGCTCCTGCTATCCCCTGCTCCTGTCACCCCCTGTCGCCCCTGCTCCTGTCACCCCCCCTGGAATTCCCTGCTCCTGTCACCCCCTGTCGCCCCTGCTCCTGTCACCCCCCGGCATCCCCTGCTCCTGTCACCCCTGCCATCCCCTGCTCCTGTCACCTCCCCTGGAATTCCCTGCTCCTGTCACCCCCCCGGTATCCCCTGCTCCTGCCATCCCCTGCTCCTGTCACCCCCTGTCACCCCTGCTCCTGTCACCTCCCCCGGCATCCCCTGCTCCTGTCACCCCCCTGCCATCCCCTGCTCCTGTCACCCCCTGGGGCCATCACAAGAGGGGAAATCTTCCTCCTCACCCATCTCTTTGATTTGGGGTTTTATGAGATTCCCCTTTGCTTCCTGCCCCCATTTATTGCCTCCACAGCCCCACTGCAGCACTTTGTGCATTTCAAAGCCTCTGCATGCCGAGAGCTGGCTTGAAAAATTTCCAGGGTGTCCCAAGGGAGCGCTGCGTGGATGCTCAGCAGATCGGAGGTGTCCCTGAAGGTGTCCCCACCACCTGAAGTGGTGGCAAAGCTGAAGGAGGATGGACCTGCAGTGCCAAAAGGTTGCCAGCCTCTTCCCAAGCTGCTGCAATTGGATATTTTAAATATAAACACATTAATATTCCTCTTTGGTGTAGAAATCTCCTCTGCTTCCTGCTCAGTGCTGGCGCGGAGGCTTCCTGCCTTTGGGAGAACGTGCTGAAAAAATCCCTCCAGGCCCTGAATTGCAACATAATCCAGCTACAAATCCCACCTGGAATCCGTCAGAAGGGACGAGCCCCGACATTCCCCGCCATGCCTTCAAAGCCCTCTGATCTCCGCCGTGGAAACGGCACCATCAGATAAGGCTCGGCCGCTGCCAAAAGACACCAACATCTGCTTGGCTGCGGAAAGTGGGATTAGGTAAACGTGAACCTTGCTCTCAGTTTGAGTTTCTGGGAGCCTGCCGGCTCCTTGTGCTGGCTCTCCCTTGCAGGGCGGGGTTGGGGCCTTCGTGGTGGTCCCCAGACTCTGAGGATGTGAGGTGCCCTTGGGGACGATGGCGCCGATGCCCAGAGGGAGTGGAAGAGCAGGAAAATCTGGGGCTAACCAAGAGCTTGGACGCCGTTGTAAGGATTTGGACTTTCAGTGACAAGATGAGAGGAAATGGCCGCAAGCTGCGCCAGGGGTTGGACACAAGGAGGAATTTCTTCAGAAAACATTGGAAGAGCTGCCCAGGGAGGTGGTGGAGTCCCCATCTCTGGAGGTGTCCAGGGAGTGACTGATCATGGCACTCAGTGCAAGGTGCTGATCAAAGGTTGGACTCGATGGTCTCAGAGGTCTTTTCCAGCCTGAATGCTTCTGTGAAAACCAGGAGCCATCCTAAGTGTTCAGCTCCTTTTCTCCACTGGAAATATTTCTCCCTAAATGATTCTGTGGAAACCAGAAGCCATCTTTAGTGTTCAGCTTTTCTCCACTCAAAATGTTTCTCCCTAAATGATTCTGTGGAAACCAGGAGCCATCTTTAGTGTTCAGCTTTTCTCCACTCAAAATGTTTCTCCCTAAATGATTCTGTGGAAGCCAGGAGCCATCTTTAGTGTTGAGCTCCTTTTCTCCACTGGAAATGTTCCTCCCTAAAAGCGATCCTGAAGAACCCCACAGTTCCACCAAAGCTCCCGGAGCTCCCCTTGGAGCAGCAGCCCGAGGAAAGGCGATCCCGCGGCGCTGCTCGGGCAGGTGAAGGGTTAACGCTGGTGTTTGGGTGCCTTGGAGCAAAATGCCCGAAGGCTGCCAGAGCTCATTAGCCGTGAGCAGGGTGAAGGGACACGGCGCTAATTGGAGTGACGGCCTCCGGAGCTGTGAGAAACCAGCAGCGGCACAAAGAGGAGGTGCCGAGCTTCGCGGCCGTTCGCAGGTGCCGGGTCAGCCCCAAACCCTGACCCTGTCACTCCGCGCCCCTGACCCTCCCGACCTGTCCGCGGGGCACTGCTCCCTCCAGCTGCTGCCGAGGGGTTTGATCCCTGCTGGGAAAGCTGTGACTGGCAGCGCCGAAGGTTTTGTTTTCCGCCGGGAGCACGGCAGGGAGGAGCCCCGCGGCCCCGGCGGTGACGGTGGATGTGGCAGGGACATCGCCGCTCCTCCCTCGAGCAGCAGGAAATGAAATTCCCGGCGCTGCTCCTGCCCCAGACCCTCCGGGGCTTTGCGTGGGTCGGATTAGTGGGACCGGGGGTGGTGCAGGGGCAGAAAAAGCTGCACCATCGCACAAGCTCATGTGCGCAATACTGAGCTCAACCCCCGCCATGAGGAGCTCTCCTCCTCCTCTGCTCCCACCGGAATCAGAGCTCGTTGGGCATTTATTTCCCTCTCTATCCTGTTTTCCCGAGGATAATCCATCCTTAAATGCTTTCCCCCTCCCGGGACAGCGGAACTGGGGTCCTTGTAAGAGAGCGCTTGGAGCAGCGCTGGTGCGAGGAGGATGTTTTGCCGGGCGGGGATGGAGGGATGCTCAGAGGAGGAATTGCTGCTTGCGATGCTCACAGAATCCTCGAGTGGTCAGAGCCGCAAGGTTTGCGAGGATTTTCGGGGAGAAGGCGCGGTGTGAATCCTGCGCAAGGTCCCGAGCGCCGGCGGTGCCGCACATCCCAGAAAAGCAGCGCCCCGGAGGGCAGCCGGGATCTTTAATGCAATAGTGCCACCCTGTGCCTGCGCTCCCGGCGACACCGGTGGCCCCAGCGACACGGATGGGTGACAGCAGGAAGGTGGGGGTGGTGGCACTGGGATTCAAAACCCCCGGAGTGGGGATAGATGCAGCAGGGAAGGGGGGACATCCCCCTGGGAATCGCTCGATCCCATCGCGGCTGGGATCCTGCAGGGGCCAAAACCCTCTGTGGTTTGTGGGGACACCGTGAGAGCTGGGGAAACACGGAATGTGCAGAATCGCATCAAACCCGGCGCTTTCTGCAGCTCCAAACGGGAGTTTCCTGCTTTCCCCATCTCTCCTGGTGCCCTGCGGGGCCTGGGCCAGAGTTCCATGTCCTGCCCTGGAGGGAGATGTGGGGCACGGTCACAGCAATATCCCAAATGTGACCCTGCAGGAGGGGTCCTGTGTCCCCAGCCCTTCTCTGAGCCCCGGGACAGAGCAGCACCCCCGGGGCAGAGCAGCACCCCCGGGACAGAGCAGCACCCCTGGGACAGAGCAGCACCCCCGGGACAAACCCCACAGGAGGGTTCCCGTGTCCCCAGCCCTTCTCTGAGCCCCGGGACAGAGCAGCTCCACCGGGACAAACCCCACAGGGGATATCTGGGATTGTTGTCACACTCGTGGCATTTTTTGCCACAGAAGATTTAGTGTCTTCCCAACACCCCAGGGAGCAGAAACTCCCCAGTGGGTGTCTCCCTGACACCCCAGGGACCCCAGGCTGCCTCCAGGTGCAGCTCAGCCCCTGGGAGATCCCAGGGGGATGGAGCAGATCCCTGTCCCTGGTTCCAGCTACCCAAAATTTCTGCCCACAGGGAATTTCAAACCCCCATCATGTCCCAGTTCCCTCCGTGTCCGCATACCCCAGACTGTTTCAGGATGTCAAACGGGGACAAGAAGCTTTTGGGACATTTTTAGGGTCAGGCTTTGCGATTTTACTGCACACACACAAATCCACACAGCCTGGATGGCCACACCTGACTGTTCCATGTGGGATCCTCAGGCTGGGGGAGGGACTTGTGGGACAAGGAGGGAGAAGAAAAGGAAAGGGGAGGAAAGGGGAAAGGGGAAAGGGGAAAGGGGAGGAGAGGAGAGGAGAGGAGAGGAGAGGAGAGGAGAGGAGAGGAGAGGAGAGGAGAGGAGAGGAGAGGAGAGGAGAGGAGAGGAGAGGAGAGGAAAGGAAAGGAAAGGAAAGGAAAGGAAAGGAAAGGAAAGGAAAGGAAAGGAAAGGAAAGGAAAGGAAAGGAAAGGAAAGGAAAGGAAAGGAAAGGAAAGGAAAGGAAAGGAAAGGAAAGGAAAGGAAAGGAAAGGAAAGGAAAGGAAAGGAAAGGAAAGGAAAGGAAAGGAAAGGGGAAAAAGGAAAAAGGAAAAAGGAAAAAGGAAAAAGGAAAAAGGAAAAAGGAAAAAGGAAAAGTCCTGGGCTGTACAAATTAGTGACAGGGAGGCAGCAGGGCACTGGGGAGGCAGTTTTGCAGGGAATCTCTGGTGTGACACACACCCCCAGTGAGCTGCAGACACAGCCACTTCCCTCTCTTGGATCCCAAGGGCTAATCCTTAGGGAATAATAGACCTAAGCCTCTTAGCTGGCGTGCTGTCAGTGCCTGTTGCTGATGAGCTGATTAAAACCGAATGGAAAAGATGAAATTTGCCCCCTCCAGGTACCCCAGGAGCTGCCCTGGCTGCAGGGATGGAGAGGAGATGCTCCTCCCTGTCCCTCTGACCAGACCCGGATGCTCCATGGAAGCGTTTTCAGCCTTCGTAATCCCCACAAATCCCATCCCTGTGCTCCAGCAGGAGGTCCCAGCAGCACCAGCCCCTTTGAAGACATCCGATTATCTGTGTCCAAGCTGCCACCTGGAGCTGGAGAAAATGGTGCAAAAAAAAAAAAAAAAAAACCAGTTACAGGCAAAATTTTCCGTGAGGGACCCCCTGTCCTAGTCCTTGGTCACTCCCCAAGGACATCCACAATGTTTTACTTTATTTAAGCCGTTGTTCTTTTCCTCAGAGTCCGTCAGCAATTCTCTCTTGTCACTGGTGGCTCTTTTCCAGGTCTCATCCGTGACCTGCTGTTGCTTTTCCTGTCAGAAAAAAAAAAAAATCCAGGAGTTACATTAGTGGAGCTTGATGCAAACTGGGAGTGTGGATCGAGGCTTGGGGGTTTTGTTTCAGAGTAATTGGGGTTTAATCCAATTTCTGGGGTGATCCCACGCTGGCTGGCTGTAGGATCATCACCCCATTGGGATAATTTTTCCCTGGGGTTTTGCTTCGAGCAGGATCCCATTGCTGGGCTCAGCACAGCAAAGCTCCTCCAGTGGTGACCCAGGGAGGTCAGGCCACAAAGCCTCGTTAATATTTAGGTGATTCTGCTACAGAGCTGCATTAATTACCCACCCGAGATGCATTAATTACCCACCTGAGATGCATTAATTAGCTGTCCGAGCAGCCTGGGCACAGAGGAGAGGAGATGCCTGTGGGGAAAAGCAGAAGGATCAGGGCTGAGACCCTGAGTCCCCAAACTCACCTTGGCCCCACATCCTCCTGTGACACCCCTGGGTACATAATCCATCAATCCATACATTTCCAGTCCATCAATCTATACATTTCTATAACAACAGACCACTCCATAGGTGTGTCCAGCAAGTTCTCACAGGGGCAATACTCTGAACCTTGCACCTCCAGCCCTGAATTTCACCCCAAGAGCTGATGTGCCCCAACATCTGTGCCTTCCTCTCCAAACCAGCGCTTCCCATTTATTTTCTAGAGGTGTTTTAAGACATCTTTTTGGGTTCTGCCTGGGAATGGACACAGAGGAGAGAAGGCTCTGGAGAGACCTCAGAGCCCCTGCCAGTGCCTAAAGGGCTCCAGGAGAGCTGAGAGGGACTGGGGACAAGGGATGGAGGGACAGGACACAGGGAATGGCTTCAGACTGCAACAGGGCAGGGACAGATGGGATATTGGGAAGGAATTCCTGTCTGTGAGGGTGGGGAGGCCCTGGAATGGAATTCCCAGAGGAGCTGTGGCTGCCCCTGGATCCCTGGAGTGTCCAAGGCCAGGCTGGACAGGGCTTGGGGCAGCCTGGGACAGTGGAAGGTGTCCCTGCCATGGCAGGGGTGGAACAATGTGACATTTAAGGTCCCTTTCAAAGCAAAACATTCTGGGATTCCATGTTTATACACATACACGTACACGTACACGTACACATACATACATATACATACACATGCATATATAAACACATATGTAATATATATACACACACATAAAATATATGCATACAAGATATACCTCAAATTACATATGTATATAAAATACATACATATATAAACACATATAGGCATATAGACACACACATATCTATAAACACATATACATACATAGACATATAGACACACACATATCTGTAAACACATATACATACATAAACATATAGACACACACATATATAAACACATATACATACATAAACAGATAGACACACACATATCTATAAACACATGTACATACATAGATATATAGACACACACATATATGTAAACACATATACATACGTAGACATATAGACACACACATACATATATAAAAACACATATACATAGACATATACACACATACGTGTATATATAAACACATATACATACACAGACATAGACACACACATATATATAAACACATAGACATACATAGACACACATATATATAAAAATATAAATTCATATACATACATAGACATATAGACATACACACATATATATAAACACATATACCTACACAGACATACATACACACACATATGTATATAAACACATATACATACATAGACAGATAGACACACAGATATATATAAACATGTATACATACATAGAAACACATATATATGTATGTAAATGCAAATACATACGTAGACATATAGACACACACACATATATAAAAATGCATATATACACATAGACATATAGACACACACATATATATGTATATAAACACATACACATACATAGACATAGAAACACACACACATATGTATGTATATAACCACATATACATACATAGACATATAGACACACACATATATAAAAACACATATACATACATAGACAGATAGACACATATACATAAACACATATACTTACACAGACATATAGACACACGCACACATATATAAACACATATACATACATAGACAGACACACACACACATATATAAACACATACACATACATAGACATACAGACACACACACATATATAAACACATATACATACACAGACACACACACACGCATATATAAACACATATACATACATAGACATATACACACACATATATAAACACATATACATACATAGACATATACACACACATATATAAATGCATACACATACATAGACATACACACACACATATAAGCACATATACATACATAGACATATACACACACATATATATATAAACACAAATATATACATAGACATACAGACATACACACACATATATATAAACGCATATATGTACATAGACATATACACACACATATATATAAATGCATATATGTACATAGACATACACACACACACACACACATATATATAAACACATATACATACTATACATTTCTGCACACCCCTCCCCATTAAAACCCCAACCCACCCTGCGGGTCCCAGGGTCCCCCCCCGGCCCCCCCCAGCCGCGGGGACCGTCCCCACAGGAGGTGCCAGCAGAGGGCACCGCGCCCCCATTTTTGGGCGCCGCTTCCCAGAATGCAGCGAGTGGGGCCGGGGGCTCCGCGGGCTCCGCGCGCCGGGCTGCGGCCGCAGGGACAGCGCCGAGCTCCGCGGGGCAGCGCAGCCCCTCCGCCAGGTAAGCGCTGCGCCGCGGGACTCTTGGGGGGGCGGGTATGGTTTTATTTCATTTCATTGTGGGTCAAGTTATTGAATTGATGTTATTTTTTAATTTGTAGTTTATTGGTTTAGCTTTTATTTTTATTTTTTCCCCAGTTATTTTAATGCTTTATTTCTTGATTCTATTCCACTTTATAATCGCTCCCCGCGGCACAGGAGGGGCGCCCCGGACTCAGCCCCGGGAGCGGCACCAGCCCCTCCCGGGATGGGTCCCGCTTGGAGGGGATCCATCCTCCTCCTCCTCCTCCCTCTTCTCCCTCCCTGTCCCGGGCTGGGGATGTCCCTGGGGCTGGGGATGTCCCTGGGACTGGAGATGTCCCTGGGTCTGGGGGTGTCCCCGGGGCTAGGGGATTTTTCCAGTGGGATGAACCCTGGCTGAGCTGGCAGCTGCTTTCTTGGAGGGGGGGGGTATGGCTTTATATCCAGGTCACCAAAGTTGGGGGAAACTCGTGCCCTGGGGTGGCAGCGGCTCCCCTCCCGCTGCGCCGGGATGGTGCAACATAAATTAGGTTTAATGTGACGGCTGCGTTGAAACTGCGGGCGGGGGCTCCTCTGCCCCCGCGGAAAGTTGCGTTCGAGTTTGGCAATTTGGGCCATAGGGAACGCAAGGAAAATCGGAGGCTTTGGCAGGGCTCTGTGCCACAAGGAGAAATCCCTGCTGGGAGGGAGAGCCAGGAATGGTCAGAGAGGAGGCGAGCGGCCCCCGAGGGCAGAGGAATGGTTTTGGCTTCCCCTAAAAGGCGTCTCGGCAGCCGCGGTGTGGTGGTACCTCTCCCGTTCGGCTATGGCTGCGTTAACTCCGTGTCTGGGATGCGAACCAGGGGAGTGAAAGGACTCGGAGAAGTCAGGATGCTCTGATCTCAGTTCCATAATATTTCCCCGTTCGTGTCGTGGATCTGGGGGTGCTCAGGACTCACCATCTCTCTCGAATTGTGTTTTGAGTTGGTTAAAAATCTGGTTTGCCCGAAAGCCCCCGGTCAGAGCAGCATTAAAGAAATTTTCCTGAGCCAGGGAGGGAAGTTGGACCCGGGCTAAAGCAAATAAACTTGTATTTCATCATGCTGGGGCAGGCTTTCTTTGTGTTCCGCTCTGCTCCGGGCAGCCTGGGCTCCCTCCAGCCACAGATGTTTCCCCGTCCAACCTTCACCTTCAAACGCGGCCGAGCAAAGAAACTTCTGCTCCTTTGTGCAAACCTCGCTCCCTGCGGAGGCTGCCGCGTCCTCCGCCTCCCTCGGGCGTTTCTCCGGGAGTTTCTCTCCTCGGTTGCTGCAGGAATGTTTTTTTGCGGGGTTTCTGCTCCGGCTCGGCACCAGGCTGGGATGCTGCAGCCGCGGAAAGTGTGAGCATGGCTGACCTGGAGCGGCTGTGCGGCACCGGAGCCGTGCGCTCTGCTCGGCTCTGCTCTGCTCTGCTCTGCTCTGCTCTGCTCTACTCTGCTCTGCCCGGGGCTGCGCGGCCAGCGCTGCTCGGCTCGGCAGGGAAAGGATGCTGCAAAGCAGGGAAAACGCGGTTACTTTCATCCCCGGAAGAGGCGTTGAAAGCAAAAGGTGCTGAGATGTTTCTCTGCCCGACCCCACTGCTGCAGACCCGTCCAGGTCCGGCCGGGGGTCGTGGGATTGTGCCTGTCCGAAGCTGGAGCTGAGGGGTGAGGGCATTTCAGGGGTGGAGGTGCTGGTCCATATCATTGATGTGAGACTGTAAATGGTCCCAGCTGTCTGCAGAGAAACCCTGAGCGAGAGCTTTGTCCCTGCTGGAGGAGCCTGTGCTGTCCCAGCAATGCAGGATGGGCACTGTGTGATGAGGAGATGCAGTCCAGTGCCACCTCAGCAGGTGGCAAAGACCAGAAATGGGGAAAAAAAAATCAAATTATGTGTTGTGCCCTGATGTGCTCTTCCAGAATAAATGAGGGGCGATGTGAGTTTGTTGATCCCACAGCAGTGGGCCTGGGGGAACCTGTGGCTTCTCTGCAGCAATGCCAGCTCAGAATCTACGGCTGAGACACAAAATCACTGGAATTCGTTAAATGTATTCCATCTTATTATAAGAAAACAGATGAAATGTAGGTGCCAACGTCTCAAGTGCATGTGAAATGCTGTGGCAGTGGGAGAGAGGGAAGATTTTGACACACTGAGCAGGTTCCATCCATTAGTCACAATATTTCCAGCATGCCACACGTGCACTCAGGTTTTCATGTAAATGGGTGCGTGGAAAGCAAACCTTGAGGTGACACGAGTGGAAAAATCCAGGTGGGTTTTCCCCAGTAGGACCCTTTATTGTCCCAGAGGGGCCTCCAGCTTCAGTCCATTTGTGGCTGATGTAGGTGATGCTTTCTTTTCTCTGATACATTTTTGGCTTCTTTATACCAGCCTTGGTGCTTTGGAGGGAGGGAGGATGGAAATGTTGAAATTCCTATGGAAGAGTTTGACATTTTGTAGCAGATAAAGCCAAATGTAGACATTTGCTTTGATTTGGCTCCTTCTTGCTGAGTTTAAGGGAAGGCAGGATGGGATTTGGGCTGGAGGTGGAGGAAGGAGGTGGCACACACACCCCTCATGTCACAGTGGCATCCTGCTCGGGAGTTTTTAGCAGACATACATCTCTGGGAACAGGCTCTTTCCAGCTGGTTTTGTGCCCAGAAACTCCAATCAGCCATATCCAGCAAAAAGATGAAGGTGAGGGAACATCTGCTCCCACATCACCAACACCAGTTTTTGTGGCAGCTGTGATTTGGTCATGGAAGTTCCCAAAAAGGATTTTGTGATTGTTGGGTGAAATGGAGTGGAAGGGTCACAGTTACTTCCTTCATTTCTTCTATTTCTCTGTGTCCCTTGGGAACGAGGAAAGTATTGCTAGTCCCATGTCAGTGTTTGTCTTTATTATATCTGTGGTTGGTCGCTGGAGGGTCCCAGGAACCTGGAAATGCTCAGGCACAAGTTTTGTGACCCTCATAGCAGGACCAGAAAGGGTCCTGGTGGCCATTCCAGTTCTTGAGGAGTGGTGGCCACTGGTGGCCAATCCAGAGCTTGAGGAGTGGTGGCCACTGGTGGCCCTTCCAGTACTTGAGGAGTGGTGGCCACTGGTGGCCCTTTTAGGGCCTGGGGAGTGGTGGCCACTGGTGGCCCTTCCAATGCCTGAGGAGTGGTGGCCACTGGTGGCCCTTCCAGTACTTGAGGAGTGGTGGCCACTGGTGGCCCTTTCAGGGCTTGGGGAGTGGTGGCCACTGGTGGCCATTCCAGTGCTTGGGGAGTGGTGGCCACTGGTGGCCCTTTCAGGGCCTGAGGAGTGGTGGCCACTGGTGGCCCTTCCAGTGCTTGGGGAGTGGTGACCACTGGTGGCCCTTTCAGGGCTTGGGGAGTGGTGGCCACTGGTGGCCCTTCCAGTTCTTGAGGAGCGGTGGCCACTGGTGGCCCTTCCAGTTCTTGAGGAGTGGTGGCCACTGGTGGCCCTTCCAGTACTTGAGGAGTGGTGGCCACTGGTGGCCCTTCCAGTACTTGAGGAGTGGTGGCCACTGGTGGCCCTTCCAGTGTTAGAGGAGTGGTGGCCACTGGTGGCCCTTCCAGTACTTGAGGAGTGATGGCCACTGGTGGCCAATCCAGAGCTTGAGGAGTGGTGGCCACTGGTGGCCAATCCAGAGCTTGAGGAGTGGTGGCCACTGGTGGCCCTTCCAGTGCTTGAGGAGTGGTGGCCACTGGTGGCCCTTCCAATGCCTGAGGAGTGGTGGCCACTGGTGGCCATTCCAGTGCTTGGGGAGTGGTGGCCGCTGGTGGCCATTCCAGTGCTTGGGGAGTGGTGGCCACTGGTGGCCATTCCAGTTCTTGAGGAGTGGTGGCCACTGGTGGCCATTCCAGTACTTGAGGAGTGGTGGCCACTGGTGGCCCTTTCAGGGCTTGGGGAGTGGTGGCCACTGGTGGCCCTTTCAGGGCCTGGGGAGTGGTGGCCACTGGTGGCCCTTTCAGGGCCTGGGGAGTGGTGGCCACTGGTGGCCATTCCAGTGCTTGGGGAGTGGTGGCCACTGGTGGCCCTTCCAGTGCTTGAGGAGTGGTGGCCACTGGTGGCCCTTCCAGGGCTTGGGGAGTGGTGGCCACTGGTGGCCGTCAGATGAGACGTTCGCATCTGCTGGCTGCTCCCACCCAGGGATGGCTCTTTCCAGATGTGCCATTTTTCACACATCTTTCCCAAGCATCCTCTGGATTTTCCCAGAGGAGTCACTGCGACGTGCAGGTGCCGAAGGAGATGGAGCTGCTCTCTGCTCCCTGCCCTTTCTGCATTTCCTGGGAAAAACCAGAGAGTTCTCCATGGAATGTGGCCCAGGGATGCTTTCTTCCTTCAGGATGGGTCTGAACTTGTCCAGTTCAGCTGCAAAACTCTCAGCTGCTTGCATGGGCCACTCTTAAAAACAAAGGCACTTGAAAAATTATTCTTTTCCCCAAAAAAATAGCATTGGTGGCTGGGACTGTCAGTGATTTGTATTCCTGGTGGTTAGATAATGGCTTTGTTCCTATTAGTTGATAAGGCAATGATTATGATAGGAAATGAACAGGAAATTGTTAAACTAATTAATTCAGCTAATAGGAAATGCTAACAAGCATTTGTCCTTCTCTGGGGCTGCCAATGGATGATCTCTGTGTGAGCCTGTGGCAGCTCCAGATATTGGAGCAGAGGGTTCCTGGAGGAGCTGGGAGACCCAGGAGACTTCGGCCTTGGTTTGCCAATCTGAGATTTTTTTTTCCAACCAAAAATCCAAAAACTCTGAAAATTTCAAACAAAAGCCCAAGCCATTCTTTCTCTTGCAGCTTTCATTTCACAGTTCACCTTTCTTCCTGGCTGTAATTCCTGCTGGGGCTTCTGGCTTCCTAGAGAAAGGGTAAAAAAAAAAAAGAAAAGAAAAAAGAAAAAAGAAAGCAGGCATTTAATAATAGATCAAAAATGAGATTACGCAGTAAGCCAGCCCTCCCCTTCCCAAAATGCAACCAAAGAAATTGCAAATCACCTTGAGAAAGGAAAGGAAAACAGTATAGATCAAACCCAATTTTTAAGTATGGATGAGGTGTTTATATTTTATTTAATGGCTGCGTGCTGTCCTAGAACAGCTGCCCTCCTCTGATTTCTGTTTGTGATTATGAAACAGGAGAGAGGAACTGGGATGGGGAAAATGCAATGGGAATGCAGGGGGGCACAGGTTGGCTGCTTGGCACAGCTGGAACCGGGCACAGCTGGAACCAGGCACAGCTGGAACCAGGCACAGCTGGAATCGGGCACAGCTGGAACCGGGCACAGCTGGAACCGGGCACAGCTGGAACCAGCGCATCTGGAATCGGGCACAGCTGGAACCGGGCACAGCTGGAACTGGGCACAGCTGGAACCGGGCACAGCTGGAACCAGCGCATCTGGAATCGGGCACAGCTGGAACCGGGCACAGCTGGAACCGGGCACAGCTGGAACCGGGCACAGCTGGAATCGAGCACAGCTGGAACCAGGCACAGCTGGAACCGGGCACAGCTGGAATCAGGCACAGCTGGAACCAGCGCATCTGGAACCGGGCACAGCTGGAACCGGGCACAGCTGGAATCGAGCACAGCTGGAACCGGGCACAGCTGGAACCAGACACACCTGGAACCGGGAACACCTGGAATTGGGCACACCTGAAACCGGGCACAGCTGGAATCAGGCACAGCTGGAACCGGGCACAGCTGGAACCGGGCACAGCTGGTACCGGGCACACCTGGAACCAGGCACAGCTGGTACCGGGCACACCTGGAACCAGACACACCTGGTGGTGGTTGAGGCTGGAGGAAGCTCCCAAAAACCAGGAGGCTCAAGGAGATGCTCCTTGTTGTCCATCCCTGATGACTCTAGACCGATTCTGACCATGTTTGGTGGAGTGGTGGGGTGGCCGAGGGAAGGGGCTTTGTGCCAAGTGAGTGTGTGCCAGCAGCAGTGCCCTGATGGAGGGAAGAGGTGATTATTAGTCAGGGGTAATTAGTCACCAGCCAGGCCGCCCTGGGAAGTTGGGCGAGCCCCAGCCTGGGCCAGCACTCAGCCAAGGCTTGATGAGACACGACTTCCCTGGGAAGGAGGCTTAGCCCTGGCGCTGGGCATTGAGACCAACCCCAGGCCTGGTCTTGTTTGCTGTAAATCCTCTGCAGGTTCTGGTTTTGGTGGGGCCATGGCCACGGGCTGGGTGGGAGCTGGGACTGGCCTGGCCTCGGGAATGGCTCCTCCTGGCCCAGCCCAAAGGTCTCCTGGCCCAGCCCAAAGGTCTCCTGGCCCAGCCCAAAGGTCTCTGGAGCCAGCGTGGACGCTGTGTGTGCCAACGGCGTGGGCTCCAGTGAGCCACGCTGGGAGGAGGTGCAAACTTGCTCTTGTACAAGTGTCTCCACCAGGACAGCACAGGACCTTCAGCCTGACCCCCCCCCCAGGTCCTCTTTACATCTCTGATGAATAAAATATGAAGAGGAACATGAGGCATTGATAGTCCTCTCCTATATTATCCCTCTCCCATATTATGTGTCCCTGTCCATGGCTGGGGTTGGAATGAGATGAGCATTAAGTTCCCTCCCAACACAAGCCATTGTGTGATTGTATGTTCCTATAACATAAAATCTGTTGGAGTGACCTGGGACCTGTGTTCTGCAGCTGCAGATCTTTTTCTTGCGAAATCAGCCACGTTTAAGTGCAGAAAGTGTTGCAGCCACTCTCACTCACAGGACCCCGAGGTCCTGTTTACACCCCTGATGAATAAAATATGAAGAGGAACATGAGGTATTGACAGTCCTGTCCCATATTATCTCCCAGCCTGGGTCATTCCGTGGGGGTGAAGGTTCACACAAGGCCGCTTTGGATGGGGCTTGGAGCAACCTGGTGTGGTGAAAGGTGTCCCTGTCCATGGCTGGGTTGGAATGAGATGAGCATTAAGTTCCCTCCCAACACAAGCCATTGTGTGATTGTATGTTCCTATGTTCTGCAGATCGTTTTCTTGCTAAATCAGCCACGTTTAAGTGCAGAAAGTGTTGCAGCCACTCTCACTCTGTGAGAAGAGGCTGAGGAGTCACATCTACCACAGCATGGGCAGGAAGGCAGGGCAAGAAGGGAATAGGAGCAGAAATCCCGTGCTGGGTCTGGGAATGTGCACCGAGGGCTGCCAGAGCACCAGACGAGGCAGAAATTTCTGGAAATCACCACTCTCATGTGTGATTAGCATCCTCTAAGGTGTTCATTTATCTTCTTTGTCACCTTCTTGGTCTCAACTTGCTACTTGTAGAGTTGGAGGAGAATCTGTTTCATTACCTGCTGGGTTGCTGCTCTTCTTGTTTATTCCCCGGGAGGAAGAAAATTAGATGTGCCAGAGCTGAAACTTAAAAAAATAAATAAATCCAGACTTTGGAAACAACCACTTGGAGTTAGAATGAGCCTCAACAAGAAAATGTTTGTCTTCCACCCTTTTCTGAGACTGGCTGGGAGTGAAGTGCAGGGAGAAGACAGGGCAAGGTTTACTTTTAATTTCAAACATATTCCGAAAGCAGAGCAGTTGGAATTGCTTTTTTCCCTTGAAGTTGCTTTGCCAAGTTTGGGTGGAGAAAACCAGCTGAAAGCCATGCCTTGGTGGATGTGGCATGGAGGCAGGAATGGATTTATTTTCTTTTTTTACCAGCGAGGCCCTGAGGCAAAGAGCAAAGCCGTGGCCGCGTTGCCTCCTGCGTGCAGGCACCAGAGCCCTTTTCCCTCCCAATCTTTTTCCCAGCACCAACAAGATCAGCTCCGGAGATACGCGATTGAGTCAGCAATGCAGATGCCATCAAATGCCTGCTTTATTCCAGAGCATGAATCAGAGCAGTGTCAGAGCCTCATATCCTGCATCCCCTGATAAGAGCGCGCTCACCTCCGAGGGAGCAAAACACGGTGAATTCGCATTATCCCTCCTCTCGCGAGCACCTATAACTCACTGGGACTGGCACTGCTTATTTTATTGCAACTTTTGCTCTAGCATATGTAGCATTTATTTTTTTAAATCCCACATCCTGGACCCAGAAGATTTTGTGGTTTTCTGTTTTTTTTTACTTGCATTACAAGCGGCCAGCACATCTATATGCACATGTACACATGTATGAATAAATAAATATCAGTGTTTTCTGGAGCACAGGCTGTTTGTGTGAAGCCCTGTTAGACCCCTAAGAGCAGCACATGCCATTATTTCAGGTGCTGTGTGTGTTTTTCCAATGTATCATATTGTTGGAGAAAAAAGGGATTAACTTCACTTGACTCTCCAGCCATGCTTTTACCTCCAAACCCATCTTAATTTCCGGGCCTAAAATCATTCCCTTTCAGTTTGCTGTGGGGATCGCGTGCAGAAGTGAAACTCTTTATCCCCAGAAGTTCTCTGCTTCTCCCTTGCAGGACTTTTCCATGCCCAGCTCCCGGGCTGGAAGGCACAGGCCACAGCTCAGTGACAGCATTTCCTGCCATTGTTGCACGGGGACAGCTTCTGGCTCCCTCAGCAAGGGTTCTGTGTGGCCCTGGCTTTTGCATCAGTTGCCTCTTTTCTCCTGATTCCAGTTCCTGTGTCCTGTCCCATTCTGCACCTGCTCTGAGAAGCCTCAGTGGGACGGGAGGAGGCTTCCAATAATGGGGTTTATGTTCCCTAAAAACCGAGAGGACAGTGGAACTTTGTTAAAATCTGTCTGTGTTGCCCCCAAGGGACATGTGGAGCTGTTTGAAAGATATTTACGCCACTGTGGTGGCAGAGAAGGACAATTTCTACCTCGGATTCCTCTTTTGAGGGGTTTGTTTGTTCCATGGGGTTTTTCTGTCCCAGAGAGTACAGAAGTTGAGGGGATAAAAAGCACTTCTGTGGTTTCCCATCCATAGATTTGAGGGAAAATCAGTTCAGATCCACCACCTTGAGCTCCATCATAAATCTCACTGCAGAAATACGGAGCCTAGACATTAATAATTAGGAGCTTGCACAATAAAGGGCTGGAATATTTCACAAATGACACAACATCTTTTGATCCAGCTGATGCTGTGCAGAGATCTGTGTGAAAGTTCTTTGCAGCCAAGGTGCAGAAGTTTTTTGCTCCCATTTTTGCCTCTTGAAGCAGAAGAAAATGGGAAGGAAAAATCAGGCTGCATCCCCAAAGCTCACGTATGGGAGTTTTAAGGTGCCCTCCCTATTAGAAAGTGTTTGTGTGTGCTGCAAGAAAATTATGCCAATTAATAGTTATCGTTTCCCTGCTTCCCACGTCTTGAAATCACTCCAGTTCAGCCAAGCTGCTTCCTATCAAACTTTCACACAGCAAAAGAAAGGATCTGCTGGGCTGTGACTGAACATGAGCAGCGTTCCTCCCCAGGGTTCCGTGTCCCTGAGGTTTGAGGGCTGCACGGAAAGGGCTTTGGGCCGTGAGATGACAAATGCAACTCCGCAGTTGCTCATTCATGCTCCAGCAAAGCTTTGTTTTGGGTGTAGATATTTCCCAGCCACGAGGCTGAGTTCTCATCAGCTCTTATATGAATATTCTTCACTTCTTTTTTTTTTTAATGTAGTTTGAAGTAATTGGAGGGCTGGTGATATTCTGAACAATTTATCCACCTAGGAAATGATGACCTTGGATTTATTCAATCAAATATTAGCAAGATTAAGAGTGAAAATAGCTGAGCTTGTCAGTCAGAAAGAATTGTGTTGCAGCCTGGGCTCAAATCCATCACACGAAACCAGGAGACTCTGGCAGGATATTCTTCATTCATCAGCAAGAGGCATCACAGCAAGATCATTTAACTGTAATTCATCAATTTATCAGGCTGCTCAATTAAGTGGGGGCTGGAGAGAGGATAAAGGGAATGATTCTCTCTGTTGTAATGAATCTTTGACCACCTGAGGATTTTCTTGCTCCTTGCTCTTTTGTGTTTCATGTTGCCTTGAAGGCCTTGTTACAAGGAAAACATAATCACAATGGTGGTGGAAAGAGAGCCTTAAAGAATTAAAGGCATTGATAAATTAGAGCTTTTGCTCTCCCTGGGTTGTCACTGACCTGGGCCTGACTACCACAGTCTGAGGAAATCCTGGAGAATCTCGGGTGGACTTAGGGAGAAAAATGACTGAAGTAAAACTTTGTGTGGCCTGGAGTAAAGGGATGGACTTTTAGCTCTGTTCTTCCCCTGGTCCAACCCCAGGCTCGTTGGTGAAGCAGTTTGGGAGTGTGGTACAACCTCAATTCTCCTGTGACTGCTTCTGTCTGGCCCCAGCTGCCCTGGGACCTTGGCAGGGTCATTTCAGTGCTGGCTGATGCCAAGAAGCTGAGCTGGGGGGTTTCTTTATCTACGTGGTGTTTTAGACATTTGGCTGTTCCCAAATTCATCCAAATCCTGATTTTTCTGCGTGGTTACACCTAAATCTTTAGGTTGTCTCACTGCTTGGGATCTCTGCTCAGATCTGTGACACAACAATCAACATCTGTGTTGCTCTCTTACAAAATGAGCCTCAGTCTCATCCAATCACCCCAATATTTGTGCCACCCCAATAACTTCTGGCAAAGAGACACAGGGCTGAAGGGTAATGAAGGTTGCATAAATTGCTGAAAAGCAGGCATTGAGGCATTAGGGATATCCCAGGTACTCAGGGAGCCTCGGGGAGGGGCGGAACTCCATCTTGCATGAGTGAATCCCAGACTGTTCCATGAGATTTATCAACAGGAGCCAGGGCAGGGCCCTCTGTGCCCTGGCTCACCTCAGGTCCGTGGATGCCCATCTGGGTTTGAAGTAAAAGTGGTTTTCAGCTGAAATGCAGTGGCACTTTGGGGAAAAGTAGCCCTGAGTGAGGTGTAGCTGCTTGTCTGCTTTCTGCAAAACACAGCAAAAGGCTTGAGCAAGTCCAGGCACTCCAGATCAGGAAGCATTTCCCCCTACCTGGGTTTCTCACATGTCCTGGTGTTTTCTTTTAACAAAAGCAAGAGAAAGGCAGAATTCATTTGAATTTAATGCTAAAATACCTCCAAGAAAATGAAGCAAACTGTTAGAAAGAGGGATAGATGGAGATAAAAACCACTTTCCTTCTCTTGTTGTCCCTTGCACACAGATTATACACACATGTAGCCTGATCCTGTGCTATACAGGAAAACAGATTGTAAAGGAGACAATACAAATCAAGATGAAAGGGGAAAAAAGAGGATGAGTCAGGTCTGCTCTGCTTATCTCAGCCGAGGAGGAGCTTGCCTGGTGCTCCTGACAGATTTTTTTCAGGAAAGATAATGCATTGGGTTGATGACAGTTTATGAGATAGACTTCGAGGGGTATGAAAATTGCTGGTAGGTACTTGAATGGCTCTGACTGCACAGAATGAATTGGAGTTGAGTCGCAACAATTTCCCTAAAGCCGCGCAGATTAACATAAAAATACCAAGGAAGTCCAATCTTTGAATTTTTATCTGCTTCAGCTCGAGAGTCAAATAGGGGCATTAGAGAAGTGCCATCCATTTGAATCGATTGTCGCTGCAGTTTTGTGGAAAGGCTGCACCTGGGTTTATTGATAACGTTGTTGAGGTGCTTAGAAACACAAGTGCGTTGGGTTTATTTTCCCTTTAGTAACTTATTCTTGTTCCTGGCATTTTGTTAAGATATTTTTTAGTTCTAGTCTCCTCAGGAGATCTCTGCTGAGCTGTGCATTGGTAACAGAGGTGTTCCATGCATCTTTTCTCCAAGAGTTTGCTGTAAACCTGAATCTGTTTCAAAACTTTCTGGTGAATTTTCAGGTAATTTTATTTGCTGGAGGAAAAACTGGGATGGAGAAGAGAATCTAGGAATTGTGATTTACTGACCTTGTAGTGAGGAAGCTTAACTAGGTGCTTTTTTTTTCTTGTTTGAAACCACATGAGCTGAAATGCAAGTTTAGTGGCCAAAAGGTCCTGTTGATCTCCATCGTACCATCACTTCACCCATTTTACTTCCTCTGCCTGCACAGAGAAGATATAAAATCAGTCTCCCACACATTCAAGAAGTGACTTTATATAGGAAGTTTCAGGTTTGGGGACACATGTTTTAGGTTGTAGATGTGTCCTGCCGTCGAAGAAACATGAGGGAAATTCCACCTACGGAAGGGGCTGAGCCCTGAATTTCAGCCTTGTGCTCCTCTGCTTTAAAAAATCGCTTTTTAGGAGCTGTGGCCAATGACTTCACCATTTTGCCTCTGTTCTCATCGTTCCAAACAGTTCCTAAGGAGGTGGTGGTGAGAATTAGTCATTGGGTTTAGAGCTCTTTGAAGATGGCAAGTGGTGTATAACAGCTCAATGTTTACTAAAGCCACGGCTTAACACGATGAGAACGTTTCACAGCTGAGCCCAGCGAGTTGCAATGGGTTTTGCTCCACTGATGCCCCCAGCTGTGCCAGCTGTGCCAGCTGTGCCACCCCATTACCTGGCCCGTCATTCCTGATGGGAGCCTTTCCTCTCCACACTCCTCCAGCAGGTTCTGCTGCCGCTGGCCTCCTGCCACAGCACACGCCAAGTTTAAATCTGGTTCTGTGTTTTTGGCTTCCTTCCTTCTGAATGTTTTCAATTTTCTTGGCTTGAACTGATCCCAGTGGCATCTTTTTATGATGCACTTTATTCTACTGCTTCAAGTGCAATAACACTCCTAAAGTTCAGCCTATTTTTAATTACAAAAAAAAAAAAAAAAGGCAGAGCATAGTATTGTTCTGTCGCTAGTGGGAGAAAGGGAGGATTTTTCTTCATCTTTAAATTTGACTGAATTTAAACCTCGACATATGTAGTGGTTTTAGTGGAACTTTGCTGTCATTGGAAGGGCAAATTATTGTTTGCTCTTGCACTCTTGGGACCCAATACTGGTCTTGATTAAACAAAAGCATTGCCACGTGTTGGAGGATCCCAAAGTGCTTCAGGACTGGTGAATGAAGAAGACTTGGACAATGTCATTAGTTTCTCTCCTCTCTGATGAGGAAGAAGAAGACTTGGACAATGTCATTAGTTTCTCTCCTCTCTGATGAGGAAGAAGAAGACTTGGACAATGTCATTACTTTCCTCTCTGATGAGGAAGAAGAAGAAGACTTGGACAATGTCATCACTTTCTCTCCTTTCCTCTCTGATGAGGAAGCTGAAGCAATTTTCTAAGGCTGATACCGAGGTGATGTTTACAGGACAATTCCTGATCTGTAGCAGTGTACAGAGCTGGGTCAGGTCAAATCCCTGCCCGCAGCAGCTGGAGTGATCCCCGTGTTTATTCTCATGTTTATTCTTTATTATTCTGTGGTTTGCCCCTCTCACTGAGCTCTGCTTGGCTGCACTTGCAGCGTGAGAAGCTTTGTTGCCTGTGGCTGGTGGGATTCCAGAGTGCTGTGGTGGTGTCAGTCTGTGTTTCTGCAGCTCCTCTGTGGGTATGGATGGATGGAGAGGGAGAGAAGGGATGGGAGGAGGACAGTGGTTTGGGTTCTTTTCTTCCCAGGTGGATTAAAGAAAATGTTAAATGAAGTAGTTTTTGCCAGTTTTCCTTTTACTTGATCATCAGCTCTTCCTTTGCATGAGAATAGAAATTAGTTTTGTTTCAAGTTCTGGAAACCTGAAGATATGCTGAATAGATAGAAATTGGTTCTATTTATAGGTTGCAGAATTCTTTTGTACAATAAACCAGTTTGTTTTAATTTAAACTATGTATTCAGCACATTTAGCTTAATTTTATTTAACTACAAGCTTGACATGTCTTTTTCACTGTTTTTTAAATTTGTGACATAAACCCTGAGTACAATTAAAAAGTCAGAGTAGTCATTAAGAAACTTCATTTACCATTTTTAACATCAAATGTGTTGACTTGCATCGTTTATTAATTTTTACAGATGCCCAACTGTAAAAATAGGACAGCTTTGCAGTTCAGGCAAAGGCCTGATTTATGGAGAAATATGCCTTTGTTGTTCTCCACCAGCAAAAATCAGCCTTTCATTAAGGAAAAAAAAACCAAACCAAAAAATGTGAAGCAAGAAAGTTTAAATCAATCAGAATTGAAGTATTTTGCTCCTGTTTTGCATCAATAAATCCTGTATTAAAGGAAGAAAAGACAGGATGGTTGAAGAAGGATTGGCAGGCAAGTTAGCAATAATATTCTTCATGGACTGATCTCAAGTCTGGTGTTAATCAAGGTATTGACTAATGATAGAGCAGAAATTAATGGGATTTGGAGGTGTCATCAAAAGAGGAAGAACAGGAGATCCCAGGAGAAGAATGACTGACTTTAGGACTATTTGTCTGTAAGCAAATGTGAGTTCTTGTAATACAAACTCTGATAGAAGGCTGGGGGTTCTGGGTGGGAATTGGGATATATTCATCAACCACAGGATAATTCTGAAGTCCTGATGATAAAGATATGTTCTGGGATCACATTTGTCAACTGAATTATTTCCACTGGTGACAAAGAACTGTGAATGCCACCGCAAGAGGTTTGAGTGAGGCATTGCTTAAAATCCACTCTGCATTCCTTGTCCATATGAGAAGGATTGATTCCAGCTGTAAAAGTGCAGGGGAGGGCATCTGCTAGGAATGATCTGGAGACCAGGGAATCTGGTTCTCAAAATGATTAAAGGAACCTGGTGACGAAAAAAGGCAGGGAAAAATTAGATTCCTTCTCTATAAATAAACTGGTGTAAATACCAGAGAGGGAGAAGAGTTATTTAAGTTAAATGACAATTTTGGCACGAGAACAAACAGCTCTGAAAAAGTTTAGTCTGGAAAAGAGCAGAATAACTTCAAACCAAGGGAGGTGCTTGAAAAGCCTTCTAATGGGAATTGTGTAAAGAGCTAAAAATGTGATTACTGTGAAGATGGAGCCTGATAAATGTATTAATGGGATTATGCAATGTGGTTGACTTCAGTATTAAGGGATCAGACTCTGGATTTCCGCTCCTGCACTTTTGCAAATACACTTAAGAATCCTGCAGGTATGAAGAAAAACCATTGAAGGTTTACATTTTAAGAAATATTTTCATTATGATTCAGCTTGGAGTTGGTTTCAAAATGCACTAAGAACTGAGTTGAGTGAACTGTGGAAGGGAGGAAGTACCTTCTGAGCTGGGAAAAAGCAGCAGCTGCCACCTGCTTCCTTATTTTAGTGGTCAGTTTTGGCGGCAGGCCTGTGCTACTTAGATATCTATTTTTTAAAATTTAAAGCCTTTTCTATAGTAAAGTTAGGCCTTGAAATAGATTGTGCTCAAAGTGCTGACAATTATTTATTATTATTTATCATTGTAAGATGCTTTTTAAAAAACCTGCAGCACTTAAGGCACACGAATGTTTATTATCAATCTCGGCGTTCTCGTTATCGATCCCCGTTTTCCCCATTTACAAACAGTCCCCAGATTTCTGGTTGCTTTGCTAAAATCCCAATAAATAAGACCAACTGCCTTTTTGTCAGAAGGCCGTGGTTATTTTATCAAAGACGAGTGCCAGGCTATTTTAGAACGGTGTAACTTTGATTTCATGGCCACTTTGTGCTCAGTATTTCCATGCCTTTATGTTTTGATTCAGTTCTCAAGCCTCGCCTACCATTGAGAGCTTCCCCATCCTCAGTCCTTCAGCAGGGATATTCCTGATGGAGGTTTCTGTGATTCCAGAGGGATGCTGGTGGAAGCAGGGGATGCCTGTGGTTACAGAAAAACTCCAGATGCACTTTCAAAAGTGGCTGTGGGATGTCAGAGCTCACCCTCCCTTCACCCCTACACTCTCTTCACTCAGCAGCAGCATCTCTATTCAGCCCGGGGGCTTGACCCTGACTATCTCCAATCTTCACCGTGTTCTCCTCGCTTCGCACGTGTGCTTCTTATTCACTTTCTCTATTCAGGATGAAAATGGCAGATTTTTTTCTTTTTTTGGTTTCAAGGTCTTCTCCTCGGAGCCTTTCAGCCATTCAGCCTCTCAGACTAGTTCACTTAATTACCTCAACTTTTTGAAACGGAAAACCTTGCAGACGTGCTTTTATTTTGCTTAAACCGAGTCAATTTGTGGAAAATAGGCTCGAATTGAGTGATCACAAGCAGCTTTTATTACAGCATCTTCACTATTTGCCAAAAGTCTCCAGCAGAATCACCTCTCGTTTGCTCAGCGCCTGTTTTGTTCAGAGGTCTGTTGGCTCTTACATCCCCGACTTACAGGGCCCCACTGTTAGTATTTGTTCTTCCTTCTATATCTGGAATTTAAGACTCCCTTATCAGCCAGTTCCTCAGAGTATTTCTTCTTCTCTCTAGCCATTTTTAAAAGCTCTCTGCACACATCCAAACCCGACGGTGGGGTCTCCAGCGGACCTCTAGCACAATCCCAGCAGACAGCCTTTTACAGTCTTTTCCCAAAGTGACTTTAATCCAGAGCGATCGTTTTATGCCTGCTATCGCTTTGGATTTTTAGCAAACAGAGATAATTCACTCAGCTCACAGAAAGAACCATGGAACAATGTCCCGGAAGATTATTTAAAAGGAGTTTTGGGAGTCGATTTGGGGTGACCATGGGTAGTGTGCAGGCTTAAGGTATGACTTTGGTGGGGGCTTTGAGGGTGGGTGTTTCCCCAGCTACCTGCGGACGTGTTTCCCATCTGCCTTTTCTAAATCATGATGATAATTTCTAACAGATTGTTCTCCTGACAAGGAAGAATTATCCCTGCTTTACATTGTGGGAGCTGAACCTGGGGACAAATGGAACAGCTGGCTTAAACACACAGGTCTGCGTGAGCAGAGTCTGTGCTCTCCCAGTCGTTTTGAGCACTCTCAGCAATCTGGCAGCTTGTCAAGGCCCCTCAAATTGTGTGGACTCGAGGGTGAGCTGAAGTGCTGGAGCATCGAGTCTGGTAGCCTGGTGCAACAAAGCACACGTTGAAAATGATGCTTTTGTATTTCACCCAACTGCTTGGTTTGCAGTCACTTTTAATTTAAGTTTAGACAGTGCTGAACGCTTAATTAGCAAAAAAAAAGTTCTTTTGGTAGATATAATGCCTGAGCTATGCCACAGTTACAATATGTAGGTGTTTGGGGATTACATTATAGACAAGCAAAATGATTGTTTCTTTTTAATTTGTTTAAATATAGTTCAAATGATGGAATATTTAGTAGAGCAGAATAAGCTGTTGCCTGCCAGCTTTTTCATACCAGTGGTTACCAGATGTGCCTGTATTTAGAACCCACCATCTGTTCCAGGGTGGAGTTTGGGGCTAGTCTAGGTATTTGGATGTGTCTTCTTCCTTGGGTATCTCCGGAAAACTTCAAAGTATCTGTGCTGAGATGAAGGGGAAGCATGGTTAGCTGTAATACTCCAGGAATTCAAGGGAATTTTCCAGAAATGCAGCTGATTCCTTAGTGCAGCAGGGCTTGGAAGGGGAAGGAGCCTTGAGGAAAGAAGCAGCGCTGGTATTTTGTGCCGTTACTCGGCCATTGCCAAGATCCAGTCAGGGTTTTGCTTGGCTCTCACCAGGCTGGGCTGCTGCTTCCTGCTTTTGGATTCTGTCTTTCTTAAGAGTCCATGAAATTTCCAGGAGTATTGCAATATGGAAATCTCTTAATGGGATTAAAAAAAAAAAAAATTCTAAATTGTATTTAGATATGTTTTAGATAATTTCTTTGGATGCTGGATTGGTGTAGAATTACTGTGAGCTGTTACAGAGGAAGGGGAAGGAAACTCCCTCTACTTTTAGCCGCTCCCACCATGTCCAGCTCCACCAAAGCCACTGAAATTAATTTGTGGTCATTTTGGGGATGGGGACAACCATATTTTGGTCAACAAACTGCTTGTGAAAAATACTCACCTAGTGTTAGTAACAGCCTTTGGTTGATAGCGATCTGGGGAGGAGGGAAAGCTACATGTGTCTCTGCATATCTAATATCTCATGGTTTATTTGTCACCACTGTCCTCATCTCTCAGAATTTACATAATTGTTGCTGAAATAGGAAAATAAGCCTTTTTGTAGAGGTTCTTGTGAAGAAAAGTACATAATGTGGTTATGTAGGGTATTATAAACAAAGCATTGTAGTAATGGGGCTGGAGCAAGATGATCCTTAAGGTCCCTTCCAACCCAAATCACTCTGTGATTCTATGATAATACAGTCATTTAATTAATTTATCTATAATGTTTGTCCCTAATCAAACAAGTGGCAGTGCAACTCGACGTACTCAGAGTGGGATCCCTAATATTCCACCCCCCAAAAAAACCCCTTCTAGTCCATTTCTTGCCCAATGTTTTTTCCTTTACAAAGCCAGGTAAAATAAAACCAGTAACTGTGCCCTCAGTTAACAAGGGAACAGGCATTTCTTTTCCTCATTTCATTTAAGCAGGCAGTGTCCTCCAGCATCTTGCCAAAAGCTTCCACTGCTTTTATAAGCTTATTTTCTTTTGCCACCAGGAATTGGTTCCTCTGTGCAGGATGCTGGCAGTTCATTGTGTTTGCTCCTTGGATCCCAGCTGGGACTGCACCGGGTCCAAAGCAGAATTAGGATTTGGGAGGGAAAAGCCTTTATGTCTGTGTGTCCATTCCTGTACTGATTTTTCCTCTCCTAGGCCAGAGACTGCCCCTGGGTGTTTCATTTCATGTTGCAGCCCTTGCCGTGCTTTATGGCCAGCAGTGGGGTGTATTGTTACAATACTCCTCGTGCGCATGGGGTCTTCAAAGGGCTTCATTTAACTGTACTGAGATGCCTTTACCTACCCCTGAAATGCAGCTACTTAAGCTGGCAGCTGCTCCAACAGCAGGAGCACGACCAGGCCACTGCTTTTATGTCATGAAGTAAGGGAAGAAAAAAACGTTCCATATCCATTAAAAAACTGCAGGGAAAATGTAAATTGTCAGAATATAATTACCTCAACTGGAGTTTGGCCAGCATTCCAGATTAACATTTCCTCTGGTGAAGCCGTGGGATACCTGATGGCCAAAAGCAGTCAGAGTCTCAGCAGGATTAAAAATTGAGCTTTGCTGTGTAGTTGTTCCATAGTGGCTGAGAGATGTAGATAATCTATTTAGCACCTACAGCACCCTGGGGCTAAAAAGTGGCTGAATCCTATGAAATCCGATAGGAGTGTCTGAGGTTAGGAGTGCGGTCTGAAAACATTCCATGGAACTTGTAAAATCCGCAGATGGTCCGACCTTGGTGCCGTCTCCTGTGGAAGGGAGGAGAAAGAGATTAAAAAAGATGTACCGAAAGGATTGCAGCAGGGAAAAGAGGGAAGCTCAGGGTCCTCCCCCCTCCCGTCGTTGTTCCATGTTTTTCTGAGGTTTATTTCAGGCCATGGAAGTGTGCCATGGAAATGTGCATTAGCTGGCTCTGAAACTCCTTAATACCTGCTTGCAGTGACTCAATGTAATTTGGAGCAGATTGGAGACACCAGGATGCAAGACATGCTTAGGAGGAAGAGGGAATGTGGTGCAGGTAAGGAAAAGAGGGAAAGTGGGGACCATTTGTGTAGAGAGAAGGACACAAAGGTGTGAAGGCATTGACTGTGTTCAGCTGCAGCTGCCAAGTGTAGAGTGACTTGAAAGGTAATTTAAGGGAGGTTCCCAGCATGAAATGATACAGAGGTGTCTAAAAAGTGGTTCTGTGTGCAGAGCCCCAGAATGGTTTGGGTTGGACAGGACCTTAAAAATCATCCCGTGCCACCCCTGCCATGGGCAGGGGCACCTCTCACTGTCCCAGGTTGCTCCAAGCCCCATACAACCTGGCCTTGGACACTTCCAGGGACCCAGGGGTAGCCACAGCTTCTCTGGGAATTCTGTTCCAGGGCCTCCCCACCATCACAGGGAAGGATTTCTTACTAAAGGTCTAACAGAAGGCCAAGATCTGAACTCTCTCTGCTTTTTAGGTGTCTTTGCTTTGCATCTGCATCCTTCCCTACAGCAGGGTCAACGTTTTTAGTCCTCCACCCTGTCAGCTTCAATTCAAGGTCACCACGGAGTTTCAAAGTCTTTGACAGGACTGGCACTGAGTCTGTTCCTTTGGGAAAACAGGTTTGGAAGCTGATAGGAGTAAAAGGCTTCTCCTTGCCAGGAAACTGTCGGGCAACTTTATCTGCAACTTCTTTTCTTGTTTAAACTATTATTAATCATAGGTTACAGACTCTGCCCTTTAGGATCCATTTCTGACGTGGAAATTTTTTGTGTATATGAGAAAACAAAAGCCCAGGTGGCAGAAAAGGTGGGGAATTAATTTCAGTAATATTTCTTATGGAAGAAACAGAAGGCAGCAGCACAGTGGATTTTTTACTTGGTGGAAGGGAAACTGAAAACTCCTCTTTAATACCAAGTCCTATTAGAGTAAGAAGAGGAAACACAAAGAGAAGGGGATTAAATCTGAAGGTGTTTCTGTCAATATAATCTGGAAGAGCCTTGATAGCGCTTCCTGAAAGGGAGACTTGCCAGACCAGCTGCTGATCTGACAGCTTGTTCTCTTTTGGGAGCTGGGAGAAGAATTGCTCTCCTGAGCTGTCCCTAAAGTGCACATTCTCCACTGGTGTTTCTTACTTGGTGAAGACCTGAAGGGAATGATTGTCTCCCTGTTTCTTCATGCAGAGCTCCAGGTAGATCAGGGTGGAATCCAAAACCCCCGAGCCGTGGCACAGTGGGAACAGATGTGTGTGGTAGGACAACGTGGGTGTGTTCACTGATTCGAATGTTAATTTTGTCTTTATGCTGTGTGATAGTCATAGTCTTTTTAAAATTTTTGTCCTGATAAAATATAGAAAGTATGGTTTCTTCGAGCCTTTGAACCTGCAGTACCTATTCCTGCCCTTCCGTACAGCACGTTCCTTGCGGCGAGATTGGATTTTGTATTGTTTATCAAAGGGCAGACCTGTGCCCCCACCTCACCCCTCGCTGGTTTTTCATCTCAGAATAAAAGTTAGTTTCTCCTTGCATTCTTTTCACTTGTGTAAATGACTGTTAAAAAGTGCAGAGCGATGGAAAAGTGGTTTTTAGCTGTTTTTAAGTGCTCATGTTTTATTAAAGCTGAGATTCCTGGAGCTTTGTGGCCAGAAACACACCACTCTCTTTATTCCTGGAGATAAACCCCCATTACTTCCAGCGAAAAACTCTCTAGTTCCCTCAAAGTTGTCAGATTGTGTGTTTTGGGGTGGGATTTGATCCCCATAGATATGAATGCCTTTCACGGAGCTCCTAATATATAAAATTAGAGTGCATAAACAGAGGACCGAATCTGTGTGATGTGGCTTTGTTGTGAGAAGATGCTGGCACTGTTACTTGCCTTTCTCTTGCCCCTTTATTTCTTCATTGCTTTTTTCCCCCCTCTTTTGCTTCAGTTACCATCTGTTGCATGCTATGTTTGGTACTTGTAGCTGATTTCTACATAGTTTCTCTGACTAAACAACATTCAACCACTGATACTGTTCACACCAACCTTCCAGCTTGGATCTAGATGTTATTTTGTAACAAACTCCAAACCATAGTGGTATTTAGTATCTGCTGATCAGTTTCCCACAATACACTTGTTTTCCTAACCCCTTTTGCCAGGAGGCACCTGGACATCTCTAAGAGGTCATTCGCAACCATTGCGTCCACACCTCCATAGGGCCTGAGGCCTGACTGAGCTCCACGGCGGCATCCTCATCGGGTTCTTGAGGGATACACGGCACTGCACAGACTGACTGAGCTCCATGGGGACACATAATAGGGCTGGATGCCCACAGGGCCGGGCTGCAGCTGCCCCTTCGAGGCAGCGTCGGGCACGGACAACATGGCGGCTCCTCCGTGAGGGGAGCGGAGGGTGTGAGGGACAGGGGGGAGCGCGCCTGCCTTTTAGGCGGGAAAAAGCGCCCGGGCGCGGCGCGCGTGCGCAATGGGGGCAGCCGAGCCCGGGGATGCTTCGGCTCTTCCCGGCAGGTTCCGGAGGCGAGAGTCTCGCTGCTCCCCGCCCTCAACCCTTCGGGTATCTCCGCCCCCGCTTCGCCTATCTCCGCCCCCGCTTCGGATATCTCCGCCCCCCTTCGTTAAGTTCCGCCACCACTTCGGCAACTTCCGCCGGTTCGGTCGGAAATGGCCGAAGACGTGCGAGACCCAGCGGTTTAAGGGGAGAAGACCGGCCGGCTTCTCGGAATAAACCAACTGTGTCCGGCCCGTGGGGGGGGAGCAGGGGAGGGCGGACGGAGCGGGAAGACGAGGCAGCGGCTATGGCTCCCCCCCCAGCCACTCGCGGCTCCGCCGGGAGGGCGAAGTGAGGGCGCCGAGAGGCAGGAGCGGACCGTACCACGCACGGGGAGAGGGGGAGGAAGGTGGGAGAGCGGTAACACCCCCCCGGAACCCCCCCGCGTCAGCCCGTGGGGCCGGGTAAGACGGGAATGGTACAGTCCGGGGGAAGCCCCCTGGAGCGGCGGCGTGGGGGGGCTCGGCTGGGGCGTCCCTGAGGGGCAGGAGGGGGCGCGGGGTCCCTGAGGGCCGGGGGAGCTGTGAGCGGGGATCCCTCAAGGCTGGGGGGGCCGTGAGCGGGGGTCTCTCAAGGTTGGGGGGGCGGTGAAAAGGATCCCTCGGGGCTGGGGCGGCTGTGAGCGGGGGTCCCTCAGGGCTGGGGGGGACCTGAGGGGGGTCCCTCAGGGCTGGGGATAGCTGTGAGTGGGGGTCCCTCAGGGCTGGGGGCACGGTGGGGAGAGGTTCCTGAGGGGTGAGGGGTCTGTGAGGGGGATCCCTCTGGGGTGGGGTTTGTGGGGTCGCTCAGCGCTGGAGCCATGGTGCGGGGGCTCCCTCAGGGTTGGGGAGGCTGTGAAGGGGGTCCCTCACCTCACAGCGTGAGAGGCGTTGTGGGAATGTCACACTGCAAGGGGGGACCCCCACAAATCTGGGGGAGTCCTTCAGGGCTGGGGAGGCTGTGAAGGGGGTCTCTCACCTCAGAGCGTGAGAGGCATTGTGGGGATGTCACACTGCAAGGGGGAGTCCCTCAGGGCTTGGGGGGACTGTGAGAGGGTCCCTCACAACATGAGGGGTATTGTGGGGGTCTCACAGAGCGAGGGACACTGCGGAGGGGTCCCCACAATGCTGGGGACCCTCGTGGCGGGAGGGCTGTGATGGCAGGTGATGCCCAGGTGCTGCTGACAGGCTCCAGCCTTCCCACCTGTCCTTCCTCCTGCATCTCCCAGGGGTCCTGAGACCCCCTTGTCCTGCCTGTGGATCCCCAGCGCTTTAGGGGCTGTCACATCCCCCCTGGCTGCTGCAGCCCTGTTCTGCCACTCCAAGGCAGTGCCTGAGTTGTGGTCCCTGTGATTCTTGCTGCGGTTCTGCCTTTTGAGGTGGTGAGGACAGCAAGAATGGGGCTGCCCTCACTCTGGGCTTCTCAGCATGGCTGGTATTGCACTCCTGTGAGTTATTTGCTGAAGCTGAGGTTTGTGTTATTCTTTCTTCCCAGCTGTTTTCCCCACATGAGGTCTCTTCTTGCTCAAAAAACATCGGGGTCTTTCCGCTACCAAAAATTTTACCAGTGTGGCAATAATAATTTACTGCCAACAGCCTAATGCCCCATTACACTGGTCCAAACCCAAACAATTTGGAGCCTGAAGGGGCTGGAAATGGTTCAAGTGGTATTAAGGATTCACAGAGATGCTGAGAAGCACTTTAGATACACTGTTCTGTTGCTGTGTGTTAAAATCCAAACACTGAGAGCCTCCGTGACCAGTTTGTGACCTCTTGCTGCCTTTTCATGAGCCTTATAGATTGCATGTGTTGATATTGTGATATGATAACTTGGCTTTAAAACGTCTGAGTTTCTTATGCTGAGAGTCTCACATGTGTGTGAAGGAGATTAAATAACTTTGTTTCCTGAGAGGAGTGTCACATGCAGGTGATTGTCTTAGATATTTCTGTTCTCATGGAGAAATCTATGATATCCAAGATAGTAACATCTTGGAACGTGGGCTGTCGGGTTTTATCAAGTACTGAGTAATCTTAAGCTCGTTTCTATGCAGGAATAGCATCAGAAATGAACCACAGTCTGATTATGCGATGATGGGGAGAGAGATTCATCTCCCCCTGACAAATCCCTTAACATCTTGTACCATCTGAGGACCCAGTAGTTACATGCGGTGTTATCTGTATCCACTCAGGGCTTTGCGATGCCTCTTCTTTTCCATTCCTAGTTCCAGAAATGGGAGTTTGCATGGGTTCAGCTCAGTGTTCAGGGATTCTGGAGCGGGGGTAATTGACTGTCCTCACTGAGCAAATTTTTCCAGCGGCTGAGCTGTGGTACAGACAGTTCTTGAACTTCTTGATGGCTTGTTGCAGAAGGGAAGTCCAAAGCAGTGTCCTGGAATTCTCTGATTTTTCAAGCGGGGAATGTTAGCTCTCATGTTTGTTTACACGTGACGATGGATTTTGGCAGTTGTCAAGTCAGAGCAAAAGCAGCAAATGCAGGAACACGAAAAACATGATTGTTGAATTGCCTTCACTTAGGCTGTGTCTCAATGATACACAGCAAAATTGGAGAGTTGTTTGTGTGCTGTTCAGGTGGGCTGGGAAAGATCATCATCATCATCGTGATCTTCCCTTGGATATTTTCAGATCTCTGACCCCGTTCAGCTGATGAGTTGGATGTTGTTGATGCATTCCCAGGTTTTGTTTACTTATGGAGAGCCAGAGCCCTTCCTGAGCTTCCTTTCCATGACTATTAATTCTTGAAATGCCATAAGACCTTCAGCTTAAGTTTTTAAGAGTTTGCTTCTCTTCTTCTGGCCGTGTGTATTTGTTTTTTTTTCCATCCACTCTTTGTTGCCTGACTCCTATCACCTCTCTCAGCTGCCTGTTTTCCCAGGGCATTCCTCCTGCTGCCCACAGGAATGTTTTCACCAGGCTGGGAATTGCAGCTAACCACAGATGTTACCTGTTTGATGCCAAGATCACGGCAGCCCTTTTTGAGTTGGTTCCTGGTTCAGAGGCAATTTTTCTGCTTTGCAAACCCCACAGAAACAGTGAACTGGGAGGGACCTCGTGGTCATCCTCATGACCAGAGATTTTTTTTCCTGTGATCTGTGCTAAATACCTCTGGTTTTTGAGAAGGAGCAGACTGTGAACATTTTGAAGCAGCTCCTAACGCTGGGATTTTAACTCGGGATGGGATATTTTGTGTTACTCCTAACAAGCACAACCCAGAGTGGGATTCCTATGTTCTAACCACCCAACAAGCAAAATATTGGTTTTTTTTGTTTGTTTTCATGTGTAGCTCATAGGCATGTTTAGATACACCACTCTGTACTGAAAAGACAATCTCTGCTCGTGTGTGGCTTGGAATGGGGAAAGCATTCCCATGGGATTTGGGGGACACAGCTAGTTGTCTCCTCCAACCCGTGCTGTGCTTGCTGGGCTAAAACCAGCACAAGTATGAGCTGCAGTTGAGTGGTTGCAATTTCGACACATCCTCAAAAGCAGAGTTTTCTTCTCGGAGAACACTTGAAAGTGCTGTTTACTGGGGCTCGTCGTGGTTGAGTTTGGCTCCTGCAGCGCAGCCCGCTGTTCGTCACATGCAAATCGCGGTGGTGGATGCTGCCTGAGAAGAGGTGCAAAGCCAGTTTGAGGTTTTGGGGTTTGTTCAGGAAGGATAAAGACAGAAGCATGTGCAGCTCCATGGCTTGCAGCTCATCGATCCCCGGGCTGCCTGGGCGTAGGAAGCCTCGAGCGCTGGCCCACCAGGTAAATTGATGTTATTACAGCACTTGCAGGGCCAGTTTTGAAGTGCAAATTGAAATCCCGTTTCTGTGGAGTCATTGCTGTTTGTTAATTGATGCCTGTTACCGGCAGGAGCAGTTTAGAGGTCTGACTAATCCATCTCGGATGAAAGAGGGCATGTTTGGGTTAGATTTTAGGAAGGAATTCTTCCCTGGGAGGGTGGTGAGGCCCTGACAGAGGTTGCCCAGAGAAGCTGTGGTTGCCCCACCCTTGGAGATGTCCAAGGCCACATTGGACAGGGCTTGGAGCAACCTGGGATAGTGGAAGGTGTCCCTGCCCACGGCAGGGGGCATAGGATGATCTTTGAGGTCCCTTCCAACCCAAACCATTCTGGGATCTGTCCCTGCTTGTAAAAGGATAATGGTTCCTCAGGGCTAATAACACTACAAAGTGACCTGTCCCTCATGGATAAAATCGAGTGAAATACAGAAAATTGAGACTTATAAATCAAACAAACCAATCCTTTATGGTGTTTTGGGCGGGACAGAACCCTAAACCTCCAACCCAGCAGTCAATCTGTATGCACTAATGGACATAAGGAGTATTTAAAAGTGCATGTTCTTAATGAGTCTCAGAATTTCTGCTCTTACACTCAGTTTCTTAAATGGTTGGAATCTTGTTTCCTGGAGCCGGGGGTTTGTGTTTTCTCTGCTATCCTCTGCCCTCCCCGCTCCCCATGAATTTTGGTGCATTAAGAAAATACGCCACTTTCCTAATGCAAATGCCTGCCTGAGTGTAGTATCAGAACATAGGATTAAGCCATGGATTCCAAGAAACACTTTCAAGTTTCTTCTAATAGAAAATGTTAGTAACATTTCCCAGTGCACAAGTAATATTTTTATTTGTACAGTGTCCAGCTGCTTGGTCTTTTACCTGTCTTGTCTCATAAAATGCTTTCTTTTAAGGTTCAAAATGCTGCCAGGTATCTTCTCATCTGACTCTAATCTTAGGGACAGTGCCAGTGCAGGTAGCCTGAGGTTTGTTTTCTTTCCTGTTGTGTTTTGGTACCAGCGTTGCCTGAAGTGTGGATTCCAACATCTGCCTCTGGATGAGCTGTCTTCCTGTTCAGTGCTATCCTTCAGTGGAACAAAGTCACCTCAAATCTGTGCTGTAATGTTGGGCATTGGTGGATTCATCTGGAAGTGAGTTCTATTTGGGTAAAGGCCGCAGTGCCACGGAGCAGGAAATGCATTGCTCTGCGTGTGTGTTGCCTTCCTCAAGGAACACTTCTTGACAGGTTGGATACTTTGTAAATCCAAACACATGATGAATTCAAGTTTGGACGCTTAATGTGGAAATTGGCTTCTCTGCTTATAAAAGCAATACAGTTAAAACCATCCACCATCCTCCGTTACGTTGTCCCATCAACACATCTCCATTTCCAACGTGAAGAGAAGCTTTCCTCTTCCCCATCCCATATGTACCCCACCTTCTGGGCCCAGATTTGATGGACTCAAACACGTCACTGAACGTGGGAAAGGCTTCTTTATCTTTTCCACCCGTGATCCAGTGCCTCCGCATCATATGTAACGCAGGAGCACATCGGGCAGGGATTCGTACACGTCTTTTAGTGTTTCTATTACGGGCACGAGGAAGTCATTATGCTGCAGGTCTGCTCTGTGTAGGCACTTAGTGGGAAGTGATGTGTTCTGGATTGTGTTGGTGTGGAGTGGAGGATATGCTGTGGAGTGCTGCTGACATGCAGATGATGCCTGGAAAAGGTTGGCATGGAAGCCTTGGAGCTTGTGACAAGAAGAAGCTGCCAAACAAGTGGGGAGCCTCGGAGCTGAGAGCAGAGCCTGAATATATAGAGCAATGCTGTGAGCCTCTTTCTAAGGGGTCTGAAAAGTCTAAGCACAGCAATCCTGAATTCCCTGCCAGATTCTGTCTGCAGAGGGAGACTGGTGAGGGTCTGCAAGTAAAATAGGTCGGAAACCTTTGATATAAGTGCAGTAGGGACATCAAAGCTGTGATGTGTAACCAGCAGTTGGGCAGAAGTCAGGACAGTCTAATCCTGTCTTCCTCATTTAGAGGTAATTTGCTGGCCATGAGATACAGGAGCCCATTGACTCCCAGAAATGCATTGTGTGTCTAATAATACATGTCAGGGAATAGGTTAACATCGTTCTCAGATAATTAATAAAGATAGCACTTCCATAGCAAATAGGAAGGAAAAAAACCAACCTGTGCATTGTTTAGCTAAGACACTTCTTTCCTTAGGCATCTCTCCTGGGAAGACCTTGGTGCCTGCAAATGAATCTGCCGCCTACCTTGTGTACCTTCATTTTAATGTGGGCATTGAGGAGGAGCCAGCTATTGGAAAAGCAGCCAGAGATGGATGCCTTGGAACGGTGCCACTAATTACTGTGGCATCTGACAATTAGCTGTTAAGCCTTTCCTTGCAAAGTTCTCAACGGGTGCATCCCAAATCAAAAACAGGACCGGAGAAAGGGGAGAGCTGTCCTTGTAGTGATCTTGTAGGGTGGTTGTTAAAAGCAGAAGGTGGAGTTGATGCTGACATAGTTCCCTTCCAGCAGAGCAGGTCAGGTTTGATGGACCCAGAAGCATTTTGGTTTTTTGCTGCTGGGCTCTGGCATAGTCTGCAGACTTCTTACACTTCTACTTCTGAAACAATTTTGAGGCTGCCTTTCTTCACGGGGAAAGCTGTAAATCAGTAACATCTACAAAATGTCATTGTTGATGTTAATCTGAGAAATTTTAACAAAAAATCAAGATGTAATAAAAAAAGATTGAAAGAAATCTTGCAGTTGGTTTCTTGCATTTGCCTCCAGGGTCTTCTGACTCTGTTTTTACTTTGTGGCAATGATGAATAGCACCAAGCCTTTTGCAAGTGTCTCAAGGGTGTAGTTAGTTAGGAGTAACGATTGAGCCGGAGCTGAAAGGTATCTCAAGGTTTTTGTGCAGAAGCTGATTTCCCCCCACCCCTCAGGGATCAGACCTGCTCTTTCTCTGAAAATGACTTTTACGTTGCTGGGACAATGATGATTTTGATTAGAAAGGCCAAGCTGCAGAATTGTTTCTCCCTTGTCAAACAAGATGTTGAGGAAGACGGTTTTGCATCTGCTAAGTGTTTTCCTGAGCTTGTGTTTCAGGTGACACTGCTCAGGTGGCAATGCCAGGAGCATCTTCAGGGGCAGTTTATAGCAGCATGACCCAGGCTTTGCACTGCCTTGTGTCTCTGCATAATTCCACTGCCTTGGAAGGAAGGAGTGACCTGGAATCTCCAGACAGATCTGGCATCTGTTTCCATGTGCATCTCTGATCTGTGCTGCGTGTGCCGACACGCGAGCCCTGGGTTGCAGCAGCTCTCTCTGGGACACAGAGTGGCAGCTGTTTCACAAATGCAATGGAGCGAGTGTTATAAAAAGAACCAAAGTGAATTTCCTCTTCTCAAAAGTGATTAAAGCAGGAGCAGTATTGGGAATGTTTCTTGTGAGCTCAGTGTTCCCTTGCAGGGGAGTCTCGCTTGGACACTTTGCTGTCCCTGTACCTATTCTTAGCCTGTTTACCAAAAGCTGTTGTATGTGCATCGAGACCTCCCTGTTCAGGCTGTTTGTGTGTTTATGTGGAGCCTTTTGAGGAGAGAGTGGATTATATCCAAGATTTTCTGTCACCTCCTCCTGCTTCTGTGCTTTAGAACTGCTCAGGAAATACAGGTTAAGGTTTCCATAGTATCTGAGTGTATTGCAGCGTGTCTGTGATGCAGGGAAGTACTGCCTGGTACTTGTTGACACTGACCTTTGAATTTGAGATTTGTGACATGGTTGAACTGATTTCATAGCGTGCTGCTGCTCGAAGGGGTGGCCTTGGTCCCTCTCCCTCTCTCAGCTCTGCAGTCGCTGTCTTTCATATGATGTCTCGGTGAAGTGATTGAGTTTGAAAATCCAACTGTGTGCTTGAGGGATTTTTGGTAGGAGGTGGGGAGTCCCACTTAGCAGGAGGGAGCACTAGGCAGGGGCTGGTGCCCTGGGAGGTTTCATGCTGGAGTGTCCTCGGAGGAGAATCAGAGAATAATTTAGATTGGAAAAGCCCTTGGAGATCATTGAGTCCAACCACCCCCAGCACTGCCAAGGCCACCACTGACCCATGTCCCCAAGTGCCACATCCACAAGGCTTGTAAATCCTTCCAGGGCTGGTGACTCCACCACTGCCCTGGGCAGCTGTGCCAGGGCTGGACAGCCCTTCAAATGAAGAAATTCCTCTTAATATCCAACTTGAACCTCCCCTGGCACAGCTTGAAGCTGTTTCCTCTTGTCCTGTCCCTGTTCTCTGGGAGCAGAGCCTGACCCCCCTGGCTGTCCCCTCCTGGCAGGAGTTGTGCAGAGCCACAAGGTTCCCCTGAGCCTCCTTTTCTCCAGGCTGAGCCTCCCCAGCTCCCTCAGCCCCTCCTGGTACTCCAGGCCCTTCCCTGTACACGTTCCAGCCCCACCATGTCCTTCTTGTTGGGAGGGTCCCAGAACTGTCCCCAGGCCTGGAGGTGCCCCAGCAGTGCCAGCACAGGAGACCACCCCAGAGCTGGGACAGCCTGGGTGCCATCGCCCTCTTTGCCCACCTGGGCACATCTGGGCTCATGGTCAGCCACCTCCCCCAGATGCTTTTGCCCCCAGCCCCTTCCCCTGGCAGTGACAGGAGTGGCTGAGCATGGGGGCAGGTGAGCTCCTGGGGCTCCAGACCCTTCCCCAGCTCTGTTCCCTTCCCTGGACTCGCTCCAGCCCCTCCATGTCCTTCTTGTCAGGAGGGTCCCAGAACTGTCCCCAGGCCTGGATGTGCCCCAGCAGTGCCAGCACAGGGGACAGGCACTGCCCTGGCCCTGCTGCCACCCCCAAGCTGGGACAGCCCAGGTGCCATCGCCCTCTTTGCCCACCTGGGCACACCTGGCTCATAGTCAGCCACCTCCCTGAGATGCTTTTCCACCCAGCCCCTTCCCCTGGCAGCAACAGGAGTGGCTGAGCATGGCAGAGCTCAGGTGAGCAGTGGGACAGTGCCACAGCCACTCTGCTGTGTGGGACCTGCCCCAGCACCTTTTACCTTCCCCGCAGCCCCAGAGTGTGCTCAGGACCAAGGAGGGTGATTTAATGAGGCGCAGGGACTCGCTCTAAATGAACACGCTGAATGGACAGGAATAGTTGGCTGTTGTATATGACTGTGAAGGTCACCAGAATCAGATGCTCATTTTTCAGCTCCTTGTTGCTGCTGGGTGCAGCAGAGCTTTGTGCTGACACAGGCAGTTCCTCTCAATGGAGCTGGAGTGGCGCTGAAAGAAGAAAATGCCACGTTTTGAAGGCTCTTGGTAGCGATACAACTGGAAAAATGTATATTGGGTACAAATTTTTCAGACTTTGGGGCTTTTCTTTATTGCCTGACTTTTTATTCTGAGGTCTTCTTGCTATGACTTCTGCTTTTCTGTTATGAGAAGTGAAATTAATAATCTCCCTTACTTCCCATCCATGGGAAGGAATGTCTTCATCCCGGCCCAAGCTGAGCTGCAGATGAGACCTGTTTTTGGGAACTGTTATGCAAAAGCAGAGGGAGAGGAAACAGTTTTCAATCTCTTTGAGATGCAGTTTTAATGGTTCCTTGGTATTCATGTAATTATTTAATCAACTGCGTGATCCTTGGGATTATTATTCTTTCCAGGTAATAACTGGAGCAGTAAACTTATCTTGTAAATTGAAAGAAAAAAAAAGAATTGGCGTATGTTGTTTGCAGTACTGCATTTTAGTAATTGTTTGCAATGACCTTTTGGAATCTCAGAGAGAAAATTTGTTTGCTTGACTTTCTCCCAGATCAGCTCCTGGCAATCTCGATATGGAGCAAAATTGAGTTGTTTTGGGTTTTTTTAATTACATTCTGACAGCAAAGCCTGTTTTTCTGTGTGTGCTACGGTTGTGGCTTTTTTAAAGGTTAAGCTCGATTTGTCAGGACTTCCACAGATGTAGTTTTCTGAAACTTTTTGGTTTGGTTGTTTGCTTGAGGTTTTTTTAAGCCGGAATTGCTTATCCTGGGTATTATCACAAAATAAATCTTTATTTATTTCTTTCTTAATCTACGGAGAGAATTCACACTTTGAATGTTTAGAGGCATGATGATGAAAGATCTGTGGGTTTCTTGTTGGTTTTATTTGTGGTTTTTGGTTTGGTTTTGTGTCATTTTGTTTATCTGGGGCTTTTTGTTTGCTTTTTTTGGTGGTTTTTTTCCCCTTTCTTGGCTTTAAAGATTGTAATGTGATTAGATCATAGAACCTTGCCAGGTTTAGGGAAAGAAAAATTTTTTTTTTTTTTTAAACAAAGTTTTAGCAGAGCTCTTGTGAAATCTGGTTCCTCGATGTCACTGGCTTGTGGTCAGAGCCCACTGTGGGTTTGGTTTGTAGGAAAATGTCCAAAATTTGAGGGCCCTGCTCCACACCAGCTCTGTCTGTGTGAAACCTTCTCTTCTCAGGGCTCTAAACCAATGGTTCTTCCTTTCTCCCTTTCGAAAATTCTGGCATTTTCCCACCTTAAAATCTGACAACTCTCGAGAGCGAAGGGTCAGAAAAACACATTGTGTGAAATCTCTCAGCATTCAAGTAAGAGTTTTCACATGAGAGCCCATTGCTCTGTGTGTTTTCTGAAGCTGCACTTGGAGAGGCTGTGAGAGCCTGGTCCTTCAAACACAGCACAGAAAACTCCGTGAAAGCTGTGCCAAGGAGCAGGTGCTGCAAAATTCAGGTTCTGCCAAGTTTGGAGAAAATTGCACTGATGGAGAGCTGCGTCTCTCAAGGGAAAGTAAGTCTCCAAAATGAGTGTCCAAGCTGGAACAAGATAACAGATGCCAAAAATATGTCCCGGAGCTGAGTTTGCAGCTGAGGCAGTTTCCCTTCCTCTCAGTGTGATCCCTCAAGACTCTGTGGTGTCCCCAAGGACTGAAACCGAGAGTTGTTTGCATAGGTGACAGAAAGAATTAAATGGGACCCAGCCCCAGTGATCTGGAGCTGAGTGAGCAGCAGCGTGGGTAATTTCAGCCTCCTCAGCAGGCTGCTTTTGCACATCCCAACTTGAAAAAGTAGGCTTTTCACCCTTGGATCTGAATAGACAAACCTGAGGGGCTCCATATTTCCTGCTAAATTCCAGATAAGATCTTTTACTGTTTGAACTTGCAAAGCAGTTTAGGTGTGTGCTTCCCTGCTCGCAGGGTTCCTGCAAAAGGCTTGATCCACCCCTTCATTTAGCTGAGTCTGTTTGGAATGAACAATGTTCCTCAAGCTGTCAATACAAGAATGGTTTAGCTTAAAAAAAAAAAAAAAAAAAAGAAAAAAAAAATTAAAAGAACCTCCCCTGCAAACAGATGATGTAATGCCCAAGCTCCATGTTTAAACAGTAGCTAATTTGCCAGGGGATAAACCAGGGTGAAATCCGTCAGGCTTTCTAATTTCCCACATTCACCAGAGCTTTGTTCTTTTTGCTTTCAAATGCAGGGTACGTTTGTGTGTCCACACTGTGCGGTTTCCTTCAGCTCCCACAGCCAAAGAGTTTGTCCAGGGGCGAGAGAAAATGTTGCTGTAAACCTTTTGTTGCTGTAAACCTTGATATGCATCTTTTTGTTTCTAACTTTTACTTTGTAGCTGAATTAAAACCCTGAGCCATCCCTTTGATGAGCTGCAGCACAGGCTTTATTCTGAATTTGGATCTTGACTTTTTTGCACAGTTCCTTTGGCCAAGCAAGATTCCCTCCCTGCAAGGTCCCCGGGGCGCTGCTGGGTGGGAGACTCCTCGTTCTGCAGCTGGTTTGGGCTGCCTGTGGATTGTTTACTTGGTGTTTGGACTCTCCTCTCCCAGCCAGTTTTGTACAAAACAAGGAACGCTTAGTTTTCGCACATTTCGAAAAATAAAATTACATGAGCAGCTTTCTCTGCTGGTGGCGGCTCTGATCCGTGTAATGCTTCGTGTCTGCTGACAGGAGGGGACTTTGGCTGGTTGTGGAAGAGGGAGGTTTGGATCAACACTCCCCTCCTCCTCCCTGGGATGGTCTGTTTATTGGAATTTTTCACTGACCTATTCCTTTAATCCTCGATTTTGGCACCATTTCCCAGGGCTCATGTAAGCACAGGACTTTGCCAGCCAGCAGGATGAACGAGGGCACACAACAGGGCTAGAGAGATCCAGGAGCTGCAGTGTCAGCCTGTGCTGATGGAGGAGGGAAGATGTGACATGAGAAATTGAAGTGACAGTTAAAGGAATTGCTTCCATCTTCTCTGGCTTTTTATATCAAAAAGAAAAAAACGCCCATCTTCAAACTTGGAGCAGCGTCATCTTAAAAGCTGCCACAATCTGGGGCAAACCCATTTCTTGGGGATGTCATTAACCAGCTTGGCACGTGGGGTGGTTTCAGCAGTTTTTCTTCCTCTGGCAGAAAGCTCTGAGGGCAACTTGTGCTGACGCTGCGCTGGGTCTGGAGCTGTCGCTCTGGAAAACAGCACTCGGGGAGGGATCACATCTGTGAGAGCCGGCGCTGACTCACAGCATTGAGATCTGCTGGGATGTGCTGCTTTCAAACAGCTGGATTGCAGAAGCTCCCAAAAATTGTGTGAGGGGTGGGGAGCTGAGGGGCTGTCCTGCAGCTGATGGTTTATTTTTTCCGTGGTTGAAAACTAAGAGTAGTGGGCCGCTTGCAGTTTGTGGTGAAGTTGTGCTCGATCTGTTCTGTTTATTTTAATTTTATTCCCCACACTCTGCTTGCTGGGTTGACTCCTTCCTCTTTGGCATTGTTTTCACATAAATCCTTTTCCTCAGAATTTCCCTGATCCCTGCCAGCTGTTCAGCAGCTGGGAAGATACCGGAAAGCATTTACTGCTCTGAGGGGCACGGCTTGGCCATGGGGCCTGGATTTATCTGGAGCTCCTTGGATGGGCTGCACTGTAGGATTTTGATCCCCTGTTTTGTTTTGGACGGTCGGGATGGAGATGAGAGATCTCTGAAGTCAGGTCTTAGAGCATGAGGTTTATTGTGAAAGGGTGTGGGTGTAGAGGACCTGCTAGGAGCTGCCAGATGCAGCTCGAAGCAGGTCAGAGAGGTGAGAGAGAGAAGGAAGAAGAAGAATCGAATAATAATAGAATGCCATGGTTGCCATTTACAATACAATAAATCATCTTCTGTGCTGAATATTCTAATTTTCATTAACCAATCTAGAACAAGCTACAAACCCTGCAACATTTACACACAGCCTATGAGAGTCATTGCATTACCGTACGGCATTATATTTTAAACTCTAAAAACTGCTTTTTGGACCCTCTGCCAAGTTGGTAGGGTCTGCTCTGACCCTTGGACCTGCCTGCAAGCAGAGGGGATTGTTTAATCAAAAGGGGGAATTGTTTAATCAAAAGGGTGGATTACCTTCAGTGGCCATTCCATTGTTTTCCAGTTGTTCAGTGACTGGGGTTTGGTATCTCAAAGCTTGTCTTCATTTCAATCTCGCTTATAGTTTGCATATTCTCAGCATCTTTTGCCAGGTAATCATATTTATAAGGCTTTCCTATTTCATCTCCCCCAACACTGCACCAGCCCATCTCCAGCAGCGGTGGGGATGTGTTGAGGAGCTGTGGGCCGCAGACAAGGAGCCTTTTGTTTGCTTGCCTTAGCAACCCTGCCTCCCTGAAAGCTGAGATGTTCTCACTCCCGCAGTGCTGTTCCCGGGAATGCTGCTTGTTTCTCAGGAAGCAGGGCTGATCTCAGGGAACTGGGCCTTCTGTCCCTAAACCCCTTTTTTTGATGACAGGAGGGCTCCAGGCAGAAGAACTCTTAGTTACGTTGTGTTTTTCCCACAAGCAGCAAGTCCTGCTGACTCTCATTCTCTGCTGTATCTCTTCTGGTGGGCACGATGTGCTGAATTTAAATAAATTGTAGTCTTTGCTAAATATCTGTCAAATATTGACTTAGTCTGTAGGGTGAGCTGACTAAGCTGAAATTAATGGTGTAATTCGAGCTTGTTTGGCACGGGTGTGGAGGCAATTTTGCTGCACATGGTAGAGGAAATTAAGATCTTACCTTGACTCCATCTCAAGGGGAGGAAAAAGAAGCCTTGGGCTTATATGGCAGTAAGGAAAGACTTGGTGGAGACATAGATGGGGAGTGTTTGTGAAGATATTGAGGCTGATAAAAACTTTTCCTAATGAGTGAGGTCATAAGACAAAAATTGAGGAGTTGTTGTTAACTGTGTGCTATTACAGATGTCATGAAATGATCTCCTACATTCTGGTCCCTTGCCATACCCCTGGGATAATTTTTCTAAATCTGTTGAAAATGAGATCCAAAAAAAAAAAAAAAAAGAGACAATCTGGCTGGTTGAGGTTTTGGCACAGATCAACAGCCTCAGTGCTGGTATCTGCTGCTTTGTGTCTTCACCCTCTGCAGGTGAACAACTCCACGTGTTCCTGAGGTGCTGCTGCAAAATGACAAAGCCCTGACACCTCCAAGCAGGCAGAGAAATGGAGATGCAAGGCGGTGTCTGAAGGGATCCAAGTGATCCAAACGAGCTGATGGCAGAACTGGAGCTAAACCACGCAGCTTCCCTTGTGTTTCAGAGCCTGTCCTTCAAACTCCTGCGAAGCTTGTGGGTTTTTGAGGTTATTTTTGAGAGGTTTGTTGCTGGCATAAATAAATCTTGGGATTCAGAACAATAATGATGCAGCTTCAGGGCCAGTCCTGCTTGAGTGACTGCAGGGATCTCAGGGCTGGTACAATGAGTCTAATGGAAGTTTATGTAGATGGGGAGCTCATGAGTTGCCTTTTGTTGGCTTTTTTTTTTTTTTTGGAACACCTTTTTTCTCTTCACCCCCCTTCAGGTAGTAAGATCTCCACTGTGCCTTTCAGTTTTGTGGGAGCTTTGTGCCTAAAATCGATTGGTTCCTGGCTGTTCTTCAATAGCCCAGAGAACAAATGTAATGCAGCAAATTCATTATATGCTAAAATATTTATTGTGTTACTGTAAAGGTCACTGATGGTGGTGGAGGCTCAGTAAGATACAGTCCTGAATCTTTCCAGAGATGGTATCTGTCACCACTCTCTTTTGAGAGCAGTGTCTTAAAAAGTACCTGGAACAACTTACCCTCAGCCCATGCTTGGATCTTGTGTAGGTTAATAAATTACTGTTCTGCTGCACCTGAAAGGGAACAGCTGTATTTAGTTTTTTCTGTGTACTCTCACAGGCAGACGTGGAGGGCAGAGCAAGAAAGGAGTCTTAATTTAACCTTGTCCCTTTTTTCTTGATTTAAGTAATTTGCAGGGCTGTATAATAAAATCTCCACGATCTTATTTCTATTCTGGTTGTAGTAATCTGGAATTGGCAGTAGTGCCCAAGGGCATTTTTGCTCCTACCTGTGTAGGAGTGAATTACTTGTTGCACAACATCCTCTGGAAAGGTAGCAATGAAAAGGCTTCCCAGCAATGAGGTGGGCTGTGACTTCCCTTCCCCTGAACCACAAAATAAAATATCATTTGGCAAATGGCTTCAGGGCTAAGAGGAACCTCTCAAACTCTTTCCACAGGTGCAGGAGTGGTGGTGCATGACTGTTCCCACTGCAGGCAGGGCCCTGGCTGGTGTGGGATACATTACTGACCTATTTGCTGGTGCTTTTAGCATCTGGCTGGGATTAGTTCAGCCAGCTGATACCCAATTCCACCTTCTAATGCTATGTCTTTAAGCATGGGTGAGATGATTGGATACTGAGGAGCATTTTGGAGTCTGGCCTTGCAAATACAGCTTGTTAATTGGAGCTGTGCTCGCTGGCAAGGCTGCCTTTTAAAGTTCTGCTGTCTGCCCTCCCCACGATATTCCAGCCTCTCTGGCTGATCCTCACTGTCTGCAGCTCCTCTGCCAAGCAGTGGCTGCTGGCCTGCACATTTGTCACCTGTGGCCACTCCTCTGGTTCTGAGGGCTCTTTCCTCATCACACCGAGAGTTTTCCTAATTGGAAGTGAGCACTGAAGGGGCTGCGCTCATTGTTCGGTGTCACGAGCAAGCTCTTTGCCTGAGTGTGTGTTTCAGGCAGCTGCACGAGGTTCAACAGCTTTGTCTGTCATGATCAGACAGACCTCTAGATAATCTAGCAAATCTCTTGATTATGAGGGTGGAAAATAATATGCTTTGATTTACAGATGTTGCTGCACAAAAAGTGCTTCTGTGAATTCTCTTTATGGCAATATCTGGGTGCCTTTTGCATCCTCAATTTCTGACTGCATCCATTTTCTGAATGTATCCTGAATTCCTGCACAGTTGTCTGGACCCAGACATGGACAGCTGTTTTACACACAGGCAGATGATTAATTATTTTTTCAGTAGCATTTGAAGCCAAGTTCAGGGATTACATTGGGTCAAGAGGCCTTGAAGTTTACAGTAAAAAAGACAGAGGATGATAGAGGCTTTTGCCTTATGGCTGATTATAGCCAGCTTGAAAACAGCAATGGAATGAAGCATATTTTTCATTAAATCCTCTAAACACCTTTTCCTTTCCTCCAGACAAACTTGAAAACATTTCCTGGTGCCTGTACCTCTCTGAGCAGTGGAAGGGGAGGAGATGCAGCAGGCACAGAGATCTCACCTGCGGTGACTGAGGTGTGTGGAGCTGCACCAGCAGCAGGAGCCTTGCAGGTGTTTCTGAAGAGGTTTGGAGTATTTTCTCCTCTTGGGCACATGAGCTCTCTTGGTTATGGACTGACTGACAGATAGACAGAGGATTAGGAAGTGTTTTCACAACCCCTGGAGACTGTGGTGAGCTGGAAGAAAGAGCTCCTGTGGTCTGTCTCTCCTGCCTGTGTGGCTGAGCAGTTTGGGAAGGGCTCAGATTGAATCCAAGCTCGGCTCTTGTTGGTGAGGTTTAGTTGTAATCTCGGTTTGCTGTGCAGCCACACTGTGCCTTCAGTGGGACGGGGAAGAGGAGAGACAGGGGGAGGATAGAAATACACTTGTTTTGGGTGGAAAAACTCATGAATTTACACTGTTAGCTGCTTTGCAGTTGAAGGTGAGGGCAGCATTCGAGTGGGACACATTTAGGCCGGGATTTTTTTTCTACAGATCTGGCTGTTTACCAAGTTGTTTCCTTTTTTCCCCCCTTCCTTTCTCGAGGAGAAAAACACCCCTTTCTGCAGCACATTTCATCTTGTCCTAAGCAGACATCTTGAACCAATGTGGCTCTGAGTGCTCCAGCAGTGCCTGCTGCTCACGCTGGCTGCAGAGAGAGCCAGTCCAGCTGGTTCAGGTGTGCTGCTAATCTCCCGTGGCCAACATTACTGACTGAAATCGGGGCTTTGCAAGCCAAACCTTGGCTGCTGGCCGAGTTTGGAGACTGTACAAAGTCCTCATAGTTGCAACTTCCTCCTGCGTGGAAGGAAGAAGAGCTGATGTGGCCGCTGGCTCTGATTATGGTAGCGAGTGTGAGGTTTGAAGAGTGTTTCTGGCCATTTTAGTGACAGGCATTTTAGAATGGTTCAGATATCAGTGCAAAAAGTTGAACGGCTTTGTTTCACTCTCCTGAGCCTGGGAAGAGTGGCCAGTTTGTCATCTGGGATCCATCCACAAGGGAAGGGTCCAGCTGGACGTGGTGATGTTGTCATATCAAATGAGACAGCGCACGGCATCTTTTCCCAGTGATTTTTGTATCTCTGATCAGACGGGCATTGGTGGAGGAAATCACACTGAAAACGACCACAGAGCTTTCTGTTTTAAGTCCCTAACTTGAGCCTGGATCATACAAAGCAAACCCTCCGAGCCCGTGAAGGGGGTTTTGTGGAGGAATAAAGCTCATTGTCAGCTGCCGTGTTCAGACCCTTGGGAAATTGTGACCATTGTCTGGGCTATTATTGCTTAATAAAAGCTTTGCATTTCCTCATTCAGGGCCTTGAAAATCTGGTTCTGTGCTTTTAAAAATAACTCAGCGTGAGCCACAATTGGGAGCATTCACAGAGGAAATTCTTCAGCCATTTAAAACAAAGTGAGGGGAGGGAAAAAAAGCTCTCCTTAAAGTGCTTTTACTTATCCGTGAAGAGCGAGTGTGTCCCAGCAGTGCTTCCGCTATCTGGAGGGAGCACAGTGGCTCTGCTCCTGCTCCTGTTTGCTTCCAGCCTTTCAGGATTTTGGGTGCAGTGCTATCCCGGGCTGGACACGCCGGATGCCTTTTCTTGGGATTTTGTACTTCTTGTGGATGAGCACCTCTGGACAGGTGGGACCAGCAGATGCTCTTTGTGCTCAGTGCAGAAAAGGCAAGAAAATGTTTTTCTGTCTGTTTTTATCAGAGACCTCACCAGAAAGGGTCACTTCAGGCAAAATGAAATGTGGTGAAGGATATGCAGGATTTAGGGCTCCCACTCTGCAGGCTCTGTGGGGAGTGGGGCGGAGGAAAGGGTGCTGTGGGCTCTGAGGTGTTCATGTCCCTAAAGTTAATTTACCTGTGGTTTTTACTCTCCTGACTTGTGCTGGGAAGTTATACCCAGCACAGAAGCCCTGAACTATTTTGCAGATCAGCTTTGGAGGCTTGTTTCTTTCCCCGTGTGTGTTCTTGGGTTTATTTTCCTTCTGGTGTGGAAATAATTATATTGCTTGTTTCTTATGTTCTGGCTCCGACTTAGAGGAGGAAAGTACTTAGGTTTTTTTTGTGTTGCGGTGATGATTTTTTTTTTCCCAGTACAGTTTCTGCTGTTAAAATACCCCGGACAGCAGTTGCTGCCCACGTAGAGCACAGAAATGTGTGTTTAGTGGTTGCAAGACATGCTTGTTCTGGGTGTGTCTCCTTGTTTTGTTCAGTGCCAGTCTCTGTCTGTGTGATTGGCCATCATTTATCATTGCCATCAAGCCGGGGAGATATCATTTACATTAATAATTAGTGCCTGGTGCAGGCCGGAATTAGATCCATTGGCTCTTGGTTTGGAAATAAGTTTTCTCTTGGAGCTGTGTGTTCTGTGCAGGATTGAGGTCGCAGTGTGGGCTACAGCAATATTGCCAAAGGCACCTGATAGTGAAGAAAATGACGTCTGGGATATGGTCTGGGTTTTATTTGTGATAGGACATGAATTTTAGCAGAAAATGCCTCTTCCGTGCCTCAGTTTCTCCACCCAAAAATGAATGCTGCACGATTTGCCTGAGTGTGTTCATTAGCAGGAATTACTCTGCTCCCTCTCTCTGCCTCCTGGAGCAGCTGTGAGCTGCACAGGGATGTGATGAAAAGACTGGGGACAAGACACAGCCCCGCAGTAGCTGAATTCTGTCACACCATTGTGTGGTTTGGTGTTGCTTGAAATTTTATAGGTCATGTGCGCCATTAAAGTGATTTCTGTGCCTATGTTTGGAGAGTGTGCTGTGCCCACTTTCGTTTCTATCCCTGTGGCTGATCCAGGGCCATATGTTAAGAATATAACTGCTTTTAATTTTCTTTTTTTTTTTAAAGCCCCTGGTGTCTAAATATATCTGATAAAAATGCAGACTGGAGCTCTTTAATGAGGCGTAAGTCATTCCTGGCTCTCTTTTTTTTAAGAGACAAAACCACCTCACACACTGGCTTCTTTTTGTATGGACTTCTGCTTTGCATTTCTACACATTCATCATAGCATGAAGCTTCTGACAAAAGGAAATAAGAAAAGACTGTTTAAGAGACCGTTTTGCTGTGCATAAACCTGAACCTTTGGAATGGGAAAAAACCCTGGGCTGCAGCAAGTGAAGTCATGGGCTGTGCATGAGGGTGTGTGATGACAGAGAGGAAAAATAAAAATTACAGTGCCGAGTAAGTATAGTGTAGTTGTGAATAGTACAGTGAAGAACAGGAGCTGTTAGGAAGGGATGTATTTCCAGTTTTGTTCCTCGCCTTCGCAAAATCACAAAATTCAAATGAAGGTCGAAAGTTTTTTGCCGCCCGAAGGAAAAAATCGTAATTTTGCTGGCACCCACTTGTTGGCTAAGCCAGCGGTTGAGGCTGGGGATGTGTGGCTGCCTCCGATTGTGGAGCTTTTGGGAGGAAATGGCTTTGCTGCAGGAACAGCTCAGCTCTGCAGGCGCGGTGCTGCGAAGGGCCCGCGGTTGTGGTTTGACAGCTGAAGGCAGAGCACGGCTGTGAAATCAGACTCTGCTCACACATGGCTGTGGCTGGGCGTGAAATCCTCAGAGGCTCTGGCTGTGACAGCACTGGGCCTTGCCGAGCAGGTCCGGAGTGGGGACAAAAAGGAGATGTGCTTATTTTGGGAGGGCCTCTTCTCGCTGCTCTGGGTTGATCCTGCATGGTCGGTGTGAGGACAAAAAGGAGATGTGCTTATTTTGGGAGGGCCTCTTCTCACTGCTCTGGGTTGATCCTGCATGGTCAGTGTGAGGACAAAAAGGAGATGTGCTTAGTTTGGGAGAGCCTCTTCTCACTGCTTGTGGGTTGGTCCTGCATGGTCGGTGTGGGGACAAAAAGGAGATGTGCATATTTTGGGAGGGCCTCTTCTCACTGCTCGTGGATTGATCCTTCACGGTCGGTGTGGGGACAAAAAGGAGATGTGCTTCTTTTGGGAGGGCCTCTTCTCACTGCTCTGGGTTGGTCCTGCATGGTCGGTGTGGGGACAAAAAGGAGATGTGCTTATTTTGGAAGGGCTTCTTCTCACTGCTCGTGGATTGATCCTTCACAGTCGGTGTGGGGACAAAAAGGAGATGTGCTTATTTTGGGAGGGCCTCTTCTTGCTGCTCGTGGGTTGATCCTGCATGGTCAGTGTGGGGACAAGCCCCAAGTTGGGGGTCCCAGTGTCATTTTGCTAGAGGGGATCCCAAAACTTCCCTCACCAGGTTTGTGGAGGAAGGGAAGGAGGAGAAGGGAGCCTTAGCAACTCTGAGTTGTGATCCAGGACTGAAAGCCGGAGTTTTTGTGTGTAGAACAATAGATCTGTGAGACAGAACGGGTGAAAACGAAGTTGATGAGTTTTCTGAGATGCCAGCCCACGTGAAAAGTTTCTGAGAGAAGGTAGGGCTGTGGTTTTTAATTTGATGACCTCTTTCCACAGGCAGTCAAACTTTCAGATTTAGCAAGGCCTTGCATAACAGGAGGTGCTTTATTTACAGGCTGCACATTCATTTGTAGACACGGGAGCACAATGATAAATTATTTAATTATAGATACCCAAAGAAGTGAACCAGGCGCCTGCTGGGCTGTGTTGTCCCTCTGCTTTCCCACTTTGCATGTTCTCTTGCTGGCTAATTCCCAAATTCCAGCTTCCTGCAGAAGTGGTCTCTCAGTTATTAATGTTAATTAGCGAGGTTCTGCTCGGTGAGAGCGCACACCGAGCGCTCAGCTCCTCACCCGTGTAACGAGCGTGTACACAGCGCTTTTGTTAATTAGCAGCATCCCTCCAAGGACATGTGCTCCTCTTGGGAATGGCAGTTTGGTGTGGTAGTTAGAGCACACTCGTGCCATGGTTGGGTTGTCAGCTTTTTGCCTTTTGTTTTAATCTTAGTTTCTCCTCTGTGCGTTCTCCTTGCTAAGCAGCACGGTTGCTAATATTAGTTCTTTTCAGATTTGCCATTAGTACCTTGTTTTAGTCAGTGCTGACAGAGTCCTGACTGGGTCTGTGCTCCAGGTAAGGGTCGGATTTAAGTGTTCCTCAAAAAGCTTTATGCTGCAGGAACTTGGTGCTCCTTGTGCTGCCAACAGTTTTGTGTCTCTGCCTCCTAATAACCGTCCTGTAGTAACACCTTCTTCCTCGATTTGCACAAACAACTCTGTTCCAAGAAGAAATTTCCTCCTGAAAATGTGGAAGTGCTGGTTGTTCTTGCCAAATCCACCCGGGGCTTTATTATCGCTCTGATTTAATGCCCTTGCTGATGGAATGCTCCTGTTGTGGGGGAAACGTCTCCGAGAGGAGATTCTCTATGCAGAAGAACATTCCCCTCCTTTTTTTAACACTGAAGGCAATAGAAGGGAAGAAGCTGGTAAATAATGTGATTGTAAACAAGAACCAAATCCTACTTTAATTTGTGTGTACGTTCAGGATAGGAAAGCAATGTGAGATCAGGAGGTCTTTCCAGCAGAGGAGGGTTGTTCTTAAATACCTCTGCTTTGTATCTCATTTTATGTGTTCAGTATCATCCAGAAAACTCTTGGTTTTGCCATTTGATTGTAATTTTGACATTGAGGGCAATAGAAGGGAAGAAGCTGGTAAATAATGTGATTGTAAACAAGAACCAAATCATACTTTAATTTGTATGTACGTTCAGGATAGGAAAGCAATGTGAGATCAGGAGGTCTTTCCTGATCTTTCCAGTAGAGGAGGGTTGTTCTTAAATATCTCTGCTTTATCCCTAGTTTTATGTGTTCAGTCTCATCCAGAAAACTCTTGGTTTTGCCATTTGATTGTAATTTTGACACTGAAGGCAATAGAAAGGAAGAAGCTGATAAATAATGTGATTGTAAACAAGAACCAAATCATACTTTAATTTGTATGTACGTTCAGGATAGGAAAGCAATGTGAGATCAAGAGGTCTTTCCAGCAGAAGAGGGTTGTTCTTAAATATCTCTGCTTTCTATCTCATTTTATGTGTTCAGTATCATCCAGAAAACTCTTGGTTTTGCCATTTGATTGTAATTTTAACACTGAAGGCAATAGAAAGGAAGAAGCTGGTAAATAATGTGATTATAAACAAGAACCAAATCATACTTTAATTTGTATGTACGTTCAGGATAGGAAAGCAATGTGAAATCAGGAGGTCTTTCCCATAGAGGAGGGTTGTTCTTAAATACCTCTGCTTTATCCCTAGTTTTATGTGTTCAGTCTCATCCAGAAAACTCTTGGTTTTGCCATTTGATTGTAATTTTAACCCTGAAGGCAATAGAAGGGAAGAAGCTGGTAAATAATGTGACTGTAATTGAGAACCAAATCATACTTTAATTTGTATGTATGTTCAGGATAGGAAAGCAATGTGAGATCAGGAGGTCTTTCCTGATCTTTCCAGTAGAGGAGGGTTGTTCTTAAATATCTCTGCTTTATCCCTAGTTTTATGTGTTCAGTCTCATCCAGAAAACTCTTGGTTTTGCCATTTGATTGTAATTTTAACCCTGAAGGCAATAGAAGGGAAGAAGCTGGTAAATACTGTGATTGTAAACAAGAACCAAATCATACTTTAATTTGTATGTATGTTCAGGATAGGAAAGCAATGTGAGATCAGGAGGTCTTTCCCATAGAGGAGGGTTGTTCTTAAATATTTCTGCTTTGTCCCTAGTTTTATGTGTTCAGTATCATTCAGAAAACTCTTGGTTTTGCCATTTGATTGTAATTTTAACACTGAAGGCAATAGAAGGGCAGGAGCTGGTAAATAATGCGACTGTAAATGAGAACCAAATCCTACTTTAATTTGTATGTGTGTTCAGGATAGGAAAGCAATGTGAGATCAGGAGGTCTTTCCAGCAGAGGAGGGTTGTTCTTAAATACCTCTGCTTTGTATCTCATTTTATGTGTTCAGTATCATCCAGAAAACTCTTGGTTTTGCCATTTGATTGTAATTTTAACATTGAGGGCAATAGAAGGGAAGAAGCTGGTAAATAATGTGATTGTAAACAAGAACCAAATCATACTTTAATTTGTATGTACGTTCAGGATAGGAAAGCAATGTGAGATCAGGAGGTCTTTCCTGATCTTTCCAGTAGAGGAGGGTTGTTCTTAAATATCTCTGCTTTATCCCTAGTTTTATGTGTTCAGTATCATCCAGAAAACTCTTGGTTTTGCCATTTGAATGTAATTTTAACACTGAAGGCAATAGAAGGGAAGGAGCTGGTAAATACTGTGATTGTAAACAAGAACCAAATCATACTTTAATTTGTATGTGTGTTCAGGATAGGAAAGCAATGTGAGATCAGGAGGTCTTTCCAACAGAGGAGGGTTGTTCTTGAATACCTCTGCTTTGTATCTCATTTTATGTGTTCAGTATCATCCAGAAAACTCTTGGTTTTGCCATTTGATTGTAATTTGCATTTAGATTGGCTGCCTGAAGGGAGTCTCTTGCAAGGGGAGCTGGGGCTATGTGGCTCCAGTCTCTCGCAGATCTGGCTGAAAGTAATGGCATTTACATAAAAACCATTAGCTCTGTTATTGATAAACATGAAATGCAACCATTTCATTTAATTTTTTGATGAGGAGCTTTTAATATAAGCATACAACAGCACTGAGGTAGTAACATTCCTGCCCCCCATCCCTCCGTCCTGACCTCTTGTTTTAAGGGCAAGTTTTGATTGGGATTTTGTTGCTGGAGAGATGGGAAGTTATTTCTATTCCAATTTACTGGAGTAGCCAGCTGTCTTGCTACATTGTGGGGAATTATTTAATGCTCATTTGAAGAGGTGTCTCTATTAATTGAACGGGGATTTAATGTCTCCCCGAAGCACAGTTGGTCTGTGTGTGATGTATACTAACATGTAGGGCTGGCAATTCTATGGATAATCTTTCCCTTAATCAAAATGGGTTTAAACACAACTTCGGTGGCGCCTCATTAAGGGGATAAAGTGTGTTGAAACAACAAATGAATTAAAGGGAACTTCTTTGGTGCACTCCAGATCAGAGCCACATCACCTTCAGTGCCGTGTCTGCATAAACATTTGTTCCCCGGCCTGTGTAGTGGTGCATTGGGGATCAGGACTGTCACAAAGAGCTGTGATTCACTGTCTCTGGAGCCACTGGCTTTGGGAGGCTGCTGCTGCTGCTCTCATGTATAAATACCTCACATTTCTCCTGGGCTGGATCAGCTCTGACCTCGAGAGCCTCCAGAGGCAGCCGCTGCCGGAGCTGTTTTCAAGCATCACAGCGTTTGCTTGAGAGACCTCGCTGAGAGCTTTGCAGGTGCTCTGAGTTCTTGACCTCAGGGCTGGGGAGGTGTGCGTGTCTGTTTTGCATTGATTGCCTGGCCTACTTCTTGATTTTTAAAATTTTTTTTAAAACTTTTCGGTTCCTTTATCTCTATTTACACCTCTTTTCCCTCTCTAATAGGCTCCAGACAGATGAGTAGAGAGCTGACTGCAGAAGAGGGACAGATTCCAGTTTGCCAGCTGATCGCCGTGCACAGTGAGTACCTTCATATCTCAAGAATAAAACTTTCTGCCGTGCCTGATGTTGGCCTCAAATTGCCTCCACGGGGATGCAGCATTAAGTCTGCCTGCTTGGACCATGTTTTCCTAAAAGTACAAGCTTCCTTGGCTTAACTCTTGTTTTGGGAGAAGTGCTCCAGTTTCTTTGATAAGTGGTAAATTGTGACCTCATTGTGGCAGAGCAGAGAGCTGCTGCGGTTCCATCAGCTCAGGGCTGTGGGGAATCAACACTAAAGGTGTCACCTGAGGATTCCTGTGCTGCAGAGCAGAGGAGGACTGGAAATGCTCCCCAGTGCTGTTCCAGCCTCGTTGGAGGTGTTGGAACTGAGTGAGAGGGCGGATGAGGGACCTGCCATGGCACATGCTGGGGTTACTCATAAAGGCATGCTGTGAAATCAGCCAAATGAGGCTTGGCTGGACTGGTGGGTGGAAAAAAGCAGGAAAAAAGCACTGGGAAGTGCTGTCCAGTTCATGGTAAGGATGGTAAGTTTGCCCTGAAAATGGAGGAGAAAATCCTTATTTCATGGGGAATTTTTACACATTACAAGATTTTGCATGCGTTTTAATGGGCTGTAATAACGAGCCCGTGCTTTATGAGGTGTCTGCAAACATCTTAGAACTCGCTACTGTGAGGGAGTAAATACTCCAGCTAGTAAATACTGATTTATTGGAATGTCTTGGCCCATGTGGTGCAGAGGTGTAGCCAGAAATCAGTAATTGCCTGATACAGGTGTCTGAACGCCAGGAGGATGCTCTACTTCTGAGTGTAAAATTCAGGTGAGTGTGGGAGCAGCAGCAATTGAGTTTATTGTGACAGCCCTAACAGGTGATTCCCTAAGGATAACCTGGGAGGATGAATTTTGAGACTGAAGGTGTTCCTTAACAAAAGTCAAGGATTCAATAATACATTTACAGAGTGAATTGTGTCATCAGGTTGGTGTGAATGTATCCAGGGAGCAGGGCAGAGAATTCCTGTGCTTCTGAGAAAGAAAGAGAGGCAAATTTATTTGTGGCTTCCTCATTTCTCCTGTATCCAACCAGGATGTCCTGGGCTCAGGTGTCCGTTCTTGTGTATTCCAGCATTTCTTACTTCTGGATTTGGGAAATCTTTCTACCCCATTTTTGTGCCGTGCCAAACACAGCAGGGACTCTCCCGAGCTGGAGCACTGCTCCTGTGAAAAATTCAACAGTGAACAACAAAAAAACCCCAGGAGTAGCACCGAGGTCACGTGAAGGACGGGTGATGCCATTATTGACCAGCAGTGCCACCGTGCGAGGTCCTCATCGACAGCTCTAATCCCAGGCTGTGCTCCGAGCCAGATCTGCTGACTCCAGGAGCTGCACTCAGTCAATACCATCGAATTCTCCTTCTCTTTGCATATCTTAAGGAGAGTGTAGGAAGTCTCAGGCTGACAGCTGTGCAGCCTGCACAAGGCCAAGGGCTGCTCAGGCTTCCCCCAGAACAGCATTTGGCCTGTGCAACATTTATTACACTGCTGTGGTGTGCAGCAGGCTCAGCATTGACCTTCAGAAGCTCTTCTGGCTTTGTGTGGGCCTGGTGGCTGGAGGAGAGAATGCAGGAGACGAGGATTTCAGGTTTGGAGTCCTTTTTAGGGTGGAAGATTAAAGCAAGCAGGATGAATTTAGGTCAGTAGGAGATAGCTGAGGGAAGGGCTGCTCTTGGCAGGGAGCTGGAATAGAGAAGATGCTGGAAACAGTCTGTGATTGCCATGGAACAGAATAGGAAAATAACCTGATCCAAGGGACTCCTTAACTAGTCATGCTTATGCAAGACTCTCCCCATGACACCAAATACCTAAATAACTGGGTTGGGCCTAGAATCTAAAAATATTATCAGGAGATTCATCTTCAAACATCTCCTGAGGCTTCCTGCCTTGCTTGGCAGCAAAGCCAAGCTCTGCAGGAGTTGGTGTGGCAGGTCCCTTCCTGTGAGGATGTGGCATGTGATCACGAACGTGGGTCTGATGCTTCCTGTGCTCTTTGCTCACAGCTGCAGTGAGGAAGGGCTGAGGGAGAGCAGTTTGGGGTGGCAGGGAGGATTTGTGCTGCCTGTACCTCCTGAGGAGCTCTGCGAAGTGAGGGGGTGGAATTCCTGCTTCTTGCTGCTGTTCTCCTCACGAGATGCTGCAGGCTTTTGTCTGCTTCTTAAAAACTCAGAACGTGGCAAACAAACACCTGAGCTGTGGGAGGCCACACCATGGCCAGTAGGAATGTCCTTCATCTCGTTTATTCAGCTCTTGGTTGAACCTCTGTGTGCTTTCAGCCTCTGTCCTGGCATTTCAAAGTTTAACTCTGAGTGATGAAACACTTCCTTTTGGGAACTGCACCTACAGCCTGCTCGTTTACTGGAATAAGTTCCTGTTTGGGGAATTGTCATTTGCATGTTTGCCAGTTCCACACTGGTAAAATTCTGTAAATCCCTGCTGTGTCCCCTGTCAGAGGCCTCTTTTCCAGACTAAAATATCCAAATTGCTTCAGTGGTCCTGAAATATCCAAATTGCTTCAGTGGTCCTGACAGAGATGCTTCATGTCTTTGACCATATTCACTATAACTTTTGGTCATTTTTTCTCTTCTTGAATGTTCTCACTGAAAGCTTTGGGTTTCTGAGATATCCTGTCCTTTTGCTGCAGTTCTCTGTATGTTAATCATGGAAAAGAAACCAGGAATTTTGATGCTCCATGTAATAATAAACCATATATTTTTTTTTTTTTAAAGCAGAGGTTTATGTGTCTAATCTAGAAACTCTATCAGCAAAGCTATGAATAAACCTGATAGCATTCCAGTGCTCTGAGTCACTAGAACAATACATTGTTAAACAAGGAGTTCTGGCAGAGTTGTGTGGCTTTGTGCTAAAGCTGTCAGGGAGGATGTGGAATTTATCTTTGTATCCTGCAGCAATTTTGTGAAACTAAATGGCTGCTGGTGTCTACTGCATCTTCTAAATGAGGACAAGAAACACTCTGGATGTGAAACCTTCTCCCCTCTCCATTGCTTAAGAAATGATATTAAAAGAGAGAATTAGTCATATTTAGATATAAATCAGTGTCATCAAACAGGTTCTGGTTCTGCAAGGGCAAGGCCGGGCTCTCCATCCCCTCTGCTTTGCATAAATGATATTTCTTTTATTCCTGCTGTGGCTCCTGAGAGTTGGAACTGGAATATGACGTGATGGAAGCGTTAGCGCCAGGGCTGCAGAGAAGGGCTGCAGCCTGCCCTGCCTGCGGCTGTGACAAGGCTGTGGTTTTGTCTATCTGCCCTGACTCAGATCTGTGGCTTTCGTGCTGCCCTAAGGTGAGTCAGGTCTCCCACAGGGGTGATTAAAGCCCTGCCCTGTGGGCAGCCTGGGCCTCTGTTCAGCTGAGGAACTCTTGGATGTTTTCCTCGGCGCTGAATCACAGCTCCACGGATCATCCAGAGCAGTTTTTCCCAGTGTTGAGGTTTATCTTCCACGCCTCCGGTGCTATTTCCACCACTTTTTTCTTTTCTTCTTCCCTCTCTGCTGCCTTCCCCGGTGCTGTGAACCCAAAAAGCTCCCAGTGTCTGTCTGTGCTTTGCTGGTGCTTCTGTTGGGCACAGGGAAAACCCAAAAAGCTCCCAGTGTCTGTCTGTGCTTTGCTGGTGCTTCTGTTGGGCACAGGGAAAACCCAAAAAGCTCCCAGGGTCTGTCTGTGCTCCGCTGGTGCTTCTGTTGGGCACAGGGAAACCAAAGGACCGAGTCCTTGATCAGTTTTCTCCCAAAGCAGCACAATCAGTTCATGGAACAGATTTATCCCCAAAGCCTCACCTGTGTCCCCCTGCCTCACCCAGTGCTGAACCCAGCTGGGGAATCCTCCTGGGCAGGAGGAGGAGGAGAGAAATGCATCCAGGTTGATTTTGACTCTGTCACTCCTCAGAGTGTCCCAGCCCCTCTTTCTTGGTGAAGACTGGAGAGTTTTTATTCTTTGCTTGCCTTCATATATATAAAAACTGTAAATTTTTGTATTTATGGTTCTTTCTCATTCTTCTTTTCACTCTGGTGTGTGTGAAGTTGCACACAGCCAGCCCACAGCCAGCCTACTGTAACAATTTCAGCTGTAGTTTAGGAAGATAGTAAATTGAGAGTAATTTTTAATCTGCTTGGGAGAAGAACAGCTAAATTGGCTGTTTCTCCTGGTGGTTCCAGCGTTATTTTTGGCCTTAGAGGGTGTTGTAAACGCACCAGACATCGATCTCCCTGAATGAGAGATCAGCTCTTCCTGGACAGCACTGGAACACTGCATCTATTTATTTATATTTTCCTCTTTTTTTAGTACAGTCGCTGAATAATACAGCCAGTGTGGGAAGGGCCTGTAAAATGCTGGGCTGTGTGGTGGAATTTTGCTCTGCCCAGGTAAATCTCTTGTGATGAGAGACTCCATGGAGGGGAAACCTCCTGAGTTAGCTTGGAATGAAGGAAGGCTTGGAGCCCTCACTGGGAAGCGGAACTCAGAGAATCCAACTCGTGCCATCACCCCGGGGACTTTTCCATTTAATGCAGCCATTGAAACTGGGAGCAGAGGCAGTGTGGGACAATGTGTGATGGGGAGCTGGAACAGGCTGCCTTTGTGGCACATCACAAAGCTGCAGTATGTGCTGGAGTGCTCCTGCTTGCTGAGCCTGGAATGGCAGCTCGGGTTCTGTTCTCCTCCCTTCCCGCCAGGAACTGCTTGGGATTTGGTGAGAATAAGTCACTGTTTGTGTGTTTATTTCTTTTCTGCTCACGGTTCTTCTTGGATGGCACGGGGGATTGGAGGGAAAGAGCTCAAGTGAGGTGAAAACCGTCAGGTTGATGTGAGAATCCTCTATGTCAGTGCAGGGCTAAAACTCTCCCTCTCTTTTCTTGCTCCACAAAACTCCCTGACAGGAGGTTGGAGGGAGGTGGAGGTCAGGCCTTCTCCAGGGGAACAAGTGACATGATGAGAGGAAATGGCCTCGAGTTGTGCCAGGGGAGGTTAAGGTTGGATATTGGAAAAAATTTCTTCAGGGATAGGCTTGTCAAGCGTTGGAATGAGCTGCCCTGGGCAGTGGTGGAATCGCCATCCCTGGAAGTGTTTAAAAAATGTGTGGATGTGGCACTTGAGGGCATGGCTTAGTGGTGAACATGATGCTGGGCTGAAGGTTGGACTCGGTGATTTTAGAGATGTTTTCCAACCTTAATGATTCTTTGATTCTTCTCATGGTCTTGCTGGTTTTTTTCATTATTGAATAACAAATTGTGGGAGTGGGATGAGCTTTAAGGTCCTTTCCAACCCAAACCATTCTATGAACTTCTGGCTTCATTTATCCAACAGCAGATACAGAGAGCCCTCTCTGGAACTGATTTCAGTTTATCTGACCTTGCGCACTTGGGAAGGGAATGGTGCTGGGACAGGAACCCGGCAAGGTACAAAGCCTGAGAAGAGACAAAAACTTCTTTGTAATACGAAAATGTTACAGTAGTTATTTAATATAATAAAGCCGTTTCAAAGCAGTAAAAAATATATTAAAAGGACTCTCCAGGAGGTTTGCATTACTGTGGCAATGATTGGGAAGTGGGAAACAATGCCAATAGCACGAGTTTAATTCTGTGAGTAAACTCTAGAGACAGCTGGGTGTAAATGCTTTCTAGAGCTCCCTAGACTTGATAAAAACTTGGCAACTTCTGCTGTGGATAAAAGTGCATTAGCTCACATTGTCAGGTGAAGCTTTTTCTGCACTGAAGGTTCACCTGGCAGTTCAGGGGGAGGCCCTTGGGAATAATTGTGGGAAGCACAAGTGAAATCCTCCTTGCTTTTGTGTGAGTAAGGAAGTTCCCAGCGCAACTCGATCGCAGAAGGCCCTGATGTGAAAAGGATTTGCTTTGTGAATTGTTCTGTCATCACTCAGCAGGAAAATTGGCTTGTGATTAGGAAGAAAATCTAGCTGAAGGTTGCTGTTTGAGGTTCTGAAGTCCTCTTGAAAAGGCAGGGCTCTTCCTCAAACAACGCTGGCTCTCCTGAGAACAGGATGCTGGAGCCTCCATTATACCAGCATTGATGTAACAGCTGTTCCTGTTTAAACAACTTTTTTTCTTCCTCCTCCTGTTGCAAATCAAAGGAAGAGTGGGAATCAGTGTTGTTATTTGTTCAGAATTAATAACAAGGTTATTAAATTTTTCCCTGCTGGAGATGTTTTTGTCACGTGCTTCCTGCACTCGGTGGCTCTCAGACCTGCTGCTCTCTGGGTGTTTTTGGCTGGTGCTGCTGATGACTGAAGGATACTTATTTCTTCTGTTCCCAGCTCCCAAGTGACTCAGGAGCTAAAAGCAAGCCAAGATCTGTGCCTCCCACAGGCAGCAGAAAGGCTGATGTGGAAGTCATGGGCATCTTGCTGTGAAGATGATGCTTAAAATTTTAGAAGAGGAGTTCTTGGTCTGGAGCAAGAAAGGGGAAAGCTTTACCACGCTGGGGAGGCTCCTGGGTGGAACAGGATTCACTTCTGCCCATGAGAGCAGGCTTCAGCTTGGACCTGCATTAGGTAGGGCTGCAGAAAAACCTCCCAGAGACCTGGAATTCAAAAATATCCTGAGTTGGAAAGGACTGACAAGGCCCATCCAGTCCAAATCCTGGCCCCACACAGATACCCCAACAATCCCACCCTGTGCATCCCTGAGAGCCTTGTCCAAACACTCCTGGAGCCCTGGGAGCATTGGGGCTGTGACAATTCCCTGGGGAAGTGGGACTTGAATATTTGTTATTAATTTATGAAGAGTCGGTTTATTGCTTTGCATATTAGTATTTACACTGTTGAAAAGAGAGGGGCAAGATTTTGGCAGTGGGGCTGGATCAGGAATGAGATTGGAGTGAGATGGAGATTTTGGGAGTGGGGCTGGGTCAGGAATGAGATTGGAGTGAGATGGAGATTTTGGGAGTGGGGCTGGGTCAGGAATGAGATTGGAGTGAGATGGAGATTTTGGGAGTGGGGCTGGGTCAGGAATGAAATTGGAGTGAGATGGAGATTTTGGGAGTGGGGCTGGATCAGGAACGAGATTGGAGCGAGACGGAGATTTTGGGAGTGGGGCTGGATCAGGAATGAGATTGGGGTGAGATGGAGATTTTGGGAGTGGGGCTGGGTCAGGAATGAGATTGGAGTGAGATGGAGATTTTGGGAGTGGGGCTGGGTCAGGAATGAGATTGGAGTGAGATGGAGATTTTGGGAGTGGGGCTGGGTCAGGAATGAGATTGGAGTGAGATGGAGATTTTGGCAGTGGGGCTGGATCAGGAATGAGATTGGGGTGAGATGGAGATTTTGGAAGCAGGACTGGATCAGGAATGAGATTGGAGTGAGATGGAGATTTTGGAAGTGATCAGGAATGAGATTGGGGTGAGACGGAGATTTTGGAAGCAGTGCTGGGTCAGGAATGAGATTGGGGTGAGATGGAGATTTTGGGAGTGGGGCTGGATCAGGAATGAGATTGGGGTGAGATGGAGTTTTTGGAAGTGGGGCTGGATCAGGAACGAGATCGGAGCGAGACGGAGATTTTGGGAGTGGGGCTGGATCAGGAATGAGATTGGAGTGAGACAGAGATTTTTGGAAGCAGGGATCAGGAATGAGATTGGAGTGAGACAGATTTTGGAAGTGGGGCTGGATCAGGAATGAGATTGGGGTGAGACAGAGATTTTGGAAGTGATCAGGAATGAGTTGGGGTGAGACGAAGATTTTGGAAGTGGGGCTGGATCAGGAATGAGATTGGGGTGAGACGGAGATTTTGGAAGTGATCAGGAATGAGTTGGGGCGAGACGAAGATTTTGGAAGTGGGGCTGAATCAGGAATGGGATTGGAGTGAGATGGAGATTTTGGAAGTGATCAGGAATGAGATTGGAGTGAGATGGAGTTTTTGGAAGTGGGGCTGGATCAGGAACGAGATCGGAGCGAGACGGAGATTTTGGGAGTGGGGCTGGATCAGGAATGAGATTGGAGTGAGACAGAGATTTTTGGAAGCAGGGATCAGGAATGAGATTGGAGTGAGACAGATTTTGGAAGCGGGGCTGGATCAGGAATGAGATTGGGGTGAGACGGAGATTTTGGAAGTGATCAGGAATGAGTTGGGGTGAGACGAAGATTTTGGGAGTGGGGCTGGATCAGGAATGGGATTGGAGTGAGATGGAGATTTTGGAAGTGATCAGGAATGAGACTGGAGTGAGACGGAGATTTTGGGAGTGGGGCTGGATCAGGAATGGGATTGGAGTGAGATGGAGATTTTGGAAGTGGGGCTGGATCAGGAATGAGATTGGAGTTCAGCCCTCTGAAGCAGTGAAAGCATTTTCAGAGAGATTTAAGTCGGGAGGGGTGGAAGGGGATTGCACTGAAACTGCCCCTAAGGAAAGGAGGATTCACTTCTCCCTTCCCATCTCCCGTGTGGGGCTGCCTGGACTCTCTGCTCCATCCTGCTGATCCAGCTGCTGCCTCTCCCTGAGGACAGATTTAGAGTCCTTTTAATTCTGCCTGGAGAGCTCACCGCGAGGCCTCCCAGAGCCGACGCCTTTGAGGAGGGACGGGTGCCTTTGTCAGGTCTCCAGGGAGCTCATTTGCAGCGATCCTCTTGGGTTCACCGGCCAAGTGTGGCTTTGTTTCCATGTGCTTTTGCCTCTCAGATGGAATCCGAAAAGCAAGGCCAAGTGTCAGGCTGCTGCTGCTGGCGGGGCTGCAGCTGCACAGCTCATCCTTTCGGAGCTTCAGCACGAAAAGGAGGGAAAATTGCCAAAAGATTTGGGCTGAATTGGCTGTTTCAGCCTTTCTGGCCAAAGTTGGGTTTTGTTGTTCTCTCTCAGCAAGTTGCGGATTTTGTTAACCTTTAACCTTTAGACTAAAGCACTTTTTAATAATGAGTTTATTTTATCAGCAATATAAGCAGGAGATTAGAAGGTGTGTGGGAAAAGAGTGATCTTGCCCTTGCCAGCTCTGATAGGTATCACTGGTATATTACTGTGCTGGATTTTATTTCTATACACTAAAAAAATAATGAATATTTAACAAAGAGTGCTACAGCTGCATTTTTTTCAAGCCACGATTACAAAAGGAAAAAAAAAAGTTTGAGACAGAAATGGACTACTTGCTGTTGAACAGTGAGCTTTGCCTAACAGCCAAAATTAAAAGTTTTTAGATGCCTGCCTTGAACAGCCTCTCCAGAAACTTCTTAGAGTGGAGCTCAGCCTGAATGGGAAAGCTTTTAAAAAATCTGTTGGAAATCCCAAATCAACAGGGGGTAGACGGAAATACCAACAGGAGAAAACAACCACATCTTCTGCACAGCCCGAATTTGTTTTCGGAGAGGTTTTCCCTTCTCTGGAGAAGGTGGAAATGCAGAGTGACAGAGAAGTGACTGGTGAAACCCAACGCCACTGCTGGGTCTCCTGATGGCTTTTCCTGCTCAAATGAAGGCCCCTGTTTTCCCTTTGCCTCTGTTCATTTTATTCAGAGTGTGTTCCCATTATCCAGTGCGTGTGAAAGGCTCCTGGCTGCTGCCTGGGCTGGATAATAAGGGAGTAAGCCAAGAGCAGCCTAATTTATAACTTGTGAAGTGATTCTCTTCAGAGCACTAATGAGCAGTGACCCAAGCACAGGTAAATTATCTGTAGGGGTTTTTTTTCCCCCTATCCTCTTAAATCTCTGATCATTTCCCTCCCCAGGCAACCTGTCTTTCACCACCATTAGCGCTGTCTCAGTTTTTTTGTCTACATTCCAAAGTTGAACCACTTTATCCACAATTGATGTGCGCTCCTGTGGGGTGGAGAGCACAACGCTGGTATAAAAGCATTTATAATAGCATGGCTCATTCTTGTGTTGGAGAGGAATAATGGACGTGGGACACAGCTTTAGAGTTAGAAAGCTCTCTAAATTTAGAGTGTGGCTGTGCATTGTAGCTGAACTGATCTCGTGTCAAGCTGGTGCTGCAAGGAAAGGTTTTGCTCCCAGCCTTGTGCTCCCACTGATCTTTTTGTGCTGATACAGATCCAATTCCCTCCCTCTCCGTCCAGACAGTTTTCTCCCAGCCCAGCTCCCTGATTCAGCTTGGAAGTTGGGATAGAGATCCTTCTTTTCAGCAGCAGCAGGCCATGAGATCAGCCGAGCAACAGTGCAGAACCACATCCTAAAAAACACCTCTCATGCCTCTGTTTGAAAGGCATTTCCAGTCATTCTGCTCTCTCCCTGCTGGAAGTGATGAGTGGGGCAAAAAGCAGAGTTTTCCTACTGCTCAGTTATCCCTGAGTAAAGCTCCTCCTCCTGGAAATACCTGAATTTGCTGACAGCCCCCAAAAGAGCGCAGAGAATTGTGGGCAGGCCATTCGTGTGGCACATGCTCTGTGATGTTCTGTGTGCTGCAGCCAACTTGAAAAATAATTAAAACCCCAATGTTTTGCTGTTTTTTTGCTGGATGTTGTTGGATACTTAATGGAGCTCTTTGGCAGTAAACACTCCTTCCCTGGGGATCTTTCCAGAGTCATTAGCCCCAGTGAAGGATCATGTGGAATAGTCTGCTGTTTGTCTGGAACATTTGCTGGACATGGGAGCTGCAAAAAGAGGCCCTGTCAGGCATCCCTGAACAGCTGCAGGGTGATAACAGAGGTGAAGGGCCAGCAGAGGGGTTACTGAAAATATAAATGACAGATGATGTGTGACTCTGCAAATAAGAAACACAGATGATGCAGTGGTGGTGAAAAAAACTCAGCCTTTAAGGACAGTATTGATCCCCAAAAGGAAAATTATAAAAGGCCACAAGCAGTGACTGAAAGTTAGAAAGTGGCTTTTAGTCAGAGATTCCAAACAGTAGTTTGGGTGAGAAAAAAAGGGAATTAGTTCAACAGCTTTTGGGCTCTTTCTGAACCTTTTCAGAGGGGGCTTTGAGTTGGTGACCCAAGTTTTTGGGCTTGTTTATAGCCAGTGTGAAGATCCCAGGCTGCCCAGCAGTGCTTGCTCTGTGTGTGATGTTTGCTCCCCCAGGTGAGCACAGCTGGAGGTGTTGATCTCTAGAAGGTCATGACAGCAGCTGCAAGGTGGCCTTTGCAAAATGCTTCACCTGCAAAGGGATGTGGGGCGAAAATTTGCTGTTTTCTGCTCAGCTGGGGCTTTCTTTTGCACTTTCAAGAAGGGTTTAAATGCAATTTCCAGATGTTAATGTGATAGGGGGTTTAATGAATGCTGTATTTTGAGGGAGCAGCCTTTGCTGAATGTAACCTTGGGCAAAGTTTAAAACAAACGACCAAAAAAAAAGCAAAAAGGGGAATGATAAAGAGCTGGCAGCCACTGGATTTGTGTGGGAAGGCTGAAAATGTGCCGGGTCTCTTATCAGAAAGTGTGGAATAACAAGGCCTGGCCCCTGCCTCTTGCCTGGGGACCCCTGCTAGCTTCTCCTCCTGCAGCCTCGAGTGCTGAGCCTCACACCTCTCCTTGAAGTTTAGAACAGAGTGGCATCAGATCAGATCCAGAACCAATCCAAACCCTGCAAGTGTTCGTGGGAAAAGCCCAGACCAAGAGCCAGGAAAGGTCAGCGTGGCTGCATTAAAACACAGGGACAGTTCTCAGCTGGAATTGCCCTCATTCCAGGCTTGTCATCGAGATGAAGTGCACTGCAAACACATTTCTGTGGGAATTGCTGCAGATGCAGAGCACCTTTAATAATTCTCAATATCTGCCTCGCTGTGTGCAGTTTTAATGTAACCAGAAGCCAAGGGCAAAAATGGAACTGTGAGCCAAAATACTTTGACTTGATCACTAAAATGTTATTTTAATGCCTGTAGTACTACAATGCTGGGTGAGCACACTGGAGAAGCAGCTCTGAGCTGGATGGCAAAGAATCATAGAAACAGAATATTCTGGGTTGGAAGGGACTCAGAAGGATCGAGTTCAAGGCCTGGCCCTGCACAGACACCCCAAAAATCCCACCTTATGCATCCCTGAGAGCATTGTCCAAATACTCTGGCAGCTTTGGGAATGTCACCATTCCCTGCGGAGCTGTTCAGTGCCCACCACCCTCTGGGGGAAGAACCTTTTCCTGCTGTTTCTTCTTGGGAAGAGCAGGAGTGAGGCTGGAAAGAGTCACAGGGTGGGGAACCAAATGTGGCAGCAAACATCTGCCAGCTCTAGCCTGGGTTTGTCTCCTGCCTGGGTCACATGGAATGCTGGAATTGCACACTCCCTGGTGAGGTTTCAGGTTTTCCTGGGAGCGTCCTGTACCTTGGGTTAGCAAAGTGGCACCTGTTTGGGACAGTGACAGCTGAGTGGTGGCCCCTTGTGCTCTGCCATTTATCAGCCTGGTTTTGCAACCTGTGGAAAGTTGCTGGGACCATGCAAGATCCCAGAAAAGCTATTTGAGGCGCTGGATTAGTCTAGGGAGAGCTTTTCAGCTCCTGTGCTTGCTGTGAGTGCAGCTTGGAGCCCTGCATGGGCACAGGGTGGTGAAGGCTGTGCCCTGTGGGTTACACTGTAAATATAAGCGGAATATAAATCTAGATCTATAAAACTATAGATCTATAAAATGATAAATCTATAAAACCATTGTTAAACTGTGTGTGTAATCAGTGTGTGAGCTCTCCAGGAGGGATCCTGTCCCTCTGCTGGATGGGGATCTTGGAGCCCTGCATGGGCACAGGGTGGTGAAGACTGTGCCTTGTGGGTTACACTGTAAACATAAATGGAATTTAAATATAAATCTATAAAACTATAGATCTATAAAATGATAAATCTATAAAACCATTGTTAAACTGTGTGTGAACAGTGTGTGAGCTCTCCAGGAGGGATCCTGTCCCTCTGCTGGATGGGGATCTTGGAGCCCTGCATGGGCACAGGGTGGTGAAGACTGTGCCCTGTGGGTTACACCGTAAACATAAATGGAATTTAACTATAGATCTATAAAATGATAAATCTATAAAACCATTGTTAAACTGTGTGTAATCAGTGTGTGAGCTCTCCAGGAGGGATCCTGTCCCTCTGCTGGATGGGGATCTTGGAGCCCTGCATGGGCACAGGGTGGTGAAGACTGTGCCCTGTGGGTTACACCGTAAACATAAATGGAATTTAACTATAGATCTATAAAATGATAAATCTATAAAACTATAGATCTATAAAGCCATTGTTAAACTGTGTGTGAACAGCGTGTGAGCTCTCCAGGAGGGACCCAGGATGGGGATCTGCAGCACTCTTTGAAAATGCTCCCCTTACTCTTAGCTTTCCTTTCCAACTGCACCATTAAATGTGTTCCCAGCTGAACTGAGCCCTGCTTCAGGGTTTTGAGGTTTTTTCCTAACAGGAAGGAACTCCAAATATGCTTATTTTCATGGTAAGATCACAGGCATCGGCCACCGCTGTGTATTTGGGTGTTTTAGTTCACATGTGTGTTTATGCATTTTCTTCCTGACCTTGCAGATGTTCTCAGCTACTCTTTTATAGATCCAACAAACTGATCCTTCCCCTCTTAAATACCAAATGTTCCATGTCAATTTAGCAAATAATGGAGTGGTTTTCTTTTGAGGAAAAGCTCTTTTTTTCCGGGAAACAGTGATACTCCTGCCCTGCCAGTGTAGGTGCCCCAAATACTTCATTCCTCTTCCGTGTTTTTCGGTAATTATTTCATGGCTCCTTTTTATTTCCACTGATTCTCCCTGCTTTAACTCAGCGTTTTGGGTTAAATTGGTAATGATTTCAGTGCTCCTTTTCATGTCCATTGGTTCTCCCTGCTTTAATTCAGTGTTTTAGGCTAAATTGATGCAATTCTTGTTTTTGATAATGATTTTGCATCTCCTTTTTATTTCCACTGGTTCTCCCTTCTTTAACTCAGCATTTGTGGTTAAATTGACACAATTCCTGTTTTTGGTAATGATTTCACTGCTCCTTTTTATTTCCACTGGTTCTCCCTTTAACTCAGCATTTTGGGTTAAATTGACACAATTCCTGTTTTTGGTAATGATTTCACTGCTCCTTTTTATTTCCACTGGTTCTCCCTGCTTTAACTCAGCATTTTGACTTAAATTTATGCCATTACACTTTTTGGTAATGATTTCACTGCTCCTTTTTCTTTCCACTTGTTCTTCCTGCTTTAACTCAGCATTTTGGTAAAATTGACACAATTCCTGTTTTTGGTAATGATTTCACTGCTCCTTTTTCTTTCCACTTGTTCTTCCTGCTTTAACTCAGCATTTTGGTAAAATTGACACAATTCCTGTTTTTGGTAATAATTTCACTGCTCCTTTTTATTTCCACTGGTTCTCCCTGCTTTAACTCAGTGTTTTTTGTTAAATTGACACAATTCCTGTTGTATCCTGTTGGAGAATGTTGTTTTATGTCAGGATCTGGACTAGGAAGCTTTTTTTGGAATGATAGGAGTGGCTACAAGGAGTGGCTGAGGTTTGTCCAGCCTGGAGAAGAGGGAACTGAGGAGACACTCAGAGTGGTGCTGCAGCTTCTTCCTGAGGGACAGCTCCGATTTCTGCTCCCTGGGACCAGGGACAGGATCCAGGGCATGGCTGGAGCTGTGTCAAGGGAGGTTTAGGTTGCATTTTAGGAAAAGTTTCTTCCCCCAGAGGATGGTGGGCACTGAACAGCTCCCCAGGGAATGGTGACATTCCCAGGGATGCACAGGGTGGGACTGTTGGGGTGTCTGTGCAGGGCCAGGAGTTGGATCAGTGATCCTTCTGAATCCATTCCAACTCAGGATATTCCATGATTTTAAGCCCTGGGAAGGCTGTCACCTTGGAAGGGGAAAACCAAAGGAAGAATTTAGTTTATTTACGACTCACCAGGGCATTTGTAGTGCCCATACTCATCTCAGAGTTTGGTTTTTCTGTTGGGGCAGCAGTCAGAGCACAATGAGAGCGATCAGCTCCATCCTGGCTGTGCACTCCGGAGGCTGCGGGACTGGGAAGGTTAATTTGTGTTTTTAATGTGTATCTGTGGGGCACAGGGTGGGATTGTTGGGGTGTCTGTGCAGGACCAGGAGTTGGATCAGTGATCCTTCTGAATCCATTCCAACTCAGGATATTTCATGATTTTAAGCCCTGGAAAAGCTGTCACCTTGGAAGGGGAACACCAAAGGAAGAATTTGGTTTATTTACAACTTGGTGTTGTTTTAAAGCTCACTTGTAGTGCCCATACTCATCTCAGAGTTTGGTTTTTCTGTTGGGGCAGCAGTCAGAGCACAATGACAGCGATCAGCTCCATCCTGGCTGTGCACTCCGGAGGCTGCTGGACTGGGAAGGTTAATTTGTGTTTTTAATGTGTATCTGTGGGGCACAGGGTGGGATTGTTGGGGTGTCTGTGCAGGACCAGGAGTTGGATTGATGATTCTTCTGAATCCCTTCCAACTCAGGATATTCCATGATTTTAAGCCCTGGAAAAGCTGTCACCTTGGAAGGGGAAAACCAAAGGAAGAATTTAGTTTATTTACAGCTCACCAGGGGTTGGTGTTGTTTTAAAGCTCACTTGTAGTGCCCATACTCATCTCAGAGTTTGGTTTTTCTGTTGGGTCATTGGTCAGGGCAAAATGAGAGAGATCAGCTCCATCCTGGCTGTGCACTCTGGAGGCTGCTGGACTGGGAAGGTTTATTTGTGTTTTTAATGTGTATCTGTGGGACACTTCCTAAGTACAAAGAGCAGCTTTAACCTTAAGTTAAAAGTGCCTGCGATATTCATTCCCCTCTCTGCAAACTACGGATAAATACTTCTTGATCTGCCAAAAGGGGCTGTGTGGGTTTAATTAACATTTGCAAAGTGCTTGTGGATAACATCTTTCATCTGAGACTCTGAAGCGAAATATTCTCGGCATCCTCGCTCAGCATCGCAATTATTCCTCCAGCTGTCGCGAGCTGTGCCAACAAAAACTACTCTGCTGTCATCAAGGGATTGTTGATGCCTTGTGACTTGTTTTGATTTTGATACTCTCTTCCCCCTGCTCCTTCTCCCCATACGATTGCTGTGTAAAATATATTCTCCAGACTTGGGGGAGAGCATAAACCTGTTCCTTTCCTTCACAAAGTGTGTGTCTCATGTTGTGTCGTGACCTTTTTTTTGGTCTGTGCCCTTGGAGTAGAAAGAATTGTCTTTTGGTTTGTTTTTTTTTTTTGGTCTCTCTCGTCTTAAAATATTTTTGGTCTTGGTTTTTTGTGTTTCTTTTTAAAACATTGCCATAATTTATTAAATGCCAGTCATTCCAGAGAGGCCCGCTGGCCCACGCACTGTCATTTTTTATTTCAAGGTAGATATGAAATATTAGATGGATTCCTTCATTCCCTGGACTCAGGTTCCCCTGAGTTCCCACTCGCAGCATTTGGGGAGTTAAAACTTCCAGCTTTGTTCTCCTAAATGTGACTTTTATTGCTAATAGTGCTCTGTGAAATCCTCTTAAAAATCGATATTTCTCAAATCTCCTTTTAAAGGAAGGCTTGTACATATGTAGTCTCCAAGGCAATAATATTACCCCTAACAGTTTATAAATTAAATAGTTGCAGGTTGAGGTTCAGCCTTTCTGCAAAACCAGAAGTACATCTGAGCCCCCCCAAGTCTATCACTCAGGTAACTGCGACCATTACTGTTATTTCTGTCAGGATTCATTCATCTTGACTTAAAAAGCATATGAGATTTAAATTTTTTCAATTTTTTTTTTTTATACTTGAAGGCAGCACAAGCCATCATTTGAAGTCTTAGAACCTCTAAGCTCATAATTATCTGTGGGAATGAAGACTACAAAGAAATGACTTCAAGAGCAGCTGTGTAGGGCCTCTTTCATCAACCTGTGTGTTAAAGCTGCCTCTGTTTGCTTTAGCACTTAAACCCTTGCTCCTGTTTGCCCTTCGCACGGAGCAATGCTGTGGGAGAAGGAGCTGGGCTCTGTCCCACCCTCTGCTCCTCCTTTGGGACGGGAGCTGCTTCTTGGTGACGTCCTGTTGTTATTGGCAGGGCTTTTGGAGCCAGAAAAATGAAATGCAGCACGAGGACTCCTCTTCCCCTCCTGAAATTCCAGGTCATAAATCGCAGAGCACGCAGCAAAATGTGCTTGTTCTCCGCCTGGTGCTTTTGGCTTGAGGGGTTTGATGCTCCAAATTGAAATGAATAGCCCTGGCTCCCACTGAGGTGGGGGGAGTTGTGACTTCCCAAAGATTTGTGTCCGTGTTTGTCAGCGTGAACTCCGTTATGGGAGAAGAGATCTCTGACTCCCACATCAGATGGAGCGAGTTTCATCTTCCTGGATGAGAGCGCTGAGTTCTGCCAAGTGTGTCAAAGATGGTTTCAGAAATAATAAATCTGGCCACGGTGCTTGCACTTCCCTCCTCACCAGGGCCTGGGATGTGGTAGGTGAGCCCAGCAGGAGCTGGGATGAGCTCCACCACTGCCTGCCTGTGCTTTGGGCTGGAGGGGAATGGAAAACCTTGGAGTGAGTGATGGCTCAACCAACAGCTTCGATTAAAAACCGAGATGAGCCCAGCTGAGCTCCTTAATAACCATTGCTCTTTCTGCAGCTGCTCAGACCTGAGCTTTCCTGCTGTGTCCTTGGGGAAGTCTGTCCCAAGTGCTGCTCTCCCCTGGGGGAGGTTTTCTGGTTACCTTTTTGGCTAAAGAGCTCTTGAGAAACGTCAGGAAATGTCGCCTGGTATTTGGAAATCAGTTTTGCTTTTTGGAAGGGTTGGGTTTTCCCTTCTCCTTTCCCTTCTCCTTTCCCTTCTCCTTTCCCTTCTCCTTTCCCTTCTCCTTTCCCTTCTCCTTTCCCTTCTCCTTTCCCTTCTCCTTTCCCTTCTCCTTTCCCTTCTCCTTTCCCTTCTCCTTTCCCTTCTCCTTTCCCTTCTCCTTTCCCTTCTCCTTTCCCTTCTCCTTTCCCTTCTCCTTTCCCTTCTCCTTTCCCTTCTCCTTTCCCTTCTCCTTTCCCTTCTCCTTTCCCTTCTCCTTTCCCTTCTCCTTTCCCTTCTCCTTTCCCTTCTCCTTTCCCTTCTCCTTTCCCTTCTCCTTTCCCTTCTCCTTTCCCTTCTCCTTTCCCTTCTCCTTTCCCTTCTCCTTTCCCTTCTCCTTTCCCATCTTTCTGATGCTGTGGCAGTGCAGATATCTCTTGGGGCAGCTCGATTTTCATGCCCAGCAACCCTGGGTGGAGCAATCAGAGAAACCTGGAGTGGTTTGGGTTGGAAAGGACCTTAAAGCTCATCCGTGGGCAGGGACACCTCCCACTGTCCCAGGTTGCTCCAAGCCCTGTCCAGCCTGGCCTTGGACACTTCAGGGATCCAGGGACAGCCACAGCTTCTCTGAAGGCTCCAAGGAGAGACCTGGAAGAGGAAAAGAAGGCAAACACAGCAAGGCTGTGAGCAGAGTTTGTTTCTGTGACCCTGAGCTCTGCTCCTGTGCAGTGATGACCCTCACAGCGATGGATGAGCATCCAGGGAAGTTGTTGAGCTGTGCCCTGGACCGGGAACCAAACTGCTTCTCTGGCGTGTGTCATCTTGTGGTTTTATTGCTGAAAAATGGCGCTCCTACGCCTGCTCTTAAGGGACTCTTTGATGTTCCAGTAGCTCTTCATCACCTGAAGAAAGCTCCAAATTACATCTGTGAAATGGTAATGCTGTCATTTGAAGCACAGCCTTGTGTATCATTGGCAGATATTTCCTCTCTCTGCAAATATCAGCGCGCGTTCCTTTTTTAGCTGCTCTTCACTCTGGGGCTCTTCTGCTCCTGGAGCAGAGGAGATCAACAAGCGAGTTTGTCATTATTTGTTTCCTTACACATTCCTTAATTGCAGCACTTGAGAGGAGGGATTTTTCCCATCTCTCCCTCTTGTTCAGTTTGCCTCATTGTAAGCTGGATTTAACTGGTGAGAGCTGTCCCAGGAACTTCAACCATCCCTTGCTTTAAAAATCGGGTGGGAATCCATTCCCAGTGTCAGACCTCTTTGCTGCCTGCCTGCCCCAGTGGTTTTTTCCCTTTTTTGAGCAAACTGGCGTTTCTGAAGCTGTGTGAGTTATTCCCCCCCACCTCTGGGCCGTGTTTTCCCCGAACTGCTCTGATTGATTCCATTCACTCCCTTTAAGCAGCTCTTTTCACTTAGCAGAGTCAACATAGTAAAACGAACTTGGAAAACAGATTTGTTATTCCTTAATATTTTCAAACTCCCTCGTCTCCCATTTTTATTTCATTTTCACAGAAGCCTCCTCTGGAAATCTTTTGTTAGAGGTTTTTATCTCGACGTTTGACGGCTCCAGCACTCAACACACATTTAAGGGCCTTAAGCATCGTGTAATGCTTCCCATTCCCAGGATCTGGAAGCCCCAGACAGCTCTACACTCACAGCTCGGGAGGCAGAGCCATCTGGGAGGTGGAAAAATGATTATTGACAGGAAGAGCAGCGTCACTCTTTGGTCTGAGAGCAGAAAGTTGGGTTGAGGAATCGCTGGGAGGTTCATGGCTCATCTGCATATGGATACAGAGGCAAATTAATCAGAATTCAGCTTCTCAGGTTCAATTGTTTGAAGTTTATGAAATGTAGTTCTTGCTCTGAATGAAATTTGCCCAGAGGTTTGTCTTAATTTACTTCCAGAGTTCAAATTAAGGTAATTGGAAAGAAGGTCACTTCTGCAAATAGAGGTTTCGTATGGTTGGACTAATTGACTTGGATAAATACCCTTTTAGTTAAAATAGAGTAATTTTCACTAAGAGCTGGGGTAGGACCCAGGAATTCTTGCTGTTGTCAAAGGGATTCTGATTGACTTGATTTATTCCCCATTTCTGGGGTGGCTGGGCCCCAAGTTTTTGTGTCCCTGACCATGGGCTCATGTGTGTTGTGCACAGCAGATCCACCCCAGCATCAAGGAAAATCTGCTTTCCCTGTGAAATAAAATGCCTTGAGTCTGGCAGAGCAGTTTTAATTTGAAATCTATTTTAAAGCAAGCAGAGGGTTTTTTTCCTAGCACAATAAAGTGGTAAAGAAGAAAAGCTCCCTGGGTGCTTGTAGGAAATGCCTTTTTAAAAATTCTTTCTGAAATCGACAATGAAAACATTTCTTTGAAATGTAAAGGTTTTAAAGATGATCCAAATGAAAGCTTGGGCAGCTCATGGATATGTTTTCCTATGGAAAATGCTTTTTCCTTGTGGATATAATAAAGGCTGAAAAAAATCTTGCTTAGAATTTGATTCTCAGATTTCAGGGCAAGTCTGCTTTAAGCCTCTTGAATCTACACTCATAATTTATCCTTCCTGGCAAAAGCTCTGGTGCTGATTTCCCTTGTAGAATCAATAAACAGAGATAAAGAGGAGAAACAAGCGCTGAGATCTTTGAGCGAAGGGGAGAGCTGCTGCTTTTGCAGGTACTTGGCAGAAATGAAATTTAAGGCAATTTCCTCACATCCAACTGCTGTTCTTTTTGGAGGTATTGACTTTTAAATCTTGTTCCTTCTCCAGTTCCTGCGAGGAGAGGAACACTTGCACTGAGCTGAACTCGAGCAGATGGTGTTGGAAAAGTGTGAGTAGGAGAGAGGGACTTGCCACTGCTCTCGAGCTCGGATTAAATACAATTTCTCTCTGTGAAAGACCCTCTTGACATTAGACCTTGCCTATTTTACCTTGAGTATCATCCTTTCCACTTGAATTACACTACTGCATTTTAATTGTAATAAATTACCAGGCTGAAGTGTGGCTGTTTCATAAGCTTGGACCTTACCTGCCTGATCTTTGGACATGGATTGCTCTGATGGGCAGCAGGAATTGCGGTCTTGGCATTGATTTCAGCACTGTGGATAATCATAAAATCCCAGACTGGTTTGGGGTGGAAGGAATCTTAAAGTTCATCTCATTCCACTCCTGCCATGGACACCTTCCACTGTCCCAGGCTGCTCCAAGCCCTGTCCAGCCTGGCCCTGGACACTTTGAGGGATCCAGGGCTTCTCTGGCCAACCTTTACCAAGGTCTCACCACCCTCCCAGGGAAGAATTCCTTCCCAATATCCCATCTACATCTACCCTCTCTCAGCCCAAAACCTTTCCCCTTTGTCCTGTCACTCCATGCCTTTGCAAAAAGTTCTTTTCCTGCCCTCCTGTGAGGCCCCTTTGGTTACCTGGACTGATGAGGGATGAACAGTGCTGGTTCTTAGCACTTCTTCAGTCTTTTTTTGGTTTTGGAGAGGTTTGGGGAAGAAGAGAAGCATTGGCTTCATTTATTTATTTCTTTCTTTAAGCCAGAACTTTTTTTTGCCAAACCTTCTTCCTTTGGAGCTGAGGTGTCTCAGGGCGATGCTGGAATATGCAGTGTGGAGAGAGCTGGAAGTGTCTCCAGAACTGCTCAAAGAACGAGATTTCTCAGATCTTTTATAGTACAAAGTGTTCCAGTCACTGCTGCTGTCCTGCTGGCAGGACCTTCGCGGTGAGGGCTCTTTCTTCTCGTGGTGGGATCAGAGTCATGGAATCCTGAAAATCCCACGGAGAGCAATTGCTGCCCTTGGGGGAGGCTGTGAAGGAACTTCATCTCCTCTCTTTTAGGACTTCGTTTGTAGTTGCAGGAGCAGGGCTCACACACCTCTGTGTATTTAGAGGATTTGCCCACGTGGAAATGTTCCCTTGCTCATTGTCCCCTCCGTAGCACTTCCCTGCGGTCTGTCGGGGAGCAGCTGTGGCTGTGGGATGTCCCTGGTTAGGACTGGCAGGCAGCTTGTGCCATTCCAGCCCTGGTCCCACCTGGCACAGCCTGGACCCGATCCGACTGTCCAACTTCTGCTCCAAAATCTGCTCCCTTTAGGATGTTCCTCACACGATCCCAAGGATGTTCCTCACACGATCCTGTTCAACTTCCACTCCAAAATCCCTTTAGGATGTTCCTCACATGATCCCAAGGATGTTCCTCACATGATCCCAGTGTTCAACCTCCAGCTCCAAAATCCCTTTAGGATGTTCCTCACACGATCCCAAGGATGTTCCTCACATGATCCCAGTGTTCAACCTCCAGCTCCAAAATCCCTTTAGGATGTTCCTCACATGATCCCACTGTTCAACTTCCACTCCAAAATCCCTTTAGGATGTTCCTCACACAATCCCAAGGATGTTCCTCACACGATCCCACTGTTCACCTTCCAGCTCCAAAATCCGCTCCGTTTAGGATATTCCTCACACGATCCCAAGGATGTTCCTCACATGATCCCAAGGATGTTCTTCACACAATCCCAAGGATGTTCCTTACACTATCCCGCTGTTCAACTTCCGCTCCAAAATCCATTTAGGATGTTCCTCACATGATCCCAAAGATGTTCCTCACATGATCCCATTGTTCAACTTCTGCTCCAAAATTCCTTTAGGATGTTCCTCACACGATCCCAGTGTTCAACTTCGAGCTCCAAAATCCCTTTAAGATGTTCCTCACATCATCCCACTGTTCACCTTCCAGCTCCAAAATCCGCTCCCTTTAGGATGTTCCTCAACGATCCCAAGGATGTTCCTCACATGATCCCAGTGTTCGACTTCTGCTCCAAAATCTGCTCCCTTTAGGACGTTCCTCACAGGATCCCACTGTTCACCTTCCGCTCCAAAATCCCTTTAGGATGTTCCTCACAGGATCCCACTGTTCACCTTCCGCTCCAAAATCCCTTTAGGATATTCCTCACATGATCCCGCTGTTCAACTTCCAGCTCCAAAATCCCTTTAGGATGTTCCTCACACGATCCCACTGTTCAACTTCCAGCTCCAAAATCCCTTTAGGGTGTTCATTGGAAGATCCCAAGGATGTTCCCCACAGGATCCCAAGGATGTTCCTCACACGATCCCAGTGTTCAACTTCCGCTCCAAAATCCCTTTAGGATGTTCCTCACACGATCCCAAGGATGTTCCTCACATGATCCCAATGATGTTCTTCACACGATCCCACTGCTCAACTTCCACTCCAAAACCCACTCCCTTTAGGATGTTCCTCACACGATCCCAAGGATGTTCCTCACACGATCCCACTGTTCAACTTCCGCTCCAAAATCCCTTTAGGATGTTCCTCACATGATCCCAAGGATGTTCCTCACATGATCCCACTGTTCAACTTCCGCTCCAAAATCCCTTTAGGATGTTCCTCACACGATCCCAGTGTTCAACTTCCGCTCCAAAATCCCTTTAGGATGTTCCTCACATGATCCCAAGGATGTTCCTCACAGGATCCCAATGATGTTCTTCACACGATCCCACTGTTCAACTTCCACTCCAAAACCCACTCCCTTTAGGATGTTCCTCACACGATCCCAAGGATATTTCTCACTCGATCCCACTGTTCAACTTCCGCTCCAAAATCCCTTTAGGATGTTCCTCACATGATCTCAAGGATGTTCCTCACACAATCCCTCAGCTCAACTTCTGCTCCAAAATCTGCTCCCTTTAGGATGTTCCTCACACAATCCCACTGTTCAACTTCCAGCTCCAAAATCCCTTTAGGATGTTCCTCACACGATCCCACTGTTCAACTTCCAGCTCCAAAATCCCTTTAGGATGTTCCTCACACAAGCCCACTGTTCAACTTCCGCTCCAAAATCCTTTTAGGATGTTCCTCACACGATCCTACTGTTGAATTTCCTCTCCAAAATCCGCTCCCTTTAGGACATTCCTCGTGCCATTTCCTGATCCTTATCTTGGACTGTTTGGCTCCACTCTGGTTTGGTTTAACTCACTCTTACAGGCACAGCCCCTGCGTTTGGTCCTTGTCCCTGTCACTGAACCTCTTGTTTTCCCTTGTGTCACCTCTCTGTGTGGGAGCTGAGCCCTTCCAGGTGAGGGACACTTCTCCAGGATGGTGTCCATGGACTGTGTGCTTAAGGCCATCTCTGTTCATGTTAATATTATCATTAAATTTGCTGATAATTATGTGCCTTCCCATGGCAGGATTGTCTTTATTCTAATTTTTCTTGTCTGACTTGACTATAAAAGTGTTGCTTTGTTTTTTTTTTTTGTCAGAGACTTTCTCTGTAGTCCTGTCCAGAGCCTCAAAACTTTTATTTTTGCAGTTATTGCCTAAAGGTCACAACACAAGACCTTTCTCTGATTTGGCACCCCCAAATATTGGTGTCATCACACTAAATTCCCTCCTCTGCCAATGGGCCCAGGCCTTAGTATGAAATGAAAACATGGGAAATCCAAATTATTTCAGCAAAAGGTTTTAACTCCAAGTTCTGGTGGTGAGGTGGCTCAGGGTGGCTGGAGAAGCAGTGCTGACACAGTTGACTGTATCTCTCTCAGTTTATAGGTGTGTGTTTTTCATCCATTAAATCATTTAAAAATGCAGTCCCATGTGATTTAAGGTTTATGGGGAGAGAGAATGAGGCTGCTTTCTTTTGGTGAGCAAAGAAGTTCAAAAAGGTTGCCTTAGATGATGCCTTATTAACTGTATTTCTTTATCCCATGGCTACAACTTTAGACTTTACAAAAACTGGTTTGGTTTGGGGTTTTTGGGGTTTTTTTTAGGTGGAATCCAAGGCAAATATTGAAATCTCTTATGTATTCATATTTGAGGCATGTCAAACATCTTGTGTTGGCAGAACCAGGCACAGTTGGGGCTAATACTTAAAAGTATAATAAAAGAGACATTTTATTCCTGTCCGCTGTCACTACGAAATTCCCATTTCAGTTTCGTTTTCTGAACAAAATGTTACCTTTTTATGAATCCAGATCTGTAAGAGATGCTGAGCTTTCAAGTTCATGAGCACTTTTCTTGGGTGGGATGTCACATTCTAAGGATGTGCGACTCTGTGGACTGCGACAGTGAGGTTTTATTCTCTGCAGTGCTTCCTCACAGTGTCTGCAAGCTGGAAGTGCCTCCTTCTAGAAGCTGCACAAAATCAAAAGGAGATCTGAGATTTTCAGTGTGGTGGTTCTTCTTTGCACAGCTGGTGCTTCTCCGAGATGTCTCAGGCAGGGAAGTGAAAGCTCCCAGCTTTTATCTGTGGAGCGCTGTGTGTTGATTGCTTGAAGTATTGCAAATTCCCAAGTAGCTAAGTGAAATTTCCAGGAAATTACCATTATTTCAGTCAGCTAAGTGCCTTTGAGTTGCCTTTCGTGTGTCTCTGTTTCTTGTCATGGCCATGGCCAATTTTTTTTCAGAAAAAAATTGTGGCTGAAGGAGCAAAGGGCTGTGTTTGTGATAGAATCATGGAATGGTTTGGGTGGGGAGGGACCTGAAAGATCTCATTTCAGCTCACAGGTTGCTCCAAGCCCTGTCCAGCCTGGCCTTGGACATTCTGGGGACCCAGGGGCAGCCACAGCTTCTCTGGGAATTCCATCCCAGGGCCTCAGCACCCCCACAGCCAAGAATTCCTTCCCAATATCCCATCTAGCTCTGTCCTCTGACACATTCCCTGTGTCCTGTCCCTCCATCCCTTGTCCCCAGTCCCTCTCCAGCTCTCCTGGAGCTCCTTTAGGCTCTGGCAGGGACTCTGAGCTCTCCCTGGATCCTTCTCTTCTCCGGGTGAACACCCCCAGTTGATCCAATTCCCACCACCAACACAACTACCTCTGTTCTGTGACATTTCCCAGGTTATGTTTTCCTTCAATGCAAAGAAAATGGCCTCAAGTTGCACCAGGGGATATTTAGATTGGGGGAAAACATTCTTGGAAAGGTTTGTAAAGCATTGAAACAGCTGCCCAGGGCAGCGGTGTCACTAAAAACATGTGGATGTGGCACTTGGGGACACGGTTTTGTGGTGACCGTGGCTGATGGTTGGACTTGATCTTGGAAAAGTTTTCCAACCTTAACGATTCTGGGATTGTGAAACCCAGCAGATCTTGGAAAACTTCTCCAACCGTAACGATTCTGGGATTGTGAAACCCAGCAGATCTTGGAAAACTTCTCCAACCTCAACAATTCTGGGATTGTGAAACCCAGCAGATCTTGGAAAACTTCTCCAACCTTAACGATTCTGGGATTGTGAAACCCAGCAGATCTTGGAAAAGTTTTCCAACCTTAACGATTCTGGGATTGTGAAACCCAGCAGATCTTGGAAAACTTCTCCAACCTTAACGATTCTGGGATTGTGAAACTCAGCAGAGTCTGTGGAGAAGTCTGTGCTGTGTAAAGTGTGCGGCACGAAATTAAAGGCGACAGGGAGCTCCCCCCGTGTCGCGGCAAATGAAGCGTTTTAATTGAAGGCAGCGGGGCGCGGCGCTAATGGCAGGCAGCCGCCTGTCCCTGTCCGGCTTGGTGGCACCTCGGAGCAGTTCCATGCCAAACATCATCAAAGTGTCACATCTTCAGGAGGCTGAGGGGGGCAGAGGCTCTGGCAGCTCTGAGTGTTGATTCTGTAGTGCTCGTCCCCATCGCAGCTCTGCCTTTGGTGCTGCCATGGGGCACAGCTGGAGGCCAGCACTGGGGACAGCCCAGGACTGGGTGGAGCTCTCAGGGCTCCACTTGTGCCTCCCTGGCTCAGAATGACCCCCAGGAGCCACCAAGGCTGTGCCTCCCTGTGTCAGTGACCCCCACAAGCCACCAAGGCCACGTGTCCCTGGCTCAGTGACCCCCAGGAGCCACCAAGGCCATGTGTCCCTGGTTCAGCGACCCCCATGAGCCACCAAGGCTGTGCCTCCCTGGCTCAGAATGACCCCCATGAGCCACCAAGGCTGTGCCTCCCTGGCTCAGTGACCCCCAGGAGCCACCAAGGCCATGTGTCCCTGGCTCACTGACCCCCAGGAGCCACCAAGGCTGTGCCTCCCTGGCTCAGCGACCCCCATGAGCCACCAAGGCTGTGCCTCCCTGTGTCAGTGACCCCCATGAGCCACCCAGGCCATGTGTCCCTGCCTCAGTGACCCCCACGAGCCATCAAGGCTGTGCCTCCCTGGCTTGGAGTGACCCCAATTAGCCACCAAGGCTGTGCCTCCCTGGTTCAGTGACCCCCATGAGCCACCCAGGCCATGTGTCCCTGTCTCGGTGACCCCCACTAGCCACCCAGGCCATGTGTCCCTGTCTCGGTGACCCCCACTAGCCACCCAGGCCATGTGTTCCTGTTTCAATGACCCCCAGGCCTTGCTGCCGAGTGGCAGATCCCCGGAGGCTCAGGGCAGCAGGCCTGGCTGCAGTGTATGGAGGCTGAACAAATGGCTCATTTGCATGGTGGGCTCACATGTTTGCAGAGTCTGTTTTGAGCTACGAAGTGCTGGGCTCCACTTCTGACGAGCAGGTGTTTGGCAAGGAAAGAGCCATCACACCATCAGCTGGGAGAGAGGAGGAATCTGCTACCGCACTGTTGATTCAGAAGTCGTGGCTGCTGTTCAGGAAACTTTTATTGGAAGAGTTTTTTGAAGTTCTTCCCTTGAAAATGAAACAAGAGACCTGCTGGGCTGCCAGTCTTGTGCTTGTAAGTGCCTTGTTCCCTGGGAGCAGAGCCCGATCCCCTCCTGGCAGGAGTTCTGCGGAGCCAGAAGGTTCCCCTGAGCCTCCTTTTCTCCAGGCTGAGCCCCCCCAGCTCCCTCAGCCCCTCCTGGTGCTCCAGGCCCTTCCCTGGGCTCACTCCAGCCCCTCCATGTCCTTCTTGTGAGGGTCCCAGAGCTGTCCCCAGGTCTGGAGGTACCCCACTTCCCCAGTCCTGCTGGCTGTCCTATTTAATAATTAATTAAACTAGTCACTGTCACCTTGTCTTTTTGTTATTGTGCCATTAGCATTTACCTTTTTGCCGTTTGCGAGGTCTCCTTTAGGACTGAACTTCTGAACATGACTCAAAATAAAGCCACAGCTCAGGATTTGATTCAGACCTCAGCAGGTGCCACGAGGAGGGTGTTGGGCTCTGTGGTGATTTCGGCTCACCCTGGTCCCCTGCTTGTACCTGGTGTGCTCCTGAGCTGCCAAATGGATGAGCTTAGGCCCTTCTGCTCTCAGTAATGATGATTTTTTCCTGACTCCATGCCTGGATCACGGAGGTGATGGCTCTGGCTGGAGCTGTGGGATGCCTCTCGCTGCAGGGCTCTTCCTCCTCAGCCTTCCCACGTCCTCATGTGTGGGTTTGTGTTTGGGTTGGCGAGCAGGATTGATCATTTTTTGAAACACTCCTGCAGCTTTGCGAGCTTCCTTGCTGAAAAAACAAAGCCTGAGTGCCCTTTCCTCGTGGAGTGATTACAGAAGGGTTTTAGCTTTAGGGAGATTATTGGACAGAAGTTGCTGTTGGAAGGCAAAGGTGCAAATGGGATTTCCTAAACACGGCCTTGCTCCTTGTGTAACGCAGTGGCAAAAATAGCACTTATTGCTGGGAAAACTGGAGCAGCCTTGGAAGGTCCCACCTGTTCTATATTCCTTATAGTGCATTTTCCAGAGGGATTTGGACTCTGTGGGAGCTGGGCACAGCAAGGAGCAGGGGCTGCTGCCTCTTTCTGTGGCTCTTTTGTAGGGAGAAGTAGGTCAGTGGCACCAGAGCTGCTCTGAAAGCAGAGCAGAGCTCTCGGGCTGCTTCCTGGCCCCTGGCTTTATTCAGGGTTACGTGTTCTGCCTCCAAACCGGCCCGTGGGGACCTCGGCGTGCTGCTGTGGCACTGCCCTTGTCCCCGGGCTCTGAGCCACTAATCCTGTGACACAAACTGCTGAGGGGACCCTTGTGCTGGGTTTGGAAAGGTGATGGGAGAAGGTGCTGATAAGGCGCTCCCATTTCTGCCTCAGCTTTTCATTCTGGATTCCCCCACAGTGCTTCCCTGGTGCTGAAGCCCCTGTGAGGGGTTAAGGCATTGTCTCACCAATTCAGAGTTGATGTGGAGTGAAAGTTTTGGACTGGGAGTTATTAATTTGTTTTGGCCTTCTTTTTGAGGACCTCAGAGCATTTTGCAAAGCGCTATCCTGGGCACTGGAATATGTTCTCTCCCAAAAAACCCCAAACTTCAGATCTATATAACCGAAGGGTCAGCAGTAAGCACCCTTTCCTCCTTCCTTTCATTCCTTTATTGTGTTTAAGTTACCTTTTCATTCCAGATTCCCCCACGGTGCTTCCCTGGTGTTGAAGTGCCTGTGAGGGGTTAATACATTGTCTCAACAATTCAGAGTTGATGTGGAGTGAAAGTTTTGGACTGGGAGTTATATTATTATTTTATTTTGACCTTCTTTTTGGGGACCTCAGAGCATTTTACAAAGCACTATCCTGGGCACTGGAATATGTTCTCTTCCCAAAAACCCCAAACTTCAGAGCTGCATAACCGAAGGGTCAGCAATAAGCACCCTTTCCTCCTTCCTTTTTTTCCTTTATTGTGTTTAACTTACCTCAAGTTTTCATTCCAGATTCCCCCATGGTGCTTCCCTGGTGTTGAAGCCCCTGTGAGGGGTTAATACTTTGTCTCAACAATTCAGAGTTGATGTGGAGTGGAAGTTTTGGACTGGGAGTTATATTATTATTTTGTTTTGCCCTTCTTTTTGAGGACCTTAGAGCACTACCCCTGCTCTGGAAAACCAGCAGAAGATCCTGGAATATGTTCTCTTCCAAAAAAACCCCATACTTCAGAGCTACATAACCAAAGGGTCAGCAATAAGCACCCTTTCCTCCTTCCTTTATTTCCTTTATTGTGTTTAACTTACCTCAACTTTTCATTCCAGATTCCCCCACGTTGCTTCCCTGGTGTTGAAGCCCCTCTGAGGGGTTAACACATTGTCTCACCAGTTCAGAGTTGATGTGGAGCGAAAGTTTTGGACTGGGAGTTATATTATTATTTTGTTTTGGCCTTCTTTTTGAGGACCTTAGAGCACTACCCCTGCTCTGGAAAACCAGCAGAAGATCCTGGGCACTGGAATATGTTCTCTTCCCAAAAACCCCATACTTCAGAGCTACATAACCAAAGGGTCCGCAATAAGCACCCTTTCCTCCTTCTTTTCATTCTTTTGTTTTGTTTAACTTGTGGGGGTTCAATGTGCTTTTTTTAATTATCTTTTTTTAAGCTTCGAGTTTGAGTTCTTGCATGTTCCTGGCATTTCCTACTCCCATGCTCAGATTTTATTTCAGAGTCAGAGCTATGAAGGAGTCAAAGTCAGACCAGCACAAGATGATTAATTTTTCCTGTCTCCCAAGATCATCTTTGGAGACTATCAAGACATATGTTCTCAAATAGATTCCCTGGTAGCGTGGGGGTTATGGGAATGGCTCAGCACGGCCGTGCCCTTTCCCTCCTTTAAAATTGGGATGCTTGGAAGACACCAATCAATCAATTTTGCGTGGTATTTACATCTTTTGGTCACCTTACAAACAAATTTGTAGATGTGAAAGGAATAGAACAGGAAGTAGCTGTTGATTATATTTCTCCTCTCAGTTGCTATTTGTGACCTGGAGCTCCCTGGGAATGGCTCAGCATGGCTGTGCCCTTTCCTTCCTATAAAATTGGGATTCTTGGAAGACACCAATCAATCAATTTTGAGTGGTATTTACATCTTTTGATCACCTTACAAACAAATTTGTAGATGTGAAAGGAATAGAACAGGAAGTAGCTGTTGATTATATTTCTCCTCTCAGTTGCTATTTGTGACCTGGAGCTCCCTGGGAATGGCTCAGCACGGCTGTGCCCTTTCCTTCCTATAAAATTGGGATGCTTGGAAGACACCAATCAATCAGTTTTGTCATTAGTTACATCTTTTGGTTGCTGTACAAACAAATTTGTAGATGTGAAAGGAATAGAACAGGAAGTAGCTGTTGATTATATTTCTCCTCTCAGTTGCTGTTTGTGACCTGTGAGCTCTCTGGGAATGGCTCAGCACGGCTGTGCCCTTTCCTTCCTATAAAATTGGGATTCTTGGAAGACACCAATCAATCAGTTTTGCATGGTATTTACATCTTTTGGTCACCTTACAAACAAATGTGTAAGATGTGAAAGGAACAGAACAGGAAATAGCTGTTGATTATATTTCTCCTCTCAGTTGCTGTTTGTGACCTGGAGCTCCCTGGGAATGGCTCAGCATGGCTGTGCCCTTTCCTTCCAATAAAATTGGGATGCTTGGAAGACACCAATCAATCAGTTTTGTCATTAGTTACATCTTTTGGTTGCTGTACAAACAAATTTGTAGATGTGAAAGGAATGGAACAGGAAGTAGCTGTTGATTATATTTCTCCTCTCAGTTGCTATTTGTGACCCGGAGCTCCCTGGTGAATTCCCAAGGAATTCTGCGAGCCAAAGGGAACCGGACCAGACCGAGAGAATCCCCTGAGGTTCCCCAGAGGTCTGAGGCACAGCTGGGAATCAAACTCCAGTCACCCGACACCGGCCCTTGCCTTAACTACTGTACAAGAATTTCCTCCTCCTGCGCCTCTAATAGAAACTGCAGGGCCAAATTAAGTGGGCAGATTGTAATCGCTGCTGCTGAGTTATCCCAGCTGTGGAATTACTGCTTTTCCCTACTAATTTGGAAAGTTTGCTGCCTCTTCCCCCCCCCCTTCCCAGAGCTCCACCTTGCCACATTCCGGGCTCTGCCTTGTGGGAACAGAGCTTGAATGACCATAAAGAGCCCAGATGTTGCGGCGGGGGGCAGGAAGAACAAGTCAGCTCTCCCTGATTTGTGAAGCTAAAAATAGGGAGAGCATTAATACGAATTTCTGCCTTCAGCTCGCTGGGCAGCACGGCCTCTCCAGAGGCATCTTCCTTGTGGGAGCCATACAGCACAGGCAGCTCGTTAGATTAATTCCTCCCTGCTTTGGTTCATTGTTTTATTTGCATTACAGGAGTGCCTGCAGCCCTGAGTGCAGCTCAGAGCCCCAGCTGGGCATGGCACGAGAGCCTTGCGAGAGCCTAAAGATGCTCTGCATGAATTTCGGAGTAAAGGAGTGTAGTGAGTGACAGGGAGGGGACAGAACCTGCAGCCACGTGGCGCCGACAGCGATAAACCCGGGGTGAGTTGTTTATTTTCTGTTAGCAGCGCAGTGAGTGTCCTCAGCTCATCCCCAGCACTGTCACACTCCTCACTGGGAGCTGTGGCATGGCTGGTGCTCGGGGGACACTCAGAATTGGGAATGTCCCTAAACCTTCACGTGTGGTTCCTGGGGATGGTCTGTGTGGATGGTGAGTGTGCTGGACAGCCTTCCAGAGTCACTTTAAATCGCCTTTTCAGTGGTTTCATCTCGGGGGCAGCCAGTGGGAGAGCACATTTGGGATCTGGGGAGTGTGTGGACAGCGTTTTCCATCCTTCTGGGGAGGGTGGGAACGACGTGATCAAAGTGGCTTTTGTTCCCTGCAGCATAGATTATAGTAATGTTGCTATGGCCACAAATCTCCCTCAAATTGCCGCAGACAATTCGTGAATTTCCTTTTTTATTACATCCTAACGCTGAAAACCAGCGAGGCTGCCAGAAACCTCTCCCAGGGAAATGTGTAACCGCTGGAGATGTCAGGAGCCGCGGGAGAGTTGGAACACAGGTAGTGCAGAATATTGCTGTGCTGGGGGATGCTGTGAAGGGAATCTCTTGCTGCTGGAACTTCGGGATGCTTTTGAGGTGAAGTAATTAAATTAACCCAAAATATCTAGTTGCTCACTTCCATCCCGTGGCTCCTGGTTAATTAGTTGTTCCCATCTCCAGGGTGATTGGAGTATCAGCATACCTGAGTCAAGGCAGTGTAGCTTTATCCTGTTTTGCTCCTAGAGGTGCTTTTCCAGGGAAGCTGTGGGCTCAGGAGAGCTTCACCTGGCCCAGAAATGGAGTTCCTGAGGTTGGATGGGAGATCCCAGGCTGGGAGATCCCTGGCAGTGAGAAGCTGGACTTTTTCCTCCTCTTTGTGGCTTTGCTCTCTCACAAAGCACCTTGGACCTTCAGTGGCATTCAGGTGCCCTGAGCACTGGGGGTGGGGGATTTCTGTTTGGTTTCTTTCTGTTTTAAATCAAGTTGTGCATCTTGCATGAAGTCACTCACCAAAAGCTCTTGTCTTTGTGGGCACAGAGGGAGGGAGAGGGGAGAAAGTTAGTTTTGGCTGCAGGGTATTTCTCACCCCACAGCCCCCCCCCGTGGATTGGTCTGTGGGGGTTCTCTCAGGCCTTGGGGAACAGGGCTGTAAACAAGACTCCTAAACACCACTTGGCCACTGCCTTCTGTGGCCCTGGGCAAGTCATTTGGCTCTTTCTTGCCTTAATTGGCCTAATTATTGCCTTCAGGTATCTCAGAGTTGTGGTAATTGGTGCTTCTGGTTGTACACCAGGCCCTTGGCATATTCAGCATGGTTCCTGTTAGTCTGCAGCCAAATAAACATCAAAATTCCTGTTTGCTGTGTTTGATGGGACAGCCTGGAGGGGATGGCTGAGCTCAGAATCACAGCTGGTTGGGGTTGGGAGGGACCTCAAAGCTCATCCCATTCCCCCACTGTCCCACGTTATTCCAGCCTGGCCCTGAACACTACCAGGGATCCAGGGGCAGCCAGAGCTTAATCCAAAGTTTAGCTGTGGTCATTCCAGAGCTCAGATTGTCCTGGTGTGACCTTGCTGTCTTCAAATCAAGCCACGTTTTGTCTTGATCAGTTCATTAATCTGATGCTCATTGAAACCCATCCTTCGTCCTCATCCTCTTCTGGCTCGTGGGGTATTTTTTTCCGTGGGACAGAGCACAAGCTTCAGTGCATTAAACTTTCTTCATTTCCTGAGCTTGGACTCATCCCTTGTGTGTCTACAGTTTGGATTATTTGAGGAACTGTGAGATTTATGGTTATTGAGTGTGATGGAGCCTTTCTGCCCGAGAGAAGAGATCCCAGACTCGCAGGATGGTTTGGGTTTGCAGGGACCTTAAAGATGTAATTCCAGCCCCTGGGTAAAGCTGGACATTCCGGAAGTGTCAGTGACATCTGACGTGAAGAAGTGACATTCCAGAGTGTCATTGACATCCGCAATTCCAGAGTTTGGGAATTGGTGACATTCCAGAGTGTCATTGACATCCGCAATTCCAGAGTTTGGGAATTGGTGACATTCCAGAGTGTCATTGACATCCGCAATTCCAGAGTTTGGGAATTGGTGACATTCCAGAGTTTGGGAATTAGTGACCAATTCCAATTCACTTTGGAATTGGTGACATTCCAGAGTTTGGGAATTGGTGACATTCCTGAGTTTGGGAATTAGTGACCAATTCCAATTCACTCTGGAATTGGTGACATTCCAGAGTTTGGGAATTGGTGACATTCCTGAGTTTGGGAATTAGTGACCAATTCCAATTCACTCTGGAATTGGTGACATTCCAGAGTTTGGGAATTGGTGACATTCCAGAGTGTCATTGATAGCCACAGTTCCAGAGTTTGGGAATTGGTGACATTCTGGAGTTTGGGAATTGGTGACATCCTAGAGTGTCATTGACATCCACAATTCCAGAGTTTGGGAATTGGTGACATTTCAGAGTGTCATTGACATCTGCAATTCCAGAGTTTGGGAATTGGTGACATTGCAGAATTTGGGAGTTGGTGACATTCCAGAGTGTCCTCTGACATTCACAATTCCAAAGTTTGGGAATTGGTGACATTCCTGAGTTTGGGAATTGGTGACATTCCTAAGTTTGGGAATTGGTGACGTTCCGGAGTGTCCCCTGACATCCACAGTTCTAGAGTTTGGGAACTGGTGACATTCTAGAGTTCTGCTGTCCCACACCTGTGGTGCATTCTCAAGTTCACCCCACAAATGGTCTCATGACTGATTGGGCAGAAAAATTTATGTCATGAGGAAGTCATAGATAAGCTTTTTTCCCACATTTAGTGTGCTAAGTGTTAGTGTGATGTTTTTCTTCCTCCAAAAGTGGAGTTCTTGGCACGGGAAAGATGTGAATCTGTTCAAGTGGGTCCAGAGGAGGCCATGGAGCTGCTCCAAGGTGGAGCCCCTCTGGAGCCAGGCTGGGAGAGCTGGGGGTGCTCACCTGGAGAGGAGAAGGCTCCAGGGAGAGCTCAGAGCCCCTGCCAGAGCCTAAAGGGGAGAGCTGGAGAGGGACTGGGGACAAGGGATGGAGGGACAGGACACAGGGAATGGCTTCAGACTGGAAAAGGAGAGATTTGAGTGGGGTATTGGGAAGGAATTCTGGCTGTGAAGGTGTCCCTGCCCATGGCAGGGGAGTTGATTTTCTAAGAGCCTTTAACAAGACGATGTTTAAGGTCCCTTTGACCCAAACCATTCTGTGATGGTTTGAAGTGTCACAAACATGTGTTAGGTGAGGGTCCTTTGTGGCCTCCTTGGCCGCGTTTTGCAGAGGACACAGCGTGGAGCAAACAGCAATGGCTCCAGGTATTCCCAGTGGGAGGGATGGAGCTGTTCCTCTGCTGCAGGAGCTTCTCCATCGTGGAATGTGCTGTTTCTCACCCAGGACTTGCTGCTTTTTCCTTCCCTCGTTTTCCTCCCAATCCTCAGCTGCCAGGCTTGGGTGGGCTCAGGAGCTTTGTCATAAAAAGCTTCCAGCTCTAATCCCTCATCAAAATACAGATAAAAAATACCACAGGTCCTCCTTTCTCTGTGTGTGTGGAGGCAGAGAGGGGCTGGGGGTGGAATTTTTGAGGAAGGACTGTGAGGAAATCTTTCCCAGTTCCGTTGCTGTAATCAGTGTTTAATATTCTTGCTCTGTGCTTCAGCCCCTCACCTTTAACCAGAGCGTTCTGAGATTGCTTATCTGGAAGAGGTGGAGGTTCATTATGTTAATTGGCTCGGAAATTACTGCATCAAATATCAGTAATTGCTATTATTATTCTGCTCTTGTTGTGTCCTAGGGTTTGCAGGGAGCAGAAATTAATATGGAAACCTGTGCTTTGTGCTGCGGTTGCCGCGGAACCTCACGTGAGGTTGGGGTTTAAAGAGGATTCAGTGATTCTGATAGCAAAAATTTGGATTGGTGACATGGAGAGGGGAAAGATCCCTGCTCAGAAATGTCTGTGTTTAATCCCAGCTCCAAGGAGAGCTCCCTGCTCTGACCGAGGGGAGCCAGAGCTGTGAATACAGCACAGACAGATCAGCTGTGGATGTGTGGCTGGAAAATTGATTTTAGGAGGGAGAAAGTGTGGAATAAACTGGTGTTGCCACTCCTGACTGCGCTGCCTAGAATTATTTGGAGAAGGGATAACTCCTTCTGGCATGGTGTGTCCTCCTGCTGCTGACAGCACTATTTCTACCCAGTTATGAGATCGTTTTTCCATCAAAACTCTTCCCTCCCAGCTCTCCAGTTTGTCCAGAATGGTTTTGTCCCTCCTGAGGCAGAGTGGAGCTTTCCTGATGGTACTGACAGTGTTATGAGCTTGGAATTTGGTGTTGATGGCAGGACTTGGAAAAGAAGGGACAATTTGTCCTGAGGAGCAGTGGGGGGACAGCTCTGGGTTCCTGGAGGGACAGGACCCAGGGAACAGCTGGAGCTGTGTCAGGGAGGTTTAGGGTGGATATCAGGAACAGGTTCATCCTTCAGAGGGATTTTGGGCCCTGGAACAGCTCCCCAGGGATGATCACAGCCCCGAGGCCACCAGAGCTCCAGGAGCGTTTGGGCAGCGCTCTCAGGGACGCTCAGGGTGGGACTGCTGAGGTGCCCTGGAGCTGGATGATCCTGGTGGGTCCCTTCCAGCCCAAGGCATTCTGTGATGCCATTCTGTGATTTTTGGGAGAGGGAGAAATTCCGTAGGATTTTTCTCGTGGCTGGCTGGGGCTGAAGGGAATTGCTGGAGCTTCTGCTGACACTAAACCCAAACTGTGCTTACTGTGTCGGGCACAGGAGTTATTCCCTCTCTGCCCTGTGGAAGAACAAGTTTTTATGGGGATTCCCCTCCTCAGCCAGGCTGGAAGCTGCCAGGGGAGCTGCTTTTTCCATCCCTGTGCTCCTGTAACCAAATATCCTGGGGTGACATAATGATAATCCTGTGTTCCCTATTGTTTGCATGTATGCCTAGGAATGGTGTCTTAATAGGGAGGGGGTGAGTAGAGAAACAGCGTTTGCAGCAGAAGAATTGTGGTGATGGACTGAGAAAAATCACAAACCTTACGCCAGCCCGGTCTGTTGGTTGGATGGAGGGAGGGGGTGAGCAGAGAAACAATTCTGAAGAATTGATGGACTGATTAAGAAAAAAAACCCCACACCCTGCCCCAGCCCGGGAGTTGTTGGTTTGTTGGAAAGGAGGGATGTGAAGAAACGGTGTCTTAAGAGCTTATTTTTACCTCTGATTTATCCTCTGACTCTGTTAGGTTAATAAATCACTTTGCAACTTCAAGTTTTCTACCTTGCCCTCTCCGGTGAGTACTCTCAGTAATTCATCTCAACTCATGATTCCAGTGTTTGTGTTAGTTTTTCCCTCTCCTCTGCATAGCTGCGGCAGGAGAGAGCAGAGAGAGCAGATGTGTAGGTGTCACCAAAACTGTGGGAAAAACAAAAACCCTCCAACAACATTTTTAATGTTAGAGAGACAAGGCATTACTTTATTTTCTGGCCAGGATGTTGTTCTGGCCAGGATGTGCCACAGAAATCATCTCATGCACACATAGCCCGGGTGTGCAGAGAGAATCATTCCATGATGCACTGATTCTACAGGATTTCCCCCCAAATTTTATAGTCAAAACCCATAGAGATGCATCGTTTCAAAGTTCATTGGTCCAGAGTTGAGCAACCCTCAGTGTTCAGTTTCCCATTGGATCCGAATCCCCCTCGCCTCCAATGTAAATTAGATCTTCATTTTTCAATTTTCTTATCAGTCCTTTCTGGGCGAGATGTCTCCAGCTCTGTCAGAGGTGCTCTGGGGTGGATTTTTGGAGATGGCCACCGATGTTCTGTTGATGTTCCGTTGATGTTTTTATCTCTCTGGGTATCTTTGGGCTACTCCCAGTCTGTAGATATGTTGAGTTCATCCGACCTCACCCGGCAGAACAATGTCCTGAAAAGAAACTTAAAATTCCTTTTCTCGGGGTAAAGACAAACAAAGTCTTTGACTAAAGTTGTACCAAATTTTTAAACTGGTCTATTTTCCAACATAGGTGCCTGGCATTTAGCCAGGGTCAAACCACGACCCCAAACCATCCCTACCTTCCTCCTGACCAAATCCCAAATACGTGGCAGATCAAACCGAGTGCTGATTGCACTTCTACCCTCACGTGGCACAGGATGCTGAGTTCATCTCCTGCTTTTCCAAGTGTTTGTTTGACAGAAACTCGGCGATCTGCATCGCCTCTCCTGCGCTGCAATCAGAGATGAGCTGGACCCTCGTTGCTGATGCACATTAAAAGCTGAGTTCCAGCTTTGGAGGTGCTGTGAGTTGGGAAGTGTTAGAGCCACGTTCTAGCCAAATGGGATCCTTAAAAAGAATGGAAAATGTTGATTTGCAGAAGGAGAGCTGCTTGGAGGCAGTGGGTGAGAACACTACGAGCAAGGGAATCCTTTTCCCTCTCCAGCTGCCTCATGGGTGCCTGGAGCTTTGTGCAGAAATTTGCCACAGTCTGATGCACACATTGTGGAATTAAGGACAAACTTTGATGCCACTGTTTTAGGACTGTTTCCTTATTATTTGAATATTTTCTCAGAAAAAAGTCTCAAGGTTTTTTTCACCACGTCTCTGAGTCTTCTCTGAGCAGCACAAGACACTTTTGGCCTTTCCGTGGAATCAGATTTTCTGAAGTTTTGCCTCTTTTTAAATTTTTTTAAAATAAAATATTCCTTAGCTTGAAGTCGGAATGATACAGCTTCCATCTGGGAACTATTTCAGATTTAATTTGAAAAAACAGACTGTAAAACACACACTCGTAAAAACAGTTTGTCCTTTCCAATGTACTAGAAAATGATTCTCAGCAGCCTCTTAATGCCCTCTGCTCGCCTGTATTTAAACTCCACGACATGCTCAGAGACACAGTTACAGTGGATTTGAATCCAGGGTCATACATAAATTTCCAGGATGGATCATTTGGGGAAGATTAATGTGGAGAATGTGTTAATAGTCAAGAAATTGAAGTCGTTGCAGATTTTGCAGCACAAGTGGCTTGGTGACTGTAAAGTTGCTGTCCGGTTTGGCTTGAAAATGAGATTACTCCAAAAATGTGCTTACACCTTTGGAAATGGTGTGTTGTGGATGTGCACAAATCCTCCTGCCTTAGGATTGTGGAATCCCAGAATGGTTGGGGTTGGAATGGACCTTAAAGATCATCTCATCCCTGCCAGGGACACCTTCCACTGTCCCAGGTTTCTCCAAGCCCTGTCCAGCCTGGCCTTGGACACTCCCAGGGATCCACAGCTTCTCTGGGAATTCCATCCCATCCCCTCCCCACCCTCCCAGGGAACAATTCCTTCCCAAAATCCCATCTCTGTCTGCCCTCTGGCCGTGGGAAGCCATTCCCTGTGCCCTCGGGGCACTATCCAAAGGCGTGGATCAGTTTTCTGGAACCCAGCTCCCCACTTCTGTGTTTTCAGCATTCCTCGTGCCTCCAGCTCTACTCAGGGCAATTTTTTGGTATGAGACAGGAGCAAAGCACAGCTTAACAGCTTAAGGATTTCCCAGCTGATCCCATCCATTTTCCATAGGGTGCCACTGATTTCCCAGGCTTTGATTCGATGCTGTTCTTCACGAGCATCTCCCTCAGCCCCAGGGAGGTCCTTTGATTAAGTCATTTGTGCTTCGTGGGACCTCATGGGGAGCCCAGGCTGCTGACAAGAGTGGCAGCATCAGATTGTATCAGCACCATTTTCCCTTCTGATTCCTAATTATTCCTGGTGGGCTTGGTTACGGTGCCATCTGATTTTTGGGAAAGGGAATTTTTTTGTAGTTTGGCTGTGGAGAAGCAGAGTTGGGCAAGGATCATAAAAATAATGTCTGGCCATGTTTGACCTGCCCATCTTCTTCCTCCCCAGCTTCAGGGTTTGCTGGAAATTTTAAATAAAAACCCCAAACTAAACATCAACTTGCTTTTGAGTAACGTGAAATCCTGATTATGGAAATGTTAATCACACATTCACGTTCTGCCTGCTCAGAAATCCTGTGTGTGGCCATCTAAAGGGGATTTTTAACAACTTGTTGGGGTGGCTGTGGGAAATCAGTAAATCATGGCTAAAATCAGTGGTTTTGGGGGTGAAACAGCTGAATTTTATGGCCAAATATACTGTTGAGATTTTTCCAAAGGAGCAGGCAGCCTAAATTGGGTATTGCAGCAAAACAAACCTGCAGAGAAGGGTGGGTAAGGAGCCCTGAGAGGAGATTGCTGGAAATTCTTCATCTGGGAGAGGGAATGGTGGCATTCCTGAGCTTTCTTTGTGCTTAAAAGTCCTGTTTTCAGTTATTCAGATTATGTTAAACTTTAGGTAGAGAAAGCTACTTATTTGCTGGTGTTTTTTGGGAAGACTGCAATGAAAACTGTTCAGCTGTTTCGGAGGACGAGAGTGAGAAAATACATTTTCTTACAATTAAAAAGGAATACAAATAAATACAATATTTGAACACAAATATAAACAAAATGAATACAAAATACATTTCCTTACAATTAAAAAATGAACACAAATAAAGGCAGGGTGACCAACTGAAGTCACGGTGTCCCTGCACTTGGGAGCAGTGATTGGATGGTTGACAAATATCTCTTTTGCAGTTCCCATAAAAATCCACCAAAGCTGGGCCAGTTTGGAAAAACTGAGGGAGCAGGGGCAGGGAATTAAGAGGGAGAGGAGGGAGAAAAGCTGTGATTCTTGATCATCACTCGGGTTGGATCCTCTCCTTGCTGTTCCCATGGACTGTGTCATTTTGGGGAAGAAATCTCTTCAGAAATACTTTTCCCAAAGCACTGTGTGGTTTTGGACACCCTGGATGCAATTTTGGAGGATTTTTGGAATTCAATGGGACCTGCCCTCTCTGAATGTGAAAATATCTATATCTATGTAGCTGTAGGGTGATAAAAATGATAAAATATATCTGTATATCAATGTGGAAGTGTTTGTGGCCAGGCTGATAAGGTTTGGGGCAACCTGGGCTAGTGGAAAGTTGAAACTGGACGAGCTTTGAGGTCCCTTCCAACCCAAATTTTCTGTGACCTATGTAACTGTTGGGTGATAAAGATGATAAAATACATCTCTATATCAATGTGGAAGTGTTTGTGGCCAGGCTGATAAGGTTTGGGGCAACCTGGGCTAGTGGAAGGCTGGAACTGGATGAGCTTTGAGATCCCTTCCAACCCAAATTTTCTGTGCTGTATCAAAGTGTGAGGCAGGAGCTGCTGGTCCTTGCCCTTCCTCTGAGGCTCTTGTCCCTGTGGGAGCACAACTTTGGTGTTTTAAGAGCTTCATCCTGGGCCAGATTTGGGTTGAAACCACTTCAGGAGATTTTAAAAGAGGTGCCAGAAAACACAAATTGTGTTTCTGTAGGAATCCAAGCTGAGTGGGGATGGTGCATTGGGCTCTTGCCTTGGGGACGGTGGGATAACAATCCTTTTTTTCCTTTTGGTGGAGGTGCTGGTGACCTGCAAGAAAAATAAATATTCTGGGGCATTGCAGAGTGTTTTGGACCTGTCTTCCTGATAAAGGAAATTTTTCCTTGCAGAATGGCTGAGATGAGCACGCATCTCCCCCGTGCTCAGTTTGCTCAGCAGGAATTAGTGCAGGAGATGTTTTTCTGTAACAAAGCAGCAAATATCTTAAAGATGACAAAATACAACAGGGCTCTGGCCTTCAGCAACCTTCTAATAAAACTTTTGCACGTGTTGAAGTGACAGAATTAAACATCACTGCTGTGTCACCACCGTGGTGACAAAGGCCTGCAGGAGTTCAGAGAGCAGGAGGAAAATGTGAGAGTCATGGAAGGATGATTTGGCTTCTCTGCTGGGCAAATACTTAGATTTGCCAGTTTTTCAGGTTAGTTTTGTCTGATAGAGAGCAGATTCATTTTTTTTAAGGACCACTTCTACTGCTTAATCAATTTTCTCTCATCTGCAGTGAAAAGAAATTGAGTGTAAAATTTGTGCTTATAGGGAGGAGTGAGCTGCTCCCAACAAATTCGGCTTTGTGTGACCAGGCAGCGTCAGAGCTGTCACGAGGATCACGTGAGCCCATCTCTGCTCTTTTTTCATCAGGATAAACCAATAAAAATTGTGGAGAGGCTGTGATAAAGCTGTGGCACCGTAAATGTGATCATGGGAGTTCCTTAGAGTTGCTGCATCCTCTTGTTGTGATTTTCATCAAGTACAGAGAACAAGAAAATCTGTGGAGGTCACAACACCAGTGGAGTAATACATTGCTCCAAGAATTTGATAAATGGCTTGGAGCAATCCTGATGATTTGTAAACTTGGAGGAGGGACTGAGCAACGTGGGGCAGAGGGCTCAACCCTCCAGGAACAGTCTCTGTGCAGAGGTTGGACTGAGCAGCCAAATCTGCTTCAGTTCCCAGAATGAGAAGCGTTTCATGCCATCTATGGACACGTGAGCAAAGTTTTTTACTTCCAAAAGTGCCTTTCTGAAAATACTGTTCAAGCAGCTGATTCAGCTCCGATATCCGTGTGTTAAAATAGACGTGGGAAAAGCTGGGGATCTGCAGAAGGAGCAGCAGGGCGGCTTTTGAACCAGGGTGAAAATATCCAGACTTGAACCTTTAACTCTCCCACTGTGTGTGGCGGTCAGGAGAGACCAAAACTTGAGCCCCTCCTGTGGGGAGAGGGAGAGGATGGTGACAAACTGTTTGGAAGGTGACATTAAAAAATAAACATGAATCACTGGAGCAAATTCCCAGTCTGGGATGGCCTCTTTGAATATATTTTTGGAAGCTCTGGTTGCTTTTTCTTTACCTGTGGGAATGCAGAGAGGGTGACAGCGGTTTGGTGGCAGTGAGAAAAGGGAATTTCCATTCCTTTCTCCAAGACAAAATCTCAAGGCACCTTTTTTGCTGTGAAAGCAAAATGCCCTCGTGGAACAGAGGGTGGTTTTGCACCATAAAAGTTCTTGCTTGGACCAGTTCCTCTGGAATGAGTTTTGGCAGTGGGCTGGAGGCTTAGGACAATTTTCTGGAAGGGGATTGTTGCTACTTCTGTGTGTTCTTCCCGCTGGAGAAGGAAGAGCTGTGCCAAGACAGATTCTAAGAGCCTCGAGTTCTTCTTTGCAGCACTTTGTTTGCCCCTGCTGAGCATCCCTCACCTCTGTGCTCATGCTTTCTGGTTTGAGGTGAGAGGGATTTGGAATATCCCCAGCTGTGGGTTCAGGTGGAGAGGGACACGAAGAACCTTAATTTGAAGGTTCAGTTTTTGTCCCTGAAGGTCTTGAGCCTCTGAAGTGTGTGCAAATGGTTTTTTTATTAAAGTTTTTGAGCTAGATAAGGGGGGAAAAAAATCCTTCTTTGCCCTCTAAAGTAAGTCCTAATCATGGACTCATTTAGGTTTGAAGAATTCTCTAAGATTATTGAGTCCAACCATTCCCCAGCACTGCCAAGGCCACCGCTGAGCCATGTCCCCAAGTGCCACATCCACATGGCTTCCAAATCCCTCCAGGAATGGGGACTCCACCCCTGCTCTGGGCAGCCCTTTTGGGGAAGAAATTATTCCTAATTCAGTTTAAATATTATCTTTTGTCTCGTTACTCCTTGGGGATAAATGTTAGGAGTGACAGTTCCAGAGCGAATGTCCTGGTTTTGTTACCCACATGGGACATCCCTGTGCGTCCCTTTTCTTATCCAAAACCCTCTCTGGCACCTCCGTGGGCAGACTTGAGCTTGCTGAGGGAATTTAGGGCTTTTTAAAGGGAATCTTTGGGATTTCAGTGGTCACTGGCCATCTGGAGCTCAAGAGCTGTGTGTCCTGCAAGAGGGAAATTGTCACTTTTGGGGACACTCGGAGCTCTCGGTGGAGCATTTCCAGCGTGAGTTAGACCCTGCCCTGTGTGCTGGCAGGCTCCTGCTCAGCTCTAAGGTAAATTATTAGCTTCAATCCCTTTCCCTTCCATGAGTCAGCAGCTTTTAGGGCATCTCTGATTTTGGATGGTGACTCTGAACCCAGCCTGGCAGGTTTGGACTTGGCTCTTGGGGCTGGGGGGGATAATTTCCCAATTTGTTTCTGGGAAATCAATTGGTTTTATTCAGGTTTATGGAAGAAACTAACAGTTTATCCTTCACCAGCCTGTTAAAATTTCTTTTTCACAGCAGGGTCATAAAAATCTTTGACTTTCTCTCCGTTTGCAGCAACAGGTTTTAATTTCTCTGTTTGTGGGATTTTGTCTGTTGAAGTGGAAGGTAAATAGAGGCTCCCTGGAGGTTTCTTTTGGGGATTTCTCCCCTCCTGCTTTATCCCACTCATAACAGCAGATCCCAAGCACTCCTTCATTTCCAGCTCTGTTTTCCACGTTCCTTTCTGGAGGATTCAAATGCATAAACAGCTCAGGAGCAAATGCAGGAGAGCAAACGCAGTTCATGGACCCAGAGGGGTTTTTTTGCCACTTTTATGGGACACGTTGCCTGAATTAACCTGGGAAACTTTCTGCTCTTAAAAATCAGAGCTCGATTTCATGTTTTGTGGTGTCCAAACGTCTGCTGGACTTTGGCATCTCCTTAGAATGCTTTCCAGAGCTGTGGATTGTCTCCATCATGTTGGCCTCCAGCTCAGGTTGGAGCGTTGCTTCCCTTGAATGATTTCCACGGGCAAATTTCTGTATTAGATTGCAATATTTGTCTGCCTTAGTGCAAGAGAATGAGCTTAAATAACTGAAAACCAAATTTTAGATTGGCAGTGGCTCCTCTGACAGTGGGAAAAATAATGGTGGTGCAGGTGGGTGAGGGAAAAGAAAAACCAACCTGGATAAGAGCCTTGAGAGAAGAGAAAATAGGGAAGCAAGGGGAGAAAATTGTCAGGAAAGGCTGGGATGGAAGCAGATTGGGATTTTTTGTGACTGGGGGTAAAGGAAAAAGCTTTTTGGTGAGCACTGGGAGGGTGAGCAGAGGAAAATGGACAAATTTCTCTGGCCAGAACAGAAAACTGAGAGCATTAAATATCCCAAGATGCCATTCAGTGCTGCGTGTTCCTCTCCTGGCCTTCCCCAGCCCCCGTGAACACGGATTGCTCTGGGGCTGCGAATTCCCCATCCCTGCTTCCTGCAGGGCAGAGGGAGATCTGTGTCCACATGGAAAAGCTGGCTTTGATTTCCAGGAGGATGTAGGTCTGACTTGTTTGTGTTGGAGAGGCCAGGGGGAGCCCACGTGTGTGAGAGCAGGGCTGGAGTCCCCGCGGAGCAGAGCCGTCCTGGGCGTCCCTCCATGGCTGCTCGCTGCGTCAGGCGTGGAAAAAATGCAATTTAAATGTTCTTTTGAAAAGATAACAGAGGATGGAAGGCTTCTCGTGCACTAAATCCATCTCTTCACGTGGATTGCTGTGATCTCCAGGAGCTGCAGCTCACACATGGCAGCACTTCAAAGGAGTGTCCGTGGGGCTTGGGGTGCAAACTTGGGATGTTCAGGTGCCGTGGGGAGCTCGCAAAGCTCCGAGGCTGAGCCCAGGGAACAGAGATTGCCTTGCTGAGGAACCATCTGACAGCTCTGCATCAAAAATGGCCTGAAAAACTGCTTTTTAATATGTTAAAATATGTCCCAAAGTTAAAAATGGCCATGGCACAGTGACACAGGTCCGGCAGTGTCACCTCCGTGGCACAGTGACACAGGTCCAGCAGTGTCACCTCCGTGGCACAGGGCCAGCAGTGTCACCTCCATTACACAGGTCCAGCAGTGTCACCTCCGTGGCACAGAGTGACACAGGTCCAGCAGTGTCACCTCCATGGCACAGTGACACAGCTCCAGCAGTGTCACCTCCATGACACAGCTCCAGCAGTGTCACCTCCGTGGCACAGTGACACAGCTCCAGCAGTGTCACCTCCATGGCACAGAGTGACACAGGGCCAGCAGTGTCACCTCCATGACACAGGTCCAGCAGTGTCACCTCCATGGCACAGTGACACAGGGCCAGCAGTGTCACCTCCATGACACAGGTCCAGCAGTGTCACCTCCATGGCACAGTGACACAGGTCCAGCAGGGTCACCTCCATGGCACAGTGACACAGCTCCAGCAATGTCACCTCCATGGAACAGAGTGACACAGGGCCAGCAATGTCACCTCCATGGCACAGTGACAGAGCTCCAGCAATGTCACCTCCATGGAACAGAGTGACACAGGGCCAGCAATGTCACCTCCATGGCACAGTGACAGAGCTCCAGCAATGTCACCTCCATGGCACAGTGACACAGCTCCAGCAGTGTCACCTCCATGGCACAGAGTGACACAGCTCCAGCAGTGTCACCTCCATGGCACAGTGACAGAGCTCCAGCAATGTCACCTCCATGGCACAGTGACACAGGGCCAGCAGTGATGAAGATCAGCATCTCCCACCAGCTCGGGGCAGTCAGGAGAAGTCCCTGAGCTCAAGGAATTAATTTGCTTTTTGGTCATCCATGGGGAGGAGTCCAGCAGAGCCCTGGGGTGCTGCTGGGACAGAAAACAGACGCCTGCTGGCTCAGGAATCTTCAAAACATTTTTCCTCTGGCCAGCGCTCTTGGAGGATTTCCTGCACTGGGGCTGTGCCAGGCTGGTTGTGCTCCTGTCCCCAGCTTGTCACCTGCCATCTGTGTCCCAGCAGCTGTGACAGAGCTCCTGATGGTGGCAGAGTCACGATGTGTTTCCCTGTGGTTTGGCAGAACCGCGAAAATCAGCATTTCCCGTTTTATGGATCTCCCTCCCGAGTGGGAATAACACTGCAGAAAGTGCCTGTCCCCGTGAGGGAACAATTTGGTGGCATTCAGGAGTTGCTGAGTCTTGAACAGCTTCTGCTGGTCCAGCCAGTTCTTTTTTGAAAAAGGTTTTGGGTGCTTTTTTTTTTGTTTAAACAGCAGTTTGTGACAGGCCAGATACTGTTGTGACTGTGCCTCTAAAATCCTTAAGCTGCTCGAATCACTCGGAGGAGCCAGGCAATAAAAGAGCTGGAATAAAATGTATCCCACAATGTCCTTCACTTCTGCTGACAACTGCACTTTAAATTACCGGTGCAACCTTTTAGCATAGCTGGCTTGTAAAAACTAATAAAATATAAAATGAAGTTGTAGCAGCTACTTGCCACCTCTGCTCTGGTAGGGAGTAGGGAGAAACCTCTCTTTTTTTTTTTTTGGGGGGGTGAGCCTGTGCTGGGGTGCTGTTATTGCTGTAATGACAGTGATCAGAATAAAATATTAATATATGCTGGAATATTTCCATCATGTAAGTTATGTGGTTTTTATTAGAGAAGGGGCTTCGTTTTAATCATAAAGTGGCATTTATCCTATGAACAGCCTGAGGCTTCCCAGAGCTTACATTAAAATTAGGCTTTTAAAAAAAAAGCCCTAAGCTCTCTAGTAGTGGAAGGTGTCCCTGCCCATGGAATGAGATGATCCTTGAGGTTCCTTCCAACCCAAACCCTTCTGGGATTCTCAGGAGAGTGCTTCATTCAGCTGACACAAATTTGGGCACCCCAGTTCCAGATGCTTCTGATTCCTCAGCTCCTTCGCCCCAAGTGGCTGGAATTTCAGGGACTCGAAAGAATTGGTGACTTTGGGGAAAAAAAAAAGCCAAAAAAAAAACGCAGATTTTTTTTTTTATTTTGTGAACTGTCAGCATTCCAAACTTGCCATAAAACATTTCCAGACCTGGAAGAGGCAGCGAGGGCTGTGCAGATGCTGGGTTCGTGCAGCGTGGGTGAGCCTTGAAGTGGATATTTCGCAGGTCATGTTGAACTGAAACCCTCAGCTGTGGCGGTTGAGTAAAGTCTTCTCTCACTCGTGATTTCTGGAGAGCTCTGGGAAAAAACTTTGCAATCAGAGAAAGGAAGGAGGGGGAGAAGGGTCGTGGCTGCTCTTGTTTCTGCAAACATTTTGCATCTGTGTGCGGAGGGAAAGGCGCCAGGAGCCGCAGCCTGCCAGGAGAGCGGAGCCACCACCGCCATGTGTTTCCCTCTTTGGACCCCAAAGATGTGGGCACTGGGGAAGTGTTTTGCCAGCTGAAGGGAAGGGATGGAGGCAGCCTTTATAAACAGCAGCAGCCTCCAAGGAGCAGCCCTGACTCCCTGCAGGGAGCTGGGGCTGCGAGAGGCTGCGAGTATGGAACGCATTAGCGAGAGGCAGGGTGGGAAGAGCGAGCTTGGGATGCTCTGCTGTCCAAGAGGAGGATGAGGGCAGGATGTGGATGGTCCTTTTTGTTCTAAAACAAAGGGAAATGCCACTGACGGCCGAGGCGGCGCCTGCTGAAGGGTAATCCTGGAGCCTTGGGCTTTTCTTAACAAAAGGTATTTTATTTTTAATTTTTCTATCTGTTTGTCTGCTGAGATCAGACAGTTGTTTGCAGCAGAAGCGTGGCTGGGAGAGGATTTGAGCTGGGGAAAAAGCTGGATGAAGAATCGCTGGGATTTGCTGGGCTTGGGGCTGGACCTGGTGGGTGGAACTCATGGAACAGGTCGGGCTGGGAGGCTTGCACTGATCCTCTTGGACCTTGGCACTTATGGAGCAATGTGGATAGTGATTTTATTTGATACTTTTGTGGGAAATGCTCTGGTGAATATAACCTGGGAGCTGTCAGTTATCAGGTGTTGTATTTTGTGGAGAGGAAGTGTTTTGTGTGAAGGGAGCTGAGGTCCCTGGAAGTTGGCTTGGGGCTGGGTTCATCCCTTTTAGATTTGCAATATCCCTTCTCCAGGTGGTCTCCTCTGTGCCTGTCTCCTCCTTTAGTGTCCTCCAGCCTCGCTGACTCCCCAGCAGCCCAAATTGCCAAAGCTGTGAGAGCTTCCAGATTTAACACCGTGTCATAAATCCTACAGTCCCGGAATGGTTTGGGAGAGAAGGGACCTTAAAGCTCATCTCAGTCCACTTCCTGCCACGGACAGGAGCACCTTCCACTCTCCCAGGCTGCTTGATCCTGTTTGGAGAGGTCCAGGTTTAACACCATGTCAAAAATCCTACAGTCCTGGAATGGTTTGGGAGGGAAGGGACCTTAAAGCTCATCTCACTCCACTCCCTGCCATGGACAGGAGCACCTTCCATTCCCTGCCATGGACAGGAGCACCTTCCACTCTCCCAGGCTGCTTGATCCTGTTTGGAGAGGTCCAGGAGGAGTGTTTATGTCACTATGCCCCTAGGCAGCCTCTCTTGCACGATGCCTCGAGGCCATGCATAACTTATTTCTTAATAAGTTATGGTTTTGACTGTGTTTTTCTGTTAAACAGGAGGGAAATCCTTGGGATCAGCGCTGGGAGAAGGAAGAGAGGTGGTGAAGGAGTCAATGTGGGGCAGCTCTGAGCCGAGGAGCCAAGGGACAGCAGGTAAAGCCCACAGGAGCCCTGCAGGGTCAGGCTGCCCAATGCCTGGGGTTAAATTGCTTCTTCCCTGGCTGGATTTTAATATGATTTACCAAAACATCTCACACCCTTCTGACAACACTCTGCTCCTCCCCATAGTCCAGTGAAAGTAACAGTGAGATGAGAAAAGCTTGTAAAAATAGGGCAGGGCCAGCACAGTGTCACCCACGGAGCCTTAATCAAGCCCCTTACATATTTTGGCCATCAGCTCTTTCATTTAATCATCCGTTAATTGCTGGAAGTTTTTGCCAAATTCATTTGGCAGAACTGCAGGTGAAGAAGCGGTGTTCCACAATATTCTGGTTTCAGCAGTTTTAAATTCTAATTTAAAAAGCACTTTTGAGTGTCACTAATGGTCTGAGCTCAGTGTCTTGGTGCCTCGGGATCCAAATCCTCGCGCACAGCTCAGGGGGAAGTTGGGCTCTGAACATTTTTCTTCTTTAACATCATTCTCTGGGCAGATTCTCGTCCCCAAACTCTTTGTTATCGAGGTGTAAGGATTAATCCACGGCTGCACAGCTCTTGTGGGGGTGTGTGGCTGACTGGGAGCCTTCCAATCTCACTGCAGAGGCTGCAATTGCTGCCAGCAGCACACTTCTCCTTCTCCAGTTTTCTTCTCGCTCCTGTAAGGACGCCAGAGGATGAGATTTTGTGTCCTGTGCTGAGCTCCTTCAGGCAAACTCAGGCTCTGGCGTATTGTCAAAAGTGCTGATGAGTTTGGGCTCCAGCAGAGGTGAATCAAAGGGGTGGAGCATGGAGGCACTGCTGCCTGTCCCAGGGAATGGCATTTCCTGGCACAGGGACACGAGAGACAGTCCCATCCTGCAGAGACAGGACACAAGAGACAGTTCCATCCCAGAGCTCCTCTGCCAGCCCAAATTTTGGAGTGGGAGCAACACGTGGATTGTGACTGGGAGCCACCAGTGCTGCCCAATCTAATTCCTAGGAAAACTTGGATGAAATGTGTTGGGCTGTGATACAGCACAGATTAGGTGCTCTCAGGGTCCCTTCTGGCCTTGAACTCTGCTAATTTGTGAGGAAATCACATTTCTAATTCCACATGGCCACTTCAAGGCCCTGCTCTGACTCTCTGTCAGAGGATTTCTCCAGGAGCGCCGTGTCCTTGTGAGTCATGTTTGGAGCATCTGCTCCATATATTCTTGGGCTGAACTGCTTCCAGCAGGCTTAGCAACTGTGCCTGTGATTTCCTGCAGGAAATCCAGCCATGCAGGATGGTGTTTAGCTTATGGGACTGTGACTATCACACCATCATGGCTTTCTTATGTTGCCTTTTTCATTTTTTTTTTAAACCTGTTCGCTGTCTCCCCACCCCCCAACCCCATATCTGTGCATCTATGGAGGTTTTTTTTCCCTGCCTCGTTCAAGTGAAAGAGTAAATCCTTTTTGATTTATTCCAGAGCAGCCCTCGAGCTCAGCTCCTGCGAGAGCCTGCTGACTTGGAGTTCAAAAGATCTCACGTCTTTGAGGCCGGGCTGTGGTCTTCCATCTTGCCTCAAAGTTAAACTGAAAGAGAAAATTCCTTTTCTTCTTAAAAAGAGAGAAAATCACCATGCTGTGTAAGGGAATCAGACTTACCTGGAGCAGCAGAGAATGCCAACATGCAGAATTCCGGGTTAAAATCTGGTTGTTTAGCAAGGCTTTATTTTCAAGCACCGAGCACGTTGTTTAGGAAGTGTTTTATGGAGATAAATACTCCTTTAAAAGCAGCGCTGCTGCCTGGCTGGGATCCAGCCTGTGATCCTACATTAAAGCATTTTTTTGGTGTTTAAAGCACTCCATTTCCATGGGGGCTAGAAATGGTAGTTCCCATCCCTAACTTCCTGCAGATCTGCATGGTTAGATGAGATATTAGGACAAAATTCTTTACTCTAAGAGTGAACTTGGGGTGGCTGCTCCTGGCAGTGTCTAAGGCCAGGTTGGGATGGGGCAATGAAATGATCTTTAAAATCCCTTCCAGCCCAAATAATTCCGTGATTCAATGAGGTACAGACATCTGACATATATATATGTGTGTGTATGATTTATATACATGTAGAGAGCAAAATAAACCTGTGAGAACTTTATATTTCACTTCCACAGGGCCATGCTTAGTCCAGATTTATGCACTTGTGGCTGCAGGGTGAGTTTGGAGGGGCAGAGCTAAAGGATGGAAGACTTTTAATAGATACAGGGACCCTGCTTTTAAAATCCACCTCCTCTGAGCAAGGTGAGCTTGGCCCTGCTCCTGGCTTGGGAATTCAGCCCTGCAGGGGGAAGGAGAAGCTCATCCCAGCAGCAGAAGAGAAAACACAGCTTGGGCTGGTGGAGTTTTCACCACACGTGAGGTTGTCAGGCTCGCAGTTCAAACTGTGAGTGCTCTCCCAAACTTGAATATACACCTGGGAGGGGATTATCTCTATTTTTAAAAAAAAGCTCCAGTCCTGGTGTGGCATGCTGTGGAGAAAAGCAGCTTTTTTAGCAGCACAAAGGACTGGCAGCACAAGTGACAGCTCAGGTATGGGGAAAATCTCACATGGTGTTTTGCCAGCCCTTCTCCTCCAGAAACTCCACCAGAAATCCTTTCTTTCAAAGTTTTTGGGCCTGTGGAATGTGTGCATGGGAGCATCTTGGTATTTATAACCCCCTCAGGGAAAAATGTGTGGAAAGCTGTCTGAAACTGCAGTAATTCTCTGGCATGTGTGGGTACAGTAAAGCCACACAGCTCAGGTGACCCTAAAGGACAGGTGATAGTCTGGCTCCTCTTCTGTTCTGTCCCCACTTTCCCTGCTCTTTCTTCAGCAGACAAAACCCACATCCCGACCTTCTCCCGTGTTCTGAGCCAGCAATAAAGTAGGAAAATGTTTTTTTTCGCCCCAAATCTAATTTGAAACATGATGACTGGACCGTTCTTAAACAGCTTCCAACTTAACAATAAAGAAACTTCACAGAGTGCTTGGCAGGAGCCTCTGTACATAATTTAGATCATAATCAGATGCATTAACACATTTTAGATGGATCTCACGGGGGCCAGCAAGACGAGGTGTGCTGGGTAATTTCTTTCCAGATTTCTTTACCTGATTGTTTATTACTCTTGGGGACCTCATTTGTGGTCCAAATGTCACCAGCAGAATCCTGCTGCTCCATGTGCCTGCATTTCGAGTAGCTGCTAGCAAGGCTTCCAATTCCTTAATTGCTGTGTTCTCCTCAGTCTTTTCTTCTTGTGCTTGTCAAAGGGAGGATGGGGAGGGAGGAGAGGGAAAGGGGAACAAAAGCAAGGACCCAAATCCTGCGAATCGCTGAGCTTCCCCTGCGCCTGGAGCTCGGTGGGAGGGAAGGTGCTGACAGTGCTCCGTGTTTCCCACTGAGTACAATCAGGAGCTGCTGCTGAACTGCATGGGGGAAGCACTTCCTCTGCCTCCCTTCCCCGCTGAGATGTTCAACATCAGCAGCTCTAATTTTATAAACCTCCCGAAAGCTTTTCGACACTCGGAGAGGAGAAATGGTTGTGTGTCTCTCGCATCGCTTCGTTGTTTTGCTGTGAATCCTCCCATGCCAGGGACGCCCTTGTGAAATCTCCCCTCTGACAGAAAAACCTGCTGCTGCTTTGAAAAACGATGTTTTGGATGTCTTTCTGCTCTGCTGGTTTGTGTTATCCTCACAAAGGTGGGAAGGGAAGTTCCCTGTCACTTCAACATCTCCTTTTTGTGTGCTGGAGTGATAACCCTCCCCGTGTGGCTCATTATTTGGTATTGAATGCCATGGAGTGGTGTAAAGCTGAGATTCCCAATCCTCCCTGAGCCTCGGGGCAGGCTCTGCTCCCGATGGATGCACAGCTGAGTTTTGGGAGCCTGGTCCTGCTCACTCACCTGTCCAGGCTGGGAGCACCCAAAGGTGACCTCAGTATGACCCAGGAGTTGGCTCCACCAGGAATCAAACCTCCACGGCAAGGCAGATGTGGCCTCGGTGTTTGGGAAGGTGAGAAGGCTCAAGAGCATGGAAGTGGCTGAGTTACACCTCTGGATTTGGGCCAGAGAACAGGCCTTGGGACCACAGCAGTCCATACCAAAACCAGAGCCCCTTCTTCCTCTTTTCCAGTGGTAACAATACTAAAAACCACCCCAAGCCAGAGGAGAAGCTTGGGTTTCTGTTTGCCTCTTTTTTGTTTTTATTTTCTCTCTTTAATAATTGTCTATCAACATCAGGTGATGATGCAGCAGCATCCCAGATTAGCTGAGCTCACAAAGTGGCTTTTACCACAGAGCACAGTGATGATGGAGGAATGAGATCCTTAAAAATCAGAGTTGATGGGGTTGCTGAATCTCCGTTTTGTGTACTGAGTGAATCCCTGTGTCTCACCCTGAGGTAAGAACTCACAACAGCATTGGGAAATTGTTGAAATGTCCCCAGGGAGAAAGGAGAGCGTGAAGAGCTGCATCACCTGGGCCTGTCCCACAAATTCCTGCCTTTCCCTGGGTTCTCCAGCTAAGTACCGAGGAATGGCATTCCTTGCAGGATATTCTGCCTCAGGATAGAAAAGTTAGGGTTGTTCTGTTCTGAACCAAACCTTCTCGCCTCCATCTCATGATTCAAAATTGGCAGGAGGGCACCAGAGCAGCCTGATCCAGGCTCTGAAGGGTTTGTGTGAGCAGGAGTATGTGAGAGGGAGAAAATCTCCCCAGTCCCTTTGGTTTTATAGCCAGATCACAAGCAGTTTGCACTCCCAGTGCCCACGATGGCAGCTGGGGCTGAGGAATTCTCCTGAGGTCAGTGGCACACACACTCTGTGGCTTGGCTGGAGCACGGAGGTGCCTGCTCAGTTGGGCTCTGCCAGTCTGAGCTCCCAGGGAGCTGAAGGAAAAGGAATGCTTTGCTTCCTGTTCGCTTAAGACTGGACTTGAGAATTATTGGTGTTCAACCTGTGTCCTGAAGCTCTGTGACTTTTCAAACGATGGCTCAGCTGGAACTGTTGGGGTGTCTCTCACTAAAGCCTGATTTGATTTGGCTCCTTGTGGTGTCAGTCCTCTGAGGAGAGCAACTTTCTTTAGCTTTTGGTCTCTGGATAGCATCGAAGGATCCACCATCCCCAGGGAATGCCTTCTGGGATTGAGATCACCACGTCTTACCTGCCTGGGGTGGAGCCCAGACAGCCTTCAGCTGCTTCTCCACTCTGTCCTGCACAGGGGAAAAATTCCGTTTGCTGAAGATGTGCCAGATCTGTTCCTGCTGGATCTTAGTGCATGATTTGGGTGGCCCCAGTGCTCGGACAGGGAGGAGAGCAGAAGTGCTGCTGGGCAGAGGCAATGAGGAATTCAAGGTCTCTTTAGCAGGTGGATATGCTCTGCTGTTTTAAACTGACAGAGGGCATGGTTAGGTGTGGATATTTTCCATTTAGGAAAATTTCCATTTATTCTCCCATATTTAGGGAGAAATTCTTTACTCAGAAGGGGTGGGGAGGCCCTGGCACAGGCGCCCAGAGCAGCTGTGGCTGCCCCTGGAACCCTGGCAGTGTCCAAGGCCAGGCTGGACAGGGCTTGGAGCAGCCTGGGACAGTGGAAGGTGTCCCTGCCCTTGGCAGGGGTTGGAACTGGATAAGTTTTTAGGTCCTTTCCCACCCAAACCATTCTGTGATTCTGTGATTCTTCTGGGGGATGCTCTTTAAATAGCACAAGGAAGAGAACAGACATAAATAAGGCAGAATGGGAAAGATAAAACAACTCTTCTGGTGGTTGGGAATGGGAATAAAGTGCATTTTTCTGTATCACGCAGTAGGATGCTGCCTGTTGTGTACGTGTGTGGTTGCCCTCCTCTGGCTGAAAACAGAACAACCTCCCCAGACCAGAGACTCTTTTGGGGGCAGGATTGTTGTGTTTCCTCAGAGTGGCTTTGAAAAGAGCCAGGAACATTTGAAGTGCTGGGAATTGATCAGTGCACCTGATCAATCACCTGCTGCTCCTTCATCTGCAAGGCCACCTCGGGCAAGGGGCGAATTCTGAGCTGTGGAGGAGGACAAGTTACAACCTCCCCAGACCAGAGACTTTTTTGGGGGCAGAATTGTTGTGTTTCTTCAGAGTGGCTTTGAAAAGAGCCAGGAGCATTTGAAGTGCTGGGAATTGATCAGTGCACCTGATCAATCACCTGCTGCTCCTTCATCTGCAAAGCCACCACAGGCACGGGACGACTTCTGAGCTGCTGGAGGAGGATAAGTTACAACCTCCCCAGACCAGAGACTTTTTTGGGGGCAGGATTGTTGCATTTCTTCAGAGTGACTTTGAAAAGAGCCAGGAGCATTTGAGGTGCTGGGAATTGATCAGTGCACCTGATCAATCACCTCTCCCCCTCCATCTGCAAAGCCACCCTGGGCAAAGGGCGACTTCTGAGCTGCTGGAGGAGCCCGAGTTGTCCAAGGGATGCACCACAGCAAATCCCTGTCCCTAAAGGGTAGCCAGGGTTTGGAGAGGCTGCAAAACACTGTTTGCTGCAAGATGTGGCTCTGAGGAATCTGTCACCGAGGCCTGGTGACCCCACAGCCACGTGACACCTCAGAGCTGACCCCTTGCCTGCCGCTCCGCTCTGCTGCAGTGGAGCTGGCTTGAGTTACACATCAGGCTGAGAATTATGTGACAGATTTAATTAGCAAATCATTTGCTGACCTTCAGTTTTATGAAAATAATCCCAAAGTGAGTTTATCAGCAGTTAAGTGTTCCAGCAGAGAAGCAGAGGCTCAGAGGATTTAAGGGAATTGCATCCAGCGCTGGTGATTTCCACTCGGGTGTGTTAGACCGTGTCCTTGAAGGCTGCTGATACTAAGTCAGGTAATTCTGGTCAGCAGAAACACTGACTTGTGCTTTGGTGGGTTTTTTTCCATCTGGATCAGGACCAGCAAAGTCAGGGAGAGAGCTGTGTGCCTTGCAGGAGTGTATTAAAGGTGAAACCTTTGCTCTGCATTTGGAACCGTTTCAAAATGTGAATCCTAGGAACTATAGATTTTGTCTTCTATGGATTTTGGCAAGACAGTTGTTGGAGCAGCTGAAAGGGAAATGAACCTGAGAGGAGCTTTTGACTTTGGTGAAACTCAATAGTTACTTTCCAGTAATGGGGAGGCATTAAAAAAAAGCCAAACCTGGTGACACCTGCAATTCAGACAGCATCTAATCCATACTTTTTTTTCCCACTACAGCAACCAGACAGGATCCAGTGTGGGCTGTGCACCCCTTGTGTATCTCTCTGCGCGCTGGATGCATGAAAGGATTTGGGGAAATGATTGTGTAGCGGTGGAGCAGAGACCTGGTCCTTAAAAGGCTGTCCCTTAAAAAGTCTTTTAACGTCAGCCCAACGCATTTAATCTCACAGCGTTGCTCTCATGAATGTTTTATCACCTCCCGCAAGGATTGAGTCCTACAATGCCACTAAAACACCTTGAATTTTAGTGTGAAAGTGGCACATGTGTCTTAATTGAAGAGATGTATTCCTGTGTCCAGAAGTAAACATCGGAGAGAGGGAGGCACAGTGTGCTGGGAGGCTCCAGCTGTCACCAGCTCACACATTCAATTAAAACCTTACTCAGAGTTATTTCTATTCTACATTACAGCTTGATCTAGTTGAGATATCTCCAGGAAAGGCTTCCACCTTCTCTTTGGCATTTCTTTGAACTGTAGAAGAAATCAGGTTGGACGGGATCTTTGGAAGTCTCTAATTCAGTGTCCTGCTTGTGGCAAAAGTAGATGAGATTGCTCAAGGCTTTGTCCAGCTGAGGTTTGGCTGTGCTGGGGTGGAGGGTCCAGCAGCTCTCCAGGCTCCTGTTCCAGTAATTTATTTTCCTACTGAATATCCAGAGGAAAATGACATCAGAAACCTTGCTGCTGTCAAGGTAATCAACCTTACTTGCTTTCAGAAGACAAATCGATGAGGTGCGATTTGCCCACAGCGCACCTTCTTACCCTTTTTGGCCATGGGGATGGATTCCAGGAGGATTTGCTCCATCCATCCATCCATCCATCCATCCATCCATCCATCCATCCATCCATCAGCTGCCTCGCTGCCCTCTTTATTCCAGGTACAAACACTCTGCAGAGCGAGTTTGTGTTGTCAAAGTTAATTCTTGGAAAGGGAGTGCAGATAACCTTGGCTTCCTCTTGACTTGGCTGCTCACGGGCTTTCATTGCCTCCTCTAATAAAGCCTTTACAATTGCTTGGAGACACTTAAAGTTGTTAATGTTTAAATAAAGGGATTAATTTCAGGCCTCCTGCTGCTGAGCTCGTACGTTTGAATTTTGAGGAAGTGCCTTTTCCCTGCGAGGTGCGAACGGGCTCGGCAAAGCGGCTCCCTTTGATCAGCTAAATGGGCTGGAACTCCTCGTGAGGAGCCACTGAACTCCTCAGCATCGATTTGCACTTGCCAGGCGATGGAAACAATTACATTGGCTTCGTGAAGAGTAAATACAGAGGGATCTTAGGGCTTGGGTATAGGCAGGTGCCTCAGGAACGCTTGTCCTTTAAACCCATTCCTCCTGTTGATTTTATTGATGATTGAATTGGTATTTTAATATTTCCATGCCTTGCTTTCCCCACCTGTAAATTACTCCTGTCTTCCTTTTGGGTTATTGATCTTGGCTGGCGCGTTTAAAAATTGTCAAGGTAGGGTGCCAAGCGCACACAAACTCTTTTATTTTTAGTGTCTTTTGAAATCTTGGACTTTTTGTTCTCCCTTTTATCTGTCTCTTTCTTTTTAATCACACCAAATGGAAATAAATTCAATCACAGCTGGTGCTGGAGAAGAATCATTAGGCCCATCCAGCTGGCTGTCTCGGGGCCAGAGCGGGATTGTTCCCTCCGCTGCATTTCCAGAGTATTTCATCTCCTTTAGTCCTCTGTGTGTGTGGAGTGATGAGCTCCTTTCACTTCTGTCGGCTCCCGCCATCGATCCGAAGGGGAAGGGCTATTTTTAGGTGGCTGGAAGTAAATGGACACCAGGCACCGTGGAAAGGGGACTGGGTTATTTTTGGAAAGCCATCAGCAGCCCTTCTGGCAGCTCCCGCTGCGGGATTTGTCTTCGGCTGGGCTGTCTCAGGTTGTGGTATCAATTCCCAAGGTTGTGAAACTGATTTCCTGGATGGGATCTGCACTCTGAATCTGGAATCAGAGGAGGTTGTGTGGATGGCATCAGTTTCTGGGATTTAATCCCCCCTGAGCAACCTGATCTAGTGAGTGGCATCCCTGCTCGCGGCAGGGCCTGGAACGAGACCAGTGTTAAGATCTTTTCCAACCCAAACCAGTCTGGGATTCTGGGATTCTAAACCAGCCTGGCTTGGAGGCATGCAGGGGCATGGCTGAGCTGAAGATTTTGGGCAGAAGATGAAATTGGGAAATGCAGCTGGAGTGGGGGCAAACCATGGAGATGATTTCACATTTGGAGCCCCGGATGGACGTGCAGAAGACTTTGGCATCTGTCCGTGGGCACACAGCAGGTTTTGGGGTGCTTTTTGGGGTTTGCTTGGGGTTATTCTGCTTCAGTGGATCGCAGAAGGATGTTGTTATCTTGGTGTTGCTTCGTCCTTTTCGTCAGGAGGTTTTTCACGTGGGGACGCGGTTTAGGGTGGGCTTGGTGGTTGGACTCTGTGACCTCAGAGGGCTTTTCCAACCTCAATGATCCTGTGATTCCAGGGTTCCACAAACATTTTGGGACAGCTGTGCCGCAGTTTGTGTGCAGAGCTGGTGCTGCTCAGAGCCTTTTTGTCTCCGCAGACGCTTAGCTGTGAATGTGCAGGTTGGGACCTGGGGGGCAATGACCAAATCAACGCCAGAGCTCACAAAGCCCGAGCAGAAAACCTCCTATGTGGGATTTAGCTGCACATTATCTTCTCTCTCTGCCTCAGCAAAGACCCAAATCTAATTTCAAAGGTCAGAACATGGCTCTCACCTGGGTGTTCCCAGCCTTTTATAGAGTGGTTGAAGGCCATTTCCTAAAATTAGCTGCTGCTGGGGAAAGCTGATACTGGCTCCGTATCAGACTCTTTCCAAAGCTCTGGATGATCATTTCCTTGATGGCTCCTATTGAAACTCATGGGTAAAAGGTAGAAAATGGCAGAAAAGCAGCACCTGATGCTGCTTCCTAACTGAGAAACAAAATAATGTGGGGGTTTTTTTGGCAGAATTCCTCTTCTTGGTTGTTTTTGGAGGTGTTTTTTTGTTTTCCTGAACCTTTCCTAGGCTGGTCAGCAGCCTGCCTTTAGAATCAGCCTTATTTTTGTTTTCTTCAAACTTCCTGGTGATCCGAATATGCTGGGGAGCTCTGGGAAGGGGAACATGTGATTCTGAAGGAGGCTGAAATGGTAAAGCACAGTCAGATCTGCTAAGCAACAGCATTGACACGTTTAAATAAATCTGCTGTTGACTAATATAGAGTGACATATTGAGAGCAATTAAAAAAAAAAAAAAAGGAAACTAGGCACAAATTTGGGAAATGAGTGGAATGGGAACAGAACAAAGATGTTCGAGAGGATGTTGGATAAAAGAGAGGGAGGGCTGCTCCACAAAAGGAGAACCAGGGTGTCCATCAGGCAGGGGGAGACAATAGCAGAAGTGCAGATTTGTGCTGAAATTATCCCTTGGCAGGAAGATCCTTGTATTTCTGCTTGCCTGCCAACTCTGCTGGCTGCCAGACTGGAAAAGATTTGTGCAGAGAGGAGCACGTGGTGGCATGTCAGGCAGCACAGAGAAGGTAAGGTGGCACTTCTTGTTCCGGTGGCTTTGGGAGCGTTGTTCCTTTGGATCTGCCGTGAGTTGGGTGTGAGTTCTGTCACTGCCATCCCCACGGGTGTGTGTGATGATGGAGAAGGGGGCGGGGACTGAATCAGGAGGGTTTGGGCTTAAAGCTGGTGCAAGGAAATCCCTTAAAATCACAGATTGGTTTGTGGGGGAAGGAACCCTAAAGTTCATCTCATTCCATCCCCTATCCCACACCTTCCACCATCCCAGGTTGCTCCAAGCCCTGTCCAGCCTGGCCTTGGACACTGCCAGGGATCCAGCGGCAGCCACAGCTTCTCTGGGCAACTTTCAGAGCTCATCTGTGGAAGTTGCTGCTGCAGGAAGCTGAGAAACGGAGTGCTTGGTGTCTTTTTCCTCTTCTTTTCCCCCTCTTTTGTTTTTTAACAGTTCACACTCTGTACTGTTGAGAATATCTGTGATTGCGTCAAAAAAAGATATTTTGGTGGACAGCTTCTGCTCTTCAAGGGCTCCTGCAACTCCTATTTGTTAATGGTTCAGGGGAAATTGTCCTGAATAAACTGTTCCATGACTATGATTTATGGTTATTTTACACCAAAGCAGCTGGAAATGAGCAGCGAGCAGTGAGGGGCTCAAGTGAACGGATCATTGGTTTGATCTAATACAGCCATCCTAGTGCTTCCTTAATATTCCTTTTGGCCAAATTGAGTGGTGAATTTGGTGCCCATCTCAATGACTCTGTTCCAGGCCGATGCCTTTGTGTCTGATGGTGTGGCCTGTCTGCAGTGGAGCTGGCTGGAGCCTGTGTTTGCCAGCAGCTTTCCCATTTCTGGGAATGGCTCCTCTTTCCCTGGCTGCCCGTCAGGTGTTTACTCTGCCCGCAGAGCCTTTGTGCAGTTGGCAGCAATGGAAAACTCCCACACTGTCCAGCCTGGAAGGGACAGAGCTCTGCCGTCCCTCGTGTGACAGTCCACACTTTTAACTAATCCCAAGCCACGTGTGGTGCATTTTAAATCCCTCCTCAGCCTCCTCTGGTCTTTCCCAGGTGGTGTTTTACAAGACAGAGTCACACTGGCAAGCCCAGGCTTCTGAGCATACGGATATTTTTAATTCACAACGCATTTTTACACACAATTCACAACATTTTTAGGTGAGGGGGATGAAGTTTGTTCTGTGTTCAAGGAACGGAAGGACCAGAGGAGCCTCTGGAAGGATTAGGTGGCAGAACAGCTGCACAGGACCGCGTGTGGGGGTGACGGATTTGACTTTTCAAGGACCCCAGCTGCCATTTTAGGGAGCCCAGTTTGCCATTTCATCACTGTTTATGGTTTATAAATAGGCAAAGAAGCCACAAAGGGGTAAGATTCAGATGCAGTGGGATGTTTGTGTGATCAGAGCCATTCATGGCTCCATGGCACAGCCTGAGGTGCTGGGCCTGGCTCTTCTGTCCATCATAACTCACGGGAATGGCCAGAGAGGCGTCCGTGCCTTCCTCATCCATTAGCACCTCTCAGCGTCTCTTTTCCAAATGGTCCCTGAAGTGATTTGGAAGCCGTTCTGTGAGCTGGAGCCGCCGTGATCTTTGGGATGATGGCTGCGAGACAGCAGCTCGTGTTGGAAGCAATTCCTTCATCTGTCTGAGCCTCGTGGCCCAATGCCCATTTCTGAGCTGCTCCGAGGACATTTGGCCCCTGTTCCTTACCAAAATTGCTGCTGTGTGTCGGAGATTCCTGCCTGGAGTATTTGGGAGCCAGAGGAGCTCCAGCCTTCCCAAACATGCCCTCTCTGTGAACATTTGGATCCCCTCCACCCGTGCTGCGGGCAGGCAGGTGGGATTGCGTGCTGAGGATTATTGTGTCCACAATTTCTGTGTTTTCTCTGGGAATTCTCCCTCCTGGCCGTGGAAGCACATTAGTGATGTGAACTATTCGAAGCCCTGTGAACAAGTTTTGTCCTGCACACGCTGCTGCCAGTCCAGGGAAGCTGCTGAACCATTAATTTTGGAAAAACCTGCCTGGTTTGAGGTGCTCGGTGACAGCACCAATCTCATGGCTGGAGCATTCGAACTTTGTGTGATTGCAGCAGATTGTCTCAAAGCCACAAGGTGTTAAATTGGCTTTCATGTTGGATACCAGCTAATAAAGATTTCTCCAAAAAAGACACCTCCCCATTAGGTGCTTTTAATGTTGTGAGAGTGTTCTAATAAAGCAGGGCTCTGGCATCTGCTCTTACCCATTCGTCTTCCAATAACTGTGGAATCCGTCAGCTGTTTGCTCCCAAATTTGAGGGATGGAGCTCACCAAAGCATTAACTCTGTAGAAATGGTCTGGAAATGGGGAGCTGAGGCTCTTTGTGGGGTACTGGAGAACCCCATGGGGAACTGAAGGCAAACACTGAGAATTCAGCTTCCTTTGTGCTGCTGTTCCCAGAAGAACTCGTGGGGGTACAGTGACACCACAGATATTTTTCTTAAAATACAAAATTCTCAAAATGCTGGGCACTGCAGGGGCATTACAAGCACCTGGCTAAATTAATAATCATTCCAGCTAAGAGGACACCATTAGGTTCAGGAGAGCAGCTGCAAAGTGCATTTGGACCAGGCTTTAAGCTTGACAGGTTTTGGGTTTCAAAGGCATTTAAAAAACTCTCCCCCAGCTCACACAAGGAGTCATGCTTTGGTGCCTTGGCCTAGAAGGCAGCGTGGAAGCTAAAAAATCTATTAGTGAGTTTCAATTTACTCAGGATAAACCCTTCCCTGAGGATTGCTCTTGTTCTGTGGAATTACAGGGTTTGGCACGATAACGTTTTGCTCCTTAATTTGTCCCTTTTGCACTTCCTCGGTGCGAGCAGGGAAAGCAGCAGCAGAACTCCAGCAGGAGAGAGGTCGAGGGTTCTTTTGGACTGGGAGATGTGTGGAGGGTGCAGAAGGAACAGTGAAGCAGCAGAGTTGTGGGAGAGGGGAGGGCAGGAGAGACCCAAATGGGTGACAGTGGGATTTGGACAGCAAGGAAAAGCTGGTGAGAGAGGGGGGCAAAGAAAACTATCTCAGCAGCTGCATTTTGCGTGGCCACTCCTGTATCCTGCAGCTGTTCATTAGAAATTCTGTTTATGCCACAGGGAGTTTTGGAGTCTCTGAAGCTGACACAGTTTTAATAGACAAAGACATTTTGAGTGCAGCACATCTGCTCTGGGATGCTAAGGAAAAGGCTCCATGCAGTAGTGCCATTGGTTGAAGCATTTCATCATGCTTTTTTTTTTTTTTATTTTAAGGCCTCTCTTTTATCCTAAAAAGTAATTTTTGAGGTCAAAAGAAGTGCTGTGTTTGCTCATTAAGTTTGCAGCCCTTCAACTGAGAGTCCTGCTGTATTCCTCCTAATATCTCCAAATTGCCAGCCCTGAGAGTTGGCAGAATCACCTCTGACTTGGAAGGATCCTAAAGCATTTCCCAAAAGTGGCCATCACGGAGGTGTGAAGCCTTGGGGCAGGAAGGTGCTGCTCCAGAGCAGAGACCTCCTTTGGTCAATGCCGCATTTTTAAATATTTGGTGAGTAGGTCTTAAATTGATCCATTTATTTCTAGGCAGGTTCAATCCACCCTCAGCTTAACTTTTATAACCTGTGCCTTTCCAAAACCCATCTCATCTTGCTCAGTGATTGAATCTACCTTGCGCAGCTGTAAAGTTAATTCCTTCCTTCACCTCCAGCTCTGCTCGAGTTCCTTGGATCCCTCTTTGCCTGACCTCTCTCCAATGAACAGAACGGTGTCACTTTGCCCTCCCTCGCTGCTCTCGTGCTGCTCCATCTGCCCTGTGTCATTTTCCGGATATTTTCTCCCTTCCCATTTTGGCAGGAGCCGTCTCCACCCTGCACGCACGCGCTGAGTGGAGTTTGCCATTGTCTTGGTTTGAAAGACAGGTGTCTGCTAAGGAAGGGGGGAGCCTCTCTTAGAATGGATAATGTGACCCCTTCCCCCCGAATTATTATAACTTTGGAATCAAAGGGCTTTCAGGCAAAGATATGGGAGAAGGAATAACAGTTCTTTACTAATATTTAGAGCAAGGCAATAATACAGAAACAATGGTTTAGGTAGACAAAGTCAGAATTCAACCTGCACCCTGTCAGGGTGGTGCTGCAGTGCAGTTCAATGGTGGCTGCAGTCCCGTTGGAGTGATGGATGTGCTCTTGTTGAAGTGGTGATCTTGTGGAAAGATCTTATCGGTCTCTGGAGGTCCAGTGGTGGCTCTTGAGCTCTTCTGCTCTGGGAATCAGTGGGAAAAGGTACTCCAGTGTTCCAGAGTCTGTTTATATGCAGGCAGGAATGTTCAGCTCCTCCCCTCTGGGCGGGGCATCTCACAATGGCTGATGTAATTCTGTGGGTCATTCCTGGAGCCCTTGATGGCCATGAGCTGAGATAGCCCCGATGGTGTTACCAGGGCTGAGTCACTCACGGACACTTTGATGGCCATGAGCAGAGATAGCCCCGATGGTGTTATCAGGGCTGGGTCACTCCTGGGGACATTGATGGCCATGAGCAGAGATAGCCCCGATGGTGTTACCAGGGCTGAGTCACTCACGGACACTTTGATGGCCATGAGCAGAGATAGCCCCGATGGTGTTATCAGGGCTGGGTCACTCCTGGGGACATTGATGGCCATGAGCAGAGATAGCCCCGATGGTGTTATCAGGGCTGGGTCATGCTGAACACAAAGAACACTGCCCCACCTGTTTTTAACAGCTTGCGGAGATGGTAAGAGAATACAGAATTTTGGTTACACCTTCCATGTAACCTAAGACAGCCATCTTCTGACTTGCCTTCCCAAGGACTGGCTGTGTGGGTCTCCTCCAGCCAGCTTGAGAAGGGCTTGGTTTGTTGTGTTTCTTTCTGATATCACATGAGGGAAGCTCTGGGCACCGGTGATGAGGCAGAGCACAGCGTGTGTCAGACGATCCAGCATCCCAAACCCGAGTGGCGGCAGCGTTTTGTAGGAATTTAATTACCATGGATTGTGCTGCTGCTTATCTGCTGTCATACACTCTGCTGCTGCTTAATGACTTCATTAAGCACACACACAAACCTCGTGTGCCGTGTTTCGTCTTCCGTGTGTGTTTTGAAGTGTTTGGCCACGTCCACATCTGCACGGATCTTCATGAGGCTTCGTAGAATCCCAAAATAGTTTGGGTTGGAAGGACCTTAAAGACCATCTCATTCCACCCCCTTGGAATCCCATGTCCCTGGAAGTGTCCAAGGCCAGGCTGGACAGGGCTTGGAGCAACCTGGGACAGTGGAAGGTGTCCCTGCCATGGCAGGGGTGGAAAGGGATGAGTTTTAAGGTCCCTTCCAACCCAGACCATTCTGTGATCTGAATTTCCAGCTTGCTTTGCAGTGAACTGTGTGGGATGAGAACCCACCCGCTGTATAAATATGGGTGATTACGGCATGTCAGGTGATTTAATTTTTTTGTGTGATTGATCAGGCTGTCTGGGACAGAATAGCTCCTGTTTAGGTGGGGATGAAAGATCTCCAAAAAGTGCAGAAGGGCTTCAGCTTGTTAAAGAGGCTGTGGGTGGGTGCCCACAGTGCATCCAAGGGAGGGAGGAGCTGGGGCTGGACACAGCAGCAGGGATGACATGGGGGCAGGTGAAGGAGCTGTGATAGGGAGGGAAGGTCCATTTGGAGGTTGTTAATTGGCGCTGATGAATGTCACTGAGCCTTGCTCAGCTGGGCTCCCCAGGTTCCTGTTGGCTGTCCCCGGATGTGACATTCCCGGTGTCCCTGGCTTGTGGGGACTCAGTGCTGAGCTGCCTCCTTGCCCTCTGAGGTGCACGAGAAACCGACCCCGTGGGTGATTTCATGCTCAGTGGAGATGCTCAGTCTCCAGAATTGGTTTATTCCCTGTGTGCAGGAAAGGGGAAAACTTTCCATAAAATCCCCACAGATGGATTATTTTCCACAGTGACCCACCCAGCTGGGTGAGACACTGTCAAACATTCTGTGTGTCTTTCTGTGCTCTTCGGGCACTATTTCCTCATAACTTACCCAAGACAGTGAAAAATTTAAAGTTGTGCCTAATTCTGACCTGAAGCTTCTGTCAGAGAGCAGGAGCCTGAACCTGCCACGTGGTTATTTCCTGCTGTGGAAGCAGCAACGAGGGTGTTTTCGGGAGGTGAGAGATGCTTGTGGTTTTGCCTTGGGGAAAATAACATGCCTGAGCTGTCTAGGGCTGGAAACCACAAAGAATACCAAGGATTTGAGCTGTCTGATGGCGGCAGGGTTTGGAAAACCAGCCCTCTCCTCCTGTCTGGAGCTGACCTCTTCCTGCTTCTCTCCTGTGACATGGAGCTCTTGGCTGTGGTTTAACCTCAGGAGACTTCTTGCTCATTAATTACTTCAAGGTAAAAGCAAAAAGAGGCTTTGCTTCCTCCCACACCTAATTTATGCCTTTTAGAAGTGAGTGAAAGCTTGTGCCACTGCATCCTCGCTTTGCTTCCCACGTCCCCAAATATCTTCAGCACTTTGTAACTGGGAATGTGGTGAACACTACAGCATCAGCCCCTGTGGTTGTGGGGATTTTCCAGCTTTCTTGGAAAACTTTGCCCTGTGGCTCTGAGCTTTGGAGAGGAGAGGGGGTGAACTTTGCATCCAGAATTTTCTGCCACTCCATCCCTCCGGACAGAGGATTTGCTTTGAAGGTGATGTTCCTTTGAGCAGAGAAGTGCTTGTGTACAGCCTGGAAGAATAAATAAAACACTGTGACTGCTTTATTACCAGAAAACAACACTAAATAATAAATTTAAGAACTAAAAGCTCTATATGTAAAGTAGATTTCACAATGCATTATGCAAAAAGCAGACAGGCACTGGAGAAGGAAACCACTGGAAAAAGGCAGCTGGGAAGATGGATGATCTTGCCGCCAGGACGAGGAGATGTGGAGTGAATCCCAAGCTGGCACAGCTTCCCGAGTGACCTTGGGCAAGTTGTTTCTCCACACCTCCATTACCTGCTCTCTGAAAATGGGCTGTGGTTTTCCTGTCTTCAGGATTTCATCACGATGGATGAGTGTTTGTGAAGCACTCGGCTGAGCTCAGCCAGGAGTGGCACAGCCCCTGAGGGGCTCAGGGCTCTCTGGGGGAGAGACTTCTGCATTTTCCCAATATGAGCATCTCCTGGAGGACAGCCTTGTCCCTGTGCCTGGATGAGAACTCAAATCAAGAGCCAGACTCAGTTCTCACTGCCTTGAAGCAGTCTGAGGTCACCTCTGCTCTGTGCGGGGGCAGATGGAGGCCTGGAGGGTGTGTGATGTCCCCTGGGTGCTGCAGAGAGGCAGTGGCAGAGCTGGGATCAGCCCTTGCCCATCTGAGCTCCAGGGTTCTGCCTCCATTTCTGAATCGTTGCCACCTCAGAGCCTGGGCACAGACTCATGCAATTGTTCAAGTGGAGGTCTCTGAACCTGGGCACTGTCCTGTGAGTTTTGGATGTCTTTTGGCCTCCTATATCCTCCTTCAAATCCCATTTAGAGCTCTTTCCCTGAGCCCTCCTAACTCCTGCAGGATAATCTTTTCCCCCCTTTGAAAGAGCTGAACCCTGTCTGTCACCAGCAGAGCTGGTGTGGTGTAAACCAATCCGTGATCCAAAGCCCCAAAATTCTGCTGCTGACACCGAGATCAGAGCCAGCTACTGATCTCTTCCTGCTTTTTCCTTCCTCATTCCCTGCAGCTGGAAGGACAGGGGAGAACATCATTTGTGTGTCATGGTGACAGCACTGAGCACCCTTCTTCCCCAAGAACTTGGGGTGGAAAACTCAGAGTTCCTCAAGTGCCACTTCTAAAGCCACTTTAGCCTTCTTTAGCACACGTGGTTTGCTGCTTTTCCAGAGTGAGCACATGGAGGGGCTCTTGGAGCATTTCTCCAGGACCCCTTTACCACACACATTCCCACGTGGATGAGGAAAAAGGCTGGAAGCAGCTTTGGCTTTGCTTGGAGCTGCAAAGTGTGCTGAATGTTCTTTGGTTCAGATAAAACTCCCTAAAGTCAGGGTTGCAGTTTATCCCTGGAATTTACAGATTACAGGACCTTTTACCTGTGCGTGTAGCAGCGTTGATCTCAGCCTGGGAGAATTCCTCTGTACCCCTGAGCTCTGGAGATGGTACAAATCCCTTGGGATGATCCCTAAGACTGCGAAGCATTTCAGAGTGAATTTTCCATCTCCTCCTTTGAAGGATCTGCTCCCCACCAACTGTACATTAAAGCACACACCTGATAGATTTATTCTCCTTGTTCAGCTGCTCTTGTTCCCAAAGTGATCAGTGATTTGGGATGTAATCCTTCCCTTTGAGAGCATTAGGAAGTAGAAAGTTATCATTGCTGAAGGGTTGTTTGCAGTTCATTTTCTTCTGCTACACCCTGTTCTGAAGGGGAGAATACGGTGTATTTTTATTTTTCTCTCTTTGATTTCATTTCTAGTGTGGGTGAAAAGGACATTTGGCAATAGAAGCTGTCTCTCCAGGCCTGGACAGATAAAGCACAGGAGCCACTTCCACACTCCCTGAGGTCCTCCGTTTGCCAGGAGGTGTGGCAGAGGTGGGTTTGTCCTCCACGGAGAACAGCACAGCAAAATTCTGTGGATAATAACACTGCAGACCCCTCATTTAATAAGGATGGAGAGTAAGGATGAGTATGGATGCAAACAGGCAGAGTTTGGGAACTCTGATTTAGCAGAGTGGATTTTCCCCCCACAGTGCAGTCTGTGCCACTGTGTTCTTCCTTGTGGTTATGTATTGCTCTGCTGAGCTCTGAAGGACTGTAAATTTAAATTTCCCAGGCTCTGTTCACAAATATGCTGAGAAAGGAGCAGTATTTCCCTGATTTTATAGGATAACAGAGGTGTAAGCAGGGAGGAGTCGGTGTGCTCAGGTTTTTGAACATTTGCAGAGTAATGACTCCATGAACACCCGCAGATCAGACCAGCCTGGCTCTTCCTAGAAATGCAAAATGAGGGAGAACCTCAGGTATTCCCATGACTTCAGTGGCATGAGGAGTGCCTGAGGTGGAGCTGAGGAAAGCTGGGAATGCAGCCTGAGCTTTGACAGTGTGCTCTGAGCAGCTGAATTTCATGGGGAAGGAGCACTGTGCAAACCTCTCGTGCCTGGGAATTCAGTCAGGTTGGCATTTGGGAAGAGGCTCTGGTAATTATTGATCTTCTGATCTCCTAGGAGCTCTTCCTGCCTCCTCCTGCGTGTGTAATTAGCTCCATCAGGCAGCAACATTGTGCTATGACATCAACAGTGTGGAGCTTGGTGAGTTTGAAGAACTAAATAATCCTTGGGAGTGAGAGGGATGAGTTGGCTGGAAAGCCCAGCAGCTCTCCTGCTTCTCCTCCTCCCAGATTTCTTTTTGGGAACGATGGGAATCAGCAGCCTTTTTCCCTAGGGCTGATAAACACAACCCTGAAGTCTTTCTTGGTAAAACCACAGATTGGGCTTTTACTTTGTCTTTTTTTTATAAGTGCTAATGGCAACGTGTGACAACCTCAGGCTCTATTGAGTTGATGAGGAATAAAGTCTTAATAGTGAAGAAGAGTCCAGGAGTGTGTCTAAAGTGCTCTTTTTATCACCAGCACATATTTCATACTGACAGTCCACACTTTTAACTAATCCCAAGCCACGTGTGCTGCATTTTAAATCCCTCCTCAGCCTCCTCTGGTCTTTCCCAGGTGGTGTTTTACAAGACAGAGTCACACTGGCAAGCCCAGGCTTCTGAGCATACGGATATTTTTAATTCACAACCCATTTTTGCACACAATTCACAACAACATTGTTAGGTGAGGGGGATGAAGTTTGTTCTGTGTTCAAGGAACGGAAGGAGCAGAGGAGCCTCTGGAAGGATTAGATGGCAGAACAGCTGCACAGGACCGCGTGTGGGGGTGACGGATTTGACTTTTCAAGGACCCCAGCTGCCATTTTAGGGAGCCCAGTTTGCCATTTCATCACTGTTTATGGTTTATAAATAGGCAAAGTAACCACAAAGGGGTAAGATTCAGATGCAGTCTCACCTTTTGGGGCTGCAGTTTTTCTGACCAGCCCCAAAAGCAACATGTCCACATGTCCACATTTATGATTCCTCCTTTCTGCATTGTCTCAACACCCTGAAGGGTTTGGCCCCACTTGGCACTCCCAAACAAAAAAACCCAGCAGAGCTTGTTTTCCCCACGTGTGCCTTGAAGTTAAGCTGATTTTTTAGATTCTGTGATGCTCAAGTGAGTGTGTGCTTTGGGATTTCCCGCAGGAAAAACATTATTAGGGCAGCTCATCTCCTGGCCAGCTGTTAGCAGCAAACCTGGTGGCAACTGGAGAATGTTTGCGGCCCCTGTGAGACCAGGCTGAAATAGCAGGGCCTGGCACACACACACAGCATGAGCTTCACTTCCTGCAGAGAGCTTGAAAAGGGGGGGAAAGAAAGAAAGAAAAATAGACTTTAAAAGCTTTTTTTATTACTATTATTATTATTTTGTTGCCTTCGGTCAGTGGTGCCTGCTAAAATGCTGCTGCTGGGCAGAGCAGTCCCAGAGCTGGAGCCTCCCATCTGCCCACAGCCGTGTGCTGCCAAGATCCAAGAAAGCTGATTTAGCCTTTTGCTGACTTTTTAGCCCCTTTATCCTGCTGGCTTTCCGAGATTTATACCACTGCTGCTTGCCAATGTCACGAATTGAAAATCTGCCTTAAAGCGTCCATTCTGCTGGGCTGTGGGTCACATTGGTGGGGAGTGGAAATCCCATTTAATCAGGGGGTGTTTAGTTAATGACAACAAATGACAACAATAGGCCTAGGGATTGTGCTTTATTACCCCACGTATTTCCCCTTTCATGATGATTTTTCCTGGTTAAAATCTAATTTTCCTTTTATTTTTCTCTGATGTGCACTTGAGTACAACACTGAAAATTCTTCCTGACTTCTCTCTGCTTCTTTAAGGTGAACTTTTTTGCTTTGGCTCATTTCCAGATCTCTCTTTCAGCTGAGATTTGCTTCCTCAACTTATTTCTGGGAATTCTTGATGAGTAGATGAGAGGGGCATTAAATAGATTTAGTGAAAAATGACCGTCACCAGCGTGGATGACTTTCCTCTAATTAAAAATTGAAACGGAAATGAATGAGCTTCTCTTGAGGCCGTGCAGGAGCTGGTGCTAAGCCCAGCTCCGTGTTCATCAGTGATGTGGGAAGTCCAGTGTATGAAAGAATATCCCAGAAACTTCAGTACCTTGGAGAATGCCAATAAAAGGGGAGGAGGATTTAGTGGCAGCGTATTGATGTGGCCTAGATTTAAATCTGTTGGCCTGGAGCTAAGAGTCAGAGCTGAATTTCATGGAATCACAGAATGGTTTGGGTTGGGAGGGACCTTAAAAATCATTCCGTTCCACCTTCCATGGGCAGGGACACCTTCCACTATCCTCATCCAGTCTGACCTTGGACATTCCAGGGATCCAGGAGCCACCACAGCTTCTCTGGGCACCCTGTGCCAGGGCCTCACCACCCTCACAGGGAAGGATTTCTCCCAACAGATCCTAACTTCAGCATCTTTGCTCTGAAGTGCAGTGTAGACTTTTCCAGTGTTCACCAGAAATTCCCTCGTGTGCAGCCAGCGGAGTTAATTGTAACGAACACAAGTGTGTTCCCTTTAAACTTTCTCATGCAACGAATCAAAATTTTCCAGCAGGAAATGAAAGCAAAACACTTCACATAAAAATTCCTCATCGGCGCTAGTCCCTAGAGCAGAACAATGGCGATTACCCTCAGTTATGCGGCACAAATTCCGGGCACTGCCGTGTCCCAGGATCCCAGCGAGGCAGGCAAGGAGAGCAGGTGTGTGTCAGCACCTCTGGTTTGGATGTGAGGGGACAGGGCCTTGCAGGTGGAGAAATCAGGGCTCCAGGTTCAGGGCTGAGGAGGCTGCATGGTCTGGAGCAGCCCCACACAGCCCTAAAGAAGAGCAGAGTGCCTGCAGAAAGCTGTGTGTCCCCATCTCATGGATCCCGTCACCTTCTCAGGTGACACCCCAGGGTTGTTCTTTTGAGAGAGGACAATCGCTTTTCAATCTAACAATGTCTCAGGTCACTAATGGGTCGTTTGGGTTGCATCGTCTGACCGTGTGATTGTTCTCTTGCAGGAATGGCAGAGCATCATCCCCACAGCAGCGATGAGCGAGACTGACAGCGCTACGAGTCCCTTCTGGCTCCGTCTCTGCCATGGCTGCTGCCTCTGCATATTCATTGGATGGTAATGCAGGATGTCGGGAGCAGCGGTAGAATTTGGCTCGGTCCCACTGTGTTTTCCTTCTGCCGGTTGCGACTTCGAATCACCATGACAACGCCGTGACACTTCCAGCAAAGGTTGCCCGCGGACCAAGGGTGGGCTGGGGGTGGGCGAGAAGGTCAATGATTGAGTCTAACGGGATCAAAAGTCACGCCTGCAGCAAAACGACCGTGGAAGAGCCGCCGGCACGGCACGAAGATGAAATTCCCCTTCCACTGGCTTCTCGTTAAGCAGGCACAATAACATTTCCTTTCGAGAGCCTCGCTGTAAAAACTCTCTTGGTTATGGCTACTGATCCAACGTGATTGCGCGCGACGGCTTTGGAACTCATGACTGGCTATACGATGTTGCGCAATGGGGGAGTGGGGAACGGAGGCCAGCCGTGGGTGCTGAGGTGGTCCAGTCGGATCCGGCTCACCTGGCTCAGCTTCACCCTCTTCATCATCCTCGTTTTCTTCCCCCTCATCGCCCACTACTACCTGACCACCATCGACGACGCGGACGATGCCGGCAAGCGCATCTTCGGTCCCCGCACCGGCAACGAGCTGTGCGAGGTGAAGCACGTGCAGGACCTGTGCCGCATCCGCGAGTCGGTCAGCGAGGAGCTGCTCCAGCTCGAGGCCAAGCGGCAGGAGCTCAACAGCGAGATCGCCAAGCTCAACTTGAAGATTGAGGCCTGCAAGAAGAGCATTGAAAATGCCAAGCAGGACCTGCTGCAGCTGAAGAACGTCATCAGTCAGACTGAGCATTCCTACAAAGAGCTGATGGCTCAGAACCAGCCCAAGCTCTCCTTGCCCATCCGGCTGCTGCCGGACAAGGATGATGCGACCTTCCCCCTGCCAAAATCCAACAGGAACTGCAGGCTGCACAACTGCTTTGACTACTCCCGCTGCCCGCTGACATCTGGCTTTCCAGTCTATGTCTACAACAGTGACGATTACCCTTTTGGTAGTTCCTTAGACCCTTTAATTAAACAGGCCTTTGAGGCGACTGTCAGAACTAATGTTTATGTTACTGAAAATGCAAATATTGCTTGTGTGTATATAATTTTAGTGGGGGAAATGCAAGAGCCCGTAATGCCAAAACCTACTGAACTAGAGCAACAGTTGCACTCTTTGCCATATTGGAGGACTGATGGACACAACCATCTCATCATCAACCTATCGAGGAAGTCGGAAACTCAGAACTTCATTTACAACATCAGCACGGGGCGCGCCATGATCGCCCAGTCCACCTTCTACGACGCCCAGTATCGACCGGGCTTCGACATCGTGGTGTCGCCTCTGGTCCACGCCATGTCCGAACCCAACTTCCTAGAAATCCCGCCCCAGGTGCCGGTCAAGCGTAAGTACCTGTTCAGTTTCCAGGGGGAGAAGATCGAGTCTCTCCGATCCAGCTTGCAGGAGGTTCGCTCTTTTGAGGAGGAGATCGAAGGCAACGCCCCGGCCGACTACGACGACCGCATCATCACCACCCTGAAGGCTGTTCAGGACAGCAAGCTGGACTTTGTGTTGGTGGAGTTCACGTGTAAGAACCAGCCCAAGGCGAGTCTGCCCACTGAGTGGGCTCTGTGTGGAGAAAGGGACGACAGACTAGAGCTACTGAAGCTTTCTACTTTTGCACTGATCATCACCCCCGGGGACACCCGTTTAGTGATCTCCGCCGGGTGTACCATGAGACTGTTTGAGGCTCTGGAAGTCGGGGCCATCCCGGTGGTTCTCGGAGAGCAAGTTCAGCTACCCTACAACGATGTGATCCGGTGGAACGAGGCAGCCTTAATTATACCAAAGCCACGTATCACAGAAGTGCACTTTCTTCTGAGAAGCATTTCTGACAACGATCTCCTTGCCATGAGGAGGCAGGGCCGCTTCTTGTGGGAGACCTACTTCTCCACCTCCGACAACGTCTTCAGCACAGTCTTAGCTATCATAAGGACTCGAATCCAAATCCCGGCTGCTCCTATCCGAGAAGAACCCGCCGTGGAGATCCCCCACCGCTCTGGCAAAGCTGCTGGTACGGACCCCAATATGGCAGACAATGGTGACCTGGACTTGGGGCCTGTGGAAACAGAACCACCCTATGCATCCCCCAAATATCTCCGCAATTTCACCCTCACCGCAATGGATATCTACAGGAATTGGAATTCTGCTCCGGGGCCTTTCCACCTCTTCCCCTACACTCCCTTTGACCCCGTTTTACCATCGGAAGCAAAATTTTTGGGGTCTGGGACTGGATTTCGACCCATTGGTGGAGGAGCAGGTGGCTCTGGGAAGGAGTTCCAGGCTGCTTTGGGTGGCAACGTCCCGCGGGAGCAGTTCACAGTGGTGATGTTGACTTACGAGCGGGAGGAAGTGTTGATGAACTCCCTAGAAAGGCTCAATGGTCTCCCGTACCTAAATAAAGTTGTGGTAGTGTGGAACTCTCCCAAGCTTCCCTCTGAGGATCTCTTGTGGCCGGACATTGGCGTCCCGATCATGGTAAGACAGATGTAGCTACGATGACCTTGTTTCACGGCGGGGTTTGTGTGCTGGAGTTGGCTGTGTCAGCTCAGCTCCAGTCCTGGGGGATGGCTGGAGGTGTCTGTACCTCATCTGGGTACTTTTATCAGTGCAGAAAAACAAGAGGTGGCAGGTATTTAGCACTCGTGGAATACGAATGGCTTTTGTGGAGCCTAATATGAATTTTGATGGGTTAAAGCTAAAGATTGTTGCTCATTGGGAATCTTTGCTTAGGCTCTCTAAGTGCCTCCCTGTGAGGACAGTTGACACCTTATAAATACCTAAGTAGTAACTGTTTCTGCACTTTGCCAGATGAATTTTTTATTAGAACAAAAGAGGGACCCACTGAATCCATGTCAACTGCAAAGGCCTCAAAACTCATCTCTCACTTTATATTACAAAGGATGGCAGAGAAGGAATCAAGCCAAGGCTGACGTGACCGTGAGAGCTTCCATGCTCTGAGTTTTGCATATATTTGGGTTGATTTTTTCCCCAGCCAAACTGTAGAAATGACGCCTTCAAAAGCCAACATTTATTTTCAGACCTGTGAAAATGTACTCGCTTGGGCACTGATTTGTAAGGAGTGAATTCTCCCTAAATCTTTATTTATTTTAGGACTTCCCTGTCATCCCAGCATAACTTTCTTCACTGGCCATTGTTAACAATCAATATTACATATAAATGTCCACATGCCCTCGTAAAGAGAGCAAGGGCGCAGAGCCAATAACGAGAACTAACACAGTGTGGTCTGAATCTGGTCGTGTTTAGAGGACAAATGGAAGGATAATGCCTTACAAATTAGGGAAGGGAAAAATAAAAGAGGGAGATGGTGCTTAAATACACAAACTGCGTGTGGTTTATGTGACAGGATGCTACTGAGCTTAATAGCAGTGTGAGCTTTATGCTGCATGCAAAGAGATTCATTGATTTAATATTTCGTTTTATTATTATTGTGATGAATAAATCCTTCTGCTCACATTTAAAAACCCTTATGGTCCGGGAACAATGAGGAGAGAAAATTGCTTGGATAATTGCGAAATAATCTTTCACATTAGTCCTTTTGAACCTCCGAATTCTACAAAATCTTTGCATTGTGTCTGCCGAAAAACCGCGTCCTCCTTCCGAGCGGGGATTGTTCTCCTTGGAGTTGCTAATGGGTTTTATTTGTGAAAGAAAAATACGTTTCTGTTGATGAAAGATAATGGCTTTTTGTACCTGGCTCTCATCTGCACGTCTGTTGTGTCGCAGCCCCATGGTTTTTTGGGGACTTGGCACACGCAAGTTGTTTCGTGTCACCTTCGAGCCACTGTGCCGTGCTGTAGGGAATGTTGGGGACCCTGTGGGTTCCAGAGGAGGGAATTGCCATGGGATGGTGGATGGTGACATTGTGATTGTGGCCAGGGATCACAGAGAGCTTCCCCTGGTGTGGCTTTAGAGTCCCCGAGGGTTGCAGAGGCTGGCTGAGAGAATTCAGGCAGACGAACCAAGATGGCGAAAAAGAAAAGTTTATTTACAAGAAGTCTCTTTATATATCCATTAATATTCCAGCAACTATTGGTCAGTAAAGAATCCACCTCCTAAAACCATTGGTCACAACCAAATAACACCTAATACCAAACACAGAGATTAAGAAAGTAAAAGAATGCAGTTTATCTCCACTCTCTGTGAGAAAGAACAGAAAGATTCTAAAACAGTGCAACTACACACTGGCTCCTTCCTGAAGGAGTGTGTTGGTCTGCTAAGTTCTGCTTTCTTCCTGTATTTCTAAATCCTGATTTTTAAAAGAGTCTGAGTCTCCTGGGATCTGTCACAGGAGGGATAACCCTGAGCAGCCTCCAGGCATCCCTCCCACCGTCGTGCCTGGTGCTAAATCCATCTCCAGACCGGGTGTTCAATCCCACAGGGAGTCTGCAGCATTCATCCACATGGATGGGTTGGTGTGGCGGGGATGGAAAACTTCCCTGCGCTTCGTCAGACGGTGACAAATCCTAAACTCTGCTCTGGGAAAGGGGAAAAGAGCTCTGGGAGCAGAGGTGAGGCTCTGTTGGAGCCTTGCTGGGTGAGGTGGGGCTGTGCTGTGCCAGGGGAAGACGCAGGTGGGGACGTGGGGTTGGCAGGAGGCACAAGCCAGCGTGTGCCAGTGTCAGAAGGAGCTGAGGAGCTGTGAATCTGATTTCCTTATGGGGAGAAAAAAAAATGTCTTTTGATGGGGAATATCCAATTCTCTCAGATCTGGAAGCTGTGCTGAATCTCTGTGTGACAAATATGCTCCCAGTGGCTTGGGGATGCCAACGCTCTGTGTTCAGGTCCCAAAGCACAGAGCTTTGAGGGGAGAAGAGGAGGGGCTGAGGGTGGATTTGGGTGTGATTGAAGTGGGTCCAGGCACCACTGCCTCGGAGGAGCAGCACAGCAGCAGCACCTGTGTGCCAGCAGGACCCAGGAGCAGAGCACCTGCAGGAGGAAGGTTATTGGGGAAAATCCAGCAGCAGAGAGATGTGGACCTGCTGCAGTGAGTCCAGAAAAAGCCACGGAGCTGCTCTGAGGGCTGGAGCCCCTCTGGAGCCAGGCTGGGAGAGCTGGGGGTGCTCTCCTGGAGAGGAGAAGGCTCCAGGGAGAGCTCAGAGCCCCTGCCAGTGCCTAAAGGGCTCCAGGAGAGCTGGAGAGGGACTGGGGACAAGGGGTGGAGGGACAGGACACAGGGAATGGCTTCAGACTGTCAGAGGGCAGGGATAGATGGGATATTGGGAAGGAATTGTTCCCTGTGAGGGTGAGGAGGCCCTGGAATGGAATTCCCAGAGAAGCTGTGGCTGCCCCTGGATCCCTGGCAGTGTCCAAGGCCAGGCTGGACAGGGCTTGGAGCAGCCTGGGACAGTGGAAGGTGTCCCTGCCATGGCAGGGGTGGGATGGGGTGACCTTTAAGATCCCTTCCAACCCAAGCCATTATATCATTTTATGTAAATCACAGGCTAATGAGTCAAAGCAATGTGTGTAGCATGTCCGAGGCTCAAAGAGCCCTTGGAAGCAAAATAGAATCCAAAATCCCACCCAGGGGCTGCTGGTGGCAGGAGATGTGTGCTCTGTCCTAGCAGAATTCCCAAGGGAGAGTTGGGCTTCTCCCTTACCCCACGTGTTGACCTTATTTATTGATGAGTTCCTTGAAACATCGTTTTCAAACTCTGCTGCTTGGCTGTGATTTGGGGCTTGTCCTCCAAAGCAGATTTCTTTTCCCTGGTGGGCTGGGAATTAATCAGGAGCCAAGCTCAAAGCTGCATTGGATCTTTGAATCTTTCATGGGTAACGAGATAAACAGGTCTACGGAATGTATTTGATTTTTTAAAAACTTTGACTTAAATATAGATGGCATAATTTACTAAAACATCAGTGAGGTTCCTAAGCTGCACAGGAGTCTGATCAAATATTCTGTCCCTGTCCCCAGCCTGAAGTGAGTAGGTGGAAACACAACGTAATGTGAAGTTGTTTGTAGTCACTCAGGGCTGCCCCTGGAACAGATGTAGGTATTTTACCCTCACATTTAAAGCTGTAAACTCTCCCCATCTCACGTGAATTTCAGCAAAACCCAAAGGCTGTCAATGAGAAATCTTGCTTGTGCAAGCTCCAAAACTCACTTTCCCCAAGTGTTTGTGTCTCTAGCACTGCCTCAGGAGGACTTCCCAGGACAGGAGTGTGACTGACAGCTCCAGCAGCCACACCACAGCCACTGCTGAACTTTCTTTTTGCTCAGGGATGCTCTGGCTGCCCCTGGATCCCTGGGAGTGTCCAAGGCCAGGCTGGACAGGGCTTGGAGCAGCCTGGGACAGTGGGAGGTGTCCCTGCAGAATGGGATGAGCTGTAAGATATCTTCTAGCCCAAACCATTCTATGATTCTGTGATTTGGGGCTAAACCTTACTCATCCCAAACCAATATTTTCACAACCTCTGCTCCCACTCTAAGAAGTGTCAGCCTGAACTTCATCTCCTTTCCCTCTCCCGGCTGCATGAGGGCCCTCAGTGGCAGAGCTGTGGCTGGAAAAGCCCTGCGGCAGTTTGGTTGGAAAAGCCCTGCGGCAGTTTGGTTGGAAAAGCCCTGCAGCAGTTTGGTTGGAAAAGCCCTGCGGCAGTTTGGTTGGAAAAGCCCTGCAGCAATTTGGTTTCTCCTCCTGCCCTGCAGCAGTTTGGTTTCTCCTCCTGCCCTGCAGCAGTTTGGTTTCTCCTCCTGCTCGGGGCTGTGAGTGCTGAGAGTCTCTGAGCACTTAGGTTGGGTTCACTCCAGCAGTGACTAATCCCTTCCTCCAGCTTTGTTCCAGAACAAGTCGCTGCCTTTGATCCCTGCAGCCACTTCCAGCGGCGAGACGTCCTTGGCTGTGGCCTGGTGGCTGCCTGAGAGGGCTCATTCCATTTAGCTGCTCGTTTAGAAAGGAATAGTCTGTGGAAAATGGCTAATCCGGAAGCGCTGCTGTGTCTGCAGACCTGTCTGGCTGAACGCAGGTCCCTTGCCGTGGCATTTATTAATCAGGAATGCTGTCCTGACTTCCCCCTGTGTTTGGGCTGTGTAAATGTGCTGTGCTGGGATGCCTGAGGTTCACACGTCCTTTCCAGAAGGACTCACAGGTCCTTTGATATTTGCATTTTAAGGAGCACAGCAGGATCTGTGGGTGATGCTTCTGGCTAAGAGGAGGACAGAACCTGGTGAGGCTGGTGGCCATGGTGGCACCACGAGCTTGTCCTTCAGCAGGGAGCTGGAGCTTCAAGCTTGATTTTCTGATAAGGACAGTGCCAACCTTTCAAACTTTCAGCTCACACAGTCACCAGCAGCTCGAGATAAACTGGGCTCGTGTGTGTGATCCAGAGTGGGATCATCAAGCTGAACAGGAGTTAAAAAAGAGAATTAAAACCTCCATGCTGATCAACATCACTATTTCAGTCGATGCTTTTCCTCCCTTTGAGCTTTGCCTAAATACCAGCTCAGGGTCTGGTTCAGCTTGGGAATTCAACATTTTACCAAACTCTTCCTCGGTGATGAGACTTTTCTGGACCAACTTACCCACAGAAAATCTTCAGCAAGTCCCGGTTTTACTTCCAGCTTTTCCCTGCCTTACTGTGACTCCCAACTCTTGTGTTCCAAATCAGGAGAAACCCAACTTTGCTTTGAGGTCCTGCCTTGCATGTGGGATTGGGACTTCCAGGTTTACTTCCAGAAAGATCCATTCCCACAAAACCAACAGAGCAAATCCCCTTATGTCTCAGCACCGAGTCACTTCACACCAGAGACTGGCCCCATCCCTGGGCTCCACAGGCCATATTCAGTGCACCAGCAGTGTATCCCGGGTTCAGGAGCTCAGTTTCTCCACAAGAGCAGTTTCAGAAGCAGGGAGATGTTCCACAGGAGTACCTGAGTGCTGCTGTTGGGTTCGCAGCACCACCTGCTGCCAGCGGAGCCCGCGCTGCCGTGGGGGAGAGGCAGCCGAGCTCTCAGATCCCTGCGAGTTTTGCCATCTCCATAGGTATTTTTTCTGCTGTGTAGCAGCACAGGAAGGAACAAATTTGCTGCTTAGTTTACCTGCGAATCCTGAAATCCAGATGCTTGTCACTGCAGGGCCTGAGCAAAGGTGCAGCGGTGCGTGAACGCGGGATGATAATGGAACAAGCAGCGCCGGCTCCTCGGAATTTGCACTCGGAATATTAACTCCAACACCCTCCCAGTCCTGCCTAGACCCGGCCCTTCATTCTCCCCCGTGCCATGTGCTGGTTTGTGGTGGCTTTTCCACAGATAAAGCCTTCCTGCAGCCCCAGCTCTGCGAATTCCCCTGGCTCAGGATGCAGCTAATGGGGTTGGTGACCAGAAGGAAGCGTATTTGGGGCGTTGGAAAGGAAAATCAAGGGAGGGAAGCATCCTTGCATGCTGCTGGGGACGTAATTGGGTGGGTTTTGTCACATGTGAGAGCCTGAAGATGTCACAGAGGCCTGTCCCCCGTGCTGGAGCTGTTAAACATCACCACGAAAGCTGTCTGTGCATCTCAAATAGGGACAAAAGCAGCACAGGACTTGGCACCAGAGGCAGTGCAGCAGCAAAAACCACTTTGTTTTTCCAGGGCTGCATTCGTGCGACTTTTAGGGTTTGTATTGTGACCTGGTTAAATATCAACAGAATACCAAATGTCCCCAAATTATTCCCTACACAGGAACAAGCATGGGGGGATCTGTGTGCGTGGGTGAATTTTCTCTTTTTTTTTTTTTTTCCTTCTGTTTTCACCTCCTTTTCGTTCTCTGTGACTTTGCTATTACAGAACTGTGTGTTGACATCCACTTCACTGCAAGCTACGCCCTCCTTCCCATAAAGTCCCATAACGAGCCTGGATATCTGCATTTCCTTTCTTCCCAGGCTTTTATCTGTCCTGCTGGAGCAGTTCTGCTGTGCAGAGCCATTTGATTGTGCATTCTGCACAGGCTGCCTTATTTGTGGAGACAGCCTTGTCTCCCAGAGTGGCCATAACTTGATTCTGTGCCACAAGACACGGACGGATCCCCTGGCACAGAAGGGAACGAGCTGTGCCTCATTCCGAGGTCAGGAATTTGGCTTTGTGGGCATTAAATAGATGGGACAAAAGAAAATCTGTGTTGGCTGGAGCAGGAGGGACCTCGTGGGGCATTGGGACATCAAAGAGGCAACATGAGGAAGTGACAAAGAGGAAGGCACCTCTTGGATTTGAGGGAAGAGATGAGAAGCAAGAGAGAGGTTTTATTTAATCACTGCTTGTTGCTACGTGTCTGGTGGAGCTCCCAGGTGCCTCCCCAGGCTCTGTGGATCGATCAGCAAAGGCACTGCAGCTCTCAAGGAGAAGGTGATGATTTAATCCCAAGGTTTGGGGTGGGCTGGCAGCAGCAGGCCCCCCTGGACAGTCTCCATTTTCCCCATGGTCCCTCCCCTTTTCCTCACTTGTATCTGTGAGGAAGCAGATGCTGCTCTCCCTTACCAAACTCAGGGATGCTTTTTTCCTGTTTTGTTTTAAATCAAACTGGTTAGTGATGAAGCCTGACAGGTCTCCCTGCCCTGCTGGGCATACAGAGTGCCCCTCTCCAAAAAGCAGCACCTGGCTCCTCCCTGGACTTCTGGAAAAGGTTCATCTCCTGGGAAAATCCATCAACAGCAGGTGAGGGAGCAGCTGCATTCAGAGCCAAGGGCTGCAGCTTGTTTTCCTCTCATCCTGTCTCCAGAATCCCTGGAATCAGCAGTTCCACCACAAGTACCCAGAAAGGATGGAGCCTTTTCTCCTGATGACAGTGAGGAGATGTCATTTTAGAGACTGTGACAAAATCAGGGGGAAAAGCTGTAGTTTTAAGTCACTTCCATGTGTTTAAAGCCTTTTGTTAATGAATGAAAATCTGTTAGCCCTGTTAAGAAAGGTGAGGATTTTTTCCCTTCTCCTGAAATTGGCTAAAGGAACATCAACAAGGAGCTGAGGACACTGGAGGGAAACTGAGGCACAGAGAAAGCCACACTTGGTCACTAAAACATCCACTTTTATGTCTTAGCACAGCCATAAGATGGATAATTCTCTCCTACAGGGCTCATTTTCCTCTTGCTCAGAGTGGAGGTGACAAAGCAAATTGGTTTCGAAACACCGATATTAATTAGGTTGATTTTATCGGAAATTTATAAAAGGAATTGTTTTGAATTGTGAGTCATTTATGTGATGTCTGTAATTTCTAACACATGCTGGTCCTTAATTCCCAGCCCATAGTGTGGCTTGTGGGAGGTGGTTCTGGGAGTTTGGATTCATCCCAACCATGTGTTTGGCAGGGATGTGGAAGCGTTGTGTCCTCCTGGATTTTGTTGAACCAAATATTAAAAACCTCGGGATAAATGAAGCTTTGAAGGACATGGCATTGCCCAAGGCTTGGTGGGGATGGTACTCTGCTCCCTGGGTGGAAGATCAATGAGTTGGTGTGAGACATGGGCCAGGTAAAGTAGGATTTTGCCAAGGATTCGAGCAATTAGATCCAGAAATTGAAGTCTGTGAGCAAAGGGAAATTCCTTAGAAACCCATCTGGGGCTCATATCAGGGTTTGTCACTTGGAGGGAAAATTTGGGTGAGATGTTTGGGGAAGATGCCTCTGCCTTTATTTGGCCACTCAGGATGACATCCCAACCCTGTCCTCCGCCATTGGAGCTGATGGAAATTGCAGTTCCCAGTGAGCTGTGCTGCTGGAAAAACAACAATGAGGGATAAAACGCCAGTTTGGGAATGGTGGTGTGGGTCCTGGGGCAGTTCTTTTCTCCTAATATTCCATAAAGGACCTCTCATCTCTACATAATGGATTTGAGGGCAGGCAGAAAGCTGTCATCATTTCATCCAGAACTTTCCCAGTGAGATCTCAGCCTTCTCATCTCAGAAATCCCTGGAAGGCTTCCGGTCTGGAATAAACCCTGGAGCCAAAAGTGAGTTTATGTGCCTGAGTGCTTTATGGTTGCTGCTGCCAGCCACATAAACATTAATAAATCCACTGTCCTCTTCCCATCAAAACAATAACCTGCCTGCAAACTTGATGGCTTCTTCGCTCTGCCTGTATCCCAGTTTATATTCCAGGTTTTTTAGTGGCTGCTCAGTGAGTTACAGTCTGAGTCCAATTCCTTCCCCCCCTTTTGGGATGTGATGTTCATTTGGATGCCCTCGGATACAAATGTCTGCACTAAAGCCCTCGTAGGATGGGTCAGAGCAGCTTTTAAATGCTGAAAACATCCCCAAACATCCTCGGGTGTGACAAATTCCAAAGACAGAGACGCACCAATGTGAACAAATTTACAAATAATGGCACCTGCTCTGCCAGGTGTTTTGTTTTCCTGCTGTAGTGGAAATCCTGTTTGACAGATCCCGAGAAGGAACCTGCTGAAGAAGTAATTGCACAACAATACAGAGGATTTGCACTGACGAAAGCCTCTGTTAATTAAAGCAGCTAGGCTATCAGCCAAAGAGCAAAATGTGGAAAGATAAGCTCTGCCTCACTTAGTGAGCAGAAAGGAGGTATTTCCAATAATCCCCCGGGATCACAGCCTTTGGATTTCCAGCACTTTCTTCCTCTCTGCCTCTCCCTGAGCATTTCTGTGTCTCCAGGATGGATATTGCCATCACCTGGTGTTGCAGGGCCCTGATGGCTTGGCAAGAGGAGATTTCAGGGATGTTCCTGAGCCGCCTCCCGACTTTTCCATCTCCTGTCTCACAGATGAGATGTGACAGCCCTTCACAGATCCACCCGGAGCTCCCAGTCCATTTGCTGCCAGACTTCTCGGCACGGCTCGGGGGACTGGCAGTGTGCCTTTCCCAGGGAAATCAGAAGCGCAGGAATTAGCTGGTGATGGGCTGAGGGAGATCTGGGCTTTAATACTTTAGGAGTTTTGGGGTTTTGCTTGTTTACTGAAATCAGGTCGGGGAGTTGCAGTCTGTGAGTGCTTCTCGGGCTCTTGTAGAGCTGTTCTGGGCTCTCGTTTGGCTCTGCCAAGGATAACACAGAGCTTGTACCTGGCCTGACACATCTCTGAGTGCTCCTCTGGGAGCACAGTTGGGAATGTGAGGAAGGCAGTGAAACTGAGTATTTTTGCCAAAATAAAGCCAGGCTTTCCCAGTCAGTTCCTCGTGCAGCTCCGCCCTGCCTGGTGCAGTGCCAGCTTCCTGCAATTCCCAAAACAGACCCAGGAGATGAGAGCCACTTCAGAGCAGTGGTCACTCTCACCTGACTGCTCCAGGAACATCCAGGGTGCTGCTGCATCCCAGGGCTCTGCATGTGTCCAGTCTGGAGCAGAAGGGTGGGATCTGTTCCCAGGGCACACATCCACTCCTGAGCTGTTGGTATTTTCCAGTCTGGGAACTTTCTGCTACCCACAGTGGTTTGAATCGCTCATCCCTGAGCTCCAGGCAGTAACTCTCCACCTTCTGGATGGAGTTAAAAGCTGCTGCCTGCCCTCTTTCTGTTGAGGCGTGGATTAACTCTACAACTAAAGGAAAGTTGTAAAGTAGGTATGTTTATTCCAGCGCTGGGATGCACAGGGAATATTTTCCTCAAAGCGTGCGTACCCCAATAATGCTCTGTCCAGTTTATATTGAGTTACAGGTTACATATTCATAAAGTTACACAATGCCCTATACATATTCATATTCCTGATTCATATTATAATGAGCCCAAAGTTCATTTAAATACACTTGTCCCTGGGCAGTTCCACCTGGTGGTCATGGGCAGGGGTCTTGAGATGAAGTAAAGAAGTCTTCCTCACGTTGAACTCTTCACTTTGCTTCCCTGCGCATACTCCCTGGGTCCCTGGTCCAAGTCCAAACCTTGAAGCTGGCTCGGGCTGGTTTCAGGATCCAGAAGTAAAATATCTGATCATGGTTCCTTCTCTTTATCAATAGTTTGGCATCTTCTTTATATCCTCCCTCTTTGCTTGGCAAAGCACAAAAAAATGTGCTTTTGGCAAGCACAAAAATATTGAGCAAGCTCTATGCATTTTTTTAGCAAGCAGCCCTTAGTAAATCATTATCTACCTTCTAGTCCCTAAAACACAAGCTGTATACCTTATTTTAACAAACACCTTCTGGTAAATCTCTTAGCCCCCCTAAATTACTATCTCTTTATGTGTTCTTTCTCCGCAGTGGTCCCAAATCTCTGTGTTTTACCCAATATCAGCACAGGGGGTTTGGTGCGGGCAGTGTGACGCAGGTGTCCCCATTTCATCAGAACACTTCTGGACCTTGTCTGGGAAGAGCTCAGACACCAGGGTTGGATGGACTCACAAAGCTGGAGAGATGGCGAGGTCATTGTGGGAAAAGCTTCCCCTTGGGTTGAATTTTATAGTGCAAATAAAATTAATCAGGGATGGAACTAGGGGAGCTGATACAGGCCTGTTGTTTTTTCCTGTATGAAGTGATACAGAGCTGGGTTTCTCCAGCCTGAAGCTCCTGGCTCTCTGCTTTATCCATCCAACACTTTTTTCACCACTTCAGAGGCCCTGCACCATCAGGCATTGGGTGAAATCCCTCTGGTTTTGTCACTTTGAATCTGAAACGGTGACATTCCTCTTGTGTAGAACCAACCTTTGAAAATCCTCCAAGAGGTTCTTTCCATCCCAAGATCTTTGAGTTGCTTGGAGGCATTCCTCAAAGGAACAGCTGCCCTGTGAGGCTGGGGAAGGGTGGATGGCACTGGTTTGTTGGAACATGCCACAGGTATCACTCTGGCATGAGCTTTAGGATAGCTCAGGATAACACTCCATCCTGAGCTTTAGAAGGAAAGCTGATTTATCCAGCAACCTTTTTACTGTTAAAATTACAATTTTACAGCAAGATTGTAAAAATTTAACTGTAAAAGAGGTATTTGGAGAGGAAATAGAGGCACAGAGGATGAAGTTCAGAGTTGACAAATAACAGTGTACAGATACCCCTGCTGGTGCTGAATCTGTAGGGATGCTCCTGCTGCCATCCACCACCTCCCTGGGGTGTTCAGCTCTGAGATCTGGGACTGCTTCTAGGCTGGGCAGAATTCCATTGGAATTTTCCGGTCTGGAATACCAAGACAGGATTTACCAAGTGGAAACAGGTTCATGCTGCTGCAGCTTGAGAGAGCATTGATAAAAAACTGTGACATCTGCAGGGAACAGGGGCAGGATGAGAGGGAATGGCCTCAGGATGTGCCGGGGCAGTTTCAGGTTGCACATCAGAGGAATTTCTCCATGGAAAGGGTGGTCAGGCATTGGAATCGGCTGGCCAGAGAGGTTTGGAGTCCCCACCCCTGGAGGTGGTTTTAGAACACGTGGATGTGCTGCTCAGTGGGTCCGTGGGGATTGTGGGGGTCATGGGTTCATGGTTGGTTTGATCATCTGGGATCTCCTCACCCTTAATGATTCTGTGATCCCAATATTTACACCTTCGGGAATTGGAGGATTTGATCATCTGATATCTCCTCACCCTTAATGATTCTGTGATCCCAATATTTACACCTTCAGGAATTGGAGGATTTGATCATCTGAGATCTCCTCACCCTTAATGATTCTGTGATCCCAATATTTACACCTTCGGGAATTGGAGGATTTGATCATCTGAGATCTCCTTACCCTTAATGATTCTGTGATCCCATGATCACACCTTCGGGAATTGGAGGATTTGATCATCTGAGATCTCCTCACCCTTAATGATTCTGTGATCCCAATATTTACACCTTCGGGAATTGGAGGATTTGATCATCTGAGATCTCCTTACCCTTAATGATTCTGTGATCCCATGATCACACCTTCGGGAATTGGAGGATTTGATCATCTGAGATCTCCTCACCCTTAATGATTCTGTGATCCCAATATTTACACCTTCGGGAATTAGAGGATTTGATCATCTGAGATCTCCTTACCCTTAATGATTCTGTGATCCCATGATCACACCTTCGGGAATTGGAGGATTTGATCATCTGAGATCTCCTCACCCTTAATGATTCTGTGATCCCAATATTTACACCTTCGGGAATTGGAGGATTTGATCATCTGAGATCTCCTCACCCTTAATGATTCTGTGATCCCAATATTCACACCTTCACAAATTGCCTATTTCACTGCAAAAAGCACCCCACCAAACTAAAAAATTGGGATTATCACTATCAAAACCTTCAAAAGAGTGAGCTCTTTCCTCTTCAGATGACTTTCCCCAGCTTCACAGCAAAGAGCAGCTTGTAAATCTGGCTCGTGATCCCAGAGCTGCCAGCGCCAGTCGGATCATCAGCTTTGCTGCCCCTTTGCACTCCGTGTTTTTCCCTGGGAGCTTTCATGGAAAGCACACAGTGGAATTTCGGGAAGTTGAGAAGGGAATGAGCTGCAGCAGTGGAGTTATTTGAACATGACAGCGTGTTATCCCAGGGACCTTCTTTGAGCCAAATAATTACGATTAATTGTAAAATAAATCTAATTGGACAACCAACTCCATGTGCATCTCTAATTGCGCAGCCACTAACAGCAACACACAGAGAATAAAAATAAGTATCTGGATCCCTTTAATGTTAAAACGAGCATCCTTCTCTAGTTTCTCTGGGAAGATGCGACAGCTGCTCCTGTATGAAAATGAATAAATAATCAGTTTTATTTGTATCTCAAGCTGTTTTCTTCTCTCGGAGATGAGCGACCCACTGATCTCAGCTGAGGAGTTTAAAGGGAGACCAAGTGTTTGTACATTTTCTGTGCATGGACACGGCATCAGGTTAAAAAAAGCCTTTCCGTGGTATCTTCCTGTGTGGTTTTGTTCTCAGCGGGGGATAATTTATGCCGGGTTTTATGTTGCATTATTTAATTACGCGTATTTTAAAAATGCATCTGTTTTGCCAATTTATATTCAGCGTGCGCTGCCTTTGGATGGCTTTGGAGCTAAATACCCTTCCAGTGAAACACTTCCCGTACCTCTGGAGATGAGTCTTAAAATAGTCCATAAATCCTTTTAATTCAGATTTTGAAAACGCTTTAAGTTGGAGGTAGCAAAGCTGGAGGTTCAGGGCATAAAGGAGGGGGTGTAGCTGTTTCAAGGTGAAGAGGAAGGAGCAGGGAATAATTAATACATGAGAAAGGGGATAACGATGACTTCCCGATCCATCTTTACAAGGGAAGATTAAAGGAAAAACAAGAAGGTGAAGAATTGCCAGGGCAAAGCACTGTAAAAACCACAGACGTCTCCTCGGGCAAGGATGACTGAGGAAACATCGTGCTAAGAGTGTCTCAGGTTTGGGGTGGATACCCAAATAAAGGGATTTTTTTGGTGCAAGTGCTGTCAAATCAAGCAAGGGAGCAGATTCCAGAGGGTTTCTATGGGATGGGTGAGGACTGATGTCCCCACCTCGGATGCATCCTGCCTCTCCCTCAGGATGGCTCTGGATGTGGTGACAGCTCCTTTAGGAGCTGAGCTCACACCCATTCCCATTTATCAATATATCAGGATCTGAGTGTGTTAATCCCATTTATCAATATATCAGGATCTGAGTGTGTTAATCCCAGGCTAACATCAGAATATCATTGTTTTAACAAACACCTCAAAGCTGCTTTTTGTGCCGCTGTGATTCCGCCTCTGCCTCCCAAGTTTTTTAAACATTAATTATCACAAACACAGCCAAAAGAACATCTATTTTTTTTTTTTTTTTTTTTTTTTTTTTTTAACAAAATGCCAGCCTGCTCAGATCTGGCAGCATGTCTGGAAAGAGCTTTGACACCCTGCTCACAGAGTGCAGGGCAGCAATTCCCACTGGATTTACAGCTCATCAGGAGCTGTCAGAAACGCCCTGGAGTCTCCTGTTGTGCTGGACTCATTTCCTCGAGTTTTAGGGAAAAAGAGCATGGTTGTGGGGAGGAAAGGCATCATCCCAGGGGCTTGGCTCTGGTGGAAATGCCATGCTGGCATCCATCTCCTCCCTGCCCACGCAGCTCCTGGCCCTGTGCCGGGAGGAGCCTCGTGCTCTATCGAGCGAGGCCAGATTTCCTCATTTCTCCTGAAATGAAGAACTGCTGGCTGAGCCAAAGGTCTGGATCTGTGCTCTGCCTTTGCAGAGCAGCCTGCTGGCCAGTAGGAATTGGATGGATTTCTGTGCTCCGAGGGTTTTCTCGTGGTGGGAGCTGAGGTTGGCAGGAGGGAGAAGGTTCTGCGTGGGCAGGGCAGGGCAGGACGCCGGCGCCGCTGGGTGTGAGGCTGCGCTTGGAAGTCTTCAATGAGCACCACCGTGGTTGTCCTTGGTAGGGGCAGCCAAGCAGATTTGAGGTCTGGGCTGAGAGCCATGGCGATCCTGCCAGCTTTTATGGAGCAGTTCAGCTTGCCCAGAACAGGTAGTGATAAAACACTGAGAAAATAGAGGAAAAAAAATATGGCCTTGGTCAGACTGGCGTGATTTACTCCTGTGTTATTTCACTGGGAATGGCTGCAGGGATTTTGGGGGGCATCTGTGGTGATGGCAGCAGCTTCTTTAGCTTTTCCTTGGCACCTGTCCTGGCAGAGAGCTTGGCTCCTTGGCATGGAGCCAATGTGCCCGGGATCGGCTTCTTGTCTCCTTCCATGGAATGAGAGCAGGTGACACAGAGCTCAGGGACACCAGGATCAAAGTCATCTTCAGCGAAGGGAACCTCAGGTGTGTGGCTGCCATATGGAGCCTTCCCCAGCGCCAGAATTCCTGCTGCAGCCAGGGTGGGGAGAGAATCACACGATCATTAAGGTTGGAAAAGCCTTCCCCAGTGCCGGAATTCCTGCTGCAGCCAGGATGGGGAGAGAATCATGGGATCATTAAGGTTGGAAAAGCCTTCCCCAGCACTGGAATTCCTGCTGCAGCCAGGATGGGGAGAGAATCATGGGATCATTAAGGTTGGAAAAGCCTTCCCCAGTGCCGGAATTCCTGCTGCAGCCAGGATGGGGAGAGAATCATGGGATCATTAAGGCTGGAAAAGTCCTTCAGGGCCATCGAGGCCAAGCTGTGCCCGATGCCCACCTTGTCACCAGCCCAGAGCTCTGAGTGCCACCTCCAGCCATTCCTCGGACACCTCCAGGAATGGGGACTCCAAACCTCCCTGGGCAGCCCCTTCCCGTGGCTTACCACCCTTTCCATGGAGAAATCCTCCCTGTTCCCCAGCCTGAGGCAGTGTGCTTCGTTCCTGCCTGCCATCCCACATTTGTTGCTTCATTTCCAACGACTCAGCACAAACTCTCTCTGACAGCTTCACTTCCAAAAAATGACACAGCTTCCCGGAGGATGCTGTTTGGTGGGACCAGGCAGAATTGTTGTGTTCCTCATGCCCATCTCTGGGTGCGTTTGGAGAGCAGCAAGTGCCAGTCTGATCTCACACCTCGGCTGCAGAGAGAGGAGGAATAGAGTTAGCCATGGTAATAAAGGATGGGATTTATCCTCCTTATGGATCTGCACACGCTTCCCTCCTTCCAAGGAGTCTTGTAAATAATCCCAGCACTCGTGCCTGATGTGTGGAGGGAAGGGATCCTGGTGTGTCTCACTCTGTGGCTCTCAAGTGCAGAGCTGGGAAACTTTCTTAATCAAAAGAAGTCTGAATTTGGCCAAAGTAGGAGTTGAAAATAAATATATGTGACAGGGTGGCTTCAGGGATACTTGGAACTCGTTGTTCCCTTTTCCTAGAGTTTGCCATCTCCCAAAGTCCTCCAGCAGAGCCCTCCCTGACCTCTAATTAAGCCAAGATTGGCTGATTTTTAATTGATTTCTTTCCCACACGTGCACAAGGGAGAGCTGGAGAAGCTTTGGCTTCCTGTGTGCTTCCTGCAGAAAGGAGGATGGGAAGCAACCTGCTCAACTGGGAACAAGGATTTGGGATGTGGGTGGGATGAAGGTCCTCAGCTCCCAAATGTGGCAGTCCTTGATGGGTGGGGACAATGGTGGCACTCTGGAGCCACGGCCCAGGTCTGGACTGGTCAGAGTGGTCACCCGTGATCCAGGAGATGAGTTATCGCTTTTGTGCGTGGAGAGGATGTGAGTCCTGCCTGGTCCTCAGGGAAGGTCCTTGTTGGGAGCTTTGCTCAGGTGAGGTCCTGGCAGATCCCAGCCCGAGGTCAGTGCTGAGCTGAGGGCTTTGCTCAGGTGAGGTCCTGGCAGATCCCAGCCCGAGGTCAGTGCTGAGCTGAGGGCTTTGCTCAGGTGAGGTCCTGGCAGATCCCAGCCCGAGGTCAGTGCTGAGCTGAGGGCTTTGCTCAGGTGAGGTCCTGGCAGATCCCAGCCTGAGGTCAGTGCTGAGCTGATTTCCTGGCAGATCCCAGCCCGAGGTCAGTCCTGAGCTGAGGTCCTGGCAGATCCCAGCCCGAGGTCAGTGCTGAGCTGAGGGCTTTGCTCAGGTGAGGTCCTGGCAGATCCCAGCCCGAGGTCAGTGCTGAGCTGAGGTCCTGGCAGATCCCAGCCAGAATCAGTGCTGAGCTGAGGGCTTTGCTCAGGTGAGGTCCTGGCAGATCCCAGCCGGAGGTCAGTGCTGAGCTGAGGTCCTGGCAGATCCCAGCCTGAGGTCAGTGCTGAGCTGAGGGCTTTGCTGAGGTCATTCCCTGGAACAGCAGCAAGGCCAAGGCCCCACGCCGGAGCCGCTGCCCTGTGAGGAAGGAGGCTTTGTTTCAGTGAGTGTCATCAATAAACGCTCGGAGTCGGTGCTGGGAGAAGGGATCGACAGCGCTGGAAATCCCTGGAGGCCTGAGCTGGCAGGAGCTCTCTGCTTTTCCCTGAAGTGGAGATCCAGGTCTGCTCCTCAGCAGGAGGAGGAGCTGCCTTTGGCTCCCACGTCTCCAGCATCATTCCCAGCTGGACAGCAGAGTCCAAAGTGTTCCCACCCCACTGTGCTGTCTCCCCCAGCGCGTTTGGGTGGAATTGGCACATCTTTGGGAAAGATGGAAACAGATCCTTTTCCGGAGATCTTACTCACTGTCTCCCCAAATTATCCAGCTCTCCTGAGGGCATCCTTCAGGCTTTTTTCCCCTCGCCAAGACCTGACATAAGCAATGAGGCGCTGAGTTTCTTGCAGAGTTTGCTCTTTGCCCAGGAATCAATCCAGTTCACTAAGCTGACCTGTCAAAACTTCTCCAAGGGCATGAGCATTCCTCATGTTTTCACCATCAAATTATGTGTGACACTTCATTTAAAGCTTAAGCGTGAAGCCTCACTAGCAAGGAGATTGCTGGAAGATATTGATTTTGCTGCATTTTTTTGTGTTTCTGTATAAAAATGTATTTTAAAGTCTTGGTAAAGGACATAATTGCTGGGCAGACTCTGGATTTATGCTCCCGTTTAGTTCTCTCGAAGGTTTTTTAAGATCCATTTGTCCAGCGTGTCTGTGAACAATGAACACCAGGAGCAAATGGAGTTCAGAGAGTCGTGGGGTTTTGTGCCCCTTGAGTCAAACAAATCCCATGTTGTGAGACTGAATCTCCTTGGACTGATTTGCTAAAAGGAGAGGAAACTTCCGATGTGGTCTGGTGGGTGCTTGGAGTCATTTTAGGTGTCTTGACTCCAAAATTTGCACACTGCTCAGGAGGGAACATGGATTGTCCCACCCCAGGTGGAGACAGGACACCCTCGTGGCTGTCCCAGAGACAGCTCCACTGACCTGGAGAAACCCACACGGTTTGGGTGGGAAAGGGACCTTAAAATTCATCCCACCCCCTGCCATGGCAGGGACACCTTCCACTGTCCCAGGCTGCTCCAAGTCCTGTCCAACCTGGCCTTGGACACTTCCAGGGATGGAAGGTCTTTTCTCTTGTGACCTAATCAGCTTCTGAGTTCATTTGTGCCCACAGTGCCCATTTCATGCCTGAGAAATCCAGAAACAGAGAGCCATTGAAATGTGAACACTTCAGAAGAGAGAAAAACATTCCTAGCCCCTGAATCAAATTCTCCCCCCATTGCCCCCAACCTGTTTTTACAGATGAGTTGCTTGTCTTAAAGCAGAGAAGTCTCCAAAAATTCACTTTTATCTCTCCCAAGGGTTTTCTTTTCTGTCCAGAACACAATGTCCTCATTTCTGCAGCCCGGGATGTGCTGGACATGGTCAGGATCAAACCCTGGCCTTGAACCGTCTCGGAGGGATGGAGAAATGGGAGAAAGGGTTTGATCTCAGCCTCGTCCTTCCCGTCCCAGATGGCTGCCTGGACATCCCCATGCTCTTCCTCGGAATTCTCACCCCTGGGATTTACAAAACCACTGAACAGTGTCTGCTGACAATTATTAGCTACATCCCAAGTGCTGGAATTCAGGACAGTTCCTTTGGGAACAAGGAGCAGGATCAGAAATCCCTGCACTGACATTGTCCCTGGTTTTGCCATATCCTAACGGCACCACGGAGCTCCTGGGGTGGGAATGCAGAGCTGCCCAATTTGCTCACCTGCACTAAATTGTTCGTGCTTTTGATGGCTCTTCAGTGAAATATTCAATGTTTTCCTGGTGAATATTCCATCCCCCCAGAGCTATCAACAGACGAAAGCTCCAAGACCGGCTTTCCATGGGAATTTAATCATCCCAGCTGTCATGCAGATCCCGATACAAATATTTCCACTGTTAATGGTTTCAGCGTGGGCTTTTTTGTGGGATCAAATGTAATCTTATTTAATGGAGTTCTATTGCCGTTTGGGTCTTTTCACCAGGCTGGGCTTAATTCTTAAATGGAGATTGTTCAGAGGAGAAGCAGGGAAATGACTGAAGGGATTGGATGGGAAATGTGGGATGGAGTGAGTGAGTTTGGATCAACCAGGGCAGGTGGAAAATGTAAGCGCAGGGGAAAGGACCCAGCGTGGATGGGGCTGTCAGGAATGGTGTGAAACTCTGTCAGGGGCGAGTTGGGCTGGATTGTAGGAAAAGGTTCTTCCTCCAGAGGGTGTTTGGGCTCTGGAACAGCTCCTTAGGGAATGGTGATACTCCCAAGGCTGCCAGAGCTCCAGGAGAGTTTGGACAACAGGCACAGGGTGGCATTGTTGGGGTGTCTGTACAGGGTCAGGGTCGGATCAGTGATCCTGGTGTGCTCCTTCCAGCTCAGGATGTTCCATGATTCTATTCTATGATTCCTGGAAGAACTTCAGTAGGACTTTACAGGTGTTTGGCTGGGGATGAGGGGCAATGCTGGATTCCCCACCCCAGGGACACTGCCGAAACGCTGATCGGCACAGCCCCAGCCCCCGACCCCCATCCCTGGGCACTCCAGCCCCATAAATGCCGTTCCCACCCCCCAGGTCGTGCGCACGGAGAAGAACAGCCTGAACAACAGGTTCCTGCCCTGGGACGAGATCGACACCGAGGCCATCCTGTCCATCGACGACGACGCCCACCTGCGCCATGACGAGATCATGTTTGGCTTCCGGTGAGCGACCTCCCCACAGCCCCACAGCCATGGACACACACTGCTCCTCCCCAGAGCCCCACACACAAACTGCTCCTCCCCAGAGCCCGGGGCACAAACTGCTCCTCCCCAGAGCCCCACACACAAACTGCTCCTCCCCACAGCCCCACAGCCATGGACACACACTGCTCCTCCCCACAGCCCCACAGCCATGGACACAAACTGCTCCTCCCCACATCCCAGCAGCCATGGACACACACTGCTCCTCCCCAGAGCCCGGGACACAAACTGCTCCTCCCCACATCCCGGCAGCCATGGACACACACTGCTCCTCCCCAGAGCCATGGACACACACTGCTCCTCCCCAGAGCCCCACAGCCATGGACACACACTGCTCCTTCCCACAGCCCCACAGCCATGGACACACACTGCTCCTCCCCAGAGCCCCACAGCCATGGACACACACTGCTCCTCCCCACAGCCCGGGACACAAACTGCTCCTCCCCACAGCCCAACAACCCCGACAGAAACTGCTCCTCCCCACATCCCAGCAGCCATGGACACAAACTGCTCCTCCCCAGAGCCCCACACACAAACTGCTCCTCCCCACAGCCCAGCAGCCATGGACACACACTGCTCCTCCCCACAGCCCCACAGCCATGGACACACACTGCTCCTCCCCACATCCCGGCAGCCATGGACACACACTGCTCCTCCCCACAGCCATGGACACACACTGCTCCTCCCCACATCCCAGCAGCCATGGACACGCACCGCTCCTCCCCACAGCCCCACAGCCATGGACACACACTGCTCCTCCCCACAGCCCCACACACAAACTGCTCCTCCCCACAGCCCAGCAGTCATGGACACACACTGCTCCTCCCCACAGCCCAACAACCCCGACAGAAACTGCTCCTCCCCACAGCCATGGGCACAAACTGCTCCTTCCCACAGCCCCTGGGCACAAATTGCTCCTCCCCACAGCCACACAGCCATGGGAACAAACTATTCTTCCCCACAGCCCCACATCTCCCGACACACACTGCTCCTCCCCACAGCCTCGGGGCACAAATTGCGCCTCCCTACAGCCCCAAAACCCCACAGCCCCATGCACAAACTGCTCCTCCCCACAGCCCGGGACACAAACTGTCCCTCCCCAGAGCCGCACACACAAACTGCTCCTCCCCACAGCCCCATGCACAAACTGCACCTCCCCACGGACACAAACTGTCCCTCCCCACAGCCCCACAGCCCGGGGCACAGACTGCTCCTCCCCACAGCCCCCCAACAGAACCTGCTCCTCCCCACAGCCCCAAATCCCCGCAGCCATGGACACAAACTGCTCCTCCCCACAGCCCCAGACACAAACTGCTCCTCCCCACAGCCCAGCAGCCATGGACACACACTGCTCCTCCCCAGAGCCCCACACACAAACTGCTCCTCCCCACAGCCATGGACACACACTGCTCCTCCCCACAGCCCCACATCCCCCAGACACAAACTGCTCCTTCCCACAGCCCCTGGGCACAAATTGCTCCTCCCCACAGCCACACATCCCAGGGCACAAACTGCTGCTCCCCACAGCCCCAAATCCCCACAGTCCCCGATACAAACTGCTCCTCCCCAAATCCCCACAGTCCCCGATACAAACTGCTCCTCCCCAAATCCCCACAGTCCCCGATACAAACTGCTCCTCCCCAAATCCCCACACACAAACTGCTCCTCCCCACAGCCACTGATGCCTGATCAGGTTTACCTGAAACAGAGGCTGGACAAAGTTAGGAGAATAAAAGGCAGATTAATTTATTAAAGGCTTTAAGGTGCATTTAGGGCAGACAAGGCCTACTTGATAGACTACACCTAAAGTGGACATCGAGTCACAAGTTTTTTGTATTTTGTAAGTTCTGTCCATTAACATACCGAGCCTTAATCCTCCAATTACACCTTCAGGTGATGACGTCAATTACTCCAAGTTTGCTCCCCCCAGTTCGCTGTTGTTTACATATTTTGGGGCTCTAAGGCAGCAAAGTGTCCTTGGATTTTCCAGCTGAGAGGAATTGTTTTGTCCAAAATGCTGGGAACACCTACTTTAGCACCCTGTATGGAGTCCAGAGTTACACACTAAAATCACAGATACACGAAAATACAGAAGCTAAAAATCCTAAGGCATCACCACCACCTGCTCAGGGGCACAATGAGGGCTGCCACTTCCCTTCCCCTGGCTTCCCAACTCCATTCCTTGGAGAAACACCCACTAATGAACTGGATCCCAGATTGTCCAGGAAACCCCATTTCCCACCCTTCTTAACCCAACCCTTCCGCTTTTGCTGTGCTGATAATTGGCCCTTAATGCTTTTAAGGCTTCTTAGGGTGGACAGAGAGCAGGAAACAAATCCCAGAGGCTGCTGCACTCCATCCATGTGCTGCAGGATGTTTGGCCCATGGTGCTCATGTCCTGGTGGCAGCTGCCATCCTCTGCTCCGTGTGACCCTGGGATGTGACACTTCCTTGGGTGTTTCATGCTGCGGAGCAGGGAAAGGAGATGTCCCCCAGCAGGTGCTGGGTGCTCTCATCCCCACCCCTGTTCCAGATTTCCCTTGACTTTTCCCTGGCAAAAGCCTCCCTGATCACGGGAATGAGGGGGCTCCTGCTGTGGGAGGTTGTGCCAGCTGCTCCTGCAGCTCCTGACTGCCAGGAGCTGCTGGGGACTGAGGGTGGCACAAGGAGCAGGGACTGCCATTCCCAGCAGGAGAGCACCCGGCAGCTGCCTGGGGGTGGGAGATGGGGCCCAAAACCTGCATGGGAGGAGGATTAAAAGGCACAGAACGCCTGGAAAGCCACCAAGCTCCCTCAGAGAGATGAGAAACGAGGTGTGAGAGGGATTAAAGTGCAGGAGGAGGCGGCAGGAGTCCTGGCTTCCCTCCCTCGCCCAGTTCCAGGCTCTTTATCCAAACTGGGTTGTTTTCTCCCCTTTTTTGGTCTCTGTTTTCCTTCTCCTGGCCGAGGTTTTGCTGATTAGCCCTGGAGAGCCTCAAAGGAAGGTTGTAAGTGCCCTGTGTTATTCTCACTCATGTCCCTGCTTACAGACACCCTGTTCCCACAAAGCCTCCCTGTGTTAACACATTCCCAGGAATCGCTGCAGTCTTGGCACTGGAGTGAACCTCTGCCCACAACAACTGTGCTTTGTCAAAACTTTGCTTCAGACTTTGATTCTTGGGGCCAAAAGCCTCGTTCTTCCCTGTTTGCCACTCAGGAGGGAGCTGGAGGCAGGAACCCTGAGCCTAAACAATTCTCTGGAGAAATCCTGATTTTTTTTGTGGCTGAGCTGGGAAGGAAAAAGTGTCACGTTCGTAGGAAAGCGAAGAAGTGGGAGAAGTGAAAGGGAATAAGTGGTTTTGACTTTTCCAAAGAATCACTTTGGATTGACAGGAGTGGCAGCAAAGAGGCGCTGGGGGGAGGACGGAGCCAGGGAAGCTGCTGGTGGTGCTGATTCCTCAGGATTCTTTACCAGGAATTTCATTAATTGGAGTGGAGGATTGAACAATAAACACATCTTTGCTCCTTTAGTGTGGAGAGAACTCAGGGAATGTCTCTCCCCTCAGCTGCTCTCCTCCTGTAGCTCTCCAGGAACAGGAGTCGTGGGAGAAACCCACCTCCGCTTGAGGGATAAAACCCCAAAAGGCCATTTCCTGCCCAGCTCTGCGCCTGGGGAGAAGGGAAAACCCTTCTGTGTGCACACGGAGTTCTCCCCTGCAGAGTGGAGCCCCAGCCCAGCCCCTCAGCAGCAGGAGATGGGATGGAGTGATCCAAGGGCAGCCAGCACCCTGCCTGGGGAAGCTGTGTGTCTTTCCCAGCTTAGGCATCAGGCACTGATTTTCCCTTAATTATTCCTGCCAGTGCTGCAGCTTTCCCGAGGGATTTCTCTGGAGGAGCGTGAGCTGCAGAGGAGAGCAGAATATTGAGCAATCCCACGTGCAAACCTCAGGATTTCATTCCCAAAGCTGAGCTGTGAGCACGTGCTGGGGTTCAGGGGGCACTGAGGGCCCTGCAGGCTTTTCCTGCATGGCCAGAGCCCGGGAAGCTGAAATTTGGGATGAGGAGCTGCAGTTTGGGATGAGGAGCTGCAGTTTGGTGATGCAGCTCTTCCCTCTGGAGACACCGGGGCCTTCAACATCTCAGCAGCTTTCATAGAGTCATGGAATCACAGAGTCCTGGAATGGTTTGGGTTGGGAGGGACTCTAAAGCTTATCTTAAAGCACCTTCCACGGTCCCAGGGTGCTCCAAGCCCTGTCCAGCCTGGCCTGAAAGCTTTCCTTGAGGGAGATTGATGTTATCGTGGCTTTACTGAGCTGCTGGGAGATGGAAAGTCCCAGGGATTTAGGGAAGAGATGTTTGGCTCTTCCCAGGCTGAGCCTGGGCTGCTCTGGCCTTAGTTTTCTTTTAAACCTCCAGAACTGCCCTGATGAGCTCCAAAATCCCTAATTTTTGGATTAGGAACGCTTTTCCTGCACATAAACAGCTCGACCGTGCTCTTGGAGAGGAGCACATTTTAATTGAGTTTTTCCTTTTGCCTTTTGGGCATTCCTCGGATAAGCAGCTCCCAAACTCCTTCATGTACAGACCCCTCCACCCCTTGCAGCTCCTCGGGAGCCTGGGATGGGCTCCCAGGATTGTGTCTCATGGCAAATTCTGTGTTTGCAGGGTGTGGAGAGAGGCCAGGGATCGCATCGTGGGCTTCCCGGGGCGCTACCACGCCTGGGACATCCCACACCAGTCGTGGCTCTACAATTCCAACTACTCCTGCGAGCTCTCCATGGTGCTCACTGGTGCTGCCTTCTTCCACAAGGTGAGAGAGAGAGAGAGGCATCCCTGCAGCTTGCTGTTCACAGCCCCCCAGGCTGCAGCTTTGGGGGCTCTAAGGACAAATTTCGGACTCTCTTCTCCTTTTCCCTCACTGAAATGAAGGCTGCATGTGGTCCTGAGCCATCCAGGTGCACTGGGAAGGGGATCCAGGGGGGACAGCAGGATCTGAGGAGGCTGGAACCTCAGTCCTCCATTTCTGAGCTTAGAGAAGCTTGGGATTCAGGGAGAGGGTGGTGGCTGTGGGGACAGCAGGATCTGAGGGGGCTAGAACCCCAATTCCTCCATTTCTGAGCTTAGAGGAGCTTGGGATTCAGGGAGAGGGTGGTGGCTGTGGGGGGAAGCAGGATCTGAGGGGGCTGGAACTTCAGTTCCTCCATTTCTGAGCTTAGAGGAGCTTGGGATTCAGGGAGAGGGTGGTGGCTGTGGGGGGAAGCAGGAGCTGAGGGGGCTAGAACCCCAATTCCTCCATTTCTGAGCTTAGAGGAGCTTGGGATTCAGAGTAAAGGCGTGGGGACAGCAGGGTCTGAGCGGGCTGGACCCTCAATTCCTCAATTTACAGGAGCTTGGGATTCAGGGAGAGGGTGGTGGCTGTGGGGACAGCAGGATCTGAGGGGGCTGGAACCCCAATTCCTCCATTTCTGAGCTTAGAGGAGCTTGGTATTCAGGAAAAGGGTGGTGGCTGTGGGGACAGCATAACCCAGTGCAGGATTAACTCCACTGTGGGGAATCTCTCCACTGGAGTCACCACATCCCAACATGTGCCATGTGCTGATCCTCACCTGCAGTGGTTTTTTTTGGCTGGCCTTAGAATTATGAGGCAGACACAGTTCAAGGGGTAAAAGGGTTTTCCCTCGGGATTTTAATAGGATTTTAATAGGATTTTAGGTGCACAGCTCTGCAAAGGTGGAACACACTGAGATACACACACACTGTGTAATGTGAATACAATTTTATGGATTTTGCAAATTAACACATCTGTTTAGAATCTTCCAGTAAGAAACTTAATAAATAATGTCCCCTTATTTTAAAGAAAAGCCCCCAAATGAGGTCAGAGCCCGGTTTACAAAATATGTTCCAGAGAGAAGGTTTCAGCCAAGGTTAAAACCTCGAGTTTTGAGGCAGTGTAGGCCTCTCTGGCCTCCTACTGTCAATGCTTGGTTTTTCTGCCTTGCAGAACCCCAAAACTAAACTAAAATATCAAACTGCAAAAATTACAAGCGTGTAGGCTAAGGGTACAAAGAATGTGCAAAGAAAATCCATAAAAGAGGATATAAAAAAGCAAAAACCGTCAGTGGAGCCCCTGCAGAGCGCTGTGCCTTTCCCTTGCAGTACTACGCCTACCTGTACTCGTACGTGATGCCCCAGGCCATCCGGGACATGGTGGATGAGTACATCAACTGCGAGGACATCGCCATGAACTTCCTGGTGTCCCACCTGACCAGGAAACCTCCCATCAAGGTAAACAATCGGCTGCTCCTGGGCTTGGCGCTGCGTGGGGAGCGAGGGGTGGGTGAGGGGAAATGCAGCTCCAGTGGGAAAGCTCAGCCTTTGGAATTGGCTGAATCATTGCTGTGGAGCAGATGAATTGAGGTTTGATGTGACAAGATTGAATCAGAAAAAAATTCCTCTCTGGTGGAAGGTTCCCTGCCCATGGCAGAGATATCTCTGTGCTCTGGAGCCAGGCTGGGAGAGCTGGGGGTGTTCACCTGGAGACAAGAAGGCTCCAGGGAGAGCTGGAGAGGGACTGGGGACAAGGGATGGAGGGACAGGACACAGGGAATGGCTTCCCAGTGCCAGAGGGCAGGGAGAGATGAGATATTGGGAAGGAATTCCCTCCTCCTGAGGGTGGGGAGGGGCTGGGATGGAATTCCCAGAGAAGTTGTGGCTGCCCCTGGATCCCTGGAAATGTCCCAGGCCAGGCTGGACAGGGCTTGGAGCAACCTGGGACAGTGGAATGTGTCCCTGCCATGGCAGGGGTGGGATGGGATGAGCTTTAAGGTCCCTTCCAACCCAATCCATGCTGTGATTCCACTTGTATCCAGGCCCCCTCGCAGTGCCCCGGGCAGGGCGCTGTGGTCAGCGTGGCACTGACCCCTCTGTCCCTTCATAGTCATTGTGGTCGCACTGACCCCTCTGTCCCTTTGTGGTCAGCGTGGCACTGACCCCTCTGTCTCTCTGTGGTCAGCGTGGCACTGACCCCTCTGTCCCTCTGTGGTCAGCGTGGCACTGACCCCTCTGTCCCTTTGTGGTCAGCGTGGCACTGACTCCTCTGTCCCTTCATGGTCAGCATGGCACTGACCCCTCTGTCCCTCTGTGGTCAGCGTGGCACTGACCCCTCTGTCCCTTTGTGGTCATTCTGGCACTGACCCCTCTGTCCCTTTGTGGTCATTCTGGCACTGACCCCTCTGTCCCTCTGTGGTCAGCGTGGCACTGACCCCTCTGTCCCTTCATGGTCAGCATGGCACTGACCCCTCTGTCCCTTTGTGGTCATTGTGGCACTGACCCCTCTGTCCCTCTCGGCAGGTGACCTCCCGCTGGACGTTCCGCTGCCCCGGCTGTCCCCAGGCCCTTTCCCACGACGATTCTCACTTCCACGAGCGGCACAAGTGCATCAACTTCTTCGTGAAGGTGTATGGGTACATGCCCCTGCTCTACACCCAGTTCCGCGTGGACTCGGTCCTCTTCAAGACGCGCCTGCCCCACGACAAGACCAAATGCTTCAAGTTCATCTAGGAATGGGAGCAGCCAGACACTGCCAGCTCCCAGCTCTGGCCACAGGCAGGACAGGCCGGGCTGGGGCTGTTTGTTGGGGCTGTGAGTGCAGAGGTCTGCTGGGGACTCCAGCCTCGCTCCTGCCGCCAAACGGGAGGGCAAACGGGCACTTCCCTCCTCCCCTGGCTCCCCCAGCGGCTCACCGGGACAGGGAACGGCATCCCACGGCTCCTGTGAGGACACTCCCATGGATCGTACACTGAGGAATGGCTCCTTGGCCTCTGGCTCTGCCCCTTCGCTAGCCAAGGGCGGCCGTTCTTTTTAATTATAATTATTGTTATTTAAAATGAAAGTGTTTTAGATTTGCCGCGTGAGGCGCTTTTTTGTTTTCTTTTCTTTTCCTCCCCATTTCCCCCTCCGGACCCTCCAGCCTGTCCGAGGGGACCATGGCAAGGCCGGGTTGGAGGTGTTTGGGGACAGTGCCAGGGCAGCTCCTGCTGTGCCCATCCTTCCTCCCGTGGGACAGCCCTTCCCCCACACCACATCCTGGCTTCTCTTGCCCTGTGGCTACTACTGAGGCCTCTCAGGTGTCCCCTGGTGACCATCCCTTTGCTCTGCTCTGCTCTGCTCCCCACGCTGAGCCCATGGAGGGGTTGAGCTTGGCCTGGATGGTCCTTCCTGGCTCTGCTCTGGCCCCATTCCCGTGCCACAGCCTGGGGTTCATTTGCTGCTGTCTCATTCTCTGTCTCTTCCCACCTCGTCCTGCAAATCCCTTAAGGATTGGAGTGTGTTTGGGGCTTAGGAAGGATCCACCTGCAGCACAGGCAGGGCTGGCAGCGCTCCAGGCTCAGGGAGGCTCTGACCCTGCTCTGTGCTCAGCCCAGCCCGGCTGTGCCGAGCTGCAGTTCCTGCTCTGCCTCGCCCTCATCGCCACCCTGGAGCGAAATGTGCCTGTGGAGGGTTTGCTGTGGGGCTCAGCACAGCTGCCTTACCCCCAGCCCAGCCCATCCCCAGGCCCTGCCTTCGGGCTGTGTCCGAGGGTTGATCCCAGCAAGAGCTTTCCGTGGTGTGAACCCGCTGGGATCGCAATCACAGCGTGGGTTTGGAGCTGCTTCCTCTCCCGCAGAGCAAAATGCTGCTACACCTGTGAGCACCTGAGCCCATCGTGCTTCAATCCCAGCCAGACAGGAGGGAAGGAAACAGCTTGGGGTGTTCTCCCTCAGTGCATCCCACATGTTTGTGGGCAGTCTGGAGAAGCTCGTGCTGGGTGGGTGGGAAGGTGACGCTGCTGTGGTCACCTCCATGTCCCTGCTGTCCCTGGCCCAGCAGCCTGCAGCAGGAGGTCACCCCTGGTGTGTGTCAGGGATGGTCCAGCAGCAGCTCCTGGGCTCATTCCCAATGTCAGCCCTGTCCCTGCTCCTCCTGCACCACCTTTTGGGGCCTCTCCAGACTCCTCCTGCCAGGTTTTCTTATCGGCACTGACACTTCCTCCTTGGGAAGGAGAGGAAGGAGCAGCCTGTTCCCATGGCTCGTGCCTTCACCAGCACTACTGACCGCAGCAAAACACCCACCAAGGAATCTTTTCCTCTGTTTTTTTTTCCCCTTTCTGTTTGTTCCCTTTTTGTTTTAACATCAGATGCTCAAAACGCAGCACGTGGAGTCTCAGTCCCCTTAAAAATGCCATCGGAGACTCCTGCGAGGCCCTGGAACACCTGAGAGGATTCTCTGCCCTGCCTGGAGTGGAAATGTGGCACTTGTGAGGAGCTGTGCCAGCTCCAGCATTCCCAAGGGATCTGAGCTTTAACTGAGCCCTCGTTAGTGATGGTTCGTTAGTGGCCATGCGGTGGCTCAGGTACAGCCCAGGGGATCAGCTGTGCCTCCCCAGCCCTCCTGGGAGCACGGAGTGATGTGGGCATGGACTGCACTTTATCCACTCACAGGCACTGCTTCAGGATTCCCAGAATCCGAAGGGAGACATTGCTATCCCAGGGAGAGCCTGGGGGAACACGGATGGGATCGAAGTGTTGGCGTTGCTGAGTGCACTGTGGGGCTCGGGATGCTCAGGGCCCTGGAAATTCTGCTTTTCCTTGGTGTGTTTTGATTCAAGGCCAGTGGAGATCAGGGCTCAGCAGAACAAATCCAACTGTTCCTCCTGCCAGGCTCTTTGGCCTTTTTCCCGAGGTGTTTTTCTGCTGGGAGGATCCCCCGTGCGCCCTGCTGGAGCAGGGATGGGATGTGCAATGGGATCTCTGTGCGTGCCGTGGGATGGAATCCTCCTTGCCCAGCAGCCCTGAAGGGAAGGATTTTGGGTGGAGGGACAAAGAGGCTGCTCCAGGGGGACATCCAGGCAGCAGCAGCATTGGGAGGGATGGAATTCCATGAGGAAATGAAATGCCAAATCCTTGCCCACTGCAGGGCTAGTGCCGTCCCTCCCCATCCTACTGCTGTGGCTCTTTTCCCAATCATCCCAAACACCACTGAAACCCCTGGAGTACAGATTTGGGGCTCCCAGCCCAGCTCTCTGCTCCTGACACATCCCAGGAACTTTCCCCACCACCGGGGAGGAGAGGAGCTTTTCTGGAGAGCGCTCCCGCCCGTGCCTCCATCCCGAACATCCCTCCTTGCCACCACCCATCGTTCTCCCGGGATTTTCAGGGCGTCCCAGGGTCACTCCGAAGCTCAGGTTTGGTTGTGCAATCCATCCCAGCTCCCGGGGCACGCGGCTTCCACCACCCCAGCCCCGAGGAGATGGGAAGGGCTCTTGGCAGCTGCACCTTTCCCGAGGGAAAGGCCTTTTCCCCATCCCAGAGTTTCTGCTGCTTCCCCCGGGCGCGGAGCGAGGCCTTTCCTGCTGTAAATAGCAACAAAGACCGAGGTGACACGGCCCCGGCCCCGCCCGTGTCCCACGGCCCCTGCCCTCCCCCGGGATTTCAAATCCGACAGAAACGGAGAGACAAGGAGCACTCCTTCGACACGAGCACAATGTTGAGTTTTTTGTAAAAGGTTCCAATAAATGGAGAGTTTAACTTGGGAGTGTCTCGGTGCCTCTTTGCTGGGGCTGGGAGAGAGGCTGGAGCAGGATGAGGCTGGTGCTGCTCCTGGCCCTGGGGCACCCCAAAACCTCCAGGGCTTGTGTCCCAAGGTCTGGAATGGTGGAAACTCCTCATGGATGGCACTGCCTGGAGCTAAACCCCATTGTGTCCCTCACAGGGGTTGGACCCTGTGTGACTTCCAGGGACATCCCATCCCATGGATCCCATCCCATGGATCCCATCCTGTCCCATGGATCCCATCCCATGGATCTCATCCCATCCCATCCCATGGATCCCATCCTGTCCCATGGATCCCATCCCATGGATCCCATGCCATCCCATGGATCCCATCCCATGGATCCCATCCTGTCCCATGGATCCCATCCCATCCCATCCCATCCCATCCCATCCCATCCCATCCCATCCCATCCCATCCCATCCCATCCCATCCCATCCCATCCCATCCCATCCCATCCCATCCCATCCCATGGATCCCATCCCATCCCATGGATCCCATGCCATCCCATGGATCTCACCCCATCCCATGGATCTCACCCATCCCATCCCAGCGCCAGGGCTGCTGCTTGGCTGGATATTTGCAGGTGATGAAAACAGCCCTGAGCCAGCGGTGGGATTGCAAAGCTGCCCATCCCTGCCAGGGATCCAGAGCCAAGGACCTTCAGGAGACAGCTCCTGGGGCACTGCTGGCTCGGGATGCTCTCGGTCCCTCTCCTGTGCAGGAGGCTGAGGTGGGAAAACCAAACGGATCCATGTGGTTTGTAGGCAGATTTCAGCTTCAAAGCTGCAGGGAGGAGCAGAGGGGAGGAATGGAGCCAGCTGGGCCACGAGCCACGGGGCTGGAGTGGGAATCCCCCAGCATTTCCTGCATGTGGCTGGATATCCTCTCTTCGTTTTGTTTGCCCTCCCTCCTGAGCAGCTGCTTCCTCTGCGGTCACTTGTTACCTCTGTGTCACCTGCCCTTTCCCACTGGGAATTGTGTCCTTTCTTTTCCCTTCTGCCTTGGAGTCAGGCTTGGTTTGTGCTTGGGTTTGTTTCCAGGAGAGGTTTCAGGGAAACCCCAAATGATTCTAGTCCTGGAGGGAGGAGGTGGATGCTCAGCCTCCCAAATCCTGCAATCTCTCCCCAGAATACTGCAGGGAGGCAGGGCCAGCACTGGCAGTGAAGGACACAATTCCTCACTCCAGGATCCCAGCCTGGCTGCAGTGCAATTCTGGTTTGGGATTTGGCCCCAAACGAGCCCAGCAGCAGCTTGGGTTCAGCTGGAGCCGATTTCCTCCTGAGGCTTTTCCTGAGATAAAAACCTCCTGATCGATAATTTTTACTGCTGTGACTGCTGTGTTTGGTGAGAGGAGCCACAGCTCCAGTTCCATTTCCCTGTTTCCCTGGGTGAGGGTTTGTACCTCGGGATGAGGAAACAGAAGCCATAAATCCTGTGAATAATTCATTCCCTGCTCCCAGGAGGAGGGCAGGGTGAAGTGCTTTACACTCCACTCCTCTGCACTGCAAAGTGCCTCGGTTTTCCCTTTTGGATGATGCACTCCTTGGTAAAAAGCAATTTCACTGGAATTGTTCCCGTTCTGCCTGGCAGTGCCAGGAAAGGCACCAGGTCCTGCTGGAGCCCAGGAGAGACCTGCCACCCCTTCCAGGCGATGGGGCCTTCAGGGAGGACCTGCCCCTTCGTGGTCTTCAAGGGGTGGGGTCACAGTCCATGGATCCAAGAGGGATTGGGGTCACAGTCCATGGATCCTCAACGGATTGGGTCACAGTTCATTGATCCTCGAGGGATTGGGGTCACAGTCCATGGATCCTCAAGGAATTTGGGTCACAGTCCATGGATCCTAGAGGGATTGGGGTCACAGTCCATGGATCCTCAAGGAATTTGGGTCACAGTCCATGGATCCTTGAAGGATTGGGGTCACAGTTCATTGATCCTCAAGGGATTGGGGCGACAGTCCATGAATCCTCGAGGGATTGGGGTCACAGTCCGTGGATCCTTGAGTTATTGGGGTCACAGTCCATGGATCCTCAAGGGATTGGGTCACAGTTCATTGATCCTCGAGGGATTGGGGTCACAGTCCATGGATCCTCAAGGAATTTGGGTCACAGTCCATGGATCCTAGAGGGATTGGGGTCACAGTCCATGGATCCTCAAGGAATTTGGGTCACAGTCCATGGATCCTTGAAGGATTGGGGTCACAGTTCATTGATCCTCAAGGGATTGGGACGACAGTCCATGAATCCTCGAGGGATTGGGGTCACAGTCCGTGGATCCTTGAGTTATTGGGGTCACAGTCCATGGATCCTCAAGGGATTGGGGTCACAGTTCATAGACCTTTGAGGGATTGGGGTTGCAGTCCGTGAATCCTTGAGGGATTGGGGTCACACTCCATGGATCCTTGAGGGACTGGGGTCCCAGTCCATGGCTCCTCAAGGAATTGGGGTCACAGTCCATGGATCTTAGGGAGACTGGGGTCACAGTTCACGGATCCTCGAGGGATTGGGGTCACAGTCCATAGACCTTCGAGGGACTGGGGTCACAGTTCATTGATCCTCAAAGAATTGGGGTCTCAGTCCGTGGCCCCAGGTGACAGCTCACCTGTGACAGCTCAGTGGGACCTGTCTGGTCCCACCTTTCCCCCCACGAGCCTGCCCAGGCCCTGACGCACAGCCAACCCCAAACCCAAACCCCTCTGCTGTCACTGCCACTCCTCCCAAAGGCTGAGCTGCTGCTGGGCACAGATCCAGCCCCTGGCCCCAGCTTCCCTCTGCTCCTCGTGCCCAGGTGCCCACGGAGGTGACAGAGCCCAGTGACAGTGACAGGGGCTGGGCTGGGATTAACTGACCTGCTCCAGTTGTTTCCATTGGATCTCACATTAACGAAGAGAAAACAGAATAAACTCCTCTCCACTCATTCCATAAAAGCCATCCAGTGCAGAAAGCTGATTTTAACCTTTTCTTGTTATTCCTGTGGGAACACAGGGCTGGGGAGCCATTGGTAATTAATCACTTGGCACACACCCCACTAATTGTGTCTAATGAGGGGGGCAGTGGAGAGGCTGGAGCAGCCCAGGGTGGGATGTGGGATTGGGAAATGGGGACAGCCCTGGCACAAGGAGCCACACAGAGCCAAGGGAGTTTCTTTTCCTTTCTGGAAGAAAGAGAGCAAAACCAGGAAGCTTTGCTGCTCTTTGCCCATAAATTGGGAATTTCTGGATAAAGCCTGGACTACATCCATGGTATTCCTCCCTGGGCTGCCATGGTTCCCTCTGCAGGACTGACCCAGCCCAAAGAAATGCTGTTTTGCTTTCTCTGTGCAGAAGGAACAAGCACTTCTTTTTCCAGTTTAATTAGGATTTCTCATTGAAGAATTCCCCTCCCAGCATGTTTGTTTTTCCTGCAGGCACAACCCGAATCTAACAAAACAATCCACTCTCAGCTGCTGGACTGATGGAACAAGAAGCTTTCCTGCTCAAAATGACAAGAAGGAAAATGTAAAAGCTTTTAGTTTTTACTTTCTGCCCCTGAGGAGGGTGGGAAAGCCTTTGGAATGTGAAGAGGAAGGCGCTGGAGCAGTGGGATCAGTGCTGGAGCTGAGGCAAGCAGCAGAAAGATGAGTTTATCCCATGGCCTCTGTGGGTTAGGAACAATCCTTTGGAGTTTCACAAGGTGAAAAAACCCCATTCTTTTACTCTGTTTTTAAGTGATGCTAAAGCAGCAAACCCTGATGAGGATTTAATTCCACTGCCCTGAGTTTTTATCCCATTGATGACACCATTCCTCACAGCCTCACGGCATACACACAAAATAAAGGTTTGGATGGATCTGGGCACCAAACCCAACAAAAATCCTTTATGGAACGAAATGGGATTTGGACACTGCAGTGGCAAAGAGATTTTATTACAGAGCTGCTTCCATCTCCCCACAGGCTGTGCTGGAGGAGCAGCTTTATTTCCCAAAGGTGTGGGGACAAGGAGAGGCTTTTATAAACCACGGGATGTGCTCCCTCCTGGCCACTCTCACTCTGCTTTTTATTTTGTAACACCAAATAAATACAAAACAACCCAATAAAAAATGAACAGCAGTAAATCTGAGAAATGGGTGGCTTTTAAAAGCAATGCTATTGACTAAGGTTAGGCCCCAAATGTGTGATTTGGGGAGGGAAAAGCCTCCCCAGGTCTGCAGTACCGATGGCTTTGGATAAATGACTCAGAATTTCGTCCAGGATTTGGGATGGGGGCACTGCAAGGACAAGTTTTTGGAAGGTGGAAACAAGAGGCACTTAAATCTCAAAAGGTTTTTTATGAGCACTAGGAACTCTCCTACTTCACAGACTTCCTTGAGTGTCTTCCTGAGGTGTTTCTGCTCTGCTGCTGGAGGAACCCAGGAGGAAGCAGCTCTGGAGGAGCCTGGGGCTCCAAGGACAGCTCTGATGTCCCAGTGAGGCTGCAGCACCACTAAACCCTGAATTCCTAAAGGATAAAGCTTTTCCAAAGTGCCTCTGCTCGTGCAGGGAATGGCCAAGCTCTCCCCACTGTTCCCCACATCCACCAGACCCCTTTTCTCTATTTTTTTTTGCACAATCTTTGCTCTCTCCTCCTCCTCGTGGCAGCGAAGGACTCCTGAACAACACAGAGGGAGGACAGGCAGGGAATGGGATCTGGGGACTGAGAAAAGCAGTGGAAGGAAAAAGGGCCTTGGTTCAATATTCCTACAGAGATCTGTCAGGTGAAGGACTGGGCAGACACTGCTGAGGGACAGAGGAACAGCAGCTCACCCTGATGCTGGAAATCCACACTCCAGCTCTTTACGCTGCAGCTCCTATCTCCTAGAAGATTCCCAATTTTACACAGCAGGAATCTCCTCCAAAGTACTCCAAAACATGTTAAAAGGAAGATTGAAAAAATAGACAAGTATTAAAAATACTCCCTTGCTCCTCCATGAAGGGGAAGGTGGTTTGTGCTCTCTCTGAATCGCAGAATCCTCTCTCTCCTTGGAGAGCTCCAAGTTCTGCTGCTCCAGGCTCTCTCCTTGCAGAGCCTCCTGATGTCCATGAGCTAAAATTTCTGCAGGAATTTGAGCACCAGGTCGCGCAGTTTGACCCTCAGGGGCTCGTCATTGTCACAGATGATGTGAGTGGAGTCCTCCTCCAGCTGGATGAGGGTCTCTGCCTCCTGCAGCAGCACAATGTGGCCCTTGGCTGTGTCCTCCACCTTCACATCGCTGAAGCCGTGCTGCATTTGGGGTGGGAGGGACAGGGAATGGGGAGAGAGCAGGGCCGAGGCTGAGGGGAATTTCATGGAATCACAGAATGGTTTGGGTGGGAAGGGACCTGAAAAATCATCTCATCCCACCCCTGCCATGGCAGGGACACCTTCCACTGTCCCAAGCCCTGTCCAGCCTGGCCTTGGACATTCCAGGGATCCAGGGGCAGCCACAGCTTCTCTTGGAATTCCATCCCAGTACCCTCACCACCCTCAAAAGGAACAATTCCTTCCCAATATCCCATCCATCCCTGCCCTGTGGCACTGGGAAGCCATTCCCTGTATCCTTTCCCTCCATCCCTTGTCCCCAGCCCCTCTGCAGCTCTCCTGGAGCTCCTTCAGGCACTGGAAGGCTGCAATTTTGCCCTTTTTCCTGCTTATTTTCTCCAACAAGTCCTGCAGGTGAGAACAAGGCCCCCCAGAGCAGCAATCAAATCTCTGCAGCTTCCCTGGAGGCTCCTCCACCAGCGGAGACATCTCCAGGATCTGTTCTTCACCTTCTCTCGAATCCCATGGAAATTTAAATGCTTCTAGACCCCCTCAGCTGCTGAATCCAATCTCAAATCTCGTGGAAATTTAAATGCTTCTAGACCCCCTCAGCTGCTGAATCCAATCTCAAATCTCGTGGAAATTTAAATGCTTCTAGACCCCCTCATCAGCTGCTGAATCCAATCCCAAATCTCATGGAAATTTAAATACTTCAGACCCCCTCAGCTGCTGAATCCAATCTCAAATCTCATGGAAATTTAAATGCTTTCAGACCCCCTCAGCTGCTGAATCCAATCTCAAATCTTGTGGAAATTTAAATGCTTCTAGACCCCCTCAGCTGCTGAATCCAAAAGCTGTGTGAGGCAAATCACCCACCAAAAAGCTCTGCTTCCACGGAAAACAGGAGGAGATCACTGAGATGAAGCCCCCAAAGCAGGACAGGGCTCCCCACAGGGACCCCCCGGAGCACTTTGGGAACTCAATTGGCCTTTCTCCATCTCAAGCTACACTAAAATGATTTCCCTTCTCTCTGCAGCGCATGTGGGGTGTGCAGGAATCTGCTGGAAGCCCACCTGCCACCAGAAACTCCTCACCTTTTCCAGAGTCTGCACAAACTGGTCCACAGGGATGGAGCCACTCAGCAGGGGCTTCAAAGATTTGCACTCGGGCACATCATCGCTCACACGCTTCCTCTTCTTGCTGGCAGGAGGTTGGGGAGGTTTTGGAGGGAGCTGATGGATGAGAAGGAAAAAATCCCATTCTGAAGGATGCAGCAGGTTGGGAAAGGAGCAAATTCAGAGCGAGGTTGCTTTTTAACTTGAGAAATGAGAGCATGGCTTAGCTCCAGCTGTTTATGAGGACTCTGGCATTTTTTAAGCCTGGGTCTAGGTTTATTTGGCAGCAGGAATAGAGTGAAGAGAGTAAATGAACAGCAGCAGCCTCAGACCAATTCCATTGCAACACTTCCATGTTTCCAGGGAACCAGGCTGGAAAGGGGAGGGCAGCCTGTGTGCTGTGCCCCAACAGAAATCCCAATCCTCTGTCCCTGCCATTTCCACACTGGGATCTCCTCCTGGCCCAGCCCAGCTCTGCTGCCCATGGTGGGAAGGTGTCTTAGGTTACATGGAAAGTGTAACCAAAAGTGTGTATTCTATTCCCATCTCCACAAGCTGTTAGAACAGGTGGGGCAGTGCTCTTTGTGTTCAGCATGACCCAGCCCTGATAACACCATCGGGGCTATCTCAGCTCATGGCCATCAATGTCCCCAGGAGTGACCCAGCCCTGATAACACCATCGGGGCTATCTCTGCTCATGGCCATCAATGTCCCAGCCCTGCTAACACCATCGGGGCTGTCTCTGCTCATGGCCATCAAGGGCTCCAGGAATGACCCAGCCCTGATAACACCATCGGGGCTATCTCTGCTCATGGCCACCAATGTCCCCAGGAATGACCCAGCCCTGATAACACCATCAGGGCTATCTCTGCTCATGGCCATCAAGGGCTCCAGGAATGACCCACAGAATTACATCATTCCATTTTGAGATGCCCTGCCCAGAGAGGAGGAGCTGAACATTCCTGCCTGCATATAAACAGACTCTGGAACACTGGGGTACCTTTTCCCACTGATTCCTAGAGCAGAAGAGCTCAAGAGCCACCACTGGACCTCCAGAGACCGACGAGATCTTTCCTCACGATTACCATTCCAACAAGAGCACATCCATCACTCCAACAGGACTGCAGCCACCATTGAACTGCACTGCAGCACCACCCTGACAGGGTGCAGGTTGTATTCTGACTTTGTCTGTCTAAACCATTGCTTCTGTATTATTGCTTTTCTCTAAATATTAGTAAAGAACTGTTACTCCTTTTCCCGTATTTTTGCCTGAAAGCCCTTTGATTCCAAAGTTATAATAATTCGGGGGGAAGGGGTCACATTATCCATTCTAAGGGAGGCTCCCACCTTCCTTAGCAGACACCTGTCTTTCAAACCAAGACAGAAGGGCTGTTCAGTGAGTCCCTGCAGGCTCATGGGGCTGAGAGAGAGGAGCAGGGCAGCACTGCTGAGCAGGACCCTGGACATCCCCTCCTCCTGCAGAGCACTGATGCAGGAATGGCAGTGCCTGGAGGAGGTGGCAGGAAGGGAGTGTACAGGGATCCTCCTGGGGAACAGAAAAACAGGAGGCAGATCATCCTTCCCGAGCCTGATGTCCCTCAGGGCATCTCTCTCCTCTAACCTTTGGTCCTGAGGGTTGACTGATGCTGTTCCTGACTATGGAAGACAGCAGGATGATCTGTAGCCTCTCTTCAGGAATTATCTCACTTCCCCTTTTATCTCAGCCAGGCACACAGCCAAGGGAACGAGGGCAGTGAGATTGATTTGCATCCCACTCCCTGCTCCGGGTGTAATTCCTCACTGGCACACAGCAGGGCAAAGCCTGTGCCAAGGGCTCTACTCCGAGGGAAAGAGCTGCAGGAAGGGTTGCTGGGGTCCTGGGTGGCAGGAAAAGCCAAAATAAAGGTATTTTCCCCCTTTCCCATGAGACTGTACCTGCAGCACGTGCTTGTTGTCCTTGGTATGCAGCACAGCAGAAACTGTTGCCAAGGAAATACCAGGCTTGATCTCCAAGGGCACGAGGGAATCTGCAAGCTGAAGCAAAAGGAGATTTTGTTCAGCAAGTGATCAGCTCAGAACGTGCATGAACCCAGCTGTGAGATAAATTGGCAGCTCGGTATTTTTAAACATGGACTAATGAACTGTAAACACAAAGCCACTGAGAGACTGTGAGCTCCTCGGACCTGCCCAGCCTCCTCCCAGCTCCCAAAATCATGGATTTCACACTGCGAGCAGAGCAGCACGAGGTCTGCAGGGCTGGTCTCAAAAAACATCAAAATCACTGTGCAGAAAGACAATTGCTTCATTAATAATTTTAGTTAGTAAAACTCATGGTCTAATCCAGCATTATTATGTTTGTTATGCTGACAGACAATGAAAAATCAAAGTGAGTTTCATTTCAGTTCCTGACTGCAGAATATTCAGAATAAAAAGGGTTTGTCCTTAAAACCCCAATGTTTTCAATCAACCCACTGTTGATTAATTTGAAATTATTCCAACAATGCTGCACAAAACCCTTTCCACTGCCTTTCAGATAATTCTTCCCTGGAGGACATGAAATTTAGTCTTGGCTTGGAGTTTGGCTCCAAGGGCCAGCATTGCACCTGCTGAGAGCAGTGGAGTTGGCCAGCTGGGAAGCACCTCTTCCAGCCACTTTTCCAAAGGAATCCTGATGAAAACAGAGCTGGTGAATAGAGAAAATGATCCCCTTTTTCCCTCCAGGGAAAGTCCTTTTGCCATGGAAGCACTGAAAGGGTTTTTCTGTTGGCTTCGATGGTGGCAAAGTTCAGCTGTTTTTAATAACTTCTGACAATCTCACCTATCACTATTAAAGCTGCAGGAACATTTGGAGAGCACCTCCTTGGAAAAAACACAGGCTGCATTAAAAATCCCCAAATTTTGCCTGTATTCAGACTTGGTGAATCCTAGAAATCCAAATTTGATGGAGCAATTCAGTTTGCTGTTACTTCAGGGCTCTGTTCAAGATCTTTAAGGCAGGTAATTTGAATACAGCCTTTATGGTTTGTTGTGGAAGGCAAAGAGAATGAAAATAAAATGATAATCATTGCTTCAGATTTCTCCTGGGACCTAAAAATGAGTTCTGCTGCCTTCTCAGTGGTCGAAGGCACTTTCCATTCCCACCACCTTCCCGAGGAGGATCAATACAAAATGGGCTCTAATGAAGAGCAAAATGACAAATCCTGTAAAGAGAAAGATCCATAAAGAACAGGGAAATGCTCGGCATCAAAGCCTTCTCGTGCCACTGAAATGTTTTGCTATTAACATTTCTGCAGGTTTTAAATAGGCTAAATAGCAACACTTGGATTATTTACAGTCCAAAAGACAGTGGGACAGACATTCATTTTTATTTCCTCTCCAGCTCACAAGCCCTCTCCGTGTGGCGGCCAATCCTTTTATTATAGAAACTCAGTGACCCAAAGCGAAAAGGTCATTTAATCACATCCAGTAATTCACCCAGCAAGGCCAGACAGCACTGCTCCACTCCTTTCAACAGACCTCCTGCACACACAAATCACAGAACTCCTCCAAAATGCTGCATTAAAAAACCCTTTTCAGAGGCAGCAAGTCTTGTCTGAACTCCAAGCTATGGCAACTCCACCGTTTTCCTCTCACAAGTGGTTTCAAACTTTAATTCTCCTGGCAGCCAGGAAGCCGTGTCTTATTTCAAGGTTGAATTTGTCCAGTTGCTGGCTCTTGTTGTGCCTTTGTGTGTGAGATTGAAAAGCCCCCCACCATGCAGGAATAAATGAGTGTTCCTTGCAGTCATTATCCCGAGCCCCACGTCACACGCTGGCACCAGCAAAGGCACCAAGGCAGGGACACTGAGATCTAACACCACATTAATCAGTCCCCTGCCCATGGAGGAGCACTTAGGATAAATCTGGGGGGGGGTGTGCACTGTGGGTTTTGTTTTTTAGCTTGGGATGTTCTCCTCCTGTGATCAGAGCTGTCCACCCACGCTAAACCAGAGTAAAGATATTTTTACCATTAAGTCTTTCCTGTAGGATTGCATTTTGCACCACGAAATGGGATTTGACACACACCCTGTGAGCACAAACGCTGTTGTTGGTAAAGAAGAACGTGGGTTAAGTCACTCTTAAGTCTCTACTAAGGACTTCAGTGGGGACAACTCTCCCCAGGTTTAGGTTGTCTTCAGTCACCAGCCAAAAATCCTCTTGTTGGCAATGAGGACAAGCACTGAGGATGGGACCTGAAACTCCACAGTAAAAACTAAATAAGGCTGAATAATCAGGGAATAAAGTCAGGACCAGACTTCCAGCATATGTGGTCATGGTCCTGTGGAGAATCCCTGGGATCTACAATATTTTAACATTCAAACTGCAGTGAATTTTTCCTAGATTTTTGGGACTCCTCTCCAAACTCTTCCCTCGTTTCTTCGTGTCTGGATCACACTAGGGAGGGTGCAGGAAGAGTGGCCCAGCAGGGAGAGGCAAAGTTTGGGCTGAGGGAGGTGAGCTGCCTCTGGAGAACAAACAAGCAGGAGCCCAGCAATTAAAACCCCCATAACTTTTAGGATCTGTAATCACTGATGTGTACATTACATTAGATTCCAGCCTGTGTATTTAGAAAGGGACCCAGCTGGGTTTTTACATCATTAAATGTGTTTTCCACATTTCAAACTGTGAGATCCCTGCATTAGAGGTGGAATCAAACCAGAGGAACACATGGGAAGCCCCAAAGTGTGGATTTCTCTGGCCGTCCTGAGGTGGGGAAAGTGCTGCTTAAAGGAAAAAAATTCCCCTGCTGCCACTGCTGAAGGGTCAGCCTTGAGCCTACTCCCAGTTTTTGAGTGTTCAGGAGGTCCCATGAACTTTGTAGGGCACCTTAACAGAAAGAAGGACCAGGCTGTGAGAGAGGAAAAACCCAGAGATCTCAAGAACTGGAGTGAGAAAACCAAGATGAAATTGGATAGCACGAAATGAAGGCCAGGGACAGGGCTAATACACAGAATTTCTGCTGTGGGCTGGCAGCTGCTGGAAAGGACAGAGGTGAAGGCTTCAGGTTTATTAGTCCATCCCAGGAGAGTCACGAATGTGACATGGCCATGAAAAAGCAAAATGCAACCCCAGAAAATATCAGGTAATTATCTCTGAGATGAGCTATCACTCTTCTATGGGGCCTGGCAAGATTTCATCTGAACTACTTGTAAATTGTGGTAATTTCAGTTCAAGTAAGAGATTCTGAAGGGTAGATTAGGGCAGGAGGAGCTGTCTTGTAAGAGGAAACTAAATAGCTTGGCTTGTTTAGCCTGGCAAAAAAAAAAAAAAGAAAGCCAAAGGGAGAATTTGATTATTCTACATAAACACCACAGGGAAAATACCAACAAAAGGGAAAATGTATTTATGCTAAAACATGATGTTAAGAATAAATGTGTGCAGGCCAGCAGTGAATATGTGTAGGCTGGAAATTAGGATGTTTCTGGCCATCAGAGACAGTGGGGGTTTGAACAGCATCTACTGGGAACAGCAGGGGCAAAAGTCTCTGCAATTTGAAGCCTTCCATTTTTCTGAGGCACATTATAAACACCGTTGGTAACTGCAGCTGGTTCTGGCCATGCAACCCCCGAGGGCACTTCCATTTCTAGGTGGAAATGATGAAACACAGCCTCGAAACTTGCTGGGCATGGAGAAATCCCCACCCAGATCCCAGACCCTAAATAGGATGGGATTTGTACGTGACAGAAAAACATCCCCTCCTAATTTATGAGAGAGGCCCAAAGATTTTAAGATTTGCCTGACTTCAGAGAAAGCCCAGCAGGTCCTGGAGATCAGATGTGCAGAGGTTTTTATAATAAAACTCCTCAGCAAAAGCTGAATGGAGAACCTGCCTCATCCTCCACCCCTCACACAAACCAATTCCAGTTTCTGGGTGCAGAAAATCATCTTCCCAGTGCCCCTTTAATAGGAAAAAAACAGCTTAAAGGCTGTGCAGTAGCCCCTTCACAAGCAGGGAGGATCTGCAGAGGCAGTTTTGTAAACAGAACTAAAACCACGGTCTTTGCCATGCCACTAAAATTTGGATGGTGGTAGCAGGAGAAAAGGACAGTTTTCCTCACCTCCTGCCTCCTTTCCTCCTCTTATCCCTCCATTTTTTCACTGATTTAGTTATTATTCAATTCATTTTTTAAGTTGTCCAGACCCTTGTAACCACACACAGGAGGAGTCTCCAACAGACCCAGCCTTGGTTTTACATCCCCTGCTACACCTGGGGCCAAGAGCAGGAATTCTGCAACTCTCAGATCCTTCAGAGGGACCAAAAAATGTGGGGTCAAACACACGGAGCGAAGGGGGAATTGAAATGTGCTGTGGATTCGTGACCAGCAGGCTCCTGGAACAAGGCACAGGCACACTGCAGGCAGAACAAAAATTGGGGAATTTTGCTAATGAGACCTAAAGGAACAAAGACTTTTCCACCAGAGAACATCCCAGAACGAAGGGCATCTGTAGGATCATTAGTGGGTGATCTGAGTCGTGTCTTGTCAGGGTTTCAGCCTCGCTTCTGACACAATCCAAGGGTTTTTTAAAATGATTCAGCTGCTGAGTTAACCCCAACTTAACAGAGCTGTCAGTCCCTGGGGTCTGCCACAGCTCTCTCTGGAGAAGATTTTAGTCTCATTAACTTCACTGGATAAAGAATCGTGCCATAAATACCTAAGTTTTTGCTGTTCTCACTTGCAAATGCCCAGATCTTGGCTTTGGGCTTCCACAGAGCCAACATGCAGAGGAGAAATAAAAGAAGCAGGAGGTGCAGTGTGCAGTTTTGAGCAATGAATGAACCTCTGCTTTTCCATGCTCCATGGGCAACCACTGCACCAGGGCTTCCAGATCAGCAGGAGGAAAATCTGGAAACCAAAACCTGGAAACCTCGTCCCCAAAACCTGGAAACCTCGTCCCCAAAACCTGCAAACCAAACCAGAAAAACACCAAGCAACCACCAGAGAATAATCCTGGGTGGGATTCCAAGCAATAGAACTAACTCTAACCACTCACTACTAACTCTAACTGCTGGCTTTTAGCCAATCCTGTGCCAAAAAATTATTTAAGGAGTGTAATGAAGTAGATTTATGGCTGTTTAATGAAGCTCCTCCCCAGGAGCCTGGGAGCAGGCAAGGAACAGTTGTTTGAGGAACTTACAAAAGGATGGTGGAAAGCAGAACCAGCAGAAGCAGAAATGAGAAAGGGATTTGAATGAAAAATGACAGGTAGGGGAAGCAAGGACATGAAATATCTTCAAAGTAAAGGCAGTAAAGCTTGCAGATGCAAGAGATGAGTCATTTGAACGATATAAAAATGGCATAAATCAAAATATTCAAAATATAGTAACCATTTTATGGGTCAGAATGTCAAGTCAGGATGCGATGTTGTTGTTGAAGCTGACTGGGAAGAGAGAGCTGAGTGCCTGGCTAGAAAAGTGTTATCTTACAGCCAGCCATCAAAAATGAAAGGAAAAACAAACCTAGACATTAATGTAGGCAGGCAAAGGCAGGCTGGGAGGAAAAAAGCAGATCTGAGTTCCTTCTAACTAAATAGGACAACCTGTGGGTAAGACCAACCACAGAAAAGGTACAGCAACAAAAAAAGGCAAAGGAAATGAAGGATAACACATTCCAAGCCCAGAAAAAAGGAGAGGAGGGAGGAGAATTCTCTGAGGCTGAATGGCCAAGAGAAAAGAGACACCAGAGGGAGGTGGGAGACATTTTTAAGGAGAAAATGAAGGCTGATTGCACTGAACTCTGCTGAAGGAAATCAGGATTTATCAGCACTGGGAATGGCTCTGTGTCAGGAAAGGCTGGCGAAAGCTGGGAAAGAGTTTTGGTGGAATGTCAGAAGGTGAGGTCAAACTCAGAGAGACTCCAGGCAGTTCTGCAGTGAGCTGGGGCAGGCCTGAGCAGCAGAAACAAACAGTATTTCATTTATTTCTTGAGAGGCACATTGAACTGAGGGGGACAGTCAGGGACAAAGGAACACTCAGGTCAGAGTTTGGATAACGTGGGGACACCAGAACAAGCTGAGGGTGGGGAGAAAGACAGAATTCAAAACTCCTTAGTCCCTGAAACATGGAAGGAAGTCGGAGAGGTGAGGTGAAAGCACGGAAAAGAAGTCAAGGCAAAGCTCCATAATTATGATGGTTGTTTTCCTAATTCTTCTCTGCAGTAGTTTCTTATAATTTCACTTCGTGTCACGGACACTCTCCTAACTGGGCTGTGTCCTGAAGAACTGGAAAATTGAATATTTTAAAAGCACAGAGTCCTCAGTGAAGTGTCTGCTGCCGGCACCGAGTGATCCGCACCGTTGTTCAGCTGTAATTAAACTGGAGCCACTTTATTTGCTCAGACACTACTGTTTAATTTTATCTGTTTGCTCCAGAAGGTGTTTTCCATTTTCCCATCTTTCTCCTGCGAGCAGACAATGCCTAACCAATTTCCAGGAAGCAGCCTTTTTTTTGTTATTATTATTATTATTTTTTAAAGCGAAAGGCAGATGCTGAGAAGAAGAAATTATTTAAAGTGTGAAGGTTTGCCCAATCCCTGGGAGAGCCATTCCAGCCTGATGCCTCGGGACTGTTAAAACCTCTCTCCAAACAGAGGCTGCTGGGAGTGTAAATCACATTATCATACAACAGCCCTGCCTGATCTGCCTTTGCTCCTGATTGAAATATAGACAAGGTCCAGCAGTAAAAGTAAATTTCCATTGGTCTGACAGGCCAGGATCTGAATCACTGCAAGTTTTGGGAAGGAAATTTCACTCTAGCACAGCATCAGTCTGCACTGACTGAAGCCAAGCCGAGCCAACTCTTTGATTTTCAAAAGCTGAAAGAATCCAGGCAGAACTTTGAGCTGGGAAAGGGCTGGGGATGTCAGGAGTGGGCCCTGATCAGGACTTCATTGCAACAGCCATTCTTTGAGGAGACTTTCAGCTGTACTCCACACACAAATCCCAGCCCTGCAGCAGGTCTAGCAATTACTGGTTTTTCCAGGGTGGATTTCATCATTCCATTTTGGTCTAACATGGTTTTGACAAATAAAAAGCCATTGCAGGGTTTCTAGGAGCTATAAAACATCTTTTTCAATTGCCACTTGAGCCTACACAGAACCCCAGGGCTGGTGGGAGCCCATATTGAACAAATGCCCTTTCCTTTCAGTATAGAAATTTCTATAAATGCAGGAACCCTAAACTACTGAAAAGGGAACATTAAGCAGCAAATGCTCCCACACCAGGGAGCCCCATCCATCATGTCTGAAATCTGTCTTGCACAACCCACTCAGCAGAAGGGGAAGCTGCAGGCAGTTTTTACCAGGACTGTGTAGTTCCCTTAAAAAAGAAGGAGCAAGATCCATTTTTTGAGGATGATTTGCATATTTTGTAGCTGGGAATGGCATCCCATTGACAGTCCTGAAGCACAGCTTTGCTCTCAGGAGAGCCTTTTCAGGAGCATCACTACAGACCAAGCAGCTTTTGCAACAAGTTGTGAAGGGCAGCTTTGGAAAAGGGAAATCCCACCATGGGTTGGGTTCGGAGGAACCTTAAGGTTCATCCCATTCCAACCCTGACACCTTCCACTGTCCCAGGCTGCTCCAAGCCCTGTCCAGCCTGGCCTTGGACACTTCCAGGGATCCAGGGGCAGCCACAGCTTCTCTGGGAATTCCATCCCAGCCCCTCCTCACCCTCACAGGGAACAATTCCTTCCCAAAATCCCACTAATCCCTGCCCCTTCCCACTGGGAAGCCATTCCCTGTGTCCTGTCCCTCCATCCCTTGTCCCCAGTCCCTCTCCAGCTCTCCTGGAGCCTCTTTCAAACACTGAAAGGCCACAATAAGGTCACTCCAGAGCCTTCTCAGGCTGAAAAATCAGCCCGAAGAATCCCTGGACATGGAAAATCCTGAGTTTCTCCTCCCTGAGAATGGGCAGCTTTGGAATTAGGACTCCTGCGTGAATGCAACTGGATGTTATTTGTTAGGGGACAAAAAAAGGCCATTTCTGTCGATATCCCTGTCTGTGCAGGTTTCTGCTGGAACTCCCAAAGTCAAAGTGAGTGTAATAGAAACAGCTCTCTTTTCCCAGGCTGGAGAATGCCAAATTCCTGACAGAGCACCCTCCCTCCCTCCCTCCCAGAGGCTTTAGGGAGTGCAGGGAGAGCTGGAATGCAGTCCCTGCAGAGGCTGACACAAGGGACAGGCTCTCACACACAGCTTCAGTTCCACCCTCAGAGTGCAGGGGAAAACCCAAAACCTCAGTGGAATCTAAACCACAGGTGAGCCCCAGGCTGGTTCCCTGCATTCTGAACTCAGGATTCCATTCCATTCCATTCCATTCCATTCCATTCCATTCCATTCCATTCCATTCCATTCCATTCCACTCTGTTCCATTTCGTTCCGTTTCTTTCCATTTCTTCCGTTCCATTCCATTCCATTCCACTCCATTCCATTCCACTCCACTCCATTCAATTTCCTTCCATTCCATTCCATTCCACTCCACTCCATTCCACTCCACTCCATTCCATTCCATTCCATTCCATTCCATTCCATTCCATTCCATTCCATTCCATTCCATTCCATTCCACTCCATTCCATTCCATTCCATTCCACTCCATCCCATTCCATTCCATCCCATTGCATTCCACTCCATTCCATTCCATTCCATTCCATTCCATTCCATTCCACTCCATTCCATTTCCTTCCATTCCATTCCATTCCACTCCATCCCATTCCATTCCATCCCATTCCATTCCATTCCATTCCATTCCATTCCATTCCATTCCATTCCATCCCATTCCATTCCATTCCATTCCATTCCATTCCATTCCATCCCATCCCATCCCATCCCATCCCATCCCATTCCATCCCATCCCATTCCATTCCATTCCATTCCATTCCATTCCATTCCATTCCACTCCATCCCACTCCATTCCATTCCATTCCATTCCATTCCACTCCATCCCACTCCATTCCATTCCATTCCACTCCATCCCACTCCATCCCACTCCATTCCTTTCCATTCCATTCCATTCCATTCCATTCCATTCCATTCCATTCCATCCCATTCCATCCCATTCCACTCCACTCCACTCCACTCCACTCCACTCCACTCCACTCCACTCCACTCCACTCCACTCCATTCCATCCCACTCCATCCCACTCCATCCCACTCCATCCCATTCCATCCCATTCCATTCCATTCCATTCCATTCCATTCCATTCCATTCCATTCCATTCCATTCCATTCCATTCCATTCCACTCCACTCCACTCCACTCCACTCCATCCCCTTCCATTCCATTCCATTCCATTCCATTCCATTCCATTCCATTCCATTCCATTCCATTCCATTCCATTCCAGGTGGTGGTTCCACCAGTCTTAGGTTTAATGGGATCCAATAAAGATGCAAATTTCCCAAACAATGGAATATATATGGCAAGACGGAGCTGCAGCCACGCACATTTTCTAATTAAACTCCTCTCCTGGTCTCCGAGCAGTGGGCTGGGCAGGCTCCTCACAGAACTGCTGGGAAATGGTGGAAATGGCTGCTGTGGGCTGCCTGAGGGATTTGTTACGTGGGAAATATTCTGCAAATATTTCATATTTGGCTCAACTAAAAGATCCTTCCTCCCCCCACACTCCAATGAAAAGTCACTCAATATTCCAGTTTCCAAAGGGCAGTAATGCCTGCTTGCAAAAAGCCACTGTCACCTTTGATCCAAGGACACATTTGTGTTGATTGGATTGTCAAAAAAATATTTTAAGCTCGTGTCTGTCAGAATATGGGTCACCCTTTGTAATATGGGTCCATTTGCATTTGATTTATGGGGTTAATAAATCATTAATAGATGTTGTGGGGTAAGTAATCCACATTTCAGATGGCTACAAGCAATCCATTAACCTGCTGGACTCCTGCAGCCTGTAGAAATTAACTGTTTATGGAAATTGTTGGAATTCAAATGAGCCTTTTCACTGCTTCTTTACCATGTCTGAAAACTGATCCTTGATGGAAAGGGTATTTCTAACAGCAGGTACAAGTGGGGAAGGAAAAAGAGAACTCCTGGCTCCTAACTCCCAGATTCTTTGGATCCTTTCCATGCTATGGGGCACTAATTCAGAGTTCTGTGCTTCCATTTCCTCATATTTAAACTGGAGGTGCCTGGCTGCCTCACTCATGGCAGAGTATTGTATTTTATATATATACACACACATATATTTATATGTATTGTATACATTTATATGTATTATATACATGTATTATATACATTTATATGTATTATATACATTAGGTATCTATATATATAAAATGTATATATACAAACAGTATTCTGTTTGTATTATGGGACGGGATTTTCTCGCAAAGGACAATTCACCTGAACATAGTTTTTGCTTGCTCAGAATCATAGAATGGTTTGGGTTGGGAGGGACCTTAGAGATCATCCAGTTCCACCCCCTGCCATGGGCAGGGACACCTTTCACTATCCCAGGTCACTTCAAGTCCCGTTGATACCTTAATAATTTCTGGTTTTTTACTCTTCATGTATCTGTAACTTGGTGTAGTTCTGTGCTTCTCACAAAGTGCTAAAAATCTCTGTTCCCAGCACCTTTAGCCAAACAAAGCTCTCTGAATACAGATTCAAGGACATATTTGTTGCCCAAGGGCCTGAAAATATGTAAACAACTGTGAGGTGGGGGGCACAGGCCTGGGGTGGTTAACATCATCACCTGAGGGTAGGATTGGAGAATTACGGGTCAATGTGCTAATGGGACAGAAATTATTAAAATAAAAGGTGGAGTGCTCGTGGCCCAGCATCCATTTTTGGGTGTAGTCCCACGAGGGGACTTTGCTTGCCCAAATGTACTTTCAAGGCCTTGAAGGCCTTGAATAGATTTGTCCACTTTTTATACTCCTGCTTTGTCTTGGCCTCTGTTTCAGGTAGCCTGCTTTAGGCATCACTGTCCAGCCTGGCCTTGGACACTCCCAGGGATCCAGGGGCAGCCACAGCTTCTCTGGGCACCTGTGCCAGGGCCTCCCCACCCTCACAGGGAACAATTCCTCCCCAATATCCCATCTGTCCCTGCCCTCTGGCACTGGGAAGCCATTCCCTGTGTCCTGTCCCTCCCGCCCTTGTCCCCAGCCCCTCTCCAGCTCTCCTGGAGCCCCTTCAGAGCTCTGAGATCTCTTCTCCAGGCTGAACAGCTCGCTACACCAGCCAATGTTTTGGTTTTTTTCAATTCCCATTAGTTTATAGAGTGAAATTATATCCAAAAAATGCTTCTTTCTCAGCTCTCCATTTGACAGAATGTGCCTTACATGGTGAGAGTCAACAGTAAATTTCAGCCACAAGATACCTTTAGGCAAAGGCTGTAAATGTCTATAGATCAAATTTTTTACTTCTGAAGCTGCACTTTCAGTCCTGGGGACAGTTCTGGGCCCTTTCCAACAAGGAAGACATTGAGGGGCTGGAGCGAGTCCAGGGAAAGGAACAGAGCTGGGGAAGGGCCTGGAGCACCAGGAAGGGCTGAGGGAGCTGGGGGGGCTCAGCCTGGAGAAAAGGAGGCTCAGGGGAACCTTGTGGCTCTGCACAACTTCTGACAGGAGGGGACAGCCAGATGGGGGTCAGGCTCTGCTCCCAGAGAACAGGGACAGGGTGAGAGCACAGGGCCGCAAGTAGCACCAGAGGAGGTTTAGGTTGGATATTGGGAACAATTCCTTCATGGAAAGGGAGGTGGAGGAGTCCCCATCCCTGGAAGTAGCACTCAGCACCGACCACAGCAGTGGCTGGTCCAGTGACCGACCTTAAAGACCTTTCCCAACCACATCAACTCTGTGATTCCATAACTTCCCAGAGGCTGCTGAGCTGCAATTTGGCCCTGTGAGCAGGAACCCCCCGTGCCTGTGCCCTTCTTTACTATTGTTAAAAATATATACTGCTGTTAAATGCATACTATTAGTGGGTATCTAGAATAGAGACCTGACAAGGTAGAGGCCTTGTCAGGCCTCTAAAGGGGGGAATGATGCCTTCAGGTATTTCTAGTTTTTTACTCTTCATGTAGCTGTAACTTGCTGTAGTTCTGTGCTTCTTACAAAGTGCTAAAATCCCCTGTTCCCAGCACCTTTAGCCAAAACAAGGCTCTCTGAGTACAGATTCAAGGACATGTTCGTTGTCTTAAGGCCCAAAAATATGTAAACAACTGTGAGATGGGGGGAGCAGGCCTGGGGTGGTCAACACCATCACCTGAGGGTGTGATTGGAGAATTAAGAGCCAATATGCCAATGCGACAGAACTTATACAAGGTGAAGAACTCGTGACCCAGTGTCCATTTTGGGTGTCGTCCCCGACGGGGGACTGTGTTTGCCTGAATGTACCTTTAAGGCCTCTGCAGGCCTTTAATAAATTGTCTGCTTTTTATACTCCTAATTTGTCTTGGCCTCTGTTTCAGGTACCCTGTCTTTTAGGCAACATAGGGACTCACGTCGGGCATGATCTCGATCTTCTCGTAGCGGCGCTTGTAGGGCAGCGTGAGCACCTCGGCGCGGCGGTAGGACATGGCCGGGGGCTGGCAGTCGATCATCAGGTCCGTGCGGTGCGACTGCGTGGGAGGAGGCTGCGTGTACTGCTCCGGGCACACCACGTGCAGGGGCTGGAAAAGAGCAGTGTGGAGTTCCCATCAGTGCCAGGAGAAACTGCTCCAGGAGCTGGAGTTGTGACCCGCCCGAAATTGGGGTCTTTAGTCAGCGCTTCGATATCGTAGTTGCCACAAGGAGAGAAAAAAGAAATTAAATAGCTTTTTCTCCCAACTTCTTGCCAGATAGACTGGATGGAAGGAAATGGCAGCAGTGCTGGAGACCATCCCAAGTGTCACCACGCGAGGCTGCAAAAACATCAGCACCAGCAGCTCCTGGAGTTTTCCAGCAATATGTTAACAAAGCTGGAGATTTAATCAGCACTTTGATATCATAGTTGCCACGAGGGAAGAAAAAATAAAAAATATTAAATAACTTTTTCTCCCAAATTTCTGCCAGATAAACTGGAAGCAAATGGCAACAGTGCTGGAGACCATCCCAAGTGTCACCATGCAAGGCTGCAAAAACCTCAGCCATCAATACCACGACTGCAAAAACATCAGCACAAGCAACCCCGGGAGTTTTCCAGCAATATGTTAACAAAGCACAAACGGGCTGGTTGCCACTGCAGGATTTAAGGAAGCCAAAGGAGAAGCTGCAAGCTGCTCTGGAGACAGCACAATTCATCAGCAGGAACGTGGAAGGAGATGCTTATCCCAAACCAGGCAGTGGCAGTTCTATCAGATTGCAGTGACAAGCCAGGTCGCAGGATAATGAGATAAAGTGATCCTGGCATTGTTAGGAGGTTGGGAAGAATGTATATTCCAGAGTTCAGCAAGATAGAACACAGGGAAAAACTCAGCCAGAAAAAAATCTGGGTGTTATTTTCATTATGTCATGAGTCAGAAAGCAAATTCCAGTAAAAACAAATGGGATGGACAAGGAGAGGCCACTAAAACCCCAAAGAGTCAAGGGGGGACAGCAGATACTGCAAGAACCCTCTGGTCTTTTTTCCTAAACCTCTCCTAAAGCAGAGCTCAATGCTGTGTCTCCTTCTGGGGGGATCTGGGTGTTGTCTCCATTTTTATTTAATGCAACATTTGCTTGCAACTCATTTATTTAATCCCAGCTGAGTGAAGAAATGTAAGAAAAGGCAACAGAAAATTCCTTACCTGGACTTCTTTGAGTAATTTAGACACCTGAATAAAATTGAGCCTTGTGTCAATGGGACAGTAAACACATTTCATTGCCAAGGGCTGATAGGGAGCCAGGGCATCCAGGTAAGAGAAATCAGGTTCTGCAAAGAGAAATGTTGAGAATACTCAGAGCCCATTAACAACAAAGATGGCCCAATTCCTCCCTGATTCCAATTCAGTCAGAGCTGTTGTTCAGTGTTAATTCTGTTAGAGATGTCTCTTCCTTTCCTGCCTCCCCTACCCATTATTTTCAATTAATTTGATGAAAATTGCACCCACAATTAGTCTTACCTTAATCAAGCAAGAGAGCAATATTACTTCATTTGAACACATTATTGCATGATTTTTAGAACAAATTTTATGAAGACAAAACCATCATCTCTTATTTTTAATCAGATGCTGTAAAGGAAGGCGAAATGTAGACATTTTGGGTCTTGTAAGGTAATCCAAATGGGAAGTTGGTTTTTACTGTGAAAAAATGCAGCATAAAGATCATATCTTGATATATAAATAAATATATATATATATTTATTCTTTTGAATGTAAGAGCCAGGTTTAGACTGGTGGGAAACCAAGGGTCCTTTGATTACTGGATTAGAGGGAAAAGTCATGCACTGAATGGGTTTTAACTCCCACAGAGAATAAAAAAACATTGAGAACACCACAGAAAAAGACTTTTTTTTTGTTGAATGACAAATGTAGATCTCAGGTGACAGTGAAGAATGCAGGTAACCTCTTGATTCTTAGGGGCACTAACTAATGGTGTGGAAAAGATTATGCCATCCCTATCTCCTGCTAATTGTGGAATAGATGGCATAAGGGAAATGCTGAAAAATAAAAAAGAAGGGGTATTAGTTCGATAAAAATGGAAAAAAGAGAAGGGAACACATGAAAGCTTCATCTGCTGGATTATCCTGAACCACAGGGCCTCAAAGGACAAGAGGCAGAGTGAAGTGCAGTTCAAGCCTGGCTGGAATACAGCAGGAGCAATTTCTCTGGGACCTGCTGAGGCTGTGAGAGGATGAACTTAAAGGAAACTGAAATTCAAAGCCTCCAGTCCAGATTTAAAGAGCCATCTTGGATGTTGTGACATGGCAGCAGAGCAGAGCACAGCTTGGAGAAAAAAATCTCCTTCAAATCTTACCAGAGGAAGTTCAGTGTGACATCCAACAGAAAGACAAGTTAATTGCTCACCTAAAAATCTAAAAATCTGCTGCTGGTTAAGCAGCACTGAGCACAACGTGGGGATATTTACCCTGAGAGAACAGAACATGGCACCAGGCAATGATACAAATGTTTGGAACTGTCAAAGTTTTGTTTTTTTTTCCCAAGTTTAAAGCAATTGTCAGAGTAGCTGCCTGGGAACATTAAAGGAAAAAATATTTTAAAAAATGAGAGTTGTACAAGGACGTGTACACGAAGCCATGAATCCAAAAACATGAAATAAAAATTATACTGGGCAAAAAGCCATGTTAGTTAAAAGCAGATGTGGTGGTGGCAATGAAACAAAGCCTAAAATATCAGTGTAAAAATGGCATTTTATGTCAGTTAAGTTTAATTGCAATGAACAGAAGTTTAAAAATAGAAATACTGAGAAAGTTGGTAGTCGAGGAATGATCGGTGATCAACTAGGGTTAAGAGAGCATTTTAAAAGTCATGAGGGAAAAACAGAAAGCTTAAGTCAGGCAGAGGTTCTGTTCTCGAGATGTGGCATGAAATTGCAAAAATTGAGTTTAAGAAGTTATCAGAAGGGAGTTTTTCCATCCCATCTGGGTTGTGGAGGACACAGAGATTTGAGGCAGCATTTCTGAGTCAGTAGGTTCAGGTAATGTACAGACATGGATTTTTGATCTAGAATCCCATACAGAATCCAGTCCAAAGCCTCTCTGAACTGCTAAAAAGGAAATAAGAGCCTTGGAAAAGTGAGAAATTCAAATGAAGGAATTCTAACACGGGACCTGGAAGATTTAGAATGTTAAAAACACAACCTGAGCTGGGCTCACAGGGAACTCATGTGACACACAGGAACTGCTGTTTTGAAACCATCCAAAATCCCAAAGTCACCTGTGTGGAGGCAGAAAGTGCTTGTCAAGGACACATATTGACTTTTCCTGACAGAATTACAGGTCTTTAGCTTCTCCCCCAAGACTCCTGATTTACTGCTGTGTGACACTGAGTTATAAAACCTTCCAGTGACGTGCATGAGTTGGTTTTAACATCTCCCAGGGAGCTGGATTTTAAAGGAGACTTCTTTACGCCGCGTCTTCTCCTAGAATTTCTTTGTGGCTCAGTGGTATTCGATATTTTTAATCAATAATCTCCTCAATACTGTTCCAGCAGGTGACACCAGCCAGCAGAGCAGCACCATGGTTCCCTCACAGACTCCTGGCTGCTTTAATTTATATTCTTGTCATTGTTTTTTGACATTAGATTGGAAAGGTGGAGACTGACTGTTTCCTGTGGACTGAACGAGCAGTGTGCATGAACAATGCAGGATGGTCTGTAGTTTAAAGGTTGTAATTACCAGAAACCAGGAGTTTTTCACAGGAAAAGCTAAAATATCAAGTGCTCTGATGGACCAGGGTTCTTTCAGAACCACAGGAGATTTTAGCTTAAAACAGGAAAGTAATTAAATAATGGAAATCACTGGCATCAATGGAGGTACTTCGGATTTTCACTGCAGTTACTAAGAAAAGAGTAATTTAATCTGCTAGGAATTTCTATAGACATAGACTGTAGAATCTTTTAGGTTGGAAAAAAATCTCTAAAGTCATCAAATCCAACTGCCAAAGGCACCTTTAAATCATGTGTTTTTGCTCCAGCTGAGAGAATCCTAAGGAAGTAGGCCTAGGACTAGACAGTCATAAGGAAGTAGGACCCTCCTGCCCAGTGGAGGTGCTCACAGATAGAGATAAAAGCCATGGAATTTAGGAAAAAAACCCATTAGAAACATCTGGAATCACTGTGCACTCCAAGGTGATCCAATGAAAGCAGCTCTCAACTGGAGTTTCACTGGAAGTACACACTGGGAATGAATCTCCAAGGCCATGACCTGATGCATCCACAGTTTGCTAGGAGTGACATTTAAATGCTTTAAAAACCTGCCAGGGCCAGGCTCTGACAGAAGAGCTCGATTGCCTCAGTTCACTGAAGGATTAGGATCTCAGACAGAAAGGTCAATTGCCTCTCCTTCCAGAAGACACAGAATAAGAGTTCCTGCCATTAAAGGCCAGTTCCTGACACCCTGGGCAGCACATTCACAATGTGATTAATGCCACTGATTCCCTGGGGATTTGTGGAATGCACACCCCAGCCAAGGCTCTGCCCTCTCTGCTTTCATTGAAGGCCTGACTGGAGTAGAATTCACTATTTCCAAGAGAATGCATATCCATATTGCAATTTTATCCAATTACTGTAATTAGGGCATGTCCCCTGAACTACCTCAAAGGTCAGGAGGGATGGGCACTGCAGCAGCTGTGACCTAAGCGCTGTGGTACCTTGCACCATTTCCCAGCACAAAACCAGTCTGGATTTCAGTTCCTGCAGGGACTCCCTTTTATCTCCCCTCCCCTTCCAAAGGGTTAATTATACACTTTAATCTCCCCCAAATGGCTGAACAGTATCATGACATTGTCACACTTTTTGGTGCCAATATTGTGAAAGAGTCAAAGGGACTTGCTTGTCACTAGCCTCGAGTCTACAGATAAAAAAATGAGAGAAAGAAAGGAGGAAATAAACCTTTTCCAGCCTTCTTTTCTTCAGGAGCTTTTGTGCTTTCCAGACACTTTCCTATTCATGAAAACAGGAGGAAAATAAGTTTAACAGTGGGACTTCATCCCACCCTTGCTGTGGGAGTAGGTTTGATCTGTTCCTCAGGGTTCTCCTCCCCATTTCTCATTACTTTGTCCAAGTCTGAAATCCACACCATTTTTTAACCTGGCAAAGGTGTGTATATATATATATATACTAAGTTATATAGAACACACCTCCCATTATCTTAGAGCTCCTTATACACCAAATCTAAAGGACTTAAAGAATTATTCTTTGGCTTTTCAGATGAGAAGAATGCCCACTGCAGGGCTCTGTTTGGGTGCCACACCAGGTATAAATACACCTGGACAGAACCCCAGCTCGAGGGAAGGCCTTGAAGGATTTTTAAGCAGGGTCAGCACTAGAAGCAGATGGAGAGAAGTGGAGGAACTTAAAAGATCTGTTGTGCACTGAGAAAGGAAAGAGCTCCCTGGGGAATGAGCCAGAGCTGTACCTTCAGCTACAAATGTGTCTGTCAGCCAAAAACTGCCTGAACAAAGCTCAGGCCAAAGGCAGGAACAGCTCAGATCCCTGTGCCAGGTCCGGGTGGGGTGCTCACTTCTAGGACAGAAACCTCTTTAGAAACACTGCCTGATGAAAGGCCAGACGGGATGAGGAGAGGATTGTGGTTCCACTGGAATATGGAGAATGAGTGTTTCTCCTTTCTGACCAGCAGCTATTAGGTCTTGCTTGGGTTTAACTCGCAGCCAGCTGCTTTTAATTCAAAAATTAATTTCCTGTAGGCATTTTACTGCTGTGCATAACAAAGATTTTGCTCAGACGTGGCAGGAGCGGACTCTGCATGGCAAAGGTTGGCTCTGCGGGGCTACACTGAATTAAATGGCACAATAATTACATTTGTCCCTGCAGCCAGTCCTGGGGCCTTAATTTAGATAAGCTCCTACTGAAGTCAAAAACTTGTGTCCCAGAACAAATGAGTCAAGCCCCAGGGATGTGGCCACACTTAACCAGAGTGCACAAACTGTTAATTTGATAATGATATCAGCATTTTACTTACCTGTGAATATAACAGTGTTCAAGCTGGATTTGCCCCATAATTCCATGAAATGCACCACATCCCCAAATCTGAGAGAGGGATGCCCAGTGAACACAACACAGGGCTGCTTGAAGTCGTTGCTGAAGTCTCCATGGATGCTGGGATAATGTTTTAATTTGTTTGTCTGAATGAGCTGAAAGAAAAACAAAAAATCCAGACATTACCAGCTTTTCATGCCTCTGTGCTTCAGTGTGTTTATTTACAGGAGATTATAAATGTTCTACAATTTATTCCTAACTCATCACAGAGTCCCTTCCTGTGCATCCCTTGGATTTTCCAACAAATTTAGTCACGACTGTCAGAAATGTTATGAAAAGGAAGTCAGAGCATGGGGCCAGGTGCCTCCAAGTCCTCGCTCTCATTTCTTTGGTACCAGCAGGATGGTGGCTGGGAGGAAACTCTGCAAACACTCCCTGCTTGGAGCTCCCTGGAGTGAACAGTGCTCAGCTGCCAAATTCAAAATAAGCTCCTTTTTCCTATTTGCCATGTCTGTAAAGAGCTCTGGGCTCGTGTTTAACCTGCTTTTCTTGCATCACAGCAGTTCCAGGCACTTTTGCCTTCAGCCGAATGCTGCTGAGCTCCCTCGCTCTAAAGGCTTCGCACAAAGTCAAATCTGCTGAAAAAGAGCAGAGCAACTTTCCCTTCCTTAAATATCCCTGAAATCAGTAATGAACATGAACTGAGAGCAATGAGATGTTTTGCAGACACAGTGCAATCAGCTCTGCAGGTGGAACAGATTTCTTTACTAAGATGGAGAAGTTTATTTATCAAGGCACTTCTTGAAGAGTTTTGCTTTATTTCTCCTGCCACCGTTTTCTGACCTGCAAAACAAGGTGCAACTTAAAAAGCGATTTAATAACCAGCCTGTGAAGCACTTTCCTGTAGTATTTTGCAAGTTTTTCCTTGGCAGGTATTTGCTTCCATTTCCAGCCTGAAAATAACTGCAAATACAGTTTTCTTAAAAAGCAAGGAATTCAACACATGAAATCCCACACAGGGAGAAGCTGAGATAAAAACCACAGAGATAAAGATTGTGAGGGAAGGAACCGAGTGTGCTTCCTTTGTCAGCCAATTTTTAAAGGACTGGTCAACAAATCACAGAATCATGGATTGGTTTGGGTTGGAAGGGACCTTAAAACCCATCCAGTGCCACCCCTGCCATGGGCAGGGACACCTTTCCCCATCCCAGGTTGCTCCAAGCCCTGTCCAGCCTGGCCTTGGACACTTCCAGGGATCCAGAGGCAGCCACAGCTCCTCTGGGAACCTGAGCCAGGCCCTCCCCATCCTCACAGAGAAGATTTTCTCCCTAATATCTTATCTAAACCTTCCCCACTTCAGCTTAAGGCCATCTCTCCTTGTCCTCTGTTACTTTTTCCATATTTTCATCATGGCAGATGCATGGAAAGGAAGAGAAACTGAGAATTCTCAGTGACTTGTGCACCACAAAGCATCTCAGAATTTAAGGTTATTACACAATCCTGTAGGAGGACACAGCCTGTGATTTCCATGTGGACCCCTGGATCATGGAGGAAGTAGAAACAGGACCACACTTTCTGCAGTTTACAAGTAATATCTAATTCCTATTTAATCTTCAAGAGGGAAATTGGAAAAAAACATCCAATAACTGCTCTGGCAGTTGATATGCACTGAATTTCAAAAACATTCCTGCAATTATACTGGTAAAGATTTCTGATTAACACATTTGGAGTGCAGGGTTTAGAATCTAAACTTAGCTTCAGTAATAAAAACCGCAGTTAAGCAGACAATGGGTAAAACAAATTTGACTTCATAAAATACTGACATTTAAACGAACTTGTAGGAAATGGCCTCAAAAAGCTTTTCCTTTTTGTTTGCTTGGTTTTTTGGTTTGTTGGTTTTTTTTGGTTTTTTTTGGTTTTTTTGAGGGAAGCCAAAAGTCTCAAAATTGAAATTGCAGAAGCAGTTTCAAATGGGTAAACTGGAAGAGGAGGATGATTTCTGTTTCAAGTATTAAATAGGATATGTGACATTCCAGGGGAAAACTTTGCCAGGGGCAGGCAGAGAGGTCAGGGAAAGACATTTCTACAGCCAGCATTTCTTTATACAAGACAGTCCTGGAAGCCTAAAACTCTTCTTCCACCATCTTTTTTCACAGGTTCCTTCAAATGATATTGTATTTGTAGGCAACAAATTTTTGGGAAAAAGCACTGAGCAGCTCATTTCCCTCCATTCCTACACAAATGTTCACTGCTCAAGCAACATAAAAGCTGTGTTTTCTTCAAAGCATTATGGAAGCTTCAAATTCCTTTGGAATGAGACACAGGATCTTTAATGCAGTTTTCAGGAGCTCGTTGGTGATGATTCTTTTTTTATCTCTTCATTTTATCTTGCCAGATCTTTTCTGCAGAAGCTCCAGAGCTCAGCTCACAATCCCTGGCTCTCACAGGTGGACAGAGCAGGGGTGAAAGGCTACAAAAACAAGTTTAGAGACATTCTACTCCCTCCAGTGAGAAAGCAGCTGGTGGATTTTAGTGGCTCCAGTAAAGTCTCTTCTAATCACCCCATCAAAAATATATGGAGCTGAACTCGCAAAACAGGTCCAACAAAATTTCACAAATCATTAAGGGGACTGAATTTGTAATGATTTGTGCAGGTTTTTTTGTGTCTCCAGATGAGCTGGGGTGTGGAAACACGATTGCCTTGGCTGTGCTATGGCCAGACCTCCAGCCTGGGCCAAAACCAACACCTGGCATGGAGCCAGCCAATATTTCCACAGTGGGACTGCTTTCTGGAAAGCAGAAACAACATTCAGAGCATCTTTTTACAAAAAGAACCACTATTGACTGAAAGCTTAAGAGATAGGGGCTGGTGAAGTACTGAATCAAGAGTGAGAGCCGTGTTTTTCTGAAATCCCAAATGGTTCTGCTTCCCTTTAAAGCTGTAGACTTGATTTACAGGGTCAGCAACTGCTGCTATAAACAGGATAAATCTCCAGAGCCTTTGTGTACCCTTTGTTGAAGTGAGCCAAAACACACCACTATTTACTCTGTGTGTGTGTGTGCTCTGTGTCCAGAATTTGGAACAGATGTGGCTCCTATCAGAGAATCAGAGATGCATTTATTGCTTCACCTCCCTCACTCCCTCCATCAGATCAACACCAACAGGGGCCTAATTCTGTCACAGAATAGCCAGAGCTGGAAGGGACCCACATGGATCATTGAGTCCAACTCCTGTATGATAATATTTGTATTAGAATTCTATACAATCCTGTAAGACAAACCATAATACTACACAATCACCTGCTTCCAGGTATTTATTCAAATGTGTTATGCAGGAACCGGTAAATGGAGGAGGGAATCAAAGATGAAGAAGATAAATGCTGATATTTAAGACCATGGAATCAATATTATTCCCACCCTGTCTCTTTTCTGAGTCAGAAAAAGGGTTTTTTTCAGCCATTTCTCTTAGATGTCGCTAACAGAATCCTTAAAAAGAGCACGGTAAATCCAAATTCTTCCTCCACTGGCAAATACTGATCAATACAAATTACCTCTCAAATTTTATTGTTGCAGACATTTAGAGGAGTCTGGATTCACTTATCTCAGAGCCTGAAATTGTCCATGTAAAGATCGAACAGAGAGGAACGATTCAGCTACAACAATTGAGCCGTTCATTTATAAAGCCTCCACCTCCACAAAAGGGATGGTGCAGAGTGCACAATCCATGGATCCTTTTCAAATGACCAAGGAGACCCCCAATTCCTCATCTGTGCTGTGCTGGGATGGGATATTCCCCTGTGGAATTTGGTAAAACACCACACATTGGTTCTGGGATGGGATATTCCCCTGTGGAATTGGTTCTGGGATAGGATATTCCCCTGTGGAATTTGGTAAAACACCACATATTGGTTCTGGGATGGGATATTCCCCTGTGGAATTTGGTAAAACACCACACATTGGTTCTGGGATGGGATATTCCCCTGTGGAATTGGTTCTGGGTTGGGATATTCCCCTGTGGAATTTGGTAAAACAGCACACATTGGTTCTGGGATGGGATATTCCCCTGTGGAATTGGTTCTGGGTTGGGATATTCCCCTGTGGAATTTGGTAAAACAGCACACATTGGTTCTGGGATGGGATATTCCCCAGTGGAATTTGGTAAAACACCACACATCGGTTCTGGGATGCCAGAATAACAATTCTAAGCTAAACAAATTACTGGTTTATACTCCACAGCATTTCAGCAAGGCACTGAGGAGCTAAAATCTGAGCCTGTTCAGACAGTGATCCTTGGATCTAATGGATCTTGGAACTTGGAACCCCCTGCCTTGCCAGGCTGCTGTATTGACAAATATTTGGGGTCTCCAGTTTTGAACTTTGCAGCAGCTTCCAGTGTTATTTCATTTGGTGTCCTTCTCCTCCATCTCAGTATCTGCTGGTGAAAATGTGCACTGCCACATGTGTTCAAACACAAGGGAGAGGCACTCACAGAGCCACCCCAACCTTTCTCCACCCCCTGGTTTTCTCCTGGTTTTTCTGCCTAGAGTGTCCAGAAGTCCTACTCCAGATCCCAATTCCCTCCAACTGAGTCACAGCAACTCTTCCCTCAGAAATGCCTTTAAAAAGAAGCTTTTTAGGTTTGTGCACCACTAAAAGGGTGCAGGAGAGACTTCAGCAAGAATCTGGATGCTCCACTTTTATTAACTTGAGCAGGAATTGATGTCCAAATCCATCCCTACGAACCTGAAGCACTTCAGCCCACATTCCTTGCTCCTAAAAGAGGGAAAGCATTCCCTGTTCACTCAGGCTGGATGTTAGGGAACAAACTGCCACCACTAGAACTGTACCAGGACTGTGTAGGAGGAGGTAAGATGAACATCTACTGCTCCATTAAAGTGGAATTAAACAAGGAGGGAGAAATGCTTTGGGTTCTCTGCAGAGCTGAACATGTGTCTGGTTTTATTCAGCAGAGCAGAACAAGGAATGAGTTCTAAACACGCAACATAAATCATAAAAGTGGAAAATTTCCATGCAGAGAGAATGCAAAAGCTTCAAACAACTGAGTGTAGAGAGTAAGGAGAAATAAAAATAGTAATTGTAGAGACAATGAAGATGCTTTTATTTATCCTCTTGTGGCAATAATAAAGGCATAGTTAAGTGAAATGCCAACTATAATCACAGCTGATTAAAGGAAGGAATGATTCTGTTATACTGAACATCAGGCACTGCTGGAACTCATTGCTGCAAGGGACAACATCGAGGATTTGGGGGATTTTTTTGCCTTCTTTGTTTTTAAATCTTGCTGTTTATACAACTAACAGGAACATCAAATTTCAGGACCAGCAGCATGCTGGGCTGGGCTCGTTCTGTGGATAATTAGAAGCTTATTTCCTGGCCTGTCCCTCTCTGATGTATCATGCCAGGCATGTTATTAATGCTTCCTAAGATGTAAGAGGCATGTCTGAGTAATTCCCTATTTTCCTCCAACAACTGAGCAGTTAAGCACATCTTTTCATGATGGGCAATTTCAGCACAGGTTACATTGCACAAGCCTAGCATTACTTTGAAAAAAGCCAAGCAATTCTCCACTAACAACCTCTCCAATAGAAACCATCATTCACTGTCTGTTTCTGATACTCATTAAAAATCCCCTGAAGTGCCAGTAAGCAAAGCTCCTGCCTGGGGGGGTTGTGGAGGCCCAGGATTGTGCTGGGAAGAGGTTTTACGGATGTTTCACACTGTGGGAATAAAAACCAGTGTCAGGTGTGAGATTTTGGAGATTTAACAAGGAAACCAAGGCCATGCTGAGCACCGGGGTCCTGGCATGGACATCCTGTGGGATGTTCCATCCTGCACCTGGAACAGGCACGTTCCTCCCTCTGATCTGTGCTCCACTGCTGGGAGGCCTTTCCTACATAATTACCCTGATCTACACACAGAGCACAGAGCAGTCCTTGCAAAGCTGTTTCAGCAGCCACACTATAATTTGGCAAAATCTCGCTATCAACAGGCCCCGTGAGAATAGAAAATGTCCTAGGAATTAGAGGGCAGAGTTATCACGCTATAAACACAAAGCCCCATCGTGTGAGATGGGTTAATTAATCCAGTCTCTGACAGCTGCATGGTTGGCTTCTCATTTTTGGATGGGTTCTCACTTAGATCTGCCAGTTCCAGGGCATATTGGGAAGCAGAATATGGGCAGTGAGTGAATGCAATGACACTGTGGATCAACAAGGACACCCCAGAAAGAAAAGATGGAGGGCAAGACAGAAAGCACAGCCAGCAACAGAGCCTTGTACTCAGAGAATTTGGGAATGATTTATCAGTGGGAATGAATTTTTTGGTTATAAAAGAAGTGGTGAACAGGTGGCTTGCCCTGCAGTCCACATTATTCTTGGTAACAGATTATACATAATTCACTGCACATCCTGCTTGAAATACATTCAAGCATCTGGAAAGAGTGAGGGCTCCTGGTCAGATCCTACATCCAGCAACGCCTTTGAAGCACCTACAGATGATAGATATGATGGGTAATAGCAATTTCCAGAACAAGCCCCTGGATGAGATATCTCAGAGGAAAAAAAACCACCCAATGTCTGTAAAAGCATTGAATTTCTGGGCTCTTAAACCTGCCACGGCCACTCTGCACATCTCATCAAACAGTTTGGGCCACAGCAACCAGAGGAGGCACTTTTCTGCATGCCCAAATGGTTTAGTGTCTTACAGGAATAGGATTTAGCTCAAATTCTCAGTCCTGTTTCTGCCTCTTGTTTACTTCAGTGGGAAAACTACCTGTTCCCAGGGGAGAATTTCCTGTCCTGAAATGTGAGATAACTCTGCAGGCATCAGTTTTACAATATTTATTTAATGTCTGCTTGGCTGGAACTTCCCCTCAAATTATTATTTTGTTGCAGGGAAGATCCCCTTACCACATGTTGCAGGGAAATCCTCCAAATTTCAGAGCCTCATTCCTCTTTGCTTCACTACTACACTCAAGTAATTTCATTTAAAATTGCCACTGACAGCAGTGAGTGCTGCAAACTTTAAATTCTGATATAAAAATCTCTCTTTCAAGATACCATTTCCCCTGCAGCAGACACAGTGCCTGCTTCAGTTAGGGAGGAAGGAGCTGGCATGACTAAGCTGTCTCTGATAACAAGCTCTTAGTTTCACACACTTGGAAATAAACTGCTTGGACAAAGGGAATGCTCGTGGTTGCAGCTGATAAGAGCAAACATCCCACACCAGATCTCTTTCTGCAGGGGGAGGAGGGAGCCAGGCCAGCCTGTGCAAGTGAGAGGATGGAATAAACAGGGTAATTTTGGAGTGGAGGGAACACCGTCACTCATACCTCCCCCACGCTCCCAAATTCATCACAGAAAGCAAAGGAAAAAAAACACTTTTATGAAAAATTAAACAAAACTTCAATAGCTGGAGAAGGGTTCATCAGAAAAACAACACTGTGTGGACTGCGATCCAGAAAGTAAACAAGACCATGGTTTACTCACCTCAGCGTGGGGGAAAGGAGGTTCTGGAAGATACACCTTTGTTTGTTTGTTATGACACAACCTTTAAAAGAAAAGGAGATCAGCTGGGTTAGAGGGGCAGCACATCCTGCAGCATCTGCTGCCATCTACTGTTCCACTCCTGGAGAAAACCAGTGCAGCTCTGAGGCACCAGGTGCAAAATCACCAATTTGTTTTGCTGCTGCCAGGCTTTCTGGCTAGAGGAACAACACCTACAGGACACAACAACTCAGTCACAGCAGGATCACGCAGAGGAGTGAGGCAGCTGAAGGTAATTCTCTACACACTGGATCAGAGCTCTGCTGCTGAAGACAAATCTGTAACTTAACATCCACAGCATTTCCTAGTCCAGACCTCAGCAGTTTTTGCAAAGCCAAATCATCTGTCAACAGAAAAATTCCACTTGCCTCATCCCACTTCTCACCGGTGACTTGGTCCTTTTGTTCATTGTAATCCAATTCCCCTGTGCATTTTACTACTGCACTTACAACGCTGGTAATCTGCCTCTCCCTCACTGTGACCTGGCATTTTCCACCAGTCACTTATCTTTAAAACAGAGATATTGAGAGCTGTTGATGAGCTCTGCCCAGACTCCTGATTCATCCTATTAGAGCAGCTAAAAAAAGCTGTTTGTCAGAGGTCTGGGTGACGTGACAATGATCTGCAGTGACACTGTCCTGGTGGCTTTTTCTGGGAAACACTGCCTGCCTCATACTTGCACTTTATTAAAAAGAAATGAGCCTGGGTCAAACTAATTTTGATAAAGTCTAAGGGATACTAAGAGCAAGGCATTTCCTTTAGCTGAGTAAACAGTAGAACTAGAGGCTGGAATCCCTAAATAGCAACTACAGTTCTGACCCCAAACTTCTGTTTTACAGATGTTCAACCTCTGCCTCCATTTCCGTGTAAATTCACCAGATTTCAATCCTTTTTACAATTTTCCTGGAAGACCAATGCACACAAGATTTCCAGGAGCTGTATTTTCTTTCCTGAACTCCAAAATCTGGAGAGGAAGAAGGGAAAAGCTGCCTTACTGTATTAAACATTCTAGAGCATGTCTCCATTTGTAAGAATTTGGGAACAGCTCCAAGTGGTTGGGCCCTTCTTTCCAGGACTCAGAATCACAGAATGGCCGAGGTTGATGGAACCTCCTGAGATCATCAAATCCAAGCCCTGTTCAAGCACTCTCAGCCAGAGCAGATCACCCAGGACTGTGTCCTGTTGGATTTTGATGTCTCCGTAGCAAAGTCTCTGCACAGAGGTCACAGTGTTTTAAAGAATCACAGAATCCTAAAATGGTTTGGTTTGGAAGGGACCTTAAAGCTCATCCAGTGCCACCCCAGCCACAGGCAGGGACACCTTCCACTGTCCCAGGCTGCTCCAAGCCCTGTCCAGCCTGGCCTTGGACACTTCCAGAGATCCAGGGGCAGCCACAGCTGCTCTGGGCACCTGTGCCAAGGCCTCACCACCCTCTCATGAACGAATTTCTTCCCAATATCCTATCCAACCCTGCCCTCTGGCAGTTTAAATTACCCTCATAGAATTTCACATTTTAATTTGTGCTTCTTGTTCGGCCAGTGGGCCCTGGTGAGAGGAGGCTGATCCCTGATCCTCAGGTGTTTCTACACAATGGTAAAGCTTTCTGCTCTCCAGGCTGGAGAGTTCCAGGTCCCTCAACCTCTCCTCAGCTCCACGGCCTTGTTCCAGAAATCCCATACCCTTCTGGTCCTGGGGAGCCCAGGAGCAGATAGAACACCATCCCTGTGGCCTCAGCAGTGCTGAGCAGAGCAGGATCCTTTCCTGACTCTGCCTCATGCAGCCCAGGACACTCTTGACCTTTTTTTGCCGTGGCTCAGCAAAATTAAGCCTGAAAACTCTATTTTACTCTACCAGGGACACCATGGTAGAGTTTTGGGGGCTAAGGCATGCAAAGAGGCGCAGCTAAAACTCACTCAAGTCAGGAACATAATTTACTCATTAGCCTAAGTACCAAAAAGCAGAGATTATTTGAGTTTGCACGTTCCGTAGGAAATGATCCTTCCCTAATTATAGAAGATGTTCTTACACACACACACACCCTGGTGACTCGAGGAACGTGTTCACAATCCCAATCAGGTGTATTTTGGAACCTGTGGGGTAGAGATAACCTGCACTTGTCCCTTCCCACAGCTGAGGGTGCCCTTGGGGCTGCCCTGGCACACCTACCACTCGGCAAAGATCTGGGAGAACTCCAGGGAGCTGTTGGCAACAGGTGAGATGAAATAAAAGGGGACGTTGGAGAGTCCTGCAGAGTCAATGTACTGATAGAGGCACTCCAGCAGGTCGTAGATCACTCCAGAGGGGTAACAGGGAACCAGCACGTTTCCTCCATTCCGGACAGTCATGGCTAAGGGAGGGACAAGGACAGAAATCAATTCACAGGGTTCGTATCTGAACTTGGAATAAATTCCTTTCATCCAAAGAGTATAAAAAAAGCAGCTTCTGCATGAATTAGCACAACACATTATGCACATGAATTGGGAAGAAAATCTCTGATTGTGAAATACATTTATTTTTCTGGTTTCTCCAGCCTCAGTGGAGCACTCCTTTAGCTGGGGGCACAAGACAGCCTGAGCACATGGAAAAGTGCTGACAGGAGAGGGCAGCCGTGCGCTGGCACAGGAGGAGAAAGGAGTGACACCAACCACCTCCCCATCAAAATAAACCCTGCTCCATCCCTTAGCTGTCCCCCAGAGGGGAAGGACAACAGCTCCCAGGTCTCAGCCTAAAGCACTGCACAGGGTGAGCTCTTCTGTGCCTGGATTTCAGATGAAAGGATGAAGATGTGGTTATTTCAAACAGCCCTCAGAGCTAGAAATGGGTGATGGAATGTTTGTCCTTTTTAAAAACTCTAAATATTTCTGTCCTTTCCACGTAACAAGACTAATTTAAAACTTGCAGACAGCATGGGACTAGATAAAAATGAGGAGAAGAAAAAGGAAAAATAGGTTTACTGTGTAATTGAGACAGATCTGAGCACAACAGCAAAAGCAAGCAGAGCAAACATTGTGTTGCTTTGGCAGAATGAATTACAAAAATGCTGCACCTTCTGGGAAAGGAGAAATACTTTGTTCAGCTCAGTGAGCAATCTCACCTGTGGTCGTGGGGTAAAACCATCTACTGCTGTTAATTGCAGTGAGCAGCAGTAACTTTATGCACCAAGCACTCCACAAAAAGCTGTGGGAGAGCCTGAAAATAGAAATCTTGCACCCCCCAAAATCCCTTCCTTGACTTCGATAACTTGCTGAGCTGTTGGGGTATGGATTTAGCACTTTAAGGGTCTTTCTGCCCCAGATGGGGCAAAATCTTCCTCGAGGAAGATTCTTCTGGCTGAGTGTTTAAGTTTTCTGGAGTTTAGGGAGATGCACAGCCCAGCAGAATTTTTCCCATGTATTTCTAGTTGTTTTACTCCTTGTAGCAGTCAGTGCTATCAACAACTGCTGATCAAAGGCCCCTTGTTTATCACAATACAACTGCAGGGTAGTGGATTTATTTCTCCAGGCCATATACAAACTGCACCATCAAAATATTTGCGATTATGAACAGCAATAGTTCACATTTGCCTAGAACTTGAGATGTTCCCAAATGTGCCAGCAATGTGTTACATTATCCCCCTCACATGGGCAAATCCAAACTATCCCAGCTGCAAACAGGATGTGAATTAGAGGAATGGGGACATTAAAAACAACATTTTCAAAGCCAGCTGGAGGTGGAAGTTGAGGCTCTGGCCCCAGGACCTGAATTTGCATGGAGACATTACACCTCCAAAAATTCTGCAGGGGAAAGGAAAGTACCTACACCCACTGCAGCAGGAATGGTGCACGGGCCAGGGATGGCATTAAAGAGGTTAAAGAACGTGTCCAGGCCACAAAAAATGTGAGTTCCATTCCTTTGTGGTGCCCACCAAAGCTGTTCTATCACTGCCCTACTCAGCTGGGCAGGGGAAAAAATGTAACAAAAGGCTTAAAACCAGGGAGAGACCAATCACTGATTTCCATCATGGGCAAACCAGGCTCGATGTGTGGAAATTAATTTATGATTCCTGTCTCCACAGGGACACAGGCCCTGCAAGAACCCTGCTCCAGTGTGGGATTTGCATGGGGTCACGGCCTCATTGTGGCACCCCCCTGCTCTGGGGTGGGGTCTCCAGGTGGATTTCTGCACCCCCATGGGCTTTGGGGCACAGCTGCCTCACCACGGGCTGGGAATCTCAGCTCCAATGCCTGGAGCAGCTGCTGCCTCTCCCTCCTCAGTGCCTGAGGCTCTGCAGGGCTGTTCTCACACATCCTTGCTCCTCTCATCCCTGGCTGCCATTGCTCCTGCACAGGAACTCCTTTCCCCTTCTTCACTCTGTTATCCCAGAGATGTCACCACCATCTCTGATGGCCTTGCCAGCACTGGGTCCATCCTGGAGCCAGCTGGGACGGGGGAAACTTCTGGAAACGCCTCACAGAAACAACCCCTGTAGCTCCACACTACCAAACCCTGGCCATGCCAAACCCTACACAGCCTCAATTCCCAATTCTCCCTTCCCCACAGCCACTGGTTCTCTGGAAACCTCAAGCCTTTTCTCCCAGTTCAAGATTTCTGGGGCCACAGAGGACATAAGGGAGGGTGAAGTTTTGGGGGAGATGTCAGCTCGAGTTCCTGTCCCCAGCAAAACAATTGGTGAGCAATAATGGATATAAAATCACAGCCCAGGGAGTGGAGAATGCTCCCAGCCAGGTGCCCACCAGGCCAGGGATGCACAGGGGGATAAGAATCACCTCCCAGCTTCTGCAAAAACAGGGATGAAAACCTTTCTGAGCATATTGCTCTCCACACAAGCTGCAGGTCCAATCTGCCTCTCTGCAGCACCACAACTTTGTGGAGTTGTCAGTAAAAGGACACATCTATCTGAAAGCTGTTTAATGCCCAATTTATCTCGGTGACTGATGGATGCTCTCTCTTGATAAAAGTTGTATAATAATCTCGGCATTTCAAATTTAGTCTCCTTCAGTAGCTCCATAACAAGTTGTTCAATTTACAACTCACAAAGAGATCCTTGCTTTTCCAACAGCTGCCACCACAAGGTCAAGTTGGCACCTAAAAAGCAAACTGTGCTCTTTTCTGCTCTCTATAAACACACACAGCCTCACACTCACACAAAATATCACCAACTGTGCCCACAGACAGACTGGCAGCTTTGCTGATGGTGCCCAAAGCGATGTGGAAATAAAACTGCTCTCCTTGAGCTGCAGAGTTGAGCAGGGAAAAAAGGGTTTGGGGCAAACTGAGGTGGGACAAAGGGTGGGGAGGAAATTGAGAGTGCCCTGGGAGTCCTGGGAATCAGAGCTGCAGCTCCAAGTGCTGGCATGAAAACAGAGGTGGAGGTGAAATGTTCACACTTCCATTTCTGTGCCTCACCTCACTCCCTCACAAACATGCTGCTACCTCATCAGACACATTTTTGGCAAATTTTGGTCTGCTTTAGAGTTTTTGCCTTGAGAATTCTGAGCTGCTTGTGCAGTCCCTTGTACATTTTGGAAATGGGAAAAAACAGATGAAAACTACTTGCTACTACTTGCTTGTCTACTCCATTGATTTTCCCAGGAACAGATGGCTTTTGGACTTTTTTACATATTTGAAAGAAAACTGATTCTGTATTTTCTTTTCCTGGGTAGATAAATATGGCTGGTGTCATGTAAAAGACAGCCCTAAAACTGCATTAATATAGAATTATTTAATTTCTTCAGTTTGCTGGTTTTTGGCAAATAGCACTCAAATTCCAGATTTTTACGACAGCATTATTTTAAGCATGTATCTTCCTTTATTCTTTAATAGTTCTCTCATTTCTCTGAGTTTGTCTCATTCAAGACAGAAATTGGCTTGCAAAAGCCTCAGAATAGTTCAGAATGTTTCTGCAAAGCAGAACAAGTTGTGCAGGCAAACACCCACCTGCACTGACATATGTAACACGTTTATTTATACACAGTCAACTTCTGGATTCTGCTTTGGCCCAGCTACATCTCTAAGACTTTAATTTTTAAGAGCATTTTAATTAACAGTCTCACTCTTGTTTAGTCAGCATGATAGGAGAGGATTGTGCCACCATCTGTCAGGGGGACAGTGAACCCCACGAAGGTCCAGGAGGGACAGAGAAGGGCAGCACATCTGGATTTACCAAAATAAGGTCACCAGGGTAATAAAATTCACAATGTTTAAAAACAATGAAAACACAGATGAAATACACACACACAAAAATGTAAAAACACACATTTAGGAAAGGAAGTCACAGGTGTTAACACAGCTTCAAGGGGAGGTTGAATAAAAGCACTGGACGTCGTTAACTACAAAATCATGTCTAATTCAGGAAATTCCTGAAATAAAAATACTTAAAAGATTATGAGAGGAAAGTATCCTATAATCTCACCCTGCTCTCCTGCTCTTCTCCAGGCATCTGCTCACAGGCTCTGCTGGAGCCAGGATTTGGCAGAGAGGATCTTCAGTAAAACCCATGATTATCACCCTTATCAAATGCCCAAATGTGCTCTATTAACAGATATTTAGGATCATTGAATGGGTTGGGTTGGAAGGAACCTTAGGGATCATCCAGTTCCAATTCTCTGCCATGGGCAGGGACACCTTCCACTAGCCCAGGAAATTATTATGTTTTTTTGGTAAGCTTTGTCAGAATCCTCCTATCACAAACTTTTTCATTTTATTTGTAAAAAGTAGTGAATTTAAAATAAAGAGGAAATCTTTGAGAAAAGAAGAGGCAACATAGAGCAGGACAGACATGGGAAATGGTTTGATGAAAGGATGAGAGCACAGAGGAACTGAGCAGGGGGAAGGGGAGAAAAGGAGAGAACAGCACTGGATGTGACATTCCAAACAGGCTGGAAAATGCTGCCATTCACACTGATATCACAGCTTTGCAATTATCAGCTTTTCCAGCTGTGAAAGCGTCTGATTAGGTTTTATATTTCTGGGGGTCTATAAATATATCTTGACTTGTTTTTTTTTTAACAGAGATTGTGCTGTTTGCTTTTGATATATTTAAAAGTCAGGTGTAAGAAGGGAAGCAGATGTGCTTGTTTTCAAAACTGAAAGTCATAAAAAAGCAGCATGTAAAGCTTTTACTCTGGCTGATACACAGGAAGGAAATAGTAATATTTCAGCTGGGAACAATATCCAAAGCCCAGGCAACACGGAGCCTGTTGGCAGCCAAGTGACATCCTTAGCAAACCAGGAGCAGCAGATGATTAAATCACATTATACCTGTTCCATTCCAAAACATTTTAGGTACAACTTGTGTCTCTCCAAGCACTTAGTGTATTAATGACATCAGGAGCACGTCGTAAAATCTAAACAGGTGGTTTTATGCCAGGAGCTATAGCTGGACAACTTATTCAATTCCAGGAATCTCAGAATTATTTCCCACCCAAAGCCATGAATAAGATGATAAAACAGGCAGGAGGTTTCTCTCAATGACCTACCCAGGTTGCTGCAGAATTCTCCCACCATGCCATCGGGGTTGGCAGTGGGGATCTGGGTCAGCCCCGTCAGGATGAGAACGTCGCTGTTTTTAAGAGAAGCCTGGTCCATGGGCTGGAACAGAGCACAGGGAAATAAATCAGGAATGGGAGAGTCTCTCCAGGCAGGACACAATAGATACAGTCATCAAAAACTTTAAACTGAGCATTTCTCCATCTGTGGAAACCTAACTTGTATTTTATTAAGGCAGAATGAAAATGCAAACCTATTTTCTGCATTAGCAAACACAAAGTAGATATTCAGAAACTATACTTTAGTGTGATGCTAAATACATATTCTTGATACTGAAAATTCAGCTTGATAAGGTAAAATCCACTTCTCTCTCTGCAGATGGTGAAAAGGTAACTTTGAGCCTCATTCTGGCTTGGGATGCACTTCCCAGCAGTAGTTTGAGCTACTGCTCAAGCAAAAGTGGGCAACTGCTGGCAGCTGTGTGGTATTTTATGGTTATTTACTCTCAATAAACAGCCCTCTGCAGTCTCACCAACCAGGAAAGATTTCTGCCAGAAGAAACAGATGAAGAGATTTCCTCTGCTGAACCTCCAAGACCACTGTAAGGTCAATTCCCCTGCTCTCAGCTCTCCAGGGCCATTCTGAAGCAGCTGAGAAGGACCTTGCTCTGTCTAACATGCAGGGGAATTTCACATCAACTCTGACAGAAGTTTTCACTGTGCACCCCTTGGTAAGGATCAGACCTGACACGTGAGATTTATCACAATCTCTGACTCTCCGCAGTGTGTCCATGAAAATGAAATGCCAATAATGCAATAAAAAATAATATGGAATCTGCCTGTGATAATGTACATAATGATTATGGCATATTAGATCTGCATAATTTCAGCTATCGCTGCACTGAGAGGGCCTGCATTGATTTTTGAGGGTTAATGTAAAGAATATGTCTTAAAAAGCTTTTAGTGACATGTCTGAACCTGTGCTGTCAACTCCTGTTCTCCACTTCAGTGGCAAAGGTGTCAATTCCAGCCTGAGGAGAGGGGGAGGCAAAATTTTAATGGAAACATCTGCCAGAAGAACAGGGAACAGTTAATGGTGCCAGGCCTAACTCCCAGTTCACTGGAAAAGAAGCTTTGGAGATGTTCAAAGGATGTCCTTTTTAGAACAAAATGTAGTTAGTGACTGTTTGTATTCACTTGTTAAAAATTTGGGAATTCGATGGTTATTTTTAAAACAAAACACAGCGACTGCTTTCACACACTTGTTAAAAAATTTGGGAATTTTATGGTTATTTTTAAAATAAAATGCAGTGACTGCTTTCAAACACTTGTTAAAAAATTTGGGAATTTAATGGTTATTTTTAAAACGAAATGCAGTGACTGCTTTCACACACTTGTTAAAAAATTTGGGAATTTTATGGTTATTTTTAAAACAAAATGCAGTGACTGCTTTCACACACTTGTTAAAAAATTTGGGAATTTTATGGTTATTTTTAAAACAAAATGCAATGACTGCTTTCACACACTTGTTAAAAAATTTGGGAATTTTATGGTTATTTAAAAAAAAAATGCAGTGACTGCTCTCACACACTTGTTAAAAAATTCGGGAATTTTATGGTTATTTTTAAAACAAAATGCAATGACTGCTTTCACACACTTGTTAAAAAAGGTGGGAATTTTATGGTTATTGAAAAAAAAATGCAGTGACTGCTCTCACACACTTGTTAAAAAATTCAGGAATTTTATGGTTATTTTTAAAACAAAATGCAATGACTGCTTTCACACACTTGTTAAAAAATTTGGGAATTTTATGGTTATTTAAAAAAAAAAATGCAGTGACTGCTCTCACACACTTGTTAAAAAATTTGGGAATTTCAGGATGAACTGCTCACCCTATGGAGAACCAGGTCAGACAAACAACTTTTCACTCCCTGAGGAAAAGGCACTGATGTGCTGCTCACAATTCTGACTCTGTGCCACTCAAGATATTGTTATCTTTACATATTGTCTGTCAGACATCAAAGAGATGATGAAGAGCTGGTGGCAGCTCCCAAAACCACAGACAGGAACAGCAGATTGGAGCAGCCTGTGCTGGTGCTCACAGGGATTAACCCCAGGAAAAAACTATCCATTGTCTTCAAAAAGCGTCTGGAAGCAAATGCAAGACAATGATAATCTCTGGTAACATCTGTGATGTGGTAAATGACAGGGAAAGTACAAACTGAATGGGATTTTAACTATCTGTTAAGCTATTCCTTCTTAATATGTGCCCAGGAGAAGTTCACTCACACCCCATTCCCTGCCACTGGAGCTAATTTCCTTAAAAACAGGGATTTTACCAAAAGCTTCCAGAGAAACCTTCACCTTTGGGAAATGGTGAAGCATGGCCAGTCTGATCTGATAAACTGAATTACCATTTGATGTCCACGTGGAGAAAACATTCTCAGTTACCAAATCGCTTCTTACAGGGCGAAGTTTCTGGATTTTACCAAAAGCTTCCAGAGAAACCTTCACCTTTGGGAACTGGTGAAGCATGGCCAGTCTGACCTGATAAACTGAATCACAATTTGATGTCCATGAGGAGAAAACATTCTCAGTTACCAAATCATTTCTTACAAGGCGAAGTTTCTGGATTTTACCAAAAGCTTCCTGAGAAACATTCACCTTTGGGAACTGGTGAAGCATGGCCAGTCTGACCTGATAAACTGAATCACCATTTGATGTCCATGAGGAGAAAACATTCAGTTACCAAATCACTTCTTACAGGGTGAAGTTTCTGGATTTACCAAAAGCTTCCAAAGGAACGTTCACCTTTGGGAACTGGTGAAGCATGGCCAGTCTGACCTGATAAACTGAATCACAATTTGATATCCACGTGGAGAAAACATTCTCAGTTACCAAATCACTTCTTACAGGGCAAAGTTTCTCCTCACAGAAATACTCCATTCACACATTGTCAAACCTTGCTGCTCCTTCTGCAGGAGGGGATGAGAGAGCACAGCCCGGGATGGAATGAGGCTGCTGAGAAATGGAGATTTAGAAGCTCTGATACATTTTGTGCATCTAAGGATGGCCCTACTATTAAGGATCATTTATCTCCTGTAGTTTCTCAGCTGAGAACAAGCTTTTAAGTGAGGGATGCTCAGAAGCAAAGCTCTCCAGCAGATACCCACCTTGGGGGAAATTACTTACTGATCAAGAACCTGACACATCTTCTAAATTAATTTTAAATACCTCCTGCAATAATGCTTTTAACTATTTTGACAACTTCTGAAGCGCACGGCACTGCAAACTTCGAGCCATTCTTTGCACTAAGAATTTATGGATCTAGAGAGAATTAATTTACTGGAAATTACATCTACAGCACTATAAAGACTTTGCCCTTAGCAGAGCAGGGTGGAAAAGTTGGCAGCCAGTTAGCTATCATTTCTCCCAAGGAAGGATGTTTCAGAAGTGATATAAAGCAGTCTGTGAACTGCCTGTGAAGACTCTTCAGTCAAGTATGGATTTTTTTTAAAAAGTCACTAATGCTCTTTTGTTTAACTCTGTTGAAAATTTCCTATTTAGAGTGAAAGGCAATTTCACAGTTTTAAGTTATTATGAAATCACCGATACCAAAAAAATTTCGTTATCTTTCCTTAGTAACTATTGATACCTGTCACTTATCAGGGTATGTCTTATCAATGCCCAGTAAGTCCAGCCACTGATAGCACAGTTCCCTTAGTATGGCCTCTATCCTAAAACAGATCCCAGCTGGAATAACCCCTTTTTTTGCAGCAAAAGTTCCTCCTAAAGACTAAGGCAAGTCAGGGGCTGTACCTGAGGGTGTGTTGTAAGCAGAGAAGATCCTGAAACGTAAGAAACCTTTTCATAGTGTGACTGGATAATCCAATTGGAACTGCCAAGAGCGTAGCCCGAGCTCAGAGGGGTGACCTGCACAGCACCAAACAGCTCCTGAAACACACAGCGAGAGACATTAACTTGAGAGAGTCAGGACAGGTCATTTTAGCAGCAGTTAGGTGAATTTTAAAAGCAGTTCTGCTGCTCAAACTTTGTGAAGCTGTTATCCTGAGGATTACATCTGCTGGGTTTTTTTTTTTTCTACATCTACCCATGTCTAGCAGGACACATGCTCTGAGAAAAGCTTTTCCTGAAAAGCCTCCATAAAGTCTCTTTTCCATGTGGGTTTTATGGCATCTGAGTTCACAATGACCAATACCTCAAAATGAAAGAATCAACCAGGGTGCTGATCCTCTGCCTGACTTTCTGTATTGAAGAAGTCAATGCAAAGCTTTACATCTTTGAAGACTCTATTCTCCTTCAGTCAAATTAAACTGATGTTGGCCAGCAGGAGACAAGGAAGGACAACTACTTCTCAATTGATATAAATTCTGCTTGGGTTGCAAATTTTACTGTGGAAAACAACGAACCTCAAACTCACTCACTTTCTAATTTTATTTCTTTTAAAATGCTACCTATTGGTGATTTAGCAACAACACCCTGCAAACTCAATCCACATTTTAATTTCAGTGTAAGCCACCTGAGAGTTTCTTCCTTTCCAGGTGTCATTAGGAAGTGTATTCCTTTATCTGTACCCAGGAATGTGGTCCACTTGTTTGGAGAAAGGAAAATAAACCTTCATGTACAGACCTGCCTAATGTAATCCACCTTCTGCTTACTGAATAATAGAACAAGCATCTGATTCATGCAATACTAATGATTTCTCCAGTTTTTCAATATACATTTGGATGCCTTGCAAAACAAGGCAGGGGCCTTCATCCCTCACAGTGTGTAAGGCTCTAAAGTCTGATTATTTGAAAAGTTAGCTTTGGGAAGAGGAAAAAAATATGGGGTTTTTTCCCCAGTAACTATAAAAGAATGATTGGCTCACATGCACAGATCTAAAATTAGGTGAGACGCATCCACACCGTGAGAACAGTCAAAAATAAAGAGTAACAGCTCCTGGATAATGAGGAGTCACAACTTCAACCTGTATTTTTATTTCTTATGGCCCCTGAGCAACAAAAACAGGGATCATGGCCCAGACAAGAGCAGGGATCACAGCCCATATGCTGCTGACAATCCATAAGGGATCTGCAGGCTATGGAATTGTTGGTTCAGTTCATTCTGGAAATTACACTGGATTAAAATCAACAGCATTACAGACAGTAACTGTTAGCTGGGAGCCCTGGGAAAGGACTTTCTGAAGTTCACGTTGAACCATTAGGTTTTGTTTACAATCCCTAATTTACAGTACGAAAGAAAGTGGAGGCTAAAGCACTCAAAAGATTCCCAGAAGTGAGACAGGGGAGCTGGGAAGGGGATGTGGCTTAGAGACAGAGAGGATACATTCTCTGCCTGCATCCTCCCAGCTCTCAGTGGGCCAGCCATCAGCTCCAAATTTCAAGGCACGCTGCCTTAAAATTGGCCTCCCCAAGGAAGAGGAGAAACAAATGGATATTTTCTGATTTCACCCAACGAGAACCCTTCCTGGGAGGCAGATTGAGAGACAGTCCATAGAATTCTGTCTTGCTTGCTTAGGGTAGAGTAACTAGATCCTACACAGGATTTAAAGGCGAAAAAGAGCTGGGAAACAGTTGTTGGTGCTGCCCTGAGGACAGCTGTCCAGGTACTCACGATTTTCTGGGAATAGCCCACCAGCTGGATCTTGCTGAGGGCGGCATTCACCTCTGGCATGGTGTAGCACTTCCTCCACATGGACACCTCCACCGCGTCCTTCAGCGGCGCCGGCAGCAACCTGCGAACACCAATGGGAGGTTCTCTGGGGATCCAGAACAACACTGCTGCTGGGCCACCTCTAGCAGCCCTTTATATTCTCCAGATCTTCCATTTTACCCTTTTTTCTTTTTCTTTTCAATGTGCCTGGTGCTTCAAAGTGAGGAGCAAGGCTTTCTGCCTGCTGAGAAGCAGGGCCACGCTTCCCACTCTGCCTCACCCCGAGCACTGCTCTTCTCCAGCTCTCTTCGTTGCTGTTCTGCCCAGCTCTAGCATCAAAGAAATAGCTGTGATCAAGGTGTTATCACAACTCTTGGGGTATTTTCACCACTGATGAAAGATGCTGGCTGATCTGAGGTGTCACCATGGAAGCACCTCCAGCACTGGAAGGACTGGGATCTTGGATCAGTGTCTGTTTTTTGGATCATAATAATCTGAATAATATCCTAATAACCTGAAACAATCTGGTGATCAAAATGCAGGTACCAGAGCACGAGCTGGGATGGCTCTGCCCTGATTTTTGCCACTGGTCTCTTCCAAGAGCACGTGTTCCTGCAGTTCAGCTTCCCTGCTTTCAATGCCACTTCCCTCCCGAGTGCCCTGGCAGGGACACACGAGCTGACACTGCAGAGCTCTTTGAAATCCCCTCCACGGAAGTATTTAAGATGTTTTACACCAAAGTAAGATTCATCTATTCTGCTCCTCACAGACATTGCAAGTCAGCTGGCCGGCGTTGTCAAGGGAAGAAGTGAACTATAATGTCACAGGCTGGAAGAGGGATGGCTAACTTCTGGGAAATAAATCTTCCTTAGCAACATGAACTGAGGCAGGAAGCAGCACAGCTGCCAAATGCGTAAGAAGAATAAGGTTTTTTTTTTTTTTGTATATTAAACCAATGCTAAATCAAAGGCTAATTCAAACCAATTTCCAAAGATTTATGGAAATTGGTCAAGTTTCTTTGATCAATTTGTTTAAAGGAATTTAATTTATCGTTATATCTACTAGGTCAGTGAACTCCTCCATAATTTAAGATACTGAAGAAAGGATTAAGGGCAGCTCTTGCCAAGACCACAGCACAGGTCCAGAGTGATAACTGTAATTCCAGCACACGCTGGCTGAAAGCACCCCGTGCTTCAGGAAACAAACAAAGCCTTCAAGGTCTTTTTTGGGAAGTCGTAAGCAACAAAAGGCCAAACAATGGGGAGAGTTGTCCACCAGTGCACTGAAGCAAATTGCCTGTAAAAGCCTTTAACCTACCCTAAGAAGCATTTAGTGTTGGATGCTTTCAGGAGCTTCTCTTCTGGGAAGAGGAGAATATTTCTCCAGGTAATGGAGAAAGTGGGGAATTGTCCTTAGCGATTGAAGGAAGTTTCTCTTAGCATTGACTCTGTGTCTACATGGAAAATGCTCTGATCCCTGGCACAGACCAGTGGCACCAGTCTCCTCCTGTGGTTTCCTGTGGCTGAGTGGCACAGAGACAACAAGGTTCTGGTCCCTCAGATTCCCTGTCAGTGTTCAGTTTGTCATCCTCATTTCTAAAATCTCTACAGAGAGTTATTGGTGCTGTGTGGTCTGGAGTAAATCTACCAACATCCATGTTATGGATCACTTCATGATAATCAGATGTATGAGGGCAGCTCTGGGACAGCCACAAACAGAGAGGTACCATGAATCCACATGGCTGAGGATACAAAATTCACACTTGAGAAACTCAGGGATTTGTATCCTTCACTGGGATCTGCACAGACAGTCCCCCCTGGTCAATGCAAAGGATGACATTTAATGCATGACATAAAATCCCAGAGTTGTTTGAAAGAAGAGGAGGATGGCAGCACCAAACTACATCAGCCCATGGCCTCTCTCGTGCCCTGCTCGGCCTCAGGAAACAGCCTGCTTCAAACACTTTAAAAGATATAGGAAACCATCAAACAAGAAGTCAACAAAGTGCCTTTCATAAGGCAAACTTCCTCTTTACCCCCTGAATCCCAATCAGTGTGAAAGATATCCTGGCTGACATCTAGAGAGCTTCCACGAGACTGCTCATTTGAAATAAAACCCAGTGGCAATAAAACTGGCTAAGCAATTAGTTCAGACTGGATCTGATAATGGAAAAAATGTAAACCACTATAATGAACTTATTATATTTTATACAGTATTTGCATTTAAAATGCTCCAGTGCTTTATCTAATGAAGATGATAATACTTTGTGTTTTATACTAACTGTTTGGAGTAGAACTAGCTGAACTGTAAAGCAGTAATGGGGATTGATCAGCCTGAAAAATTAAACTTAGACTCAGAAGTAATAAGTATTCTGTTCTAGCAACAGCCAAGTAGGAAAAAAAACCCTAATTCATCAAGATCACATTTTCTTAACTAACGGATGTCAGTCCAAGGCTGCATGTGCCATTAGCCAGGTGCTAATTTGTGGATCAGTGGATGTTTGCTCACATGCTCTAATAATCAGTTCCATTCACGCCTGCGTGACACTTGTCACCAGGAATCTCAAAACACTTTGCAAACATTAATTAAAGTCCCCGTGTGCCCTCTGTGCTGGATGGGAGCTGTGTTTTACAGATGCACGGGGAGGTGAAGGGGGAAACTGAGAGCCCAGGTGGGGCAGGGGTGGAGAGGGAGCTCACATTTGTCCCCTTGTTCCAGCTCAAAGACAATGCTGGGTCATACCAGCAGAGTTTATAATACACAAATTTATGTTATTAAATTTTAATTTAGTACCTCCTTCCCTCCCTGCTATCCCTTTCCAACAGCTCCATGATGGAACTATGAATTTTGGGGGACATCCCCAGCAACAGGAGAGAGGAACACATATTTGAAATACCACTTCAAGGAAAAAATGGCTCCAGCTTTCTCCAGCAGCTGAATGAGAACAAAGATTCTCTCTCTGTGTTCTCCTCTGGAACAGTCAGCAGCGTGCAAAGTGCCAGGCAGCACTTTTCCTAAAATACGACCACCAGGAAAGTGACATTATATGAGCTGCAAGATATATGATCCTCCTTTAAACCATGCATACAAAACACGCCTGCTGTGACAGGAATAATGGCTCCAGTCCTCTCTCTTCACACACTGGGAGCTTCAGGATGGGCTCTGGGCAGGCCAGAGGACCCCAAAATTGAAAAAAAAACTCCCCATGATTCTGAAAATCGTGCTAAAATTTAGAGTCTTTAATTTTGCTTTACATCTGAGTTCTACTCATCTTCTTCAGAAGAGTGAGAGTTGCAGTGTAAAGATTAATCCTAAATTCAGCAGAACTCAATGCATAGCTAAAACCACGACATTTTTGATTTTTAATTTTTGCTTTGTGGTATTGGAAAATATCAAGACTGCTCTTCTAATGTAAGAAATAATTCACTTTTAGGAAACTTCTAAATCAAGCCATCTTAAGAATTAGGAGTATAAAATGGGAGATCAATTAAAAATGCACAAAGCAGCTTTTAAAAATAACTTTTTAATCAACCAACCCTATCTTTAAAATGTGCTAAAAACGAAACTGTCTCCTCCAAGGAACATGTTGTGCACCTAAAATTGTTTTTATTCCCAAGGAAAGCATCAGCTGCAATTAGTAAACTGTATGGATAATTTTTAGATTCCATAGGCTTTCAAAAGCCCTCAATTTTGAGCATCTTGTTTTGATGTATGGCTGGAATAACGGACATGGTGCTTCCAAATACCCTTTTTTATTCAGATTTTAATTTGTTTTTAAGCTTTGGAAAGCCAAAAACTCCTCTGCTGTTCAGGTGTAACAGAAGATGGGAAGAAAGGCAACACCAGTGACCTCCAACAGCTGTGTCTTGACTTTCTTGGTGTGTCAGCAAACATGAATGTAAATCCCATTTAAATTATTCCAATGCAGTATCATTAAATTTAAATAGCCTGCTCATTTCAACAACTTTTTATAATGTTAATACCAAAATCTGCAGGTTTTATCTACCATCATGAAGGCAAACTGTGTGAGGGGAGATCAGGGGAGGCTTTGCTGTTCCCAAGTGTTTCTCCAAGAAACAAAACCTGTGAGGCTGGAAACCCAAAAAAGTGCAAATAATTAAAGAAACGACCAAGCCAAGCAGCAAATCTCAAGTGTGGGAGCTGAGCCATCAGGACAGTGAATCCCAAACTTTGGTGCTTTAGGACAGTCACCTTTCCTGGTGACTTGCTCCTTACCTTTGTACCTCCTTGTTCTTCCACATGGAGGCAGACTGAGCCTTTGGCACACGTTCAATGGAATTCACCAGTTCTTCCATGAGGAGCCTGAAAACATAAATCAAACCTAAATTAGCACTGCCTTCTCTCACACGGCAGAGAACTTTGGCCCAAATCTTTCCAAAATACCACACGAATTGTAAACACTCTCAGGCAGTTTGAAGGAGGGGCTCTTCCCACGGAGGCCATTACCAGCACCACCCCTGTTTCTCCAAGGAGTGCTCCCAATTCCATCTGCCTGCTTGCAACACAGGAGGATCTGGCCCACTGGGTTATGGGCAATTTGAAAAGTGAAAGATAATTTCTTCATTACTGACTGCTTGTGATATGGAAGGAGACAAAATACACAATGAAAACTCCTCAGCTGATGCCTGTTTAGCACTATGGGAAGGTGAGCATGTTGTCAGAGCGAACTCTCTTCATCTACCAATGCGTATTTGAGACAGAAAAATGAGTCAAGCTTTCGAAATTTTCACTGCAGATTTCACTGCCCAAAACTAAACAGCATCTGTGATTGTGTGCAGGCATTCCCTTGAAGGTAGGAGCAGAAGGACAGCATCTGGAATGACTTGGGATGGGGAGAACCACCCCAGTGCACTCTCCCCCAAGACTCTGCTTGTTACCTCCAGCTCTGGACCAGCAAAGCCCAGAGGTCTACTACTCATTCAAATTTACACAATTCCTTTCACCTACAAGGGCCTTCAGTTTCTGTTTGTTTTCACACAATGGGGGAATTACTCTGGCATGGAAAGTTTGCACAGGACCCCCAGTGGACAAAGATTCCTGCCCTAAAGTGCTTACAGAGTAGTCCAGATAGCAGGGCCTAACCTGGCTCCTAATTACTGAACGTGGCAGCTGCTCTGCATGAGAGAGGAGCAGAGCACAAGTCCATCAAGGAACAAACCTGCAGTGTTTGGTGTTGACCAATCCAATCAAGAAGACAATTTTGTAAAACTAGACTGGCAAGTCTGATGACTGTTCTGGTTTTGACTGCACTGTCAGGTCTTATATTTTCTACTTCAGTCTCCTATTTCTGCTATTTATCTTAGCATTTCTCTCTGGAGTTCAGAGCTCATGTATCTCAACTGTCACTTAAGATGAAGTCAGCTTAACTTCCTTTCCATGGAGTGAAGTGTGATTATATGGAATTACAGAATCCTAGAATGGTTTGGGTTGGAAGGGACCTTAAAGATCATTTAGTTCCAACCCCTGACACGGGGAGGGACATCTTCCAATAGACCTGGCTGCTCTAAGTCCTGTCCAAGTTGGCTTTGAACACTTGCAGGGATGGGGCAGCCACAGCTTCTCTGGGAACAAGTCCAGTTTTCTTATTGGAAAGAAATAAGAGAGGAGAGGAGCAGGAGAGCTCTTTGATCCATGGTTTTGAAGGCCTGAAGTTGCCTATATAGCTCAAGGTGTCACAGCCCACTCATGATCTACTGTCCCCCACCCCCAGCCTGGACTCAGCACTAAGCCCCTGCTGGAAATGTTGATGGTTCCAGAGGTTGGGAAATATGGAGTTAACACATTTGCAGCACTAAGGACTTGGCTGGCGTTCAGCTCCTGCCTAAAAGCCTCTTCGGAACATTAGACACCACTCCTCTCCCACATTGTCCTTTACACCTTCTCCTCAGCAGTGATGAAAGAGGAGCAGAGAATACCAAGGGGCTTTTTACCTGCCAATTTGAACGGTGGGCTCGGTGGCATAAACTGTTCCAGTGAATCCTGTGTACTCTGTGATGTAGGGCAGTGCCATCATGCAGTGATAGTTGGAGATCAAGATTACATCCACCGTGGAGAGGTCAAGCAGTTCAGTCTGAAAACAGAGGGAAGAGATAAGCAACTTGTAACCCTTTCAACGCAGTTTAAGCAATGGCAGAAAAACTTCTTTTTTTCTTAATCTTTATATTGCAGGAATGTAACCAGTTTATAAAATAAAAGGGGGGGGACACATCTTAGGTGTGGCAAAGATTAATGTTGCCTTTAAATTAACAAGATTTCTTTTAAAAGCCCCCTAAAATTATTCCCTTCTCCAACCTGAAAAGGAAAACCATGTCCTGGGTTTGTCTGTCTTTCAGGTGATGAAATGGCTGCTGTTATGAGAGCCGTGATTATTTTACTTTTATCAAACAATTGATGTGCACACCTCCTCAGGGAGGAAGAGACACCAAAACTTCTGCAGCAGTGATTTACGATGTCTCATACTTTTTTATGGAGCACATCATACTGCACCCCAGGAGAGAGATGAGCCAAGATTGTATTTATTCCTATGCTTAAAATAATCCTCATCTTTTCCCCAAGTAAATGCTTGGCATCTTTAGCATTCACATTTGCTGCAGCAGGAGATGATGCCCATTCACAGGACACAACAAAATGGATGGGTGGGTCCAATTTGTTTGGATGTGACAGTTTAGACAAGAGTTCTGAGAGAGAAAGAAGATTTCACACATTGTTAAAAGAATTTTAATTAGAAATATTTACTGGTAATGCTATAACACAAATGGTGTCAAGTCAGAAATTTACAAGATGACTGACCTCTAACTCAGTTATTATAGAGCAGCTAATGGAATTCAACACTCATCAAGCACATATTATCTGATTACAAGGCTTGGTCCAGCAATTTGAATAAAAAAGGCAAGAAAGTAGGTCACTCTGCTTTTCAGAGGGCTGACACAGTGCTCTGGTGACAAGCTGCTTAACTCCTCTCTAAGCACTCATGGTTTCAATCCATGATCACAGCTGATGTTGGAGCCATGATCTCCAAGCTGAGAACAGGAGGTGAAACACCACCCTCAGATCCATGACAGGGCACCTTTTATCTTCCTGGGCTGCCAGGCAGGAGCACACTCCCTGCAAGGTGTCAAGGGATCTGCTGCTGCCTGCTCCTGCCAAGGCTTGATTTGTCCATGGCTTGGTTTTCAGCTCTGTCCCAACCATACAGAATCAAAGCCTGGAATGGTTTGGGTGGGGAGGGCCTTAAAGACCAACTTGTTCCACCCAGGACACCTTCCACTAGCCCAGGGTGCTCCAAGCCTCATCCAGTCTGATCTTGGAGACGTCCAGGGGCAGCCACAGCTTCTCTGAGCACCCTGTGCCAGGGCCTCACCACCTGCACAGCCAGGAATTCCTTCCCAATATCCCATCTATCCCTCCCTCTGTCAGTTCGAAGCCATTCCCTGTGTCCTGTCCCTCCATCCCTTGTCCCAAGTCCTTTTCCAGGAGCCCCTTTAGGCTCTGGAGTCTCCCTGGAGCCTTCTCTTCTCCAGGTGAACACACCCAGCTCTCCCAGCCTGGCTCCAGATCAGAGGGGCTCCAGCCCTGAGCTGAATCCCAGCCCAGGAGAGCCATCAGGAGGATACACACCACCACTTTCCAGCCTTAAGGATCCCACATCTCAGCACCCTAGAAGCATTTACTAATAGGATGAAAAGGGTGTCAAAACCAAAACAAAGTAAAATCTTCCCTGGGGCTTGCGGCGATCTCACTAAAGTGCCTTTGAGCTGAAGAGGCTTCAAAATGTTTCTTGAATGTGAAGTGAGAGAGCAGAAGGCTGCCAAGCAAAGAGAGGGCTGCACCCTGCACTCTGACATGTGTGAGTGTACTCTGCTGCCGAGACAGCCTCTTATCACCTTGTGGCTGCTGGATCAGATCCAAATCTTGCCTTGCTTTGGCACTGGTGTTCCTGGAAGCGAAACCGAGATTCTCCGAGTGCTTCTGCAGACAAGTTTCTTCAAAAGAAGTGGCATGGAAGGAGATAAAGTAAAAGTTTTTTTCACACAAGCTCCCTCTTATCCTGTGCTGCCAAACAACAGCAACATTTCCACTCTGTTTTCAGCTGGCCATGGCTCCTGAACCTCCTGCAGACAGGTGAGCTCAAGGTGTGAGCTGGGGATCACAGCAGATCTCTGCCTAGTGCTCACAGAGGAGATGTGGCATCTGTTGGGACCTTTGGGAAACACCTGAGAGGCCATTTTTAAAGTCCCTACAATGGTGACATGTGCAGTTGGTTGCCATCTTCTGGTAGTAGGACGGGCTGCTGGGAAGCAGCTCATGCAGGGATAACAGGGGTAAAATGAAGCAGTGACTCCCTGTCTGTCATATTTAGGGTATTTTCCAGCCCAGAGTAACCAGAAAGCCTGGCTGAAGCAGCCTAAACCCCAGCAGATTATCATTGCTTAGGAAATCCAGCACATAAGCCCTGTCCTTCTCCAGATCTGGGCCATAATGACACTTCCTACACACACAGATATTTCCCACATCCCTCAGTTTCACAGGACAGTAACCAAAAGACTCACAAGAACCCAGAATTATTAAGGTTTTGGGTTAGCCTATTTTGGTGTGATTGGATTATGACCATTGCAGTTGGGTTGGAACTGTCATAATCTGCTAGAATCACTTGCCAAAACCAGAACCAGAGCTGCCAACTTGTTTGATAGAATCAAGATGACAAGAGTGATGCCAGAGGGGAGTTCCATGGGATGCACACAAAAAACCACCATTGCCAGAACCCCAACAAGCTGACAGCAACCTTCCAGGAGTGTTTTGTGCTTTGTGCCTACAAGGTCAGGCAGAAAGGAGAAAAAAAAAAATTGCTGCCCAAAAGCAATTGTGTCTGTCTTTGAAAGGCAGAGAAAACATCCCACCATGAAATGAAAAAACTTCATGAAAGAACGAGGTTATCACGCTCTGAACACACTGAGGAAGAAGAATACTATTCCCCATCATTCATCCCAACCCCCCTCTGCTCAGCTTTTTCCATCTTCAGCTCTCCTACAACACTGCCCTGAACAATCAGGTAATCCCAGGTAATCCAGACATCTTCAATAGTCTTGCTTTCTTTTTTTTGTTCTTTTAAAATCCAGGAATTCCAGTAAAAATCAACTTGAGCAGCCACTTGCAGTGATATGAAGTGGATATGAAGGCACAGTTCCTCCCTCAGAGGCAGTAAAAGTTTTTAACCTGAAAGTGCTGCTGGCAGAAGTGCAGCCCAGCAGAATCCAACCTGGTTTAACCACAGCTGGCTCCCCAGGGAGCTCCACTGGGCATGTCCTGCATCTGTGGTTAGAGACAAGCAGCTTTCCTTGCCTTCATGCCCTGCCCTTATCTACATCAGCACATGGATCCTGTCAGACTCAGCCCAGCTCAGTCAGGTTGTCTTTGAAAAGCTCATAAAAAGGGACAGTTCAGCCTTATTCTTGTGTGAGATATCCATCTGCTCCAGGAGACCTTCCATGTCTCCCAAAACCACTGTTGAAAAGGGTTATTTCCATCCTTTTTTCAGTGTCAACAACACAGAGGTTTCAGCAGTGCTATTTACTGAGTATTAATACATTAGCTAGAATATAATAATAATAATAATAATAATAATAATAATAATAATAATAATAATAATAATAAAAATAAAGCAAGTTTCTCCCACCTGACTGAATGGAGTCAGATTTTTCAGTAAGGCTCTGAACAAACTCACCTCTGGTAAGCAGAACTCAGGCACAGAATCTACAAACACATGGCCAGAGCAATCCTTTAGCTCCTGTAAAAAAACCACCAACAGAGGAGACACAAAAGTACAACACAGTGTTACTCCAAGGCAGCACATTTTGGATTTTCCAAACATCTTCTTCACCACAGGTAATTTCCAGCCCGTTACTACATGACATTTATCCTACTTCTAGGCACAATCTGGTGGAGGCAGATCTGCTGAAATTGCTTTTATGCCAGATGAGGCTGCTTGGTACTTGAAGGAATCAGATCCTCCTTGGGAAAGAAGGAGAGCACGCTGGTAGGTAAGGAAAGAGCGCTGGTAACCACCAGGAAGGCAAGTTTGCAATTTAGTTTTGGTTCCAAATAACATCCAACTTTTTCTATCTTATTGGGACAATAATACAGTTTTCAGCCCTGTCTCAGAGCATTTGCTGAAACAGCTTTTGGGGATCTCACCTCCACATGGCACTTTTTTTTAAACTCTATTCCCTATTTTCTTCCTCTTTTTCAAGGCCGACATCAAAAACCTTTGTCACATGAAGGTCACGTCCTTCAGGGTTATGTGTGGAGCAAAAAGATTCCCAACTCCACTCCTAGCACAACTGCCAGGCTCCCGACCACCCACCCTGCCTTCTATCATGGACATTTCTCCTGTCCCAAAGCGAGTGGTCTCAGCCAGCTTCAGACTGACAGAATTAAAGATTGAATCCAATTCTTAATAATTACAGTGCACCTGCCAACTAATAACGAATGAGCAATTACATCTAGTGGCAGAAGTCTCCTAACCTCATCTCAAGGGAGTTCAAAATGATTAAAAGTAGATCGCAGCACATTTCAATGCCTCTCCAGGACTGAAGTTTTATAACTGAGTGCTGTAACAGGAATGTCCACCCCACATGATAAAACATCCCCCTTTGACTCCTTCCCTTGCCTTTTTCCAGCATGGGTCAAAGAATTTACCATTCCAAGCACTTACAGTGGTCAAGGTGAAGTTAAGAGATGCTGCCTTTGAATTTTTAACACAATTTCCATTGCCACTGTGTGAGTTTGGAGGTTTCTACTGAGCACATGCTGCAGCAGCAGCATCCCAGAAATTTAAATATGTTCCAAGTAAAACTGCAGCGACAGTCTCTCCATTCCCTGGAGCCCAAAGCTCTGACACCAAAGCTGGGGTTCAGGAGACACAAATTCCAGGGAATTCAAACTGAGCAACTCCATTGCTGCCCCTGAGCCTCTGTAGCCCTGCAACAGCCAGTGAACAAGTGCTCTGAATAGAGCTGTTACTATTTTACCAACAGAAATGCTGCCTATACAGTTTCTTTTGTCTCCAATGAGAAGAAAAATCGGGTCTTTAATCTATGATCTTCAGCTCCCTTGTCTGTAAAAATCAGATCAATCCATTTTGTCCACCTCAAAGTCCCCTACAAAAGCAACTATTATCACTGTTTCCTTTAATGTTCACATAGTCAGAGAACAGTCTATTAAGCATTTTCTCCACTGGTACCTATTGCTGCCCACATTTGAAATGTATCTGCCTATTTTACTAACATCTGACATATTTTTGTGTTCATTGTTCCTCTACGGCAGATCAAGCTGGCTGCTGCAGGGCCAAGTTTTGGTTGAAGCCTCAGATAAATTCTGCCTCCTAAACTGATGTAATGAAAAGAGGAGGAAAAAAGAGCAATTCTGTGTCTCTCATGTCACTGAGGAAGTTCTGTGTCTTAGAATTAGGAGGCTGGAGATAATATCCTCCCTGCTATGTCCAGCAGCAGAACACATGTTGATTTAAGAGGCCAAAGCCATGCTTTTCCTCTCTGAGAGACCTCCCATAGGCAAACCATTCCCTTGCTCATAGCTCTGCCTGAAAAAGGGTACGATACCAACCTCATTTATAGGCATGCTCTGAAGCCTCAGTGTCAGAAAAGTGAGACTGTGGAATAAAAGGTACTCTAAGAAAGCAAAGCACTATTATTTATGGAGCTCCATGAAATAAAAAAAATATTCAAACTGACGACTTCTGCATTCTAAGAGGATTTTTTTATAATCTAGGCCAGCTCTGAGGCCTTCGAGTTGCTATTAGCATTTTGTTTCAAAATGTTCTGCTCTGCAAGGACATCCTGCCTGGTGAAGGTACACAGAGAAACCTTTTGGGATGAGTCAGCGTGGAACACTGCTCCTGCAGCACAAGCTCCCAACCTGGCAGGTAGCTTTTTGCATGGCAAGAAAATTCCAACCATCGCTACAGTACCTTGTCCAGAAATGTGCTTCCATCTTTCAAAACCCAACCGGGAAGTTTGGACAGCCTGGGGCTGAGGAAGGAAAGAAGAAAAATTATTGCAATATGAATTGAATCATTATCAGTGGCTAAGCACAGACCTGCTTGGTGTCATACAGGCAGAGAACACCATTTCTGTCTCAGGGAAGTAACAGTCTCAATAAAACAGACAGACACTTTCACTGTGGTTAAGTGTTCACCAAAATGACTTTTACAAATCATGATTATGACACTTATAAGTAAAAAGAAGTAAGAGGACGAGGCATGCAGGGAGTTTGTAGTCATTTATGGGGAGGATTTCCAAAAGGCTCAGGGCTGCTTAGTTCCCTGTGGTGAAACTGGATGAATAAACAGAGTTAGGGCAGCAACAAACTCTGTGCTCGAAACAACACAAAAGCACCATAAAACTGTTCTGGGACAGAGGACAACAGACAAATATTCCCATTAGCAGTGGCAGGGGAAGAGTGATGCCCTGGACTAAGTCATTTATAGACACAGGTTGGGATTTTATATCTACATAAACCACTGTTTTGTGCCTGGGTGTCACCCTGAAGGCCCACACCAGCAGCTGTACAGGACACAGGGGCAAGGAGGCTTTGCTGTGAACTGCGTGTTCTCAGCAGTCAACAACAGCAGAGCCCCTTTTTTCAATGCTTCAAACGCAAATAAAGGAATTTTAAGGTGGACAATGCAATCCTGAGTTTACAGCAGTAAGGCTGCAGCGTTTCTTGCAATCTTAACTGAGAGACTCATTCATACTTCACAGCAACATCTGATTTTTTTGAGAACCTACAACTTAACTCTAATATCACCACCTGCCCAGACTCAAGCACATCTACAGAAATCCAAAAACAGCTGAATAAACAAGAGAATTGAACCCACCTGAAACCAAACCCTGCAACAACCTGAGATCTGGACCAGGTCGCAATGCACTCTGCAAGTGCTGTGCACTAAGCTCTACAGACAGGCATGTTTAAAACCTAAAAGGGCTTTAAAATTCAACATCTTGAAAATAGGAAGTGATTCAAGGGCTCAGAAGAATGCTGTGTTCAGACCAACAGCAGTATAAAAGAACAAATTCTGACACCCCAGTAAGTCACAAGGAAGGAAAAAGGGGAAATCCAAGATTCAAGAAGTGAAGACAGAAGGTAAGAGGTGAGAGCAGAAGGATCTGTCATGGAGAAGCTGTGCCAGAGAAGTGCAATCCCTTGTGAGGATAAAGGGTAAGTCTGAAGAAGGCTGATGATAGCAAAGATGAAGTGGCTAAATGTGCTCCCTAGTGACACGTTCAAAAGCACAATTTAGGAGCAGTAATTTGGAGACTGAGGGGGCAGAGTAGAACTGGTGCAGCGAGACTAAAAGAGTTATGGAAAAAGCAAGAATGAACCATTCTGATATGCAACAACTCTGACAGATACAGGAGGAGAGGACAGAAACCTTGGCTGGAAGAGACACCGGGAGGGCTGCAGTCCAATGTCTCAAAGCCAGCACAAGATCAGGTCAGGCTGGCTCGTGCCTTGCAAATCCCTGCATCCATCTGTGGTTTCAGCAGCACGAGACAGAGCAGAATAAATTTTCCCTGATATACTTCCTCTAATCCCCATAATTTAACCTAGCAGGAGTTTTGCTTTATTCATGAAGAATGAGCATTAAACTTGCACTAAACTGGCATCCAGTGAGGAGTGAGCAGGTGTGTCTGGTGCGTGGCTGAAAGCAGAACAAGCAACACAGGACTGAAAGGACTCTTTACCTTGAAGCCAAGAAGCAACACAGCTCCTCCTGACATAGTTTTGACATTGTAATAGAGTGATTGATTAATCCAAAATAGCTGGAACTGTCCCATAAATAATGTGAGCAAGTGTGTCATGGCTAGACAGGAAAGGTTAAGAGCTTCCCACATGTTCATTTTACCGTTTTGCATTTGACTTTGGTACAGGGGAGAAAACTCCAGTTGACAAACCTCCTTTAAAGTACAAGAGCACAAAGAGTTTGGCAGCCACAGGTGCTCTGCACATGCCCCATGGGCTGGTGAGACAGGGGCTGCCATTTCCAGGGCAAGGGAGAATCCAAAACACCTTTGCTTGGCATTTTTTAGAAGAGCAAAGAACTCTAAAAAATGTCCAGTCCCTTTAATGTCACAAACACTGCAGCACTTTCCTCTCTTACAGATTAAAGCAAAGGCTCTCAAAATGTTTGCTCAAGGAGAGTCCCACGGCAGGTATGACACAGGATTGAGCTGCATAGCAAAGTTCCTCTGTAATGTCATACCTTTGGGTAACTTTGCAGACCACAGCTCTGGACTAGAGAGCAGAGAGAAGCACAGCTCCTCTCAGGTTAAGATGTCACTCAGGTCCATCCCCAGTTAGCACATCTGGTTCTGACAGGACACAGCTGGTGAGAACCTCAGATCTGACAGACCTGTGCTCCAATTGCTCAGGCAGTCAGTCCTTCCTGTCACCTGACCTGGCAGCTGATGACAATGTCAGTTCTCTGTCAGCCTGGGTTATGTTGGTAACACACATTTGAATTTCACAGGTATTTGGGCATCATGGTAATGGATTCCTAATCTCTAATGGTACAACTATGAGCACTACAGAGATAAGGACTTTCCAGTGGCAGCCACATTCCTCCTCACATTTCTGACTCATTTCCACAACTCTCTGCAGGACACCTGGATTGTAGAGGAGATCAATTACTTGCCCAAGTCCATGTGCTCAGGACATTCCTTGCTCTAAGGGGTGTTCAGTCACTGCAGGACAAGATTGATTGGATTTAAATCCAAATGTTTGCTCCGATTCCACTGGGCCATCAGGGGTCAAATCTGACATCCTTTCTTATTGAGTTTGAGTCATTTTAGTGCCGACATTCTGGAGGTACTTGGGGAATTCCAGGTTGTGACCTGCAATTTGCCTGTTCATTCCCAGGGTCTGCTATCAGCAGACAAAGTTGCCATGTCCCAGGGGAAGGCTGATTCCTGTCGTTCTAAAGAACCTCTTAAGCCTTTGTTCAATCACCTCATTTTGCTACTTGTTCCTCTCTCAATTTTCTTTTTTTGGGGGGGGGGTGTGGGAAAAAACAAATGCAAGGCAATTCTGTCTCTACCTGGATTTCCAAAATTTGTTTAAAAACTATCACTGCACCAGTTGTTGCAGTCAGCAATCGCATTATGGAATGGGACAAAATTGACTTTCACACTGCTCCCTCTGAAGGCATCTGTTGCCTCTCTGTTGCAGATCCTGAACTCCAAGTTCTTGCAGAACAATGCACACATTGTCTATTCCTTTCCTCTCCTCTCCAAAAAATAACAAATCATAGGAAGTGTTGGACAAACTGCTTTAACCTCACTAGGTCACTTAGGAAACTCCCTTTTCCAGTTGTATTTTCCCCCTCTCAACCAAGCCTTCCCTGAACCCAGAATGTTCCTCACTTGTCTCCTCATGGATCAAAGTTACTGAATGGCTTTTGACAAAATTCCTACTGTTTCCCATCACTAAGAGTGACTCATTCCCACCTTTCCAACTGCTAATTTTTCTCATTTATTCCATTTACACAAGACGTGTCACCCTAACCGAATATCCAAATTAATCTAAAAACCTGGGGAAATACGACTTTGTAGTAGGGCATAGAAAGGAGAGTCTTGATCTCAGCATTCTCTTCTAGACTCTATTTTGTTTCTCTGCTGTTCCAATCCTGTGCCCAGCTGCACTGCCCTTTTATTTATTTAACTTTTGAAAGGGAACAATTATGCCACGCAGGCAACTCACAAGGACTGCTAAGTGCTATTTTTCTTTGCATTAGTCCGTGCTCTGAAGAACAGCCTGAGAAGATGGTGGTTAAACAGGACTTGCTGGGCTCCACGCACTCCATCTCAGTTACCCATTTATCTCATCTTGCATGAAGAAGCCAGAAAGATGACAGATATGTGACCTCACTTGTGCTGAGCAGTTGCAGCAATACTTTACTGAAGCTTAGAATAAATTATCTAGAAAAACCAATCAATAAATCCATAAAATGTCTTCCGTCTACTGAGCCAAAGGACGTTATTTTGATAAAGAGAATTTTTAAGTGAACAAAGTCTATTTATGATATCAGATGATGCTGTTCATTTGTACCCATCCCCTCCCTCCTTCCAATACACCATTTCAGGCACAGCACTCCAACTGCAACCCAAGAAGACACAGACTAAGTGCTGACAGGCCACAGAACTCACCTCTGGACCAGAGGCAACGGGAGGAAATTGAGGGTAGACGTCATATCCAGCCCACAGTCCAGCATGATGGTGGTGGATTTGAACTTGAGCACGTTGCATGGCAAGGTTGGATGTCCTGACAGGCAGTACTGGAAGAAAAATGAGGAGTTATTTAGGACCTTTCCCCCTGTGCTGGGCACTGCTGAAGCTGCACCTCGAATCCTGTGGCCAGTTCTGGGCCCCTCATGGCAAGAGAGACATTGATGGGCTGGAGTGTGTCCAGGGGAGGGATGGAGCTCGGAGGGGCTCAGCCTGGGGAAAAGGAGGGTCGGGGTGACCTTGTGGCTCTGCACAGCTCCTGACAGGAGGGGGCAGCCAGGGAGGGTAGGCTCCGCTCCCAGGGAACAGAGACAGGGTGAGAGGGAACGGCCTTAAGCTGTGCCAGGGCAGGTTCAGGTTGGACATCAGGAGGAATTTCTTCCTGGAAAGGGTGGTCAGGCACTGGAAGTGCCCAGGGAGGTGCTGGAGTCCCCATCCCTGGAGGTGTCTATGGAACGCCAGGACGTGGCACTCAGTGACAAGGTGGGGTCAGTTACAGGTTGGACTGAATGATCTCAGAGGTCTTTTCCAACCTCAGTGATTCTGTGAACAGAGTGAAAGCCCCTCTGCCCCCACAAATTCCCTTTTCCCCCTTGTTTTTAAAAGCAGCTCCACACACACCAGAACAAAAGCCAATTTCCCATGAATCCGTCCCACAGCTGTGTGTGTTCATTAAGATTTCCCCATGTCAGGCTACCAAGGGGCAGATTTTCTTCACAAAGTTTTTCTGACCCCAAGGGTTGAGTGAGGAGTGGCAAAGCTCCCCTCTCTGATTTAGGACACAAGTGGAATCTCTTTTTTTCTGGCAATCACCTACTCTCCCCAAAAACCCGGTAAATCAGGTTCTTCCAAACTCAGTCCTACTGGCAAAACGTGGGCAGAAAATTTGAAATTTGGGGTGGACAGGGAGGGAGAGAAGCCCTGCAGGAACCCAAGTTTTATTTCAGTAAGAAACCTGCCCAAACAACCCCTGCACAGGTGCAGCAGCTCTGGGGCAAGTTCTCACCTGCTTTTTGTCTCGCCAAACACAAACAGGAAGCAGGAGGGACTGGGCAGCCCCACCTGAATGGAAGGTTTTGTGTATCCGAATCCCAAAGGCTTTGCAGGCTTAATGAGCCGCTGAGCAGGTGATGGAGGGGGCACTTGAGCATCATTGAGATGCAGCCACCTCCTGTCTGGAGTGACAAACATTTAACAAGGCACGGCAGCTTTGAATAAGAAGGGAACAGAAAGGTCGGCTTTAAAATGTGGGATTAGAAACAAATGTCTGAGTGGAGCGTGGCCACCTCTGCGGGAGGGTTCCTCTGCTCAGGAGGGATTTTGCATCTGGAATCTCCCAAGTCTGGGGGTCTGGCAGCACAACCACGCTCAGGTGGTCAAACTTGAGCTTTTAAATTTAAGTTTTGGTCAATTAAGGCAAAAAATATCACTTGTTTGGCCATGCACTGCACTAAAAACAGAGTCAGTATTTTTCTAAGTAATTTATCCCTTAAGCTTGTGTTCTATACTTCCCCCTGCCCAGTGGAAAAAAGGGAGATTAATAATTTCATTTTCTACCTCTGCTCACGATATGTTAACACAGGACTGCAACTGTCTGGATTAGCAGCCCTCAAGGAGTCTATTTACACACATTCCTCAAAAACCTGCTTTAAACTATATTTAAATAGTAAAACCTACTAAGCCCCAAATATTAAATTTAAAATATCACAGAGAGTTTTGTTTTAAACTCACAAAGCCTTAATTATTAAGGGGTTACATCACATTTTGCCTTCATTTTAGTAAAGTTTAAAAAAAATATGTAAAGCCAAGCTGGTGAAGGAGTGAGGAATTCAGTTGGTTTATTCACAAATGTAACACACTCATGTGAAATTAAGTTCTCACCAGACCAGAACTTTGACAAATGAAGCTATAAATTGAAGTAAATAGAAAGAAATGAAGAGAAAAATAAGTTCTATTTTTGTAGCTTTTAAACTATTGGTAATTTAAAAAGGCAATGAAATATCACCACTTTCATCAGCAAAACATTTTCTTGCCTTTTTTAAAAATCATGAGCAGGATCACAACCCTGATACCTATAAACTAACTGGAAAATCTTCCTTTATTCCTTCTTTAAAAGCAGCTAAACTCATCTTTCTCCATGACTTTCACACCGTGGATTCCTGGCAGCCAATGGATTTTTTTTTTCTACCAGACTCAAAGTGACAGAAAAATTTTTAAAAAGCAATTCATATTTTCTGTACAACTGTTTGCTCAGGTAACATTGCTGAGCCTGCACCTCTGTTAGAATTTTCGATTAGGAATCCAGGAATGGGAGTGTTTGCACTATGTATGTCTCCATACACATTATAAATGTGATCATTTCCACACCATTTATACTTGTTACTGTTTAAAACAGATCCAGAGATCCCACTCATGTTCCTGACTGGACTAAAATGCAATTTTTTTTCTCCAAGATTTGCTTGTTTATTATTATACTCCCTTGTGGCTAAAGGCTGGTGCAGCCAACACAAAAATGCCTCATCCCCTAAGACAAAAAGTGATGTAAAAAAGACACAAAACACACATTAAAGTTCGACAGTGGGGCACAAAGAGCCCAAGGTGAGGGGCTGATTCCAGAACCTCATGCCCTGGGAGAGGCAGGCTCTCCACAGACATCCCATTCCCACCGAGCATCCCTGGTGACCTCATGGATGGCAGAGTGACAGAGGAGAGAGATGGTGGCTCCTGCAGCTCCAAAACAGCCAGAATTGTGCAGGTTAAAGGCAGAGCTCTGAATTACAGCTGAAGCCAACAAATCCTACAGTGCATTCCTCCAGTATTAGTATCACATGGCAGCTTAAAATCTGGGGGGAAATTAGCACCTAGATTTGCCTGAGTCAAAGCACATTTAATTTGTGGGAGTCTGACGTTTTCACTGGATTCTGGATCAGGCCTGGAGACAGAATCCCAGAGTAGTTTGGGTTGGAGGGAACCTTAAAGTTCATCTTAGCTCAACCCCTCTGCCACGGACAGGGAACACTCCACTAGTCCCTCAGCTGTACCCTGTTCTTCCAAATTCATACCAAATTATGAGAAAATAGGATGAAGAGCATCTGACTCCTCTCCCCACAGCCTCGAGATTCAAACACATGTCCAGAAAAACACAAGGTGAAGAATCTCATCTTATAATTCGCAATCCCTAATTTACACACATGTCTAAAAATGCTCCAATACAGTTTGTATTTCTCCTCCCTACCTCTGCCCTCTCTCTGCCCCTATGCAACACTCTAAACATTAAAAAAGCTCTGCATTTCCACCGTGGTCTTTATTTAAAGATTTCCCAGTTTGCTTTTCCCCACTGAATTCTATCAGCCTCTACAATCACACCCAGAAGTGCTTGACTTCACAGTGTTTATCCCACTGGTAATATTTATCCCCACACAGATCCTTACCACACAGGTAAGATTAAGCAGGATCAAGCTCTCTGACCACCTGCCTCTGGAATTAATTGTACACACTTCTATAGAGAGTGATTTCCTAAAAGTCTCAAAACAGCCCGGAATGCACATTTATTCCTATGAAACTTTGTTTCATACACTGCTCAGTCTCAAAACCAAGAAACAATCTTAAATTGAATAATGGTGTCACTTCAGATTAAATAAATCAAATATTATGCTCAGGTATGTAGAAAACTGCTTGGGTTTTCACCTCCAGACCAAGAAATATAGCACATTACGTGAAACAAATTCCTCCTGGAAAATAAAGCGGTGCCTGAATCCAAGGTCTCGAGGAAAGTTAAACAGTTCAAGAGGGAGATCTAGAGACGAGACCAATATCACGGGTCATGTACTTTCTGACAGAAGGCTGTAATATCAGGACCAAAATCCTCATCAGAAGCAAAGTGCACCCTTGGCAAAGCTGTTACAGGCTGATTTTTTATTAGGGTCTCCCTGTATTATCACAATGCAGATGGAAAATGTCTTTTTTACAAACCACGGGGATTTATTCACATTCCTAGCGGAGCCCAGCAGAAGCCACACGTGCAGTGGGAAAGCTCCACGCGAGAGTCATGTTCAAGGCTAAGAAGGCTGAGAAACACTTTCTGCTCCTCCTCCCGAATCCCAGTGAGGTTTGATCCCATCCAACACCTCAAACCCGGGCATCGGCCCCCCCTTCCCCTCCCCACCCAGGGCCAATTCCCGCCTTCCCCCACACCTCAGGGCCGACCCGCGCCACTCCCTCAGCCCCTCCCCGCCCCAGTGTCACCCCCTTATTCCTCAGTCCCCCCCACACCTCCCTCAGGATCACGCCCGCCCCCCTTTTTACTCAGGCCCCCCTCCCCGCGCCTCAGTTTCCCCTCATGCCCGGCGAGGCTGAGACTGCGCAGCCCGGAGGCAACCCCGGGAGCCCCCCCGCCGCCGGGGGAAGGCCGAGCCCCCTCCCCGCCCTCACGGCCCCCCGCCCCGGGCACTCACCAGCTTCATCGCGTCCCCCGGTTCTATTTACCGGGACAATCCTACCCCCCTTCCTGCCCGCCCCGCCGTGGCCCGAGGCACCATGGGCATTGTAGTCCCGCCGCCCCTCCGCCCTAGATAACGTCATGGCCGCCCGAGGCATGCCGGAAGTTGTAGTCCGCCCGGCGCTCAGCCCGCCGCCCCATTGGCGCGCCGCGCGCCCGCGGCACGCTGGGAGTTGTAGTCCCAGCGCCGCGGGTCTCCCCGTCACCCTGGGGAGGGGAGAACTACAAGTCCCAGGGTCTCACAGCTGCAGCAGGTGGGGGCTCGGATGTTGATATCAACATGGCGCTTGTCAGACAGACAAAGACAGTCGGTCTGGTGTGATTGAGCCAAAAAAAAAAAAAAAAAACTAAAAAAAAAAAAAAGAGAGAGGGAGCGGGCGAGGAGGAGGGAGCGGCAGGAGGAGCGCCGGGCGGGGAGGGGGCCGTGTCCTCGGGGGGGCTGGGGGGGGGCTGAGGGATTTCCTCCCCCCTATTGTTCTCGTCCCTCCGCGCCCCCCGTTAATCCCCCCTCAATCTGGGGCGGGGGCGGGCGGGGGGACCCCCCCAGTCCTGCCGGTCCATGGTGAGGCGGAGGCGCTGGCAGCACCCAGAGGTGAGTGTCGAGGGGAGATACGGGGGGGGCGAGCGGCGGTGGCGAGGGGAGGGGGCGGGCGGGTGGGTGGGCTGGAGGGAGGGAGGGCAGCGGGAAGGGGTCCCCCCTCCGCCGGCACCGCCGGGAGTCGCGCCGAGCCGGAGAGCGGGATGTGCGTGAGGGGGGCAGCCGGGGGCGGGCAGGGGTGGGCAGGGGCAGCCCCTCAGCACGGGCGGCAGAGTTGGAGCCGCGGCTTTGGGGGGCTCCGCGGGTGCCCCCGGAGCAGGGGAGGAGGAGGAGGAAGGTGTCCCCGGGAGGCTGCAGCGGGAGGGCAGGGCACCTTTGGGGTTCGCTGTTCCTGCCATTTGTGTGTTTATTCCGATTCCTCCCATCTCCCGGGTGTGGGGGCACGGAGTGGCGGCCGCGGAGCCCCCTCAGCCTGGGTGGGTGCTGCGGTTTGGGGGCTGTTCGGGTGTTGTTCGCCGCGGAGTTTTGGGGTGAGCTGGTGCGACCCCCGGCGCTCCCTGTCCCGGAGACCCCCGGGCACGGCAGGGGAAGGAGGGAAGCTCCGACCTGCGGGGATGGAGCCGGGCACGGAGCCCCCTCGCTCTGCCGGGGAGCTCTGCCCTGGCTGGGGCTGTGCGAGGGCTCCGGGGCTCCTTTTCGGGAGCTCAGTGCCGGCGGAGGTCGCGGAACGGGGGTCAGGGGTGTCCCAAACCCCGCCGGCTCCCAGGGCTGCGAGGTCTGTGGCAGCTCCCGGGGCTTTGGGAGGTTTTTGGGAGGGCAAAGGCGTGAAACCCTTTGGGTGTCTGCTTGCTGGAGAGTTGAACATGGGAACGGGTGGGGGAGGAGGAAGACCCGGAGGGAAGTCATTCCCAAAATGTGCGAGGAGAGCTTGGGTGGGGTGTCAGACGCTTGTTTATTTTGTACTTCTTTGGAAGAGGTGGGGGACGGGGGTGGGGGGTGAATGCTTTTGTATGGCGTGCCCGGGATGTTTTTGGGGCAGAACGGTGTGTTTGACCGCAGGAGCGGTCGGGGGAAGCGGCAGGGAATTCTGCTGGAGTGTTTGCCTCAGCTTCGGGGTTAAAACAAAACAAGAGGCGAGTGCTTTTAGGTGCAGAATACACACCCGAGCCAGACCCCGCCGACTTCTTCGACCTCAGTTTTGTCTGATGGGTTCTTTTCTTTCTTTTTTTTTTTTTCCCCCTTAGTTGTTGGAGTGTCTCTTGGTATGTTTGCAGAGCACTTCTTCGGAAGCATTTGTTCTTTGCGATAGGTCTGGAAAAGCCTTGGTTGGATGTGCTGCTTTTGCCCAGTTCCTTCGTGTTAGGGACAAAAAAAAAAAAAAAAAAAAAAAAAAGCTCTTTTTGGGGGTGGGGAAGGAAGAAGGAAGAGGAAATGAAGGTTTAAGCATGTTTGTGGAGTCGGGTCTGTCTCAATTTGTTCAAGTAACACTGGGAGTGTGATTCGGTGGCTTTTAAGTACAAAACGTTTGTGAACAAAAACTGGGGAGATTTAAACTTTGTAGGGAGGAAAGCGTTAAACTGATGGCCAGGGAACGCGGATCTGAGAGACACCACCTACGTGCCCCTGCTTCAAACTAGTGGGGATGGAGGGAAGAAAAAAAGAAAACACTGGGGAAAAATACCCCTACAATTTGCATGACTGATGCCACGTAAAATACTGGAGCGAGGAATTGTGCTCTGCAGACGATTTGTGGGCTGGCGAAAGCCTGAAGTGCCTGCTCGGTCCCGTGATATGACTCGCTCATTTCTGCAGGGCTCATCAGGTACAGGCTCTGCTTCCTTCCTGGGATGGTGCAGCTGGCATTTGATTTCCTCCATGGATGGGAGAGGAGGAGTCCTGTGCAGTTTTTTTCCCCGAGATGATTGCATTTTCTTTGGCCTTGCTGTACCCTGCCTCATTAGTAGGAACTGCATCTATATTTATTTACCATTATACCGTGTCCCTTGGGAAGCGGGGTGTAGTTTGGAGTAGGTATATATGGATTTATCACTCCTAACATTTTTTTTCCTCCCGTCATGCTAGGACCAAATCCGTCAACAGCAGAGAACAAACTTAATTTATTTCTGTGTTTTGCGTCTCCCTTTTTGCCATTTCTCTTCCAAATTGCTAAGAAAACATCTCTGAGATAGAGAGAGGGGAGAAGGCAGAAAGGGATGGGAAATGTTGTCTGTGCAGGGAAGAATTTGTTGTTTGCATGTCCTCGGAGCGACGGGCTCGAAAAGGGCAGGGTTTGTTTCTGCATGTGAAAACTGGGCTTTGGGAATGTTCTTTTCCTTTATGTGAAGATTATTCTTTAGCCCCACGACAGCCACAACTTTTTCTGTCTGGTTGTCAGAATTATCCGACGAGCCTGGGCAGGAGGCTGGGAACAAGGAACTTGTGTTTCACTCAGCGCTGCCTGTTCTTCCTCCCCTCGTTCCCTTAGCACCAGTGCAAGCACCAGAACAGGCATCAGCATTTTTACTCCTGTGTCATCCCACTGTTCCGAGCAGGTCTAGACGACATTGTGGTATGCAGGCTGCCAGCTGGGTTACAGGAATGCTACCCTAGGTGAAACGGCAGGATTTTTCAGGAGGGGTAAGGAAATCTGAGAGAAAATCCTGTGTGGATGAGGCCTGCTTATCTCTAGAACTGCTTCATGGAGCGGTCTCGAGCAATTCCCTGGGTTTGTTGACCTTTCTGGACAACGTGTGTCTCTCTGGTGTGGTGATTCTGATAATTCCATGGAATTAGTAACCTCTGTCAGCTGCAGGGATCTTATTTTTAAGGCAGTTTCTGTGTGAGTCTTACTGGTCTCTTACAAAGGGATATTAAAAGTTCATGGCTGTCCAGTGTTTTGAAAATGAAATTATTATGAAGTGTTTACTTTATAGCGATAATCCATAGGTTCATGGGAGTGTTCGGTATGTTTTTTCATTGCTGTCTGGATTTGGGAAGACAGTGGGGCTCTGACATTAATTTTTAAAACTAATTTACTCTTTAATAAAATGCATTTTTATTAAGCACAACTGTCAGGAATTGTTCTGTCGTTAACTTTTGGGAGTGCTCTTTTTGTGTTGTGTGTCAGTGGGGCAGGGGTGAAATTTGGGTCTTTGGGGGGGAATTGAGAGAATTAATGATACTGAACCATGAGAAAGGAGGAAGCTGTATTGTTCCTTATACCAAGGGATCTGGGAAGATATGTGGTTGTATATGTTAGAAAATAAATGAATTTTTGGGAAACGACAGAGCATTTTAATCTAAAGAAAGCAACTTGTGCTTCACAGTGATTTCTGTGCACAGCTTTTAAGGACGTTACAGAATGACAGATTACAGTATTGGCATCTGTGGCAAATCTTTTTCATCTGCAAAGTTTAGAATTTGAAATCAAAATACTGTCACCTTAACAATCTTATTGCAAAAAAAAAAAGATGCCTTTGTTCCTCCTGTCGATAACTTCATGCAGCTTTGATTTTAAAGTCCCCGAAGTTGATTTCGCGTTATGCTGATTTTAACAGAGCGGGGATTGGATTCTGCATACATGTCCTCATGGGATTGGGCTTTAATTATACCTGTGCTGATAATATGATCTTGTGGGTTATCAATGCAGTGAGACCAATACTGTGATTACAGCAGGATTTTTTAGGACATAATGAGGAGAATTTGATTTTTTGGGGGGCTCTAACCCATAACCCTAAATCTGGTTTTATAGGTAAGGTTAGAAATAAAATGTATTTTAGCATTCTAATATTCCTGTATTGACTAAATCTCCCTTCTGGCTCAAATTAGGATGGCAAAGTGCACTAAGAGTTTGTATTTGAGCACTCAGTCATGCAAACGGGTTGTGTGGTAGCTGTGAATGCAATTCCCAGGGTTCATGCTAAAGATAAGTGTTTTGACAAATGCTTTTAATTTGGGGAACAATACAAGCAAGAATGACAGGATATGAAAAGAAAGTGCTATTTTTCGTCTCGCAGGTGGCAAACCAAGGTGTAGAGGGATCAACTTGCCCAGGTTCCTGCAGGGAGTCTGCGGCAGAACTCGCAATCAGTCTGGGATCTCAAGGGTTTGTCAGGGCTTTAATCAGTTTTTCTTCCTCCCCTTGTTAATTGGCCAACTTTGACATTTTGAAAATAACATCTAGAGATTATTTCTCTTTTCTCCAGTTTCAAACTTTATCGCCTCAATTTTTTATTTATTTTTTTTTCATTTTCAGTCAAGCCTTGAAAACACAACAGGGTTGGAAAACTTGATCTGAGCAGCACCTCCCTGACATATGATACTATCTCGAAACAGCCCCTGACAAGTGAACCCTCTCATTGAAATCATGTGAGGAATTTTATTACTCAACTCTGAAGATCTTCTGGGGGAAAGGAGGTTGCAAACTATTAACTATGTGGTCTTCATTGCAAGTTGGCAGATTAAATGTTCTTTTGTATTTGAGGCTGTCATGTGGTCCACAGCCAGAAGTAGAGAATCAGCTTTGTAGTCGCTGACCAACTGAACATTTCATCTTGTCACTGTGAGAAACACATTTATTTTTGTGTTGTGCCTGCAGATTTCAAGTGAATATATCTCTTTCTTTAAACTTGGTTATGTCCTTCCCCTCTCGATTGGTGCTTACACAGCGTTAGCCTGTGCCCTTATGAGCACGTGGAGAAGCTTTTATCCTTGATAACGTCAAAAAGTCTGTTGGCTTTGGGTAGCTCCTGTTCTTTGCTGTTGCAGTTGGGTTTAGCAGAGGTTCACTGTTGATGCAGGCTCTGTGTGTGACGCTGTGGAGCACAGGGCTCGTGTCACAGCTCTGGAGCACAGGGCTCATGTCACAGCTCCAGAGTACAGGGTTTGTGTCACAGCTCCGGAGCACAGGGCTGGTGTCACAGCTCCAGAGTACAGGGTTTGTGTCACAGCTCCGGAGCGCAGGGCTCGTGTCACAGCTCCGGAGCACAGGGCTCATGTCACAGCTCCAGAGTACAGGGTTTGTGTCACAGCTCCGGAGCGCAGGGCTGGTGTCACAGCTCCGGAGCACAGGGCTCGTGTCACAGTTCTGGAGCCCCGGGTTGGTGTCACAGCTCCGGAGCCCAGGGTTTGTGTCACAGCTCTGGAGCACAGGACTCACGTCACAGCTCTGGAGCACAGGGCTGGTGTCACAGCTCCAGAGTGTAGGGTTTGTGTCACAGCTCCGGAGCACAGGGTTTGTGTCACAGCTCCGGAGCGCAGGGCTGGTGTCACAGCTCCAGAGCCCAGGGTTTGTGTCACAGCTCCGGAGCGCAGGGCTGGTGTCACAGCTCCGGAGCACAGGGCTGGTGTCACAGCTCCGGAGCACAGGGCTGGTGTCACAGCTCCGGAGCACAGGGCTCGTGTCACAGTTCTGGAGCCCAGGGCTGGTGTCACAGCTCCAGAGCACAGGGCTGGTGTCACAGCTCCAGAGCACAGGGCTGGTGTCACAGCTCTGCAGCACAGGGTTGGTGTCACAGCTTTGGAGCCCAGGGTTTGTGTCACAGCTCTGGAGCCCAGGGCTGGTGTCACAGCTCTGGAGCACAGGGCTGGTGTCACAGCTCTGGAGCCCAGGGTTTGTGTCACAGCTCCGGAGCCCAGGGCTGGTGTCACAGCTCTGGAGCCCAGGGTTTGTGTCACAGCTCTGGAGCCCAGGGCTGGTGTCACAGCTCTGGAGCACAGGGCTGGTGTCACAGCTCCGGAGCACAGGGCTGGTGTCACAGTTCTGGAGCACAGGGCTCGTGTCACAGTTCTGGAGCCCAGGGCTCGTGTCACAGCTCCGGAGCACAGGGCTGGTGTCACAGCTCCGGAGCCCAGGGCTAGTGTCACAGCTCCAGAGCCCAGGGCTAGTGTCACAGCTCAGGGGCACAGAGCTGGTGTCACAGCTCAGGAGCCAGGGCTTGTGTCACAGCTTTGGAGCAGAGGGTTTGTGTCACAGCTCCGGAGCACAGGGCTGGTGTCACAGTTCTGGAGCCCAGGGCTGGTGTCACAGCTCCGGAGCCCAGGGCTGGTGTCACAGCTCCGGAGCCCAGGGCTGGTGTCACAGCTCCGGAGCCCAGGGCTGGTGTCACAGCTCCGGAGCCCAGGGCTGGTGTCACAGCTCCGGAGCCCAGGGCTCGTGTCACAGCTCTGGAGCCCAGGGATTGTGTCACAGCTCCGGAGCCCAAGATTTGTGTCACAGCTCCGGAGCCCAAGGTTTGTGTCACAGCTCTGGAGCCCAGGGCTGGTGTCACAGCTCCGGAGCGCAGGGCTGGTGTCACAGCTCCGGAGCACAGGGTTGGTGTCACAGCTCCGGAGCCCAGAGCTGGAGTCACAGCTCCGGAGCGCAGGGCTGGTGTCACAGCTCCGGAGCCCAGGGCTGGTGTCACAGCTCTGGAGCCCCGGGCTGGTGTCGCAGCTCCGGAGCACAGGGCTCGTGTCACAGCTCCGGAGCACAGGGCTCATGTCACAGTTCTGGAGTCCAGGGCTCGTGTCACAGCTTTGGAGCACAGGACTCGTGTCACAGCTCCGGAGCACAGGGCTGGTGTCACAGCTCTGGAGCACAGGGCTAGTGTCACAGCTCTGGAGCACAGGGCTAGTGTCACAGCTCTGGAGCCCAGAGCTGGTGTCACAGCTCCGGAGCACAGGGTTTGTGTCACAGTTCTGGAGCCCAGGGCTGGTGTCACAGCTCCGGAGCACAGGGCTGGTGTCACAGCTCCGGAGCACAGGGTTTGTGTCACAGCTCCGGAGCACAGGGCTGGTGTCACAGCTCTGGAGCACAGGGCTGGTGTCACAGCTCTGGAGCACAGGGCTGGTGTCACAGCTCTGGAGCCGCTGCTGTGACAATTACGGTGTTGTAAAGCCCAAGCTAATCAGGGGTGATGGATTTATGGCCATAGCCCGTGTGGTGGCCAGTGCAGTGTGGTTCCAATGGCTCCCACTCGGTCATTGTGGCCGAGCCACCGCCCTCCTTTGCTGTTCCATGGCACAACAGTACTGTGAACCTCTGTAAATCTCTAGAAGTGCTTGACAGAGGTGTTGGTGTTTTATAAGTGGGGAAACTGAGGCACAAGGACCAAGTGACTCACATCGGGTCATGGACTGAGGCAGTGGCACTTTGACACAGGTGACTCTTCCCATTTGTCGCAGTTCCCTTCAGTGATATATTGATATATAATAACTTCATAAGGAATTTATTGGCTTGTCATCTAATGTGCACGTTAGGAGTTCCTAAGTCCGGAGATTTTTTTTTATGGTGATGGGAGGATTTCCCATTGACTTCTGTGGTTCAACACTTCTCATACTTATTTATTCAGTTAATTTTCTTGCTTTTAAATGCATTATATTTCACCCCCCATCAGGCCAAAGGCAAACTTTTTCCCAAGACTGTGAGGGATGTCCTTCTTTCTTGCACTGCTTTTCTTCTGCTTCTTTTAATAGGATTTTTCCAGTGTTGGACTTCAGATCCATCTCAGGAATGCACAGGCGTGTTTGTCACTTCTTTTGATTCAGCCCCATGTTAATGCAGACACCAGCAGGTTGAGCAATTACTGTTTTGATGTGCTTTATTACGAATTAAAGGAAATAATCGAGAACTGGTTATTCTCCCTGTCCGTGTGGAGATTTCCCTTTCCCAGCTCTTAATCAAAGCTGCAGGCAGAGTCTGAAGTTAAACTTAAGTCTGCTCTTAGAACAGGGAACTGCCGTAGTGCTCCTGACAGAGTGTGCTCTGCTTTATCTTCCCTGTGCAGCCAACCAGGAGCTGTGGAAGGTCAGTTCACTTTTTCCTACAGAATTCCTCTCTGAATGTTCACTTCATCATTTCATCTTGGTTTCAGTGCAATTACCAGGCTGAAACTTATTGCCAAGCAGAGCCTTTCCATCAAGTTGTACACGAACACACCTAAATCACTTCTGTAATGCAGCTTGACAGAGATCTGACTTCACATGTGTGTCTATGGAATGCTGGCAGGTAGTGCTTCCAGCCTCTGTTTGCCCAATGGGTGCAGTGTTGATTCCAGGGAAGAGTTTCTTCCAGCCTGAGGAACCAAATTTTGACACCTGTTTCGTGCACAGAGGTAGAGTTTTTTTGTTCTTTGTACGTACAAGATGTCTTTTTAAGCTGTGTTAAATATACACAAACCCCATTCATTCACTGCTGTGGTGGTAGATGAGATCTTAACGTTGCGTTAAGGAAGGAATTTACAAGCCAGGCATAAAAATGACATTAATTATGTTTGGCTCTGTCCCGAGCTAAATCTTGCTTGCCCTAAGTTCCTGGTATCAATCTTCTTCCACTTTTGAACTTAATATTTAAGATGCCTTCTTTTCTTTTCACTCACTTAGAATGTTTAAGTTCAGCAGCAGGATAGCTACCCTGAAACAATAGCGTAGGCTACTCTTTCAGTGGCCTTGTGAACAGCCAGTTTTGTTCTTCTGATAAGCCCTTGCCCTATCAATTGGGAAGTGCAGCATATAGTCATTTCCTGCATTTCGAGCTGCCCGTTTCTTCTGAGCTCTGAGGCAAGCACTGAATCTGCTTTTTGTTCTTGCCGTGGCACTGTAATACTGATGGCAGCAGAAAGCAGTTAGTTAGTTCATCAAATACAAGCGCTGTTCCTGCTTGGATATTTATTCTGACCTTTACTTTGGACAGTTTCTCTGCCATGATCAGATTCTCTGATTACAATGTCAGCTTTCACCAGAAATCTCTTTGTGGTTTAACTGGCAGCGTTTGGGGTTTTGAGCAACTGGGTGTGCAGCAGCTCTGACATGGAAGTGGTGCTCGAGTGTTGGAAAGTTCTTCCTGGCCATGAAATTTCCTTTCTAGGCTCTGCCATAGGTTTTATTTTACGACCCAGGGCAAACTTTTTGACTTGTCCATGTTCCCGTGTGGAGTGTGGAGATAATCCATTCAGGGCTGTTGAGATGCTTTTATGTTTAAGAAGTATGTGGAGGTTCTTGGCTGGCTGTTCATGGGTGCTGCTGCTCTTGGGAGTATAAACCTGTGTGTCAGAGGTGTAATTACCCAGAATGAGAACTAGTGAATTAAGCTAATACTGATTTTTCATGCTCCAGGTGGGAGGGGTAAGTAGCTGATCAGAGTTTTCCCAACTAAATTGTCTTACACGTGGTTTCCAGACATCCTAGTCGGTCGTTCCCTGTTTGTATTTCATGGGAGCTCCATCTGTTTGCTGGAGTGGTGTTGTTTAGTGATAAGTCCAAAAAAGAGGGAACTTGCTGAACTTGAAACTTATTCCTCCCTCTTTAATTTCCTGGTCCACAGAAGTTGAGTGATGTTAACATATTGGAGATTCATAAAATTTAAGGCAAGAACAGATAATTAAATTGCCTTCCCTGATATGTTTTATATGCTTTGTATCACAGGCCTTTAAATTTTAATCATTTACTCTGAAACTGAGACCAGTAAATGATGTTTGGCTAAAAACAATTTGAAAGCTTTCCAGCCCTGAGTGTCCATCACTGGTAATTTCAGGCTCATCACTTCTCTTGGTAGTTATAAGTGGCTGATTTCTAATTGGAATTAGTCTGAGTTCTGCCGCTGGTTCTTGTTAGGATTTTCCTGACAAGATTAGAGCCCTTTAGTATCCAGGACTTTCTTGCCATGAAGGTACTTACACTCTGTAATCAAGTTACTTGATAGATAAGGAAACAGAGTTGAGCTTTTAAGTCTCACTCTGAGGCATTTTCTCCAGCACTCAGATCATCCGGTGATTCTTCATGGTCTCCGTTTATTTTTAACATTATGGAAACCAAAAACGGTGCCTGTTCCAGCCTGTGCCTGATCCACACCAAATTCCGCGGTGCCTTTAGCCCTTTTTTGCTGCACAGCCATTGAAAAGGTTCCCAGGAGCCCTTTTGCATAGGGAAATCCTGTTCATGAGCCTCACTGACATTCTTTACTCAAGTAAAGTCTGCCATTTAGTAGTTACAGTCTGCATTTTTTAGATTATAAATTAGCCTTTGTATTCTGATGGGTTTGGCTTTCCTGAGCTAACTCAAGGCAGGTTTTCAGCCTCCTTTCCCCTGCTGTCCTTTCCTCCTAATAATGTCCTGTTGTGCTACAGTCCTGGTGTCACTCACAGATTTTTATCTGCAGTGATAAAAATGTTGAACTGCATCAGACCTTAAATTTAGTGACAAAAAAAAAAAAAAATTAGCATGATGCAATCCCAGGAAGTAGATTAAGAACTGGCTGACTGACAGCTCTCGGATACGGAGCAGCCGATGTGGGTTTCCACCAGAACCAGAGTACGCTCTGTGCGTGCACTTGACTCTGTCCAACTCCATTTGTAATCTCAAAAGAACAAAGTTAGTCCTTTATCAAGACATTTGCCATTAAAACGTGCTGACTGGCACTGCCGGTGTCCTTGCTCTCGTAATTCTTTACTGGGAAAACACAGCTTTTTCTTTTCCTGTTCTTTGCCTGGATGGATACCCAGCTCACAGCTTTGCAGGTTTTCTTGAGCATTGCAACAGGAACATCCACCTGGCCTGGGGTGAAAGCCCTCTTTGGTGGATGGATTTTAGGTTGATGTAAAATGTTTCCCTGCTAATGGGTTTGCTGGGAATGATCTTTTATTGCTGGTGAATTAGGAGGTGCTTCAAGTGAGGAGGGCATATTGCCCCAGTCTGAGAAAACTGTTCCCAGTACTCTCAGTGGTTTTCCACTAGAAATCTACTGGGGTTTAACTTTTATTACTGGTATTGTTTTGTTGGTTTTTTTTATATCTTGAGTTTTGCACTTTGGTTGTTAAGAGAAACATCCCAAGGCCTTGTGTTTCTGGATGTCCTCAAGTGGAAAATGGCAATGCTTTTGGCGTGGTTTGGTGCATCTGCTGCCAGATCCTGTGGCATTGTGGAAGTGATGAACTTCCCAACCTTTCCAGGCGGCTACTTCTGAAGACACTCGTGAATTACCCTTCAGTTCATGGGCAGCATTCTCATAAATACTGGTGTCACTCCACTGTCACACTCAAGTAAATTCTGATTTATTCATAGCACTGTGCCTTCTTGCTTTTTGTTAAAAATGCAGCTGCCTTCGCTTGCTGGCTGTTCCCTTGAATTTCCCTTTTCCTGTCCCAAACTGATTTAGCTTTTACTCCCTCGGTGTTGCAGCTGTAATCAGCACTGCACAGGAATGTTGTCTTCTGCAGGAGAAGCAGTATTTTTGCCATTGGTTGTTAGGATCGTGGATAATACGGGATCTTGAAACCAAACCTCATTTAAATACCACTAACAGGAAGAAGTAAAGTGTGTGGTGCTTTAGGTTGGTTTTTTTTCCCCATGGTGAGTGTTTTTAAGGATTTGCTCCCTATTTTGAAACCTGTGAATTCCAAGGTGATAAACTGCAGAGAGGTCGGGCGAGTATCTAAAGTTTGGGATGTCTGCTTCCTTTCTGGCTATCGGGTGGGAAGCTGGCCATGGAGATAGGCTTTGAGGAAAGATTGGGAAGGGGGGAAGAAAGGGGAGAGCACTGAGGCTCAGGATCCTGGAGGCTGGGGGCCCTGTGGATAAAGCTGTGCCATTTGTGCTCCTGCAGACTGAGGTGTGGAAGTCAAAGGCAAATGAAAGGGACCCAAAACTGCAGAGTTTTGCTGGACGTGGATATTTCGTGTCATGGCAGCCTCTGAGCTCAGCCAGCGGCTCTCCTGCCTCCTGGTTAAATCAGGATCTGATTTTCCTGTTCCTCTGCTGTCTTCTTGCAGGAGTTGTTTATTGACTGAAATTGTTTCCATATGGCTGCAATGTAGAGCTTGATTACATTAAACGTGGTGCTTTCCTGTGGCATGGCAGTGCTATGGAAAGATCATCCCCTCTCTCTCCCCTTCCTCCATAAAACCTTGGGCTTGGAACATGTAACTTGTTCAGGAATTATCTTCTTTCCCCTCTGAGGCTTGTAAAACAGGAAAACTGGGATCCAGATCTTTTTTTGGGTCGTTGTATTTGATTGCTTAGGTGGGTTACCTTGGCGTATAAATGCCTCATAAAATAGTTAAAATGAAGATTTAAGTGGCTGCAGTTTGAGAGCATCGCTGGAGCTGGGCCTCCAGAGTGTTAAACACCGAAAAAGCAGAAAAGAGTCTCTGCTTCCAGAGAGGTTTGGGACAGTCCATTTGGATTGTATTTGTTGACACTAATGATCGATTTCAATGCTGCTCCAAGAAGGTGTTAAAATTCCTGTACTCTGGATGCTACAAGGCCAGATTCCCTGCTTATCTGGAGCCTGGAGGCTGTGTCTAGTTTGTGGGAAACAGATCTGTTTAATGGCAAATGGATGCATCTGTATCTTTGATAAGAATAAAAGCTGATTATTGGCTAAGTTGGCTGATAAAACCAGCAATGAAGCATCTCTACCTTCTCTTCGTAATTACACCTAAACTTGAGTTTATAACCCGAATTCAAAGTTTGGTTTTTAGTTAAAATTTTTTTTCTATTTGAATAGGTGAAAATATATAAATGCCTTTTTCAAAAGCCTAAGGCATTTGCTGTAATGCCTCTGTTTCTTGTAATGGACTCCAACAGGAGTACTGGGCACTGTATTTTTACTGCCAATATCTCAAACCAAAAGCCAATATCTCAAACCAAGTCAAAGCAGTGGAGTGGTGGTTGTGACTCTTGGCTGAGCACATGGAACCAGGGTCTGATGAAGGAGTAAATCTGGTTTTTGACAGAAGTAGCCTCGAATATTTCCTTTATTTCTGTGTATTCAGATAGTTCATATCACAGCCTATTTAATTCAAAACTGAGAAACCATTTGGGAGCTGTAAATGCTGAAATCCTTGTTTTCCTCCCCTAACATAAGGTGGAAAAAAGAACAATGAGGGAGGAGATTCACTAATACTGAAATCTTTCCGTGGAGGACACAGCAAGGTTCAATTCATTTAATAAAGAGAATTCATTTGTTTTCACTAAAGCATTTTAAAATGCAAACCATGTTTCTGTAACCCTTTTATGCGTCCTGCACCTATGATGTATCATTCAAGATTAATAAAACCGTAATACATAAAAGCTGGCATTTTAAAATTGTTTTATAAACAGTCTGGCTAATAAGCCAGGGTGGAAACTGGAATGCAGGTATGCTGCACTTCAGGCCCATGCCTGGCTAGAGGGTTTTTTTTAAAATTTAATGGAAAATGAAAGCTTTAAGGGAAGAAATAAGCCCCGACCACAGGATATCCAGTGATGTCCTGGGTGGTGTCAGGCACTCTGAGGTGTCTGTGGCTCAATAAATGTCCCTCAATAAATGTCCCTCCTAATTTAGAGGTGTCTGACTTGTGAGCTGGCAGGAAAAAGGGAGACAGTGACCCTGGAGTTGTCATGGCCATCTCCTGTGCTTGTCCTTAAGGAATTGCTGCTGTCCAGTGCTTGGAGCAAAGGATGTGGGCACTTTTTTCCAGCTGGGATATCACAAATCTTAAAATCGTGGGCGCTGCCTCTCTTTGCCCCACACTGAGGCACCATGCTTAGGCAGGGTGGGTTTAAAACCTTCCATTCTGCTTTGTGTTTGTTAATTTTCCTTCATTTCCAGTATCAGGAAGAATTTCTTCATGGGAAGGGCTGTCAGCCATTGGCAGGGGCTGCTCAGAGAGGTTTGGAGTCCCCATCCCTGGAGGTGTCCAAGGAAGGCCTGGATGTGGCACTCAGTGCTCTGGGAGATTGGTCACAGGTTGGACTTGATGATCTTGGAGTCTTTTCCAACCCAAATGATTCTGGGATTTTTTTTTTTTTTAATTTTTTTTTTTTTTGGTGCATCCTTTGATATTTGGCTTGTACATATTGTGAGGAGAGAACTTCTTGCAAAAGACTGGGGATCTGAATGCCTGAAGATCCTAATTTTTCTTGAAAACCTCTCTACTCCTTTCCTATATTGCAGAATGCTGTGGGAAAGGTAAGCTGGAGAAACCTCAGTTTTCTTCTGGCCCTCACAAACTACATGGGAGCAGAAATTAAGACAAGGACATTTAATTTTAAATGTTGTCATCTTCACAGAAAGTCACAATTCCTCTTCTCCATGTCCCAGGGCTTGTCTATGCTGCTTCTCACACATCAGAGCTGCTTTCTGCCTCTAACCCACTGCATGAGCAGCTAAAACAAAAAGCAAACTTCACTCCTTTGAGCCCCTCGAGAGCTGCCTTCAAGGAGCAGCTTTACACTAATGAAGTTTAGTTGGTTTGCCAGTTACTTTTCAGTGATTTCCAGAACTGCTGAAACACAATGAATTGGTGAAGACTCTCTTGTGTATTTCGTGTGAGCTCAGATATTTGAATATGGAATAGAAGAAGTACTGAATATCTGCAATTTCCATTAAATTTCGATATCTTTAAGGGATGAGTCCTTAAAACAAGCTCTTACTGACATTAGAGGCGGTGGGATTGCTCTCTGTTGGCTCTCACAAGAACTGAACTGGAACTATATTGTGGATATTTTGTTTTTAATTAACAGATCACTGAGTTCTAGGTCCTTTCATATTTAAGAATAATTAATTCTCTGTTGGTTTTGCTTCTGACAGACTTTTACTGTCAGCCTTCCAGAGGAGACATTGGCCCTCCCTCCAATTATTTGACAGAACGATTTACTCTGAGCAGCCTTCCCCCAACCCCTCACAGCAGAAATTTGCCTCTGCTCTCCTCCTGGGTGCTGCTTCCCTGCTCTGCTTTATCCTCTCCATCTCTTCCAGGTAAAACCTGCCCAGGGATGGGATTGAAACACTTAAACTCTCCTTTCCCACTCCTGAAAAATTCCCCAGCGCTGGCCTTGCAGTGAGCAGCGTGTGTTAAATGTCCTGCAGATCTCTGGATGAAGAGGATGATCCTTCAGTTTTCTTCTAATGAGAATGACTTCTGAGAAGGCTGCAGGCTCAGGGCCATGCTGCCATTGCAGTATTATCAGTACATTTTGGCTGCAAATGTGATTTCTTTTTTCTTTAATATTAAAGGGAGGGGTTATGACTTCTGAGCTATAATTGTGTGGAGACATTACTTGGGCAGACCTCCTAAACTCTCCTGCATTAATTTGGATGTGCTGGATACGAGCTCTGTGCTCTTACAGCTGCTGAGGAGAGTCTTGGACCGTGACTGGTGTTTGCAGAAAGCAGAGAAATTGCAAATTATGAGTTTTGATGCTGCACCTCGAGTTTTTCTTGTCTATTTGCCCTGTTCCTCTTGATGCTCTTTCTTTTTTATCCATTCCTGTGCCATTTGCACTCACAGCTCCCAGTGCTAAACTTAGCCTAAACCCACTTTTGACTAACTTTTCAGTTTTGGCCTTAGTCAGCCACCAAGCAGAAGGGATTTAGCAACATTCTCACAGGTCTCAGAACCCACCCTGCTGGGCCATCCCTACCCCACAGCTCTGACGCTGCTGGGCTCTGTAGGAAAATGTATTTTTGTAGTCCGGACATTACCCCAGCACCAACCTAAATCCAGGTGGATCATCATGTTCCTGCACAGTTATTTTTGGAGCAAGTTGCACTGGAAAATTGCACTTAAGGGGGGAGGTTAGGCTGGACAGGCTTGAGAGGTGCTGTCCAACCTCTGCCGCTCTGTGGTATGTGCAAAGGGGGAAATTAAATGGATAATTTTCACAAAGATGCATCCTTGTGCTTTTCATCCTGTCCCCTCTTCTCTCTCTCACCTTCTTTTTGAAAAGTGGAGCTTTTAAAGTGTTTTACTGTAGTTCTTAAAGCCATGCAACTCTTACTGGATTGTGCACTGTGGCTGGCACAGGAGAGAGTTAGAAGGCAGTTGTTTAATTGGCATTTTGTGTGGTAGGCTTTGAAATTGGGGATTCAGTGAGGTCTTTGCTGCTCTTTTTCTGCAGGGCAGCAATGGTGCAAAAATAAGGGGGTGTGTCCTGAGAGATGTTATTTCAGTTCCTAGGGAGCAAATGGCCTTTATTTCTTATTATGTCACCTTTTTTTTGGGTTGATTTGTTAATTTTATTCTTTTTTGTTTCGTTTTTTCCCAATCCCTGTTCAGTCTTGTGCCACTAAAGGCATGAACAAATACTGGATTTAAACTCTGTGAGCTGGATAGCAAATCCTTCCATTCCCATTCTCATCAATGGCTGTTCATATCTTTCTTCCTTGGTTCAGATGGAATTAGTTGGGAGAATATGGATCTCTGTATAACTTCATGATCTGAATGGAATAGAGGATAATTTTTCTGGAAGTGATCTGGGGGGTGTTCAAAGTTCTGAGCCAGCAGAACCCTGCAAGCTCTTACCCCTGGCAGGACACAGCTTGGATTTCTGGTGGATCTGCATCCCGAAAAACACAGAAAATACCCAGAAAAAAAATCCAGAAAAACTCTGGCTGTGTCCAGAGGGGCACAAACTGCAGCACGAGGGCAGGGAATGGTTTTTCTCCATTTTGGGGACTCTCCAAACATCTCTAGGACTCTCAGTTACTGTTTAACTCCAGCTCTGTGTACTCTTCATACAGAGGGACTAAGTCTGCTGTCATTTAGACAATGGAGGTTTTTTCTGACTTGTCAGTGCCTTTTTGGTGTGGTGTGATTGCTATTTGCCTGTCATTTCTCTAACTTGTAAAGCTGTCTCCAGTGTATGCAGTTTTATATCCCATTAGCTCGCTCTTTCTCATCTTATCATGCAGCACTGTAATCATCTGTCCTCTTTCTACCCCCAAATACTGGCTTTAAATACTGTTTTCTAAAAATCTTCCTCCTAAAAAATGCCTCTGTGCGAGACTTTCCTTGCATGCAGTGATAGATGTAAGACTCGAACGAGGAATTTTCATAATTATTTTATTGTAATTTTTTTTCTAGATAACGTATTTGATAGTTGGACATTTTGGAGCCTTCTAATTTACCTAAAAGGTTATTTTTTTATAGGGGATGTGTGAACTCACTGTTTCAAGTGCTGTATAACGGAGGGGGGAAGGAGCTGAAAGCAAAGGAAGTTTGAGTTGTCTCACTGAAAGCTCAAGGGTTAATGCTTTTCTTGCCAGATGTTAAAGTCTGTTTCCTGCTTTTACTTTAATGTCTGCATATAAAAAGATTTTGGTTTCTTTGTCCCTTTGCACTTGAACTAGAAACTGTAATCTATTTGTGGTGCACTGTAGAGAAGTTATTTTTTTAGTACTTTTCGTTTAACAGTTTCTCTGTAGAGAAGAAAAACAACAGATCGAGGCATCTTTCCAGTGAAGTATAAAATGAGAAGATTGTGATATCTGAACTTAGCAATGCCTCTGCTAACAGGACCAGAGATGACAAAACAGATTGAATGGTTCCTTATCCCTCTGTTTTGGAGAGAGCCAGGCTGAAGAGAATAATCTACAAATAAATGGCTGTGAATGACATTTGCATTTCTCCTTGTGAGAAGTTGGTAACAGTTCTACAAGGAAGGGATTGGAAATGGGTTTTCTTAACCTGAAATGAGTAGGGAGCTTAAATTTCATTGCTGCTGAGGATTTCTAGCCAAAGATTTCTGTTTTACAGCTGTTATTAAAAATTTATGGGGCAGCTCGAGATCAAAGCAAATATATATTCTCTTTATTATGTAAACTTGGTTTTGTGCAACATATGAATTGCATCTATATAGTTTATGCAGGATTTTTTGTTCTAGCAAACATCCTTTCCACAGTGCAGTTATATCCCAGTGACTAATGGTGGTCTGATTCCCTCTCTTCATTCCTTATCTCCCAAGGAACTTAGGAAAATGAAGATCTCTCCTGAGCTGCTGTACTTGCCTTGTTTCCTAGTTGAAATCTTCTGTACTGTGCTTCATACTGAGGTTTTGTTACAGCTTTTTTTTTTTGTGTGTTCCACATAACCCAGGTTTCCCACTGGTGTGCTGAAGGACTTCCTTGGACTCCCTTTCACTTCTTAAAAAAATATTTATAGAGATACTTAACCTTCTGGGGTGGAGCACAGTCTCACAGTCAGGGCTTTAGGTTCGAGAGGTTTTCGGGAAGGGGGTGGCCTGCCTTTTGTGCCACACTCCAGGTACCAGACTCCTTAAAATTACCTTCTGCCCATTCATATTTCTTCTCTGAATATCTTCTTCTTGCCCTCCATTCTCACCTTGCTGCATATGAAAGCAAGCTGTCAATATGAGCATCTTTTAGCAAATTTATTCGGTAGGTTTATATTTTGTGATATGTCAGCTTTGGGAATGTTTTTGTTGTCAAGCAATCTCAAATTTACCATAACCTATGATCTCACTTTTGCAATGGAAAGCTTAGATGTGAACGCTGATGGTTCCAGTAGGAGAAGACATCTGGAAAACCTAAAAACACAGAATCATTGAGGTTGGAAAAAACCAAAGAGATCAAACCTGTGATGATCCCCACCTTATCACCAGCCCAGAGTGTCACATCCAGTCCTTCCCTGAACTCTTCCAGGGATGGGGACTCCAAACTTCCCTGGGCAGCCCCTTCCATGGAGAACTCATGCCCAGGCTGAACCTCCCCTGGCAGAGGCTCTGGGCTGTTACCCTGCCCTGCTTTCTGAAGGGCTGTGCTTGCTGCACTCCAGCATTTCCTTGAGATTGACACATTCCAGTTGTGTTTTGGTTTGTATTCCTTGTGTCCCACCCCTGTCCTGTGTCTCCAGCTGCCTGGTGGGCTCTGAGCTCCCATGAGCTGCTGCTTTTGCACTTGGTGGGGTTTGTGTGCAGTCCTGGCTGTGGCTGAGCCCTCGGTGTGCTGTTATTTTAAAGTGCTGATAAAAAGGCTGTGGAATAAGGGAGAAGGGAAGGCAAAAATCTGAAAAGCTGCTGGATCTTAAAGATTAATCAGCCTGGTTTAAATAGCAAGCAAAGCTCCAAACAGCCTTTTCTACACAGCGTGCTTTCTTCCATTGCTTTTGCAAAGTTGTTTCTCCAGGGGAAGATTTCAAGCTCCATAAGGCTTGTGTTCTTATATTAGTGTCAGGACAAGGGCTAAGATTATTTGTGTGAATATGTACAAACAGTTCCATTACCTGGGGTTCCTTTCACGCTTTCTCCCCCGGTGGAATTATGACCTGATATTGCTCGATCGTGTATCTGTTCCTGTTCCTACAGATCTGTATTTACAAACTCAGGCCAGGGAGCTCTTGTGCAGGAGCTGAGAGAAAGAGAAGTCAGGGTAAATGACAGCCTGCGACATGATAAAACCAGCCCTATTTATAAATCCAATGAAGAATATGTAGCAGTTCTCTCACAAAAGGGGGGCAGGCAAACTTAGGGTTGCTGTAATGTGGTGGTTTGTGGGGTTTTTTGTCTTTTTTTTTCATTTGAAGGGTAAATACCCCCACGTCTGTGAACAGCTTCCTGCACCCTTTTAACTTCCAAATATTTGATTCAGTTCTGCTGCAAGGGAAGAAGTGATAGGAGCAACCTGAGGGATGGGGACAATTCCTAAAACACATCATCCTCCAACACTGTATTGGCAGAATTAGCAGCCACTTCTCCTCCCTTTGCTGGGGCTTTTCAACTTCTCTGCCTCCTGAGTTGTCTGCTTCCCCAAGCAGGCTCAAAAAAGGTTATAAAACAATGATGGGGGCGGGGGGAGGAAGTGAAGCAGGTAGAAATGATAATTTATTCCTTTGCATTTTCTCCTCTTTTCCAAATTGATTACCAGTTGTGCTTACGAAGCACCATTTACAACACAGATCAAACCTGAAGAGGTCTTGTTTAGATCTGGATCAAAAAGTGAGTTTCCATATTGGTGCTACTGACTTGCTGTCTCTTGGTGGACTCTAAGGTAGCAGAAGAGGAGCCCTGAAATAATGGCAGCAAATGTAAATGTTCTGTCTCCTGGGTATGTTGGTGTTGCTGGGATTGTGTGAGAAGCAGAAGTGATGCAGGTTTTTATCAATATTTGTAATTAAGAAAATGCTTTAGTGAAAATGTGAGTGGTTTTATGGCTCGAGCACTTCTGTGTCTCTTGGTGTTAGTGGGATACAGGGTGGCCCATGGAGCTGTTTGCAAAAAATAGGAATGTTTTCTAAGTTTAAGAAATGTGATCTTAGCCCAAGACAAAGGGAAGAAGTCGTGCACAGCAGCCAAGGTGGACAGGACCTCTGAGATTGTTGTCAGACTTCTTTGTGTGCACTTCCTGCCCTGGACTGCCTGTGAAGTTTTATGTATTTTACCACCACCAAAGGTTGTGATGAGAATTAGTTGTGCCAGAGCCAGTGTGCTCTGCTGATGGAAATTCATATTTATATGTATATATATGACTTATTACTGGAAGTTTGTGTTCATTTATTGATATCAGATCAGAGTTTATGTTTAGAGATAAAGGAGTTGTTTATCTCACCCCATGTAAAGCACAGAGGGCAGGTGTGGATCACCGGGAGCAGGTGGAAGCTGGGCTGGGAGGACTGGTTTTGGTCCTTTGTAGGGCACTGGGGCCCAGGATTGTGGTGCTCCAGCATCCTGCCGCCGTGGCAAAGTGAAACGTCAGCGATGCTAAGCGATGGATGGAGAGATTTTGTGGTGGTTGGACATTTATTAGGAAGGATTTTTCCCTTAGAGAGGCTTAAATCACGAGATCCATCAAAGAGTGGTTATTAGATCACCTGGCAAGCAAGAGAAAATAAGGAAAAACGAGAAATTGTGTTTTCTAGCACTCACTGTCCTGTTGCTTCCCTAGTCATGATTTTTTTGGGGAAAATTCTTTTTGCTGAATAGTGGATTCTCAGACAGGCAGTTAAGTGAAAAGAAGACTGTTGCTTTTATTTGAAACATCTTGGAAAGGAAACAGTCTTAAAGGCAACAATAAATGTTCTGGCATAATGCAGACTAAACCATCCTTAAAACAAGTCTATATCCATCACTCTGATATACTGGAGTCCCAATCTGCTGATTTGATGTCAGGATGATGAATTATGACCTTTTATTATTTATTTATTTTAAGATTTAGTTGCAGACTTTGTAAAAACATAAAGTAGGTCTGCCTTTGCTTGTGAGGTTTATGGAATGGCTGGGAGAAGCTTATACATTTGGAGCACAAGTAGTTGGCTTGTTTTCTTATATTTGCGTATATTTTATAAACACACAAATGCATTTGTATGTACATAAAATTTATGTTTATTTATATATATATATACACCTTACAAGGGGTGAAATTACAACCAGGTGTAAATCACTTTTACTTCAGTGCATGGCAGTGGTTAGAGGTCAATTTGTGGGTGTTGCCTCCTGTGCTCAGCGCGGCTCCTACGTGTGGAGACACAAATTTGAGCTGATAGGGAACCAATTTCAGATGAAGCTTTGTGAGGCACTCGCAGTGACACTCAGGTTGTGCAGATTTATTTAAATTGCTCTGAGGTCTGCTTTAATCCTTCCAATTTGTGTAGACAAGGCCATTGGAGAACATCCCTGAAAACACCCAGCGAATGCGTGGCTTTGCATAGCAAACACTGTGCTCCACTTGTCCCAGGCTGTTCCAGTCCTGGGGTGTCACAGGATGTGTTCAGACCCCACGGCCTGCTCTGTGTCCACTGCTGCACTGTTCACCTCTGCAAGGCTGTGGAAGTGTGGAGTGCTTTGGGTGGGTCCTTAAAGCTCATCCACTTCCACCCCTGCCCTGGGCAGGGACACCTTCCACTGTCCCAGGCTGCTCCAAGCCCTGTCCAGCCTGGCCTTGGACACTGCCAGGGGTGGGGCAGCCACAGTTTCACTTGTGCCAGGGCCTGCCCAGCCTCCCAGGGAACAATTCCTGCCCAATATCCCATCAATACTTGGACACTCACAGGGATCCAGGGACAGCCACAGCTTCACCTGTGCCAGGGCCTGCCCACCCTCCCAGGGAACAATTCCTTCCCAATATCCCATCCATCCCTGCCCTCTGACAGTCTGAAGCCATTCCCTGTGTCCTGTCCCTCCATCCCTTGTCCCCAGTCCCTCTCCAGCTCTCCTGGAGCCTGTTAGGCCCTGGAAGGGCTCTGAGCTGTCCCTGGAGCCTTCTCCTCTCCAGGTGAGCACCCCCAGCTCTCCCAGCCTGGCTCCAGAGCAGAGGGGCTCCAGCCCCGTGGTCTCCTCTGGTTTTACTCCACCAGCTCCATGTCCTTCCCATGCTGAGGACCCCAGAGCTGGAGGCAGAACCCCACGGGAGGTCTCACAAAGCAGAGTACGAGAGCAGAACCACCTCCAGCAAGACCATCAAGTCCAACTGCTCCCCCAGCACTGTCCAGGCCACCACTAACCCATGTCCCCAAGTGCCACATCCACACAGCTTTTAAATCCTTCCAGGGATGGCGATACCATCTTTCTGTGGGTTTTTCTCTCCAGCAGCTCCGTGTCCTTCTCCTGTTGGAGCCCAGATCTGGAGGCAGCTCTGCAGGTGGGGTGTCCCCTGAGCAGGGCAGAGGGACAGAATCCCCTTCAGCACTGCCCACGCTGTGGGATCAGCCCAGAGCACAGGGGATTTTTGGGATGCGAGTGCGCATGGGTGGGGCATGTCCAGCCTCTCCTCCACCAGCACCCCAAGGTCCTTCTCCTCAGGGCTGCTTCATGTTTAGTCAGATATGCATGGAAAGGTTGCACATTACTGGCCCTTTGTTTTAAAATAAAATTCCCTCAAACAGCTCTTCTGTCCAAAAAGCTCAGGTTTTTCACCCCCTTTGAGTTGCCAGTGTAGCTGTTGGAGAGCTCTGGCCTTGGCTTAGTGTTGATGTCTTATCTTGATGTCTCGAATAGATCTGCTATGAAATTTCATCAATTGCCTTATTCCTTGTTTGGACTAAAACCTTCTTCTTGACAGCGAGTAAATTGTCCCCTAAATTTCTTGACATTGCTTTTGCAGCTTCCTAGTGTGGGAGTGACCAACTCTGCTTGCTCAAAACACAGTTTAGCAATTTATAAACAACTTACTTCACATTTTTGAGCATTTCCTTTATATTCCATGTGATACGAAACTCAGCCCCAGCCCCTTCTAGTTCTTATTTTTAGAAGGTGGCAGAAAAAGTAGTTTGGTTTTAATTTATATCTTTTCCTAAATGAATGATGCATTTGTTTACTCAAATATACTTAAGAGCCAAATTCCTCTGCTCTTCCTGTTGTCTTCTCCCAGAATTTCCTTTGCTGCCCTTCCCTTAGCTGCTTAGGGCAGAAGTAGGATTGTCTCCCAGGTGGATGAGATCCATGAAATCCATCCCAGAAGTTCTCTCACTCCAATAAATGCATCCCAGGGATGCTGCATGAACCCGAGTGTGGCTTCAGAGGGTGGGGGATTGTACAAAGTTAACATTGCAGCGCGTGGATCGATGCGAGTCAAAGTGGTTTAAAGAGCAGGCAGGAAACTTTGGTTTGAATAATTGATCCTTAGTTTTGTTTTGCACTTGTGTTTCTTGGGCTCTGCTGAGAACTTCAGGGGTTTGTAGCAGGTGTCAGGATGTAACCTAAGCAATTACATTGCTTCCTATACATTTATTACATGCTGAATTAGAACACGGTTAATCCTGCATCTTTCCCAGATGATTCCTATTTAAAATCATGTCAAGCTCCATTTGGATGGAAACTAATTCAATTGAAAGTGCAATTTTACTTGATGTTAAGGCTGTGTTACACTTCTGTCAAAATACAGCTTTTCTTCTAAAATACATTTATTAAATACAGTGAGTCTTGCTAAGCTAAATTTCACCTAATTTCTGGTTACCTTGTCCTTCAAAACCATAGAGCTGGCAGAGCTCATCAACTTACCTTATTTTTATTTCTCATTTAAAAGCGAGAAACTGTTTTTCCTGCTTTCTGAATTCCCAGCTGATTTCTCAACTTTGAAAGCAGCAGTCATTGAACTGAGCTAAATAAGCAAAGTAAAAAGAAAATGTTTGTTCTTTTGTACTTGCAGACAAGGATTCTGCTTGAAAGATGGGTTGGCACTTCATCAGACACTGGTTCCCAGTGCTTACCGAGTGACTTCCACCGCTTCACTGCCTTGAGATTCTTCTCCCTCGGAAAATTTTTTGCAAAATACGCATCTTAAATCGTTTTTTCTAATTTAAATTATTTCAAATTAGAAAGTAATTTTCAAGCTTTTATTTTTAAACGGCATGACTCTGCAGTGATGCAGATGCACCTTTGCCTGAGAGTATTGCAGCTGTGTTTGGGAAGTCAAGGGCACGTGTGGCAGCCCCAGCTCTGCTCCGTGGATATCCTTTAGCTGGATTTGGGATAGGCATCATGCTGCTGCCTGGGGATTTGTGTGCACACAGCCCAGCACTGCTGTGTCTGCTCTAGGACCTCATATCCCAAATTCGGGTGCTCCTCTGAGATCAGCCTTTCAGGGGGATGAGGAACCAAGGACAAGGAAATCAGAATTATGGAATGACAGAGTGGTTTAGGGTGGAAGGGATCTTAAAGCTCATCCCATTCCACCCTCTGTCCTGGGCAGGGACACCTCCCACTGTCCCAGGTTGCTCCAAGCCCTGTCCAGCCTGGCCTGGGACACTTCCAGGGCTGGGGAGTTCATAACCTCCCTGGGCACCCTGCCCAGGGTCTCACCACCCTCCCAGAGAGAGGTGATGCTGCCCTGGAGCTGCAGAGAGGAACTGTCCCCTGCTGGACACTCCCACTCGGGGTGTGATCCAGCTTTCGTCCATCTATTAGAAAAATCTATTCCAGGGATTTTTCCTTGGGGGGAAAGACCCTAAACTGAGAATGTGCATTCATGGCATGTCTGTGCTTCAAAAATAAGTGAAGAAGAGTGAGCTCTTAATGTAACATCTGTGTGAAGGCCTTCAGCTGTTTCAGTGCTAGGATTTCGTTTGACTTCTTTGTTCCTGCTCTGAAGTTTTCAGGATGAGTCTCTGGAAGATTGGTGGGAAGGAGCTTCCCAAATTGCTCCTGCTGAAGGATCCAGGGCTGGTGCTCTCTGCCTGACAGGGCTCTGCTGGCTATTTTGAGCTATTTATCTTTGGAGATAATGCTTGTCCTGGCATCATTCATTGTACTCCTTTAACTTTAAAAGGCACTAAATGCAAGTTAAACATAGACCATCTACTTCTAAATTCTTCTTTTGTGCTCACGTGAGACAGCAGCAGTACGGAGTCATGGAATCATGGGATGGTTTGGGTGGGAAGGGACCTTAAATCTCATTCCATGCTATGTGCAGGGACCCCTTCCACTGTCCCAGATTGCCCCAAGCCCCATCCAACCTGGCCTGGGACACTTCTAAAGATGGGACAGCTTCTGTGGGCATGTCCTTTTCCTGGCAAAACAGTGGCACTTGGGCAGGTGGCAGAGCTGTAAAGGTTAAAATTGGAATTACTGTGTAGAAGACGCATTTCTTACTCAGAAATGGTTTAACTCTGCTGAAGTCAAGGCAGGCAAGTCTCCCTGCAGTCTCTTGAGCAGGAGCTCTGCTTGCAAAAAGAGCATCCTCGACAGATGCAGCTTCTGTGCAGTAGTTAAAAATAAATTGTGAGCAGTTTAACAAGAAAAAAAAAAGGTTGGGAAACAAATCTGGGCATCAGTTTATGACAACTCCGGTTTTCTGAGTGCTTTGGGGTGTGAATTTCGAAGATCTCGAGGCAGGAAATGTCTGTACACAGCCGTAAGAGCAGCTTCTGCTCTCTGTTTGGGATATTAACTTCTCCTGTTCCTTAGCTCTGGACTGTTTGCTCTCCTGGAGGGAGCTGAGCTCTGTCTGCTTTTTAAAAATAGGAAAAATGCTGTTTGCTACACACAGGGATTTGAGGTAGGGGTTTTTTGGGGGTTTTTCCAGCAAGGATATTTTAGGTCAGCATTATAATTTAGTATTTATAAAGTTGGGGTTTTTTGTAAAATCTTGAACAAAATAATACCTTTAGTATGATCTGAGTTTTGTCACCCAAAAATGTTGCTTTTCCCATTATATTTTGTTTTATTTACCAATTTTATAAATACATAGATTTAGATATAGCTCGTCCACTAAAACACAGAGTATTTGTTTTCATTCCTCCCCTCTCAGTTTGAAGTCAAAAGCATAAAGCTACTTAGGATCGATAGCTTCCTGGTTTTCTTAGGAACAGATTTCTTTTTCCTCCAGTGTTTTTTTTGTCCCACATGTGTGTCGGAGATACCATTTAAGCTCTGATCCTTAAAATGCTGAAGTATGCTGGTAATCCTACTAAATACACTTTGAATCTCCCAAGTGGAAAAGCTCGTGCAGTCGGGGCCGAGCATTCTCTAACCAAGAACTTTCCAGCATGGTAACTTTAGATGGAGAAGCTGCAGCACTATTTAATCTTTAAAGTACTGTAATACTTTAAAATGTATTGTAATTGGATCAAAGTGACCAGGATACAGTTATTGGCTTTGTGCTGTTGCCTTAAAATGTTTGCTTTTAAAAAAACCTGCTTGGTACTCAAGACAGTCGTGTTTTTGTGTGTGCCAATAAAATAGGTAAAAGCACTCAGTGGTTATTCTTTGTTTTTGAGAGCTGTTATTTGCATAAAATGTTGTGTTGTTTGAATTCTTAGTAGATTTGTGTGCTTGAAAATTTATAGAATCCCAGAAGGTTTGGGTTGGAAAGGACCTTAAAACTCATTCCAACCTCCCTGCCATGAGTAGGGACACCTCCCACTATCCCAGGCTGCTCCAAGCCCTTCCCAACCTGGCCTTGGACACTGCCAGGGATCCAGGGGCAGCCACAGCTTCTCTGGGAATTCTATTCCAGGGCCTCCCCACCCTCACAGGAACTGTTTGACTTCAGTCTGTATCATCCTGACATCCTTTGTGCTCTCACCTCCCTCCAGTTTCTCCAGCATTGCCTTTCCTTGTTTTACCTTGAAGCAGAAGCTGCAGGAGAGAAGGAAGAACCGTGGAGAAGAGTTGGTATTTTGAAGGGTTTGGGCAGAATCAGAATCATTGAAAAACTCAGGTGAAGGTACTGAGGGTAAAGGAAATGAAGGAATGGTAACTGGGAAAGATATGCACATGTCAGAAAGAATTTCTGTAGGAAAGACCAAATCAAGCCAGGGAGAACTGGGAGCAAAGTCAGCGTTCATGAGATGAACAGAATCATATGGAATGGTTTGGGTTGGAGAGACCTCAAAGCTCATCCAGTCCCATCCTGCTGTGGGTAGGGACACCTTCCACTGCCCCAGATTGCTCCAAGCCCTGTCCAGCCTGGCCTTGGACACTTCCAGGGATCCAGGGGCAGCCACAGCTTCTCTGGGAATTCTATTCCAGGGCCTCCCCACCCTCACAGGAACTGTTTGACTTCAGTCTGTATCATCCTGACATCCTTTGTGCTCTCACCTCCTTCCATTTTCTCCAGCTGCTTGTTTTACCTTGAAGCAGAAGCTGCAGGAGAGAAGGTAGACCCAGGGAGAAGAGTTGGCATTTTGGAGGGTTTGGGCAGAATCAGAATCATTAAAAAACTCAGGTGAAGGTACTGAGGGTAAAGGAAATGAAGGAATGGTAACTGGGAAAGATATGCACATGTCAGAAAGAATTTCTGCAGGAAAGACCAAATCAAGCCAGGGAGAACTGGGAGCAAAGTCAGCTTTCAGATGAACAGAATCATATGGAATGGTTTGGGTTGGAGGGACCTCAAAGCTCATCCAGTCCCACCCTGCCGTGGGTAGGGACACCTTCCACTGTCCCAGATTGCTCCACCCTTGGACACTTGCAGGGATGGGGCAGTCGTGGCTAACCTTTGCTGTTACCCAAAGGCAGTTTTCCTGCAGTGAAGGAGCTCCTGCTCTCCGTTAATCCTTGCCTTGCTCCCGTGATCAATGCAGGAAAACAGCCTGCTGTGAAAATTTACCACCAGAGATCAATAACTCCTGGCTACCCAACTGTATTAAAGGCGATTGATGGGCTGAGGGATCTTGTAAACACTTGTTTGTCCCATCAGCATGTTTGTGTGTTTGTTGATGGGCAGGATGTCTCCTGAGCCCTGGCAGGAGGATGTGGCTCTGGTTGGATTTGGGATTGCTGCAGAATTGCATCAGTTTATCTTCTGAACCACTTGGGCTGCCCGAGGATGATTAGACATGGGGAATGGAAATGGTGGAGTTGATAGGGAATTTTATAAATTTTTAAATAAGGACGCAAAATCTTTATTTGTGCTGGCTGAATTGAGATTTAGAGAAATACCCAGCTAACTTTGGCCCCTAGATGACATTTTAAGGGATAAACGATCAATGTTATGCAAATGAGTGAATTGAT